>CM067221.1:52925406-53659204 GCA_034190945.1 Octodonta nipae | reverse complement strand
GAAAAAATTCAGTACTCCAACTGTCAACTCCTTTGATAGAGAAACAAAAATATCATAGTTTTCTTTCAATCCGGCATTTAAAAGATTAAAGAGATTTTCATAACCAACTCTTGAGGATACCTTCGAATATTTTTAATAGTAAAAGCGTTCTAAAAAGACTATATTACATTATTCCCTTACCAACTGATTTCGAACACTGTGAACGAGGTATTATTTGCCTCAATTTACAAGAGCAAAGACCTTCAAACTGTCAAACATAACAAAAACGTAGGAAGAGATCAAGTGCCATAATACTAGATCATTCCATAACGGTAAAAAGAACATACATATAGAGATCAACGAAATCATTAGACGAATTAAAGAAAGTAGAACTGGCAAGGAATTACAAAAGACGTAGAAACTTCATTAGAACTGTCAAATCTGTCGACAACTAAAGCTTTCCTAAAAACCTTCACAATCCATTAGTAGTAACAGAAACTCCAGAACCCCTTTCGAAAGGTTAAATATCGACATTCCATTCTCAGTTCCTAGAAAAATTATGCCTTACTATCCGAGACGAATTAACTAAATATTCCAGGCCTACCCGATTAGCGACAAGTCCGCCAAACTGTCGTTAGTACACTCTTGGTGTTTTTCCAACACTTCGAACGCCTCTGAGAATACACTGCGATTACGGTCGTGAATTCGACAATGCACTCCTCAAAGACCTTTGCAAATTGTTCGATATTAAACTTTCTACTCTAGTGTAGGACACCCCCAATCTAACGGCTCATTAGAGCGTTTTCATTCAACTTTGTTAGATATGATCCGTATTCATAAAGCCGAGCACCCTGACGAACACCCCTTCAATATTCTGCCATATGCAATTATTACCTACAGAACTCCGCTAACAAAACTCATGGGTTCACACCCTATAAACTCGTTTTCGGGCACACTTCTAGCCGACCACCTGAAACCCTCTATAACGAAAAGGACTTGATTTCTAAATACATCAGAGACTTAAATAACCGTATTTCACAGTACTACAAAATAGCACGCGAAAGAACCGATACTCAAAAAGAAAGCCAAAATTCGATTCGATAAACATGTTTTCGGACAAACCTTAAATTATCAAGTAGGTGACAATGTTTACGTACGCGAATCTGAGTTCAAAGATAAACTACAAAACAAATTTAATGGCCCCTTTCAAATAGTAGAACTACATAAAAACTCAGCTACTTTACTAAATTCTCGTACTAATCAAAAAACCAAAGTAAACTTTGATCGTATGAAACCTTTCACAGAAGACTGATTTCTTTACCACCCTGCTGTTCCGATCGGCAGCATCCCAATTTGATATAAAGCCAATCAATAACACCATAGGGATTTATTATCATGAAGAATCACGTATAGCCGTGTCAAATCTCTCCGGTCTAGAATAAGCTTTCGCTACCAACAGCAGGATTCTTGATGCACTAACTTTATCACAAAAACTAACGTCCACCCAACCAACGTATTCCGTACTGACGTTCAATCACACCCCAACTTACTTAATCAAATCTCAAACTCTGTCAAAAACAAATTCTCTGAAATCCACATGGACACCCGAAGGTACAAACGTGGACTAATCGATGGCGCCCGATCAATTTTCAAAGCTATAACTGGTAACTTAGACGCCGCCAACGGCGAGTACTTCACCAACAGTATAAATAGTTTAAACAAAGGACATATAAATAGTTTAAACAAAGGACAACTACAGATCGAAAACCTTTTGAAAAACCAAATCAGTGTAACCACCTGAGTTATAAAGAACTTTAACGAGACTATTCAACACATTCAAATCGACGAGAAAATATTTAACGAAAATATTCGAAAAATGGACGGAAAAACTAATGGAAAATTATCTCTTTCTTGAAGACAACTTAAATGATGTTCTTAATTCCATAACTTTTGTCCGTCTAAAAATTATCCATACTTCAATTTTAACTCCCGAACATTTCATTGTCGCCTTACAGGAAATATCACAGAATCTCGTAAAAAATAATTTACCTTTGCCCGTTGAATATTCAAGTATTGCACAATACTTAGAAATTACAGAATTAGAAGCTTTTCAAACAGATTCCGACCTTATATTTATACTCAGAATTCCACTTATTGAACAGCAATCATTCACTGCTCTCCGCTAATACCCAATCCCAATCTATGATGAAAGAACTGGGTTATACCATGTACTTTCATTCACTCATAAATATATAGCAAAAAAACGACGATTCCTTACTGAATATTCCGATAAAAGACCTTAGTGCGTGCAAACCGTTGAACAATCAACATAAATTGTGTTCCGAACTCTATGCCTATCCGATAGACTGAAATGCTTTGTGGGAGGCCCAACTTTTAAGCAATTTTAAAAAAGTGCCGGACAGTTGTCACAGTGCCGTGATTTCTGTTCAAGGGTACCACGTTCAAAAACTCGAAACCAACGTGTGGTTAATTATGGTTACCGAGCCTCTCAGTATTACCATCACCTGTACCGACATCAATACAAAACCCTTAACACTCAATGTTAACTCTTTATTAAAACTTCAGAAAGATTGCAGGGCCTTCATTTTGATACCCAAAATCGAAGCAGAAGCCACAAAAAGCAGCAACACCCTTGAGAACTATCAACCAGTTCTTATCCCTTTCAACTGCTGCAATACCATACCAGAAAAAATTGTCGTTCCCGTACTCAAACCTTTGAAGCTTCATGAATTAAATTTCGAGGAGTTAAACGTCGCAAACCACAAACTCAACGACTATTCAAAGGACCTAGACAAATTAATATATCAGCCATTCGTCAAAAAGAACATTTCTTGGTTCACCTACGTGACAATATTTTCCATTATAATAATTGTCGCTGTATTTGTCCTACAAACGCTTTGGAGTAAACACAATACAACCAGTGAAAGTCAATCACCCACAACCAGAATTTCAAAATTGTTGCCAAGATTCAGACCGAACCTCCGACAGAACGAAACTGAAGACATCGAGCTAAGTACCCCAAAATAATTTCAAAAATTGTTTTGTAAAACTTATTTATCACTAAAAAGTATTATTTTAGGTTTTATTATTAAGGACCTTAATGCTAATTATATTTTTATTTTATACATTTATACAATTTACGCTATTTTATTCACTTTTGCTTTCTACAAATTTCATATGTATACAATCCTTATATTTTATTATTTTTACAAATTCTATTTTCAGAAAAGTTCCTGTAAAACAGCAACTTTTTCTTTGTGAGGTGAGTTGTTATATACGTCGTAAACAATACTTAGAATATTAATATGACAACACCGTGTAACCGGTCAAATGAGTCGTTCACATGGTGTCATATTACACGATATAGCAATTCCCAGGAAATACGCAAATGCCCATCGCACGTGTAAAACTGCTGACTGCTGACAATGCAATAGGAGCGTCATTAAGTGTATCGCTCTCATTTATTTCATTTATATTGTTTAACGTAACTTTCAAGTAAAATATTTAATTTGTTTTATATAAAAATATTTTTTTTAAAAAGCATTTGTGTTTGTGAAGATATTATATATATATATATATATATATATATATATATATATAATATATTATATAAGTTTATACTATGAACTTAGCATGAACTTATATCGCAACGACAATACAACATTCCCAGCTGAGTTAGCGGCACATGGAATATTAGATTACAGCACCACCGAGCATCCGTGGGAATCGCCGTGTCGACAGTGCCGATTCAGCACTCATTAGGTTATATATTGTAAAATCTCTCTTGTTTGTTATTCATTATTACTCTGTCTGTAGTTTATATTGTTATTTTTCATTTTATATTTCAAACGTTATATTTTTTGTACAAGTTAAATAAATCTTTTTTAAAAACTCAATTTTGAAAAGTGTGATATAACAAATTGGCGCAGTCAGTAGGATCCGTCAACGTTACTAGAACACGAGCTTACTTCTAACTGGTAGCGGCGGATTCCTATCCCTCAACGGAGCAAAGAACCTGGAAGAAGTCCCAACTGCGATAACAAGGAGAACACGGATCTTCCAATGTTCCTGTTGATGTGAGTAGTAGTGAATCGTCTGACGTTTAAGTTTATTAATAATTGATTTTATTATTTGATTGATTTGATATTTTGATTATTTGATATTTTTTTATTCAGTGAATTGAATCACTGATTTACTATTTGATTGCATTAATATTTTATGATTTAATTGATTATTTTGATTTTATTCATTCGATTGAGTGAACTATTTGATTTATTGATTATATTTACATTTTATTAATACCATTCTATCATCCAAATAACTTTGGTATTTCCCATTTACAAATTTATTGATTATTGATTTTTACACCATTTATTTTATTGATACCATTTTTTCTATCCCATTTTATTATTTTGATTTGAACCTTTTTCGTTTGAATTCTATTAAATCAAAATGGCACAGCACAAAACAACACTGTTGCCGAAGAAACTGAAAAATATAGGTTGTCGGAAATATTTTCAATAATTCCAGAGTTTGAAGGCGACCAAATTTCTTTGGACACATTTATTCATGCTTGCAATTGTGCATATAACATGTCAACTGCTGAACAAAAATACTTGCTAGTAATCCACATTAAAAATAAATTAAGGGGAAAAGCGGCGCAGTTAATCAACTCGAGGAATCCTGCGTCTTATCTCGAAATAAAACAACTTCTAACTCTTCATTTTGGGGATTCTCGTGATCTTTCCTCACTAATACATGACCTTCAACGGTTAAAACAATTATCCAATGAGTCTCCCCTAACATTCTATAATAGGCTTCACGTATTGAGTGCGAAAATGCACTCATGTATCCAAAAAGCTCCTAGTTTGAGCACCGAGCAGAAAGACGCTCAAACCACTCTCGTTGACACCATAGTTTTAAACACATTACTTACCGGTTTAGAACCTCGATTAGGCCAAATTATCCGTGTCAGTAATCCGAAGGATCTTCTTGAGGCACATTCACGGATAAGAAGGAATTTCAACTATCCTATTTTGAGGAACAAAAGATACATAAATCTGTTCCACCTAAGCCATCTTTTCAGGCTAGAAAACCAACTCCACCTCCTAAATGCTTAAATTGTGGGCGATTAGGCCACATTGCTGCGGATTGTCGCCTGAGATATCAAAATAACCCTCAGCCTTTCAATCAAAATAACAGACCAAATTTCGTTGGGCCGAATCAATCTTCGAGGCCAAATCCAATCAATAATAATAACAATCATCAAGGTCAACAATTCCGACCAAATAATTTTCAAAGACCTCCTTTCAAGCCTAACAACTTTCGACCGTCTGTAATACTGACAAACCCAAATTATCGTTCCGAAAGAACCCACCATTTTAACAACCATCATAATGTCAACTATCCCGAATATTCTGCAAATGACTATGATTATTATACTAATAATACCAGCAGAATTTCGATTATAACGACCAAAACTATGAAGCCCTGAGTTCGACCAATAGTAGATGATACCCCTGTCTGAACCTTTCAGTCCTCACGAATACCAGGATTTTCTAGCGCTTCTGAGCCTAGATTAGCCCCCCGATTCGACATCTACCCTCTCAGAAGTCCAAACTCAAATACAGAACTTGAATTTGGAAGACTTCAATCCCGATCTGAACTTCCCAGAACAAACATTTCTTTAAGTCAATTCTACCGACACAAGTAATTGACAAAGTACGACTTCCCAACGCGGTTGTACGTGTTGATTCAAAGGGAGAATTTCTGACTTCGATAATAAACGCGAACGCAATGCCGAAAACTGTAAAGTTTTCCAATCTTCATTTAGAACCCCTTGACTATACACACCCTCTCTTAAATCTGAATACACACGATTACTGTGAATCTACAAACTTAGACAGAAACTTTACTATCAGGGAACAAATTCGGACAGAACATCTTAACGACGAAGAGCGAGAACTTATCACGAATCTCTGCTTAGAATTCGAGGATATTTTCTATCTCGAAGGCGATGTTTTGTCGTACAGATATCCTCAAGTGCATAAGGAGGAAGTGAAAACCCAAATTTCCAAAATGCTTGATCAAGCATTATCAGGCACTCTTCTTCTCCTTGGTCCTCCCCCGTATGGGTCTCCCCAAGAAACTCGATGCTTCTGGTAAGCAAAAGTGGCGAGTTGTTATCGACTATAGGAAGTTAAACGAACTAACTGTAGACGATAAATATTCTCTGCCCAACATTTCTGATCTCCTCGACCAACTTGGTAAGTGTCAATACTTTTCGACACTGGATCTCGCTTCCGGGTTCCACCAGTTGAAAATCCTTGAGGAAGACATTCCCAGACCGGTTTCTCTGTGACAATGGCCATTACGAATTCGTTCGTATGCCATTTGGTTTGAAAAATGCACCTTCTACTTTTCAGAGGGTCATGGACAACATTCTTCTGGGCATCCAGAATGAACGTTGCCTTGTTTACATGGATGACATTATCGTTTATTCACCAACCATCCATGAGCATATGTCCCGTTTGACAGAAGTCTTTAAGCGTCTTAGACAGTCAAACTTGAAAATTCAACCTGGCAAATGTGAGTTTCTCCGTAAGGAAGTGGCTTACCTTGGTCATCTCATTACCCAAGAAGGAGTAAAACCAACCCTTCAAAGGTTGAATGCATCCAGAAATTTTCCTCAACCCCAAACTCCTAAAGATGTTAAATCTTTTCTTGGTCTCGCCGGTTATTACCGACGATTCATCCCAAATTTCGCCAAGATCTCGAAACCCCTCACGAAACTCCTGCAGAAAGACGTTAAATTCATCTTCGACGCAGATTGCAAGTCCTCCTTCAACGAACTGAAGCAAGCCCTTGTATCTGACCCTATCTTGATCTACCCAAATTTCGAAGAACCATTCCTGCTCACTACTGATGCTAGTGCTTTTGCAATTGGAGCGGTTCTCTCACAAGGCCCCCGTAGGAAAAGATCTTCCTATAGCATATGCTTCCCGTACACTCTGCGCTGCAGAAACTCGATATTCCACTATCGAACGGGAACTGCTAGCCATTGTTTGGGCGGTCAAGCACTACAGACCGTATCTTTTTGGAGAAAGTTTACACTCCTGTGTGATCACCGTCCGCTTACTTGGCTCTTTTCGATCAAAGACCCTGGCAGTCGTCTAGCCAGATGGCGCCTCAAACTAGAAGAGTATAACTATAAAATCGAATACAAGCCCGGCAAGGTAAACTTGAACGCAGACGCTCTTTCCCGTATCAAAATTAATCACTTCAAACAATGCACCGACTTTCTTTCAAAGATAAAAATTTTCGCAAATAACGAAACCGACCCAAAACAACCCGATCCAGATACTAGTCACGATAACTCCGACGACTCCGACAACGATCAAGAACGCGATGATCACGACGAACGCATGACAACAGAATTCAATCGATTTGTTCAATTTTATAAAACCGAGTCGATAATCGACTATTCAAAAATAGAAATTTCTAACGCCCAACTTCTAGACAAATCTCACAAACGAATAGTCACTTTCTTCTGGCAAAATAAACTCAATGACTTGCATGACAAAATCATCGAAGATATTTTCGAAGAAGACCCAAACTTCACTACTGACACTCTAAACGTTCTAGCCAGCAAAACTGTAAGGCATAGAAAATATTTTATTGTCCCTTTACCCTTTGATCCTGGAACAGTTGTTGCACATCTTTTCAACATTCTCTATAACAACCAAGACCAGTTCGACGAATCCGAAACTTTTTGTATTGAAAACAACGTAGAACTACCGATTCTAGAAACACTATCCTTTATACTTGCAGACAAAGACGTAAAACTTAAAATTTGTCAAAATATTGTGACAACCCCTTCACAAGACGAGATGTCCGTTATACTGCAGCAGTACCACTGCGGCAAAAATAACCTTCATCGTGGAATTAACGAGACCATCCGACGCATAAAAGAAAAGTATAATTGGACTGGACTAATCAAAAGTGTAGAACAATTTATTAAGTCCTGCGAAACTTGTCAAAAGGTAAAGTTCTGTAGAAAAAACTTAAGTGCTCCTTTTGTCATAACCGAAACACCAAAAACGCCCTTCGAACGTATCAACATTGATATTTTCGAATATCCAACTAGAAACTACGCACTGACTATTAGGGATGAACTCACCAAATTTACTCAGGCCTACCCAGTTGGTGACAAAACAGCTAAAACTGTAGTAATCACCCTCCTAATATTCTTCCAACATTACGGTACACCTCTTCGCATCCATTGTGATTATGGACGTGAATTTGATAACACTCTCATAAGGAACCTGTGCGAACTATATGACATAAAACTATCCTTTTCAAGTGTCCACCATCCCGAATCAAATGGTTCTATCGAAAGTTTTCTCGCGACTTTAGCGGAAATAATAAGGGCAAATACAGCTGAACCCGGACGAACATCCATTCAACGTCCTCCCTTACGCAGTTATCTGCTACAACAACACTAAAAACAAGACTACTGGTTTCACGCCCTACGAAATCATCTTTGGGCACACTTCTAATAGACCCCCCGAAACAATATATGATCAGGAAAAACTCATTTCCAAATTGTTAGGGACCTTAACAACAGAATGAACTACTATTATAGACTTGCCCGCGCAAAAACCGACCAACAAAAACAAAAATCTAAAGTTAGATTTGACAAACATGTTTCGACTAACCAACCAGAATACAAAGTAGGCGACAAAGTTTACGTGAAAGAATCTCAGATTAAAAGCAAATCTGAAAACAAATTCAATGGACCTTTTGAAATCACCGCGATAAGAAAAAACTCTGCCACCGTTATAAACTTACAGACTAACCAAATCAGTAAAATTAACTTTGACAGACTAAAACCATATTTTGAATGAATCATCCCTTCTTTTCAGATTCTCTGGACTGTTTTCAGTCGTGAACCTCCAACAATACTCTCTTACACCCGTTAACAATACAATAGGAGTTTTCTTCCATGAAAAAGGCACACTTAAAATTTCAAACGACAAATGGTCACTTCTTGTCTTCAAAGACCTCAGCCCTTTCAGAGGTGCTATTTCAAATAACGACGTCATACTAACCGAATTTTAGAGACAATCAACGAAAACACAACTAATACAAAATCATTTAAACCAAAAATACAAACACATGTTAGCCTTTTGAAACAAATTCTAAATCCGTTAACTCTAAATATACAGACATCTTCGCTGACACTCAAACTTACCCTACTAACAGAAGAAAACGCGGACTTATTAACGGACTGGGATCAGTTTGGAAAGCTATTTCAGGAAACTTAGACGCAACAGATGGTGAATACATAAATGACTGTATAACTAAAATTACTAAAGACCAACACCAAATTCAGGACTTAGTAAAGAAACAAATATCTGTAACAACCTCAGTCATTACGAGCCTCAACAACACTTTACAAAAATTTCAATCCGAGGAGAAACTATTCTCGAATAACATCGAAAAAATAAGGCAGTCAATTTTATACATTTCAAATGATCTTGATTTTCATGAATTTCAAATCAATATCTTGGATCTGTGTGAAAGCCTAATGGAGAGTTACATATTTATCGAAAACACTCTCGATGATGTTTTAACTGCAGTCTCTTTCCCGCTTAAAATTTTACATAGTTCGCTCATAACCCCAGTAGATTTGGTCGATTCCCTTCAAAGATTTCTCAATCACTACATGAAAATAATTTACCACTTCCTATTTACAGTTCGAATGTTGCTCAGTACATTGATTTGATAGAATTGGAAGCTTTTCAAATCAACACCAAAATCATTTTTGTACTCAAAATTCCTTTAGTTGATCCTGAGATTTACACCCTTTACCACCTTTATCCGATCCCAATTTTGGATGATCGAACAGGATTTCATCATATACTTTCAATAAAGACAAAATTTATCGCGAGAGATGACGATTCGTTATTATACACATCCTTCGAAGACGTGGGTGACTGCAAGCCTTTAACTAAACATCATAAGATTTGTTCCAAAGCTATATCACATCCAATAGACAAAGATGCCATCTGCGAAGGTCAGCTTCTCAGACAGCCAGCCACACTTCCAGCAACCTGCAAAAGTTTAATATTATATGCAGCAGACTATAATATCCAAGAGATTGACGTAAACTTTTGGTTGATCTCGATTTCAAGACCACTGGCCATCACCATCAAATGCAAAGGGCAAGATGTCGTGACACAAACCATATCGACAAATTCAGTGTTGCAAATCCAACCCGACTGCAATGCCTTTATCGACAACACAACGGTCCATGCTACAAGAACTTCTAAAAATGTCCAAAACATCACATACAGAAACCACCCAGTGGACATTCCTTTCAACTGCTGCATCGGCATGCCAGCCGCCAATGAGATGCCAAACCTGACACCTCTACAGTTACAAGAATTAGATGTACAAGACCTAGATGTTGCCAACCATAAGCTCTCCCAATATTCTAAGGAACTGGAAAAGCTGATTTAACAACCACCCTTAGAAAAGCATACGTCCTGGCTCACAATCACAACGACCACCTTAGTAGTAATTGTGATTATACTCCTCACAATGAAGTCAATCCAGAAGAGGTTCAAGAATACCACTACACCAAGCTCCGCTGTCCAGCACACGCCACCGACAGCACCATCAAACCCTAAGCCCAAAGGAAAGCTACACACCCTCCTGAATCCAACCGACGATACAGAACTCCAGAACTTGACGTAAAAGTTGATGCTGTACCATCAACTTTTTTATATGGATGGGAGTTGTTATATAAGTTTATACTATGAAGTTAGCATGAACTTATATCGCAACGACAATACAACATTCCCAGCTGAGTCAGCGACACGTGGAGTATCAGATTACAGCACCACCGAGCATCCGTGGAAATCGCCATGTCGACAGTGCCGAGTAGTTAGTTTATATTGTTATTTTTCATTTTATATTTCAAACGTTATATTTTTTGTACAAGTTAAATAAATCTTTTTTAAAAATTCAATTTTGAAAAGTGTGATATAACATATATATATATATATATATAATATATATAATATATATATATATATATATATGTTATATATGAAATGTACTAACTTACAACTCACACGTTAAAGATACCCTAGGTGCTTGAACCATAATTGACTTCACACAAGTATCATATTACAACTTCCTAGAATTCTTAGAAATCACGTAGACGCTTTGTTCACATGAGAACTGATGACGTAGCGTCAGCATTTTTATGTTATAAATGTAACCGCAAACTATTCACAGCGTTCATTATCTACACATAACTTCATACTTATAATATTGTTTTTGCAACTTAAATATATAACTTTTTGTGAAATAAATAATTTTTTAAAAAGTGAATTCTAACTAACTACGGTGGTTTTCTAACCTTCGCGCATACAAAGAACCTACTTGGACACTAACTACCGAGATCAACAAGGGAACAAGCAACGGCTAACCAGTGTTCAGTGACGGATAGAACAAGTCCTATGATAGGAATAATCACGTAAGCTTTAAAAAGTTATAATATTTAATAATTTTTGAATAACCAGTTCTATCATTTTTCCTAGTTTAAGTGAACCATCCTAAATATTTACCCAATAACGAATCTTGAAATTTTATTTCGTATTTTATTTTGATAGTTTTAAAAAATTTCAAATATTTATGTATGTTCATACCTTTATTCGATTTGTACTTATTTTAGAACCAGTAACAAAAACGTATTCCTTATATTTTTGTTCATTTTAATTACAATCATAATTATTTACTTCGCTTTTTCCAAGCTTCGTATTTTCCTAATATTGCACAATCTTGAGTAAAATTACAACATGCCAGAAACTAGAGCTGTAGCATGTAGAGCAAATGTAGAGCCCTACAAGCTCTCAGAAATGTTCGCTATTATTCCCGAATACGATGGGAACCTAATATTTATAAACACATTTATCTGTTCTTGCAATACTGCATATAATATGGCATCCGATAATCAGCAAGTTCTGTTAATTCTCCACCTTAAGAACAAACTCCGTGGACGAGATGCTGAACTAGTTAAGTCACGTGACCTCAGCCATTTAGCGGATATTCAAAGTCTATTAAAAAACCATTTTGGAAATCCAAGGGATCTCTCCGCCCTCATTCAGGACCTGCAAAGAATGAGGCAATTACCAAACGAGTCTCCATTGACATTTTCAGCTAGGCTTCAAACGCACCAAGCTCAAATGTTAGCAGCTGTTAATAAACAAAATCTAACTGTCAAG
Source organism: Octodonta nipae (assembly GCA_034190945.1). Lineage (NCBI taxonomy): Eukaryota > Metazoa > Arthropoda > Insecta > Coleoptera > Chrysomelidae > Octodonta > Octodonta nipae. Next base: position 53,646,908 of record CM067221.1, on the reverse strand, counting down.
GAGAAACAGGCCCAAATTGACTTGAGTCAATGACTCTTACTAGCCTACTTACGGGTCGAGAGCCGAAACTTGGCCAAATTGTGCGAGCCAGTAATCCCAGAGATATCCTGACCGCTATTACCCGTATTAAAAGAGAATTACAGTTGTCTAATCTAGAAACTCAAAAATTCTCAGTCAACCGAAATTCATCCCAACCGCCTCGTAAACCGAATAATGATCCACCCCCAAAACAATGTTCGTTTTACAAAAAGATTGGACATTTCAGCAGCGAATGTCTCATCCGAATGAGACAATCCCAGACTAACCAAAATTCTCACCCAAACTACTCGGGCCATCGCCCATATTATGCGAATCAGTCTGCTAATCAACCTACGAATTTTAATAATAGGCCTCAGTTTTCTCACCAACAACAACAACGCTCAACAAGTAGACTAACCCCAACCCCTAGTAATTTCAGGCCAAATCCGAGTTTTTTCAAACAACAACACAAAACTCATCACTTAAACAACGAACAATTCGATCCGCATGAAGATAACTATGATTTTTCATACAATGAGCAACAGAATTTTCAAACACCAACTGAAAACAAAACCGTATCAGACAATTATTACCCTGATACACAAAAACATGACAAATTCGAATATCATTCAAGCGAAAATGTTTGTAATGATAATTATAACCAACAATATGATGAATATTACGATAGCGAACAGTTTTCCTCCCGACAAAATTTTCAGACTATCCCGATAGAAGCAAAACTACACGATCACTAGATCTCCGATCTTCAAAGACAAATTCAAACGATAAACTTGGAAGATTTCAATCCAAACCTAAACTTTCCCGAACAGAATTTTCTGTAAAACCACTTCTTTCGGTCAATTCCAAAAACCTGTACTATATTACTGACTCTTCAAATACATACAAACTTCTTATTGACACCGGAGCAGGATTGTCAATATTTAAGCCTGAAACTTGCCAACGATTTAAACAACGATTTCGCGAAAACGTAGTCATCCAAGGAATCACAGATCAGAAAATCTTAATCAACGTATCCACCTTTGTACCTTTTAATGCCGCCGACCCACCCAAGGTGTATATTTGTAACATCGACATTGAATTCCACGGATTACTAGGTTCAGATTTCCTTGAACACTATAACTGCGTTATAGACTTTAACAGCAAACAACTTGTCACCAATTTTAAAAGCTTACCTCTCTACAAAGTTACGGATGATACTGTCATGCGTACTCAGAACCCTTCAACTTTCAATAACTGCATCCCGGTTAATACAATCTCTTTAGAACCCCGAACAGAACAAATATGTAAATTAAAATGTAACCTCACTAATACTGAGGCTTTCCTATCCTCTGCCGAAATAGAAAAAGTTTATCTTCCCCATGCCCTTGTTAAAATTAATGAAAAAGGTAAATTTCTTACGTCCATTTTGAATGCAAATGCTATTCCCAAAACTGTTAATCTCGACAATTTGAAACTCGAACCGATAAACAATTTTTCCGTAAATACTGAAATGTCTGAAAATTACTCACAAAACTTAATCCAATCTGACAGACAAACCACAATTATGGAACAACTTCGGTTAGAACATCTGAACGATAAAGACGTAGAACTTATTTCTCAACTTTGCCTTGAATATTCCGATATATTCTATTTAGAAGGCGACCAACTAACCTTTACGAACGAAATCAAACATTTAATAGATGCTAACAACGCGAAACCCTCTTTCACAAAATCATATCGGTATCCCCAAATTAACAAAAAGGGTAAAAGTTAGATATCAAAGATGCTTGACCAAGGCATTATACGTCCGTCTAACTCGACATGGTCATCCCCGGTTTGGGTAGTTCCCAAAAAAATAGACGCATCTGGTACCCAAAAATGGCGTGTCGTCGTCGATTATCGAAAACTAAATGAACTTACTGTTGACGACAAATACCCCCTACCGAACATTTCGGATTTACTCGCTTCAGGGTTTCACCAAATCAAAATCGATACTAAAGATATCCAAAAAACAGCATTCACAGTTGATAATTTAGAATTATTCGTGAGAATGCCCGTCGGTCTTAAAAACGCCCCATCCACCTTCCAAAGGGTAATGGATAATATTCTTTTAGGTGTTCAAAACGAGAGATGTTTAGTCTATATGGACGACATTATCGTTTATTCTCCGACTATACATGAGCACATAGCCCGACTTTCTGAAGTTTTCAAACGCTTGCGAAAAGCTAATCTAAAGATCCAACCCGACAAATGCGAGTTCCTTCGCAAACAGTTCATTTCCTATCGGCGCAGTCTTCTCGCAAGGCCCCGTAGGTAAAGATTTGCTCGTAGCATATGCCTCCAGAACTCTCTTCAATGCTGAAACTAAGTATTCAACCATAGAACAAGAACTCCTTGCAATAGTGTGGCCGGTTAAGGACTTTAGACCAATAATTTTTGGCCGTAATTTTCTACTTTTGACCGACCACCGCCCTTTAACTTGGGTATTTTCTATAAAGGATCCTGGAAGTAGACTTGCAAGATCGAGGAGTACGACTATCAAATAATTTTCAAACCCGGCAAAGTAAATAAAAATGCCGACGCTCTCTCTCGCATTCAAGTTAACAACATTAATGAATACATATCATTTCAAGTAAACAATCATCTAACACCGTTTACAGTACTCCCAACAAACGAAACTGACGATGACTCACAAGAACCCCAGACAAAAAGTATCAACCTCCAAAAAATCTCTGAAGAATTTAGAACTTTTGTCGAGCGATATCAAACCGTTTCACTCATAGATTACGACAAAATTCAATTTCCTAAATGCCAACTCTTAGACCGAGAAAACAAAAACATCCTAGTATTTCCCCAAGGCTCTCTCATGAAAGATTTTCACCATGACATCATCGAAGACATTTTTGAGGAAAATGCTGATTTCCATACCCGAAGAGTAAATAAGACATTTACTCTTCGGGTATGCAAGCAAAAGTGTGAGAAAAAGACGCTATTACATCGTCCCTCTCCCTTCTGACCCAGAAGTAGTCAACCAGATTCTTTTCGCATCTTTATATAATAGTAGAGATGTGTTCACCGAAAACGAAGTATATTGTGTTGAGAATAACATTGATTTGCCCATTCTGAAAATGTTTTCGTTCATCTTTTCTGAAATAGATATTAAATGGAAAGTTTGCCAAAATATCGTCCAAACGGGTGAGAAAGACCAAATACCTATCATTCTCGACCAATTCCATAACGGCAAAAATAATATACATCGAGGTATCAATGAAACCAGACGCAGAATAAAAGAAAAATACAATTGGCAAGGACTGACTAAGGACGTTGACAATTTTATCAAAAACTGTCAATCTTGACAGAGAGCAAAAGTTTACCGAAAGAATCTCGACAGTCCACTTGTCATTACTGAAACTTCACGGACAACCTTTGAACGCGTCAACATCGATATTCTAGAAGTCCTGACAAAAAACTACGCATTAACTATCCGGGACGAACTAACAAAATTCTCTCAGGCCTACCCCATAACCGACAAATCCGCAAAAACCGTTGTCAGTACTTTACTACTATATTTCCAACACTTCGGTACCCCATTACGGATACACTGTACAGGGAATTCGACAACGCAGTAATGAGAGACTTGTGTAAGCTATTTGATATCAAACTGTCCTATTCTAGTGTGGGACATCCCCAGTCAAATGGTTCATTAAAACGATTCCACTCGACCTTAATAGACATGATTAGAATCCACAAATTAGAAAATCCCGACGAGCACCCCTTCAACATCCTTCCTTATGAAATCATCGCATACAACAATTCCGTAAACAAAACTCACGGATTCATTCCTTACGAACTTGTTTACGGACATACTTCGAGTATGACTCCCGAAACTCTCTACAACCAACAATCATTGATAACTAAATACATCCAAGATCTCAACTCCGTATCACACACTATTATAGAATCGCTCGTGAAAGAATGGAAGTTCAAAAACACAAAGGAATCCCAAATAAAGGACAAACTCCAAAATAAATTCAATGGTCCTTTCGAAATCCTGGAGATTCACAAAAATTCCGCGACATTACTAAATCCAAAAACCAAACAAAAAACTAAAGCAAACTTGGACAGAATGAAACCGTTCTCAGAAAGTTAATTTATGTTTCAGGTTGTGCCTGCTGTTCGGATTAGCAGTAGCCCAATATCAAGTCGAACCTATAAATAACACATTAGGGATATACTACCACAACGAAGCCCAAATAACCGTTTCTAACAATAAATGGACACTTTTGGCCCACAAAAATATTTCGGCCCTCGAACACGTTTTCACGACAAATAATAGAGTTTTACAAACACTTATCGAAACTTTTAACTATAAATTTCGCAATGAATTACTTCCGCTCAGATGTACAAACTCATATAAAGCTTCTAAACCAAATATCCACCACAATTAAGGGCAAATTTATCGAAATAAATATGGACACCAAAAGACCAAAACGCGGCATACTTGATGGCGCAGGTTCTCTTTTTAAAGCAATTACCGGAAACTTAGACCCCGATGACGGTAAATATTTTACTGATAGTATAAATAGGCTCAATCAAGGTCAATTACTAATAGAAAATTTACTCAAAAACCAAATCAGTGTAACTACCTCTGTCATTAAAAACTTCAACGAGACCGTCCAAAAACTTCAAATTGACGAAAAACTCTTTAACAGCGATCTGAAAAAACTAGAAACCACAATCGGAAAAATTAACGATAAAGTCGGTTACATCGAAATGAAACTTATGTTGCTCGAATTATGCGAGAAACTAATGGAGAATTACCTTTACTTGGAAGATAGCCTAAATAATGTGCTAAATTCAATTACTTTCGCGCGTCTTAAAATCATACATACATCTCATTACGGCCATTGCAAGAAATATCACAAAACCTAATAAAACACAATCTTTCACTACCAATAAAATACTCAAGCATTGGTCAATACTTGGAAATTATCGAGTTAGAAGCTTTCCAAACAAACTCAGATCTTATTTTTGTTTTAAGAATTCCATTAGTAGAACAACAACCATATACCCTTTTCCGGTTATACCCTATCCCAATTTACGAAGACAGAACTGGGTTACATCACCTTTTGTCTTCACTCAAAAATATCTCGCGAAAAACGAAGACTCTTTAATGTTTATTTCAATCAAGGAGCGCGTGTAAACCGCTTGCTATCGGAAGAAAATTGTGTTCCGACCTCTACGCCTATCCTATAGACTCTAACGCACCGTGCGAGGTGCAACTTCTGAAAAGTATTCAAAATGTGCCGGACAATTGCAGAAGTGCAGTAATTTTTAGTCAGGGTTACAGTGTCCAAAAACTTGACAAAATATGTGGCTTGTCGTGACCTCCGAACCTTTACGTGTTGTGGTGAGTTGCAATCAATAGAACTCAACTACTTTAACTCTAGTGTGCAACTCCATTCTAAAACTTCAACAATCGGAGTGTAGTGCCTTTGTAGGTGTTACTAAGGTCCAGGCTGAATCTGGAAAAGAAACAGCCCTTTCCGAAGTCCATCACACACTTACAGTACCTTACAACTGTTGCGATACGGTTCCAGAAAAGGTACAAGTTCCCGAGCTGAAACCCTTGGACATAAGCAGCATCAACTTGGATGAACTAGATGGTCTTATAAATCAGCCTTTCTTAACCAAGAACATCTCTTGGTTCACGTATGCGACTATAGCTGTCGTCATGATCATTTCAGCGATCATGATTTTCAACATCATCAAGAAGAAAATTGAAGGGCGCCTAAAAGACCAAAGAAAGTACCAACCAACCGACAACGCCTTCATCGTCTCTAAGAATGCTGCCTAAACTAATCCAGTATTAAAACCAAATTCGATCACAGAGACAACTGTATAAACTTTTGATTTATAATAATGTATTTTTATATGTTTTACCCATATTTTATGTATTACCCTTTTTATTTTATTTTACTAACCATTTACTCTTGTTATATTATATATGTTTGATTTTTGATTTATTATTGACACTAACATATTTTATACTAACAATTTTAATTTTATTTTCGAATTACCTTTGTAATGTTAATATTATGATTTGATATTTCTAGCGATATTCTGTTATTTACAGGTGTTTCATTTTCATTAAAAAGTTGATGTAAAGCATCAACTTTTCATGTATAAGGGGAGTTGTTATATGAGAAGTGTGCTAACTTAGAATTCACACGTTAAAGATACTATAGGTGCTTGAACTATAATTGACTTCACACAAGTATCATATTACAACTTCCTAGAATTCTTAGAAATCACGTAAACGCTTTGTTGGCATGAGAACTGATGACGTAGCATCAGCATTTTTATGTCATAAATGTAACCACAAACTATTCACAGCGTTAATTATCTTCACGTAAGTTCATACTTTAATATTGTATTTTCTAACTTAAATATATAATTTTTTTGTGAAATAAATAATTTTTTAAAAAGTGAATTTAGTGAAACCAAATCATATATATATATATATATATATATTGTTTATTTATTACTTTAGAGTTTCTTTGACCATACATTTCATATAAATTGATAAAAAATTTTCTTGGTGTTTGTTCATTTGTTTATTTAATTTTAAATGTTACGTTTGGGACACATTTTGTCCTTTTTCAAACATGTCAAACTCAATCTAAAAGTTACAATTATTTTAAAACTATGATTATTATATAAAAATTAAAATTACTTACAATAGACATTTATGTACAGGACACTAATTTGTTTCTGGGCAAATTTACACATTTAAAATTATTTAAAATCACATTCACACACAATTGATGTCTGATTCCCATCACACTAGTATTTCAATGCTTTATTTGTATCACGATGTTTTGTCAAAATTTTTCCGATATGGTTTACATCTTTTCTGTCATTTATCGAAAATTGATTTTTTTGAATATACAACATTTCATGCAATTCACGTTTTTTGGTATGTGGCTCAAATTTGCTATCTTAGTATGTTCGAAATTAAAAGAATGTTTTTTTGTTCTTTCATGGTTTGTCAATGCTGTCTGTTTTTTTTTGTCATATTTGTAGGATTTTAACCTATTTTCAAGGTATTGTGACGTTTGCCCGATGTACACACCCTTGCAGTCTTTACATGGTATTTCGTAAACAATGTTACTTTTTTATTTTTGGGCGTTTTTGTTTTAAGCATACTGAAATTACTTGAAGTTAAATTATATCCTTTATGACATATGTGGATATTTTGTTTGTTTAGTAGTCGTTTGAATTGTGTTGTAAGACCTTTTACATACGGCAAACTCGCATACTAAGGGTTCCACCTTCAAGATTTGATACAATGTAGGTGAATCAAAGTATATCTTTTTTTAATATTCCAGTTTCGGACAAGCAGGGAATGAGTGCATTTTCTTATATTTACCCTAATATCTCTTAAAGAATCACTTCACACATAGACTTTTATTTTATCTGCTACAGGATTCCCTTGATTTTTATTAAAATATATATTTAATTTTCTAATTTTACCCCAAAAATTAACATTGGAGTTTTATTTTACCAATAAACTCTCAGGGAAGCCTTTTATAATCTACTGTCTCAATTTTAGGTTTTGTAGATTAGAAGATAAAGGGGAAAATAGGTCAAGTTTTAAATAATAAATCTTTTAGACAAATACTTTAAAAATACAAATAAAAATAATATAAAAGAGTACGGATGTGTAAAAATATTAAAAAAGATTTCTCCAAAGATACTCAAATTACAATAGTTCAAAGGATAAATTAATTATATAATTTGATATCAGATAGCTGAGTTCAGAGGTATTTCAAATCTACAAAGTGTGTTTACTTTGATTGTTTAATAACTGTTTAATTTGATGTTAAGTGATAATTCTTTATTACCTTGCTTTTTGTGTCATTTGGGCAAAAAGAGAACAGCCTTCCCCAAGGTAACGGATACGATTCAACTGACAGGACCGGCTTATAAAAATTTTTAATTTCAAAATGAGGTGTATCGAATGCAAGAAAGATGGTTCTGACGAAGAAATGCTTTACTGATAGCTGTGAAAGACCAGATCACAATGATCCTAATTGCTCTGGTCTTTGCTCATCGGAGATCAGAGTAATGGAATTGAAGAAAAACCGAGTTTTGCGTTTCTTATGTGAAGAATGTAAATCTGGCATGAAAGTTCTTCCAAAATTGTTAAGTTAATTGGAAAGCTACAAAACGAAGTTGACAATATGAAACTGCAAAATACTAATAACCAAGAACTGTATGAACTGTATGAACGACAAAAGAGAACGAACAACTTAATTATTTATAGTTTAGTAGAGCCTGTCAATAAAAGGGACATAATTTCTGAGGATTCAGCCACTGTATCCTCAATATTTAAAGATATTACTCAAGAAGATATTAAAGTTATCAAAACTGTAAAATTTGGTAAACCCAATAAGAATGGCGCTCCTTCACTAAAACTTGTATTGACTAACTCTTTTGATGTCATTAATATTTTGAAAAACAAGTTTAAAGTTGCGAAAGCTAAAAACATATTTATATCTTCCGATTTGACTCCCCGGCAACTAGACAAACTCAATAAAGTGAAAAGTGACCTCAGAAAACGCTAACAACAAGGTGAACAAGATTTATTTATAAAATATATAAAAGGTATACCGGAAATATCTATAAAAGGTAATTCGTCTCAAAAAAACTTACCACATGCCATCCCATAGGTTCACCATCTTTATTAATTTATTACCAAAATGTCGGTGGCTTAAGAACCAAACTAAAAGCTCTAGAAATAGCTGTAGCTCAATGTGATTATCAAGTAATAATTCTTACAGAAACTTGGTTATCTTGTGATTATAATGATGCTGAATTAGGATTGACTGGGTATGTTGTGTTTAGAAGTGACCGCAATTCTGTTCTTACCGGAAAAACTAAAGGTGGGGGTGCCTTAATTGCCTGTAAAAGTGACTTAAATGTACAAAAAGTAATAATTCCCTTATTGTGAAGTTGACCAAGTCTTTGTCACGTTCAAGATCAATTATCAGTGCATTGTTTTTAGTGGAGTTTATATACCTCAGTGTAAGTACATATATATCTCATTGCAATTCAGTTGAATACATCATGGAAGAATTTGGAAACTTACTACTATGTGGTGATTACAATATACCAAATGCTTCATGGAGTAATGATAACCTTGGTTTAGTTGTGGAATGCCCAGATGACTCTCCTGCAGTGTATTTATCTTATTCTTTCGGTTACATTAATATGTATCAAATTAATAACACACCTAATAGTAGCAACGTTTTTCTAGATTTAGCTTTTACAAATTTTAATAATGTTTATGTAGCTATTCCACTTGATCCGTTGTTTGATAATAGTATACATCATTCGACCATTGTTTTAAAATTACCTAGTTGCAGAAAAAAACGATCATCTAAATTATGAAGAATTTTATTATGATTTTAGAAATGCTAATTATATAGGATTAAATGATTACTTTGCTAGCATTAACTGGGAGCTACTTTTGTCAAACCTACATGATGTTAATCATACTGTAGCGGTTTTTTACGATATTGTATATAATGGTTTTGACTTATTCATCTCAACTCAAGAAATTTAAAACCCCTCAATTTCCAGTTTGGTTTAATAGCAAATTAAAGCAGTTAACTTATTTAAAACAGAAAATGCATCGGAAATAGAAATTCTCTGGAGGAAGGGATGATTATTTAAGATTTTCTCATTTGAGATATGAATGCAAACAACTTTCCGCTCAATGTTATAGGAACTACTTAAATAGTACGGAAAATAAGATTTTGTCGGATCCGAAACATTTATGGAAATTAATAAATAATAAAAGGAAATTTTATAGTCTGCCTTCTAGTATGTTCCATGGCCATAGTTCAGGTGATAATAATCAGGATATAGTTAATATATTTGGTACATTTTTCTCTACTACATATACAAGTTCAAATTCTAAAATTAATCAGAATGTAATTTTTAATTACAAACAGAATATAGGTGTGAATAGTTATTATGTTGAAGTTTCAGACATAATTGAAAATGTTTTAAATATGCCATGGAAATTATGCATTGGTCCCGATTGCCTTCCAGCATTCCTGATTAAGCATTATATATTTATCCTTGTCAAACCCATTCATTACTTATTTAATCTATCGTTACGCTCTGGGATTTTTCCAGATATTTGGAAAACTAGTTATTTGGTACCTATATTCAAGTCTGGCAATAAGAATAATATTGAAAATTATCGAGCTGTCTGTAACCAATCAGCTTTACCTAAATTATTTGATTGCCTTGTTAATAAATTTTTAATGTGGCATTGTAAAGATTTACTTGACTATCATCAGCATGGTTTTTGCAAAGGTAGGTCTACAAGTACTAATTTGGTACTTTATAGTCATTTTATGGCCGATTCAAGTGAACAGAAGAATCAGGTCGATACCATCTACACAGACTTCTCCAAAGCCCTTGATAGAGTTAACCATGATCTGCTTATTGCCAAACTACAAGGTTATGGATTTGGGGGTAAAGTGCTTGAGTGGATAAGTAGCTTTCTTATCGGTAGGACCCAGTATGTGAAATATGGGAATTGTCTATCTCAGTGCATATCAGTGACATCAGGAGTTCCTCAGGGGTCGCATATTGGACCTTTATTGTTTAATATGTTCCTAAATGACTTATCTTCAATTGTCTTCTAAACGTTGTTTGTTGCATATTCTTGATTACTTTTATGTTTTTTTGTTGGGCAATAACACCACAATAGAAATAAAACGACCTATATTGCAGGAATACCAAACGTTTCAAAGTCTATTCTGACTTCGTTGTCAATGGCTTTATATTTATTGATGTAGATTGCAATCTACATCAATACATTCGATTTTCAGAAAAATTGTATATTTTGCGTTATAGAAAAATGTACGGAATCAAGATGGAACATATCTTTGTATAATACAATTTATAATATTCAAATTGCGTAAGCGCTTTTAGAGAAAACAGTGAATATTCATTGAAAATTTTCTAGAAAACCGTAAATCTCATGTTATAGGCAATGATATGGGACCTTTTTGTAATGTTCCTGAATATAATGCAGTTTAAATCATCAAAATTGCCCAAGCAGTTTTTGAATAATCGCAGGACATACATAAAAAAAAGTTGCATATGAATTGATAACCTCCTCCTTTTTGGAAGTCGGTTAAAAATGCAAAGAGAACAATTGGACAACTAGCGGAATCTGTAGCACAAGCTACAATGTAGTTTTTCAGAAAATAAAGATTGTGGAATCAGATATAAAGGCAATACATTATGAAATTGGGATTTTTTAAAGTTCTGTATAATATCAAATATAGCATTAACTCAATTACAAGCGGAAAGTACTATGTAAATTTAGCACCAACCAAAATCAGGCGAAAAGAAGACTTATAAATGGGAAGGTATTAGAATAGCATAGGTACCAAAGGTTCCTTCATAAAACTACTTTTGATGGTAGCTCATCTGGGCCTATGTACAAATGACAATTTGAAACAATGATTGCAATTAACGGTTGGGATAACCAAAAAGACTCTAGTTTTCTAGTAATTTCTTTAAGAGGCCCCACTATTCGAATTTTTTCAGTGCATTCTAGTTAATGAACAGGGTTACTTCGTGAAGATGATTTCATTATAGAATAAGAGAAATGACGATCAATCAATGAGTGGAAAAATACAAAACTCTGGTAAGTCTACAAAAAATTTGAAGCAGACATTACCTACCATAGTATGTTAAAGCTCAACAAAGTGTTATAAATGGTATTTTGACTAATCTCTCACAAGTCCCCAGGAAACTATCCATCCTGGGATTTTGTAAAGATAGCAGTAGCCTAGTCATTAAGAGCACCATCAATTGCCGAGCAATCACCATCACTTTCGACACTGGCGCCTTTGTGTCCATTACCGGGCGGTGAGTTTTGAGGTCGTCGAAAATCCGACCAATTAACAACGGCATCCAGGTAAAAACAGTCACCGGAGAGTATATGGCAATACATGGCAAGATAGATGTAGTGCTATAGTTACATAGGGACAACAGAATCCGGCATAGGGTTCTAGTAGCGGATATTGAGGATGATTTTATACTGGGTTTGGACCTAACTGGCCAACAAGTGTTCATATTCTGCCCGAGTCATGATGTCCTTCGATTTCTAAATGAGAAATTTGTGTTGACACGTTCCGTCAAAAGGTCACCGCAAAAATTGTATCGAAATTTTCAAACAGAATTCGCTATAGAAAGAATACATTGTTCATGAGCAGCTAAAATGAATTTCTGGGAGAAACCCTAGTATGGTCCCGTTGGTTCTTCTCTTTAGATCCAATTAGTGGATATTAGCAACTTGGGCTTTACGAAAGCGACAAAGAAAAAACAGAGTTTTCGATCAATAAGCGGTTATCGTCATGCCATTTGGGTTACATAATGCTCTGGCAACGTTCGAGAGATTAGTGGAATATACTGTTAGGAGAATTCATCCGACAGCTGGTGCAATCGGCCCTCAACCAATTCATGGAAGGAACATTATTCCGATAAATTCGTGGAACCCGAAATGTTTGTCTCTCAACCGGCGGACCGCTGCCGTTACTGGGAATTCCCTTAAAGCTTCCAGAACGTGATGGAATTTCCCGATGGTTCGTGGACGTACCAGATAATTCCAAGATAAATGTATAAATATAAAGCAGCTGGCGATAGGAGTCAATTCAGTTTTCGTCAGTCGTTTGTACAGTTAAGATAAAATGTAAATAGTAGTTTCTGTGAATATAAATTTGTGTAAAAGTAGTGGAAATAAATTAGAGTGAGTTAGACTATGTTTTTAAATAAATCCAAGAACTGAACTGAACCCGAGTGTGAAAATAAAAACATTACAGTGGTGACAGGTGTGCGGTTTATTTGTGGAACTTTAGAAGTGAAAAATAAATAGACGGACAATGTTTAAAACAGTGAATTTTGACCAATTGAAAGTGACGGACTTAAAAAAAGAACTGGAGGAAAGGGATTTAGAAATTACTGGGAAGAAAAGTGAATTATTACAACGGCTACGAGATGCTCTAATAAATGAAGGTAACGATCCCGGTACCTATTTGTTTGAGATTTCTGGTACTGGGGACATGAGCATGCTATTAAAACAAATGGAAGAAAATTCTAAAAACTTGAAAGAGGCCTTAGAAGACAAACTGCTAGAGAATTCTAAGTCCTTAGAAGATAAGCTACAAATCTTACAAGAAAATTCTAAAACCCTAGGAGATAAATTGCTGGAAAATTCTGTAAACTTGAAAGAGGCGTTAGAAGATAAATTAGCAGAAAATTCTAAAACCCTGGAAGACAAATTAGCAGAAAATTCTAAATCCCTAGAAGAAAATTTAAAAAGCATGGTACAGAAAAATTCAGAAATGCTGGAAGAGAAAATATTGGAGAATGAGTCTCAGATGGAGGAGCTAAAGCAGACAATAGTTGAAGAGTCAGTCAAAAATGAAACGCGGATAGAAGAGCTAAGACAGATAATGGAGAGTGAGATCGGCAAAATAAAAGAACAGGTTGTCACAATACAAAGGGGAGAAACTCAATCAAAAACCGTAAGCAGAAATAGTCCAGAAGTAGTGGATTCAAAAATTGGCCTCGAAGGAGCGAGACACAAAATGAAACCTCCACAACTTGATGGTAAATCGTCATGGACTAATTATAGGCGCCAATTCGAGGCTGCAGCAAAGTTAAACGGATGGTCGGCTGAGGAGAAGGCAATAGCATTAACCCTAGCCTTAAGAGGGGATGCTACAGATATCTTACAAACGTTGAATACCTCGGAGCAACAAGACTACGAACAACTGGTCAAACATGGAACTGAGGTATGGGCAAACCCATTTGGAGCACGTTTACCACTCCCAATTGAAAAATCGCCACCAGAAATCAAATGAATCCCTCCAAGAGTTTGAAGCTGATATTGCCCGTCTGGTTCGCCTTGCCTATCCAGCCACACCGGAAAATGTGATAGAAAGGTTAGCAGTGCAAGCATTTTTGGATGGACTTCGGGACAACGAAGCCAGGCAAGCATTGACGTAAGCTCGACCGACCCAATTAGTGGATGCACTGGCTCGAGCTCTAGAATTCGAGGCTGCGAAAAATACCTGCAGAGGTCAAGCCAGAGTCCGAATCGTTGACGAAGAATCCGAAGATGGCGGAAACGATGAAGCCTCTGTAAGAAAGATAATAGAAGAAGTCCTTACCGAAAAAAGATTAGTAAGATGTCGGAAGTGACGTAAGGTAGGACATGTTCAGAGTCGCTGCCAGGAGAGGAACGGAGCCCAGACTTCCTCGCCGGGGAAACTTAAGAAGGCCTATGTAAAGGAACCATCGTCGACCTGTAGCAAACAAGTGTCAACTACCAACGCATGCGTCGCTTCGCTACGCAACCACGTTAACAGTGTCTTTGTAGATGGCTTTATTAATAAGAAGCAATGTGCAATGCTGCTGGATACAGGTGCGACAAAAACAGTAATAAGGCCCAACATTGTTTTAGAGACAATGATAAAACCAACAAAATGGCAACTGCGAACAGCGACAGGAGAAGCAGCGAAAGTCCATGGTGAAATAGAGGTTGAAATGACCTTGGGAAACACAACCTTTCTACATCGGGCATTAGTGGCAGACATCGAAGACGAAGTAATCATTGGAATGGATGTCATGAGCTCCAAGGGATTCCAGTTAAATTTCAAAGATGGAATTCTGCGAGTGAATGACGAAGAAGTGGTGCTTCATGGAAAAGATGACATAATGCTGTGAGCCATCTTAGCAGAGGATGTCAATGTTCCGGAAAGAGCTGAAATCATTATAGATGCTTGCTTAGATGGGAAAGCTCAAGCTGGAACAGTAATGATGTTTGATCCCGAACTTAATGACGGAAATGTAGGCAGAGGAGTCGCACTGGGGAAAACTCTGTTTCGTGCCAGGGAGATTGTTCCAGTAAGAGTAATGAACCTGAATCATTACTCGGTTGTGCTAAAGAAAGGAACAACTTTGGGCCATTGTTCAACAGTTTCCTCTGTAGTCAGAAGCACACAGCATGCAGAAATACCACCAGGTAAACTATCTGAGGAACTGGAAAGACTCATCACCGATTCATCTAAGAATTTGAAACCAAACCAGAGAGCAAAATTGAGGGACATCGTTAGAAACTAACAGGATATCTTCGATGTAGGGAATGGAAAAAGAGGACGAACTGATCTGGTGAAACATAAAATTAATACTGGGGACGCTCAACCTATTCGACAGTCGGCGAGAAGACTACCTCTAGCTAAAAGAGAAGAAGCCGACAGGATAGTCCGCGAGATGGAGGAAGAAGGTGTTATTGAACCATCCAATAGCCCTTGGGCTTCTCCAGTTGTCTTGGTTAAAAAGAAAGATGGTTCGACCCGATTTTGCGTGGACTATCGGCAATTAAACCACGCTACAAAGAAAGACAGCTATCCCCTTCCAAGAATAGACGATACATTGGCTGGATCAAAGATGTTTTCCACCCTGGACCTGAAGAGCGGTTATTGGCAGGTGGAACTTGCTAAAGAAGACCGAGAAAAGACTGCTTTTACCATCGGCGCAGGACTTTATCAATTCACAGTGATGCCGTTTGGACTGTGTAATGCGCCAGCAACTTTTGAAAGATTGATGGAAACAGTGCTAAAAGGGCTTTCGTGGAAAACATGCCTGTGTATCTTGATGACATTATCGTGGTTGGAAGATCATTTGAAGACCACGTCAAGAACCTGGAGGAGGTGTTTCGGCGACTTCGAAGTTCCGGACTAAAGTTAAGCCCGAAGAAGTGCCAGCTGTTCCAAGAAGAGGTGCAATATCTTGGACATGTGGTTTCCGCAGAGGGAGTAGCTGTTGATAAACAGAAAATCAAAGCTGTCCAGGAATGGCCGATACCTAAAGATATCCACCAGTTAAGAAGTTTCCTGGGGTTATGCACGGACTATCGTCGGTACGTAGCCGGATTTGTCAACATCGCCAAGCCACTTACTAGACTAACAGAAGGGAAGGTGCAGCACCAATGGGACGAGGAATGTCAGCGATCATTCGAGACATTGAAAAGAGCTTTGACGAGTGCTCCCATACTAGGTTATCCTTTGCCAGGTGGAAATTTCGTATTAGATACTGACGCAAGCAATGTCGGAATTGGTGCTGTGCTTTCGCAGATCCAGGAGTGACAGGAGAGAGTTATCGGATACTTCAGCAAGACCTTGAGCAAGCCTGAACGGAATTACTGCGTTACTCGCAGAGAACTCCTGGCTGTGGTAAAGGGGGTAGAACATTTCTATAAGTACCTCTATGGTAAAAGATTCCCCTGAGGACTGATCATGCAGCACTGAAGTGGCTTATGCAGTTTAAAAATCCTGAAGGACAGGTGGCAAGGTGGATTGAGCGATTGCAAGAATTCGACTTCGAGACTGAACATCGAGCTGGAACAAGCCATAAGAATGCTGATGCCCTATCGAGGAGACCATGCCCTGATGATTGCAAACATTGTCAGCGATCAGAAGAAAAAGGGGCTGTTCTCTGCAGAACTACCGCCATCGATGACCATTGGCAATCTGCGGAGATCCAAAGAGACCAGAAATTAGATCCAGATTTGAAAGAGGTGGAAGGAAGAAGACCGCAAACCTACGTGGCAGGAGATTTCCCGATACTCACCAACCATAAAGTCGTACTGGGCTCAGTGGAACTCCCACATCCTGGAAAATGGACTTCTCAAGCGCGTCCTAGAAACCCCAGAGGAGGGAAACGACAGAAAACAGATTGTAGTTCCCAGAAATAGGAGACCAGATGTTTTACGAGAACTACATGATAGTACAACTGGATGACATCTGGGAGTAACCAAAACCCTGGGGAAGTTGAGAGAACGTTTCTATTGGGTAAACTGCCAAGTGGATGTCAAGGACTGGTGCCGGAAATGTACTGTTTGTGCAGCAAGTAATGGGCCTCAGAAGCGTCCAAAAGCTCCCATGAAGCAATATAACGTGGGCAGTCCATTCGAAAGAGTAGCCATTGATGTTGCCGGCCCATTTCCTGAATCCGACTCCGGAAACAAGTACATTGTGGTGGTGATGGACTATTTTAGTAAATGGGCCGAAGCGTATGCCTTGCCGAATCAAGAAGCCTTGACCGTTGCTGATGTCCTTGTCAAGGAATGGATCAGTCGTTTTGGTGTTCCCTTGGAGTTGCACTCAGACCAAGGTAGAAACTTCGAGTCTATTTTTTTCCAAGGCGTCTGCAAACTCTTGAAGATCAATAAAACACGGACGACGGCATTAACCGCCATTTGTCAAAGGTAGTCTCTGACCACCAAAGAGACTGGGACCAGTATCTGCACTTGTTTCTAATGGCATATCGTTCATCTATACACGAGTCCACGGGTCAGACCCCGGCCAGTATTATCATGGGACGAGAATTGAGACTACCATGCGATTTGAAGTTTGGATGTCCCCCAGGAGAAGACACTGCAGGTGAAGACTATGTCAGCCAGTTACGTCGAAAGATGGATGACATACACCAACGAGTCCGGTCAAATATCGAGAATGCCAGTGCCCGAATGAAGGAAGCCTACGACATCAAAGCCGAGAGCGGAGAATTCCAAGATGATGATCTTGGTTGTATAATCCGCAACGTCGTCGTGGATATTCGCCCAAGCTACAAAGATCTTGGGAGGGGCCGTTCCAAATTGTGAAGAAAATCAACGATGTTGTCTACTGAATAAAGAAGCTACCTCGGGGAAAACCAAAGGTCGTACATTTCAACAGGTTAGCCCCTTATGCCGGAAGTCATCACAGCGAAGACTACCAAGCCCAAGTCCGCAGCATCCAACCACCCGATGACGAGATGACCTTCGAACATTTTATGGCACTGTACTCTAATGGGCAGAAGGTGCAGCACGACGTGACCACAGAGGAACCCCGAGACCTGTTTGAGGTGTCCATAGAATATGCCCTGGCTCATTGTGTGGCTCGAGATCTCCGGATGTCCAGAGGAATAGCCAAGGTGTTTGCCAAGAAGTACGGCCAGTTCCAGAAGCTACGGGAACAAGATCCAGTGGTAGGCAAAGTCCTTCATCTCGAAGATAAACAACCAGTGGGTACCAGAGACATCTTTTATTTGGTAACGAAAACATTCTCGCAGGACAAGCCAACATACAGCGATCTTTGGAAGACTCTGGTAGAATTGAGGAATGTGATGATGGAGAAAAATTTGATGAAATTGGCGGTCCCAAAGATAGCCCGCGGGTTGGATGGACTGAATTGGAGGGTGGTGAGAAGTATGATGGAAACAATCTTTCGATTCAGTGGCGTCGACATCCTGGTATGCTATCTCAGTACTCGCAGTCCAGATTCGAAAACCGTTGACTGTTACTTCCACCAAACTTCTCGTTGTCGAAATGGAGAGTCCTGCAAATATCGTCATACCAGGAAGGATTCTGGGACATTCCGGGACGAAATGGCCTTAAGGAGGGGGCAATGTTACGAGAATTCATCCGACAGCTGGTGCAATCGGCCCTCAACCAATTCATGGAAGGAACATTATTCCGATAAATTCGTGGAACCCGAAATGTTTGTCTCTCAACCGGCGGACCGCTGCCGTTACTGGGAATTTCCTTAAAGCTTCCAGAACGTGATGGAATTTCCCGATGGTTCGTGGACGTACCAGATAATTCCAAGATAAATGTATAAATATAAAGCAGCTGGCGATAGGAGTCAATTCAGTTTTCGTCGGCGTTTGTACAGTTAAGATAAAATGTAAATAGTAGTTTCTGTGAATATAAATTTGTGTAAAAGTAGTGGAAATAAATTAGAGTGAGTTAGACTGTGTTTTTAAATAAATCCAAGAACTGAACTGAACCCGAGTGTGAAAATAAAAACATTACAATACATTGAGCGGCCTGACATGTAGAGCCTACCTTTTATACCTCGATGACATCTTGGTAATGGGTCACAGGTTCAATGATCACTTGAGGAACCTCTGCGAAGCCTTTTCCAGAACTGAGAGTCAACCTGAGACGCAATCGTAAGAAGTGTCCCTGTTCCAAAAAGACCAACGATGATAAGATGGAAGCCATCCGTGATGGACCAGTAATTAGAGACAAACACGAACTATGAAGTTTTTGTATCGATTTGTTGTGGGATTTGCCACCATTGCCGTACCTTTACATCGGCAGACAACCCAAAGACAGACCTTCCATTAGAATCAGGAGTGTGAAACGGTATTAAGACTATTGACAGCGGCATTATGTTCTAATCCAATTCGAGCGATTCTTACACAAATGGGAAAGTTTGTTCTAGACATCGAAGCCAGTAACACTGGTTTGGGGTCCGTCCTTTCCCAAGTGCAAGAATTTAGGAGCGGGTAATGGAATACTACAACCATGGATTTTCGAAGTTGGAAAGGAATTACGGTGTTTCGAGAAAAGAGCTATTAGCAACAATCGTCATCACTTTCTAGTCAGAACCAATCATGCTGGTTTTATCTATGCTCCTATAGTTTTTGCATTGCATTTTATCGTCTTTCTTGACCTGATGTATTCCACATTTCATTCTTCTGGTACATTTTTATCTTGTATTAGACATTTAATTTAAAAACACACAAGCAATTCCAATAAGATGTCTGGAACATATCTCACAAATACAATAGAAATGTTCCTAGGCCAAGCAGCGTTTATACTTTTCATCTTTTTAATGTAGCCTTGATATTTTTGTTGTTAAATGAAGTTCATGTAATAGATTTTAAAATAGTAGAATTACCTGAAGTATTCAATATCTAATCAAAGTTCAATTAACAAACAATTCAAGAATGATTTATCTGAATATAAATTGATCTCTCACGGTCTTCCAAGGATTCCACTGACCTTTTAACAACAGGGTAGTGTCCCTACTCGTGTTGCAGAACACAGATGCAATTGTGCGATTGAAATTTATAAACATCTCAACAATTTCAACAGAAAGAAGGTCTCAAACTTAACAAAACATGGCATCCTGCCCTCTGCTGTACAATACCGAAGCCATTTGCACATGTCGTAGAATCCGCCTACTCGACTCCGACCGACATATCAGAGCTCGCCGCGCTTGCACAGTCGGGTTTAAATAAATGGGTCCACAATGAATGGACCGCTCCAGTATCCATTGAATAATTCAGAGTTTTAAGACTGATAATTATCCAGTTATAGAGTATATCCAGCTGAGAACAATCTATATCCTAACAGGTGGAAGAGGACCTAGAATTCCGGCTAGAGGATGCAAGCATCTAGCACAGGATCCTAGTGGCAGATATTGAGGACGATTTCACACAGGGTATGAACCTTATCACATGGATTGATATTTGATTCCATATACGACATTCTGTGGTTCTTTAATGAAGAATTTGCATTTGTGTTACCGATTATTGTTGGGCACTAAGAAAGAAATCCTGAGAGCGGTGTTGAATTTGTGCAATAAGGCATATTTACACCTCTATTCGACTATTTGATATGTCAAGCCATTGCATTAAGGAATTATGGGAAAATAGATTCCCAAGCACTTTCTGTTAGACCCTTAAAAGATTTTTAATTCCAAAGATGGTACTACAGGTCGTACGAATATCATTAAAAACTGATTATACACTGGAAATGCTAACTCATACGGTTACCTTTACGTAACAAATATACCCTTTCTTAGAAGAGTCGATATAGCAGAGCCAAAACTTTTTGAAATAGTCAAAAAGAAGAAGAAAAAAAGAGCGGCAGTCATTTGAGATTGAACGATGGAACCGAAAGTTCCTTACGAAATATTCTTCCCTTCTCTCGTTATCTCACTGTCTCAATTTTTCTTCTTTGTGTCACTCTTAGCAATGGATATAAATATGTGAATAGGTGAATTAAAATAACTGTCACTACTTTGTAACGACTCAAGTATTAATCCCAATGTAATTCTTAATTTTAATATATCTGCAAAGAAATATAAGTTTAGATAATGAGTGTTTGTAAATAGTTTTGTTCATCTGAATAAGTATTTGAAGACAAGATGTCAAAGAAAAGTTCGTTTTGTTCTTAGTTAACATCATTACAAACATATGACAATAACATTTATACTAAACAATAAATTATACACCTATATACCTATTCAACAGTAGCAACAATTTATAATTTTGAAGTTTTTATTCTATGAAATATTAAAATGAGTTTTATTCATTTTATGTGAATTGAAAATAGTACATAAAATTAATTAATAATGACATAACATTAAAAATATATATATAATTGTTCTCGGTTTCGAACCCGCGAACTTTGAATTTGCAACGGTGCGCTTTAGACTCTTGACCACTTGTCTTTAATTCAATTATGGTATTTAAAGGATATAAAAGTTCCCGCTGTTTGTAATACATCACTGCTTCTATTGAGTGGTAAACGTACTTTGTTTATTACTATGAAAAAAACGATATAAAGTCTATATTCGTTGAATATATGAAAATGTAATGCCAAGTTGCCTTTTTGTGTGGTACTCTTTTTAATTTCTGATGTATGTTAAGTTTCCAATTTAAAATATCACAAAGAGAGAACTGGAGTGTTTATTAGAACCAAAAGCAAATTTTGTGCAGCTATTGTATATTATTTAGAAGTTATATTGGTTTATTTCGTATTTATTATTGATTTTCTATCAAAGAAGAGACTCTTAATATATCCTGTTTTGTACACAGAGGACTGAATTGGATGGGTATTTCAAGACTGAAGCAGTGTTTGGTCTCGGTCGGTCGGTCTGTCGTGTCGTGTCGAAGCAAATGAAATTTAAAGTTATGCATTTCATTCCCTTGCTCACCTATTTTCATATTGTAGGTCTCTGTTAAGAAGCTTTCGCTTCAAAAAGAAAATGGCTTACTTGGGGCACATAATACGCAGAGAAAGATATCATGTTCAACGTCTCAAGAGTAAATTAAATAAATTTATATTAGGTTAATAACTGTCAACCCTTTTACAACACTCATACAATATGTAAGCTTTTGAATCTAAGACAATGTATAGAAATTACTTTGAAAGATTCAACTAACCTTCGAATATGCATATACATCTTTTAGATGTCGCTACTCAATTCGCGTTTAGATTAAATTAAATGTTTGAAATACATAAATAGTTTTTCGAGATTTCGGTCATTTGGGTAGCGCTACTGATGACCAGACTTATATCGAAAATTCAGGAAGTTGAGGGACTTATACATGTTGGAGTTTCATTTCTCTCCATTTGTATGAAATAGGATAATCTCTGAATTATTTCTTTTTGAGTTAAGCATAAACTGTCCAACAGTTATTTATTCCTGTTTTTTATGGCTGTTGAAAATGTTTTGCCTTATTAGCTTTCATTTTGATGTGGCTGATCTCTATCGCTGATGGTAATGCAGGAGCCTTGATTAAATATTATTTTCTATGCACCCTTCTGTCACTTGAATGATCTTTTCAATTGCATTGGAGTAGAAGTTTTTTGTTTGGTGTCATTAGCCCTCCTTATACATTAGCTGGTTTATTTCATATTTGCCATTTGTTAATGTTGTTCTTATTAATTTCAGGCTTTTATTCTTCTTTATGTAATACATTTTGTAGTTCCATAAATCATTTATAATAGCTTTTTATTAAATTTCTTACAATTAATGATTTTGTCACTTTTCGTTTCTATTATTCCTTCAAATACTTAATTTTTCATTTCTAATTGTTGTTGGGCAAGTTTTTGAAACATAATATCACCGTATCTGTGACATTCTGGAACTGTTAACGTCATTCTATGGTAGCGCGACTACTACTTATAATGATTTTTGTCACTCATTTTCTGATAAACTGTATAGTTTACGTTAAACAGATAAATATATAGAATCAACTCTCTACCTTAATAAAATATAATTTAATTTATTCAAGGTGAATGGGCCGTCCCCGAGAAATCAGTTTAGAATCGTTGAACAGTTATCTTAGTCCAATCTTAGTAACTTATTTTTCTGATTTTATGAGAACTGATATTTTTGTATCATCTTTCCTGGGCACTTTTAAAATTACATTAGCTTTGGATTCAATATGAAGATCCAGGAGCCTTAGGAGACCGATACGAGAACTATGCGAACTAACCCGATGAGGGCAGATCTGACTCTGCCGAAACGTCATCATTCTACCATCCTCACCGGCGGGATCAATTATCAACTAGGTGGATGAATTCCCGGAAAACACCTACCTATACATAAAATAAATCAAACATTTACTAATGTTAATTTGTTCTAAAAAATTATGGTTTTAGTTATGTATCTCCCATTTTACACCTTGGTGAATTTTACTCACACATTCTAAATAACAAAAAAATAATAAATTCACTAGGTAATTATGCATAAAATAATATAAAAAATAAATTGTTGTACGCGACACTCCAAATAGGAAACCAATAACCATTCATTAAACTTGTTCGGTTGCGTTAAAATTATTATTACAATCATTTTTAGAGTCATATAGTTTATGACAATTTAGAAAAAAATAAGGATTCTAACGAATGTGTGGAATAAACTAAAGTATAAGCAGTCCTTTTCACAAACATGTGTAGAGCTCAACCATATTATATTTGAGAATTTTATTTGCATACATTTTTTTATCAATCTCCTTCCATCATAAGGGTGAAGGCTATCTAATAATGACCTGTCTGTTATGCATAATGGTATCAATAATTTTGATGAAAATGATTGAGAGGAATCACATGAACATGTCACGAAGTGAATAAGTGACATGTTACTACAAAGTGATTCATACCGGTTTATAGTGGATAGTGAAATGCAACCAGATCATTTGTCATTGTCAAGTTTAGATCAGTAATTTAGAAGGAAGTTATTAGATTACATATTAACTAAGCTGTTTCAACTTAATTCTCTTATAAACTATCTGCGACGACAGCATAATTTCTTTTTAACAACAAAATAACAGCACTATAAGTGGCCTATTTGGTATTTAATCTAATCGTGCGAAGATTATTGTGCCAACAATGTATTGAGTTGAGTTTTGGTTTAACAGAGCTATGCAGTTCTGGTGATGTAACTGTAACGTCATTGTAATATAAAAACGGGACAAGATTCAGTCCGAAGTTTTATTACTGAATTGTTAATGTGTCTGTTTGTTTCGTTATATCCAATTTTGCCATTTGAATAATTTGCCATTTGTCTTTGTAAGAAATATGTTTCGTAAATATGTACAATTATAAATACATTTAAAAAAAAAACAAAAACCGACTTCAAAAGAAAATTAACTAAAAAGCCTGAAATAATATTTTGCTACAATTAAATACTTTTTATAAAGTCGGTGCCAAGCGAAAGTGAAAATATTTTGTGAGGTACGAGTACCTTGATGAGTTATACTTCGCAACTTCGCTGTTCAAATTGGCACCGACTTCATAAAAAGTATTTAATTGTACCAAAATATTATTTCATGCTTTTTAGTTAATTTTCTTTTGAAGTCGGTTTTTGTTTTTTAAAAATGTATTTATTTTACAATTTTCAGTGATGCAATGGCTTAATTTTATTCAGTTTTCAAATCTAATTAACTCCTTCCATATCGCCTAACATAAGGTGTTTTACTGTCATGTATTAGCTTGACCAATAGAATATCTTGTATGTTATATTTATTTATACTACTCTAACTTAGGTGGATCCGCTATATTGTAGACGATTAGAGTATCATCATTCTTTATGTTTGTTAATTATACTGACATTCATTTAATAGTCTCCCCTCCGGGGAATCTTATAATAAATCGTTATACAGTTTTAATTGATATAACATAAAATAGGACGTTGTTTTTAGTTATAATTTACTTTGGCTGATAATAATTTGAGTTGTTATTAAAAATAAAGGTACTTAACTTAAACAAAATTTATAATCTTTTATTAAACTTATTACACAATTTGGCAAAGTGACATGAAGATCAATTATATAGTTTTTAGTGATATGGCATAATTAATTTTTTTTAATATAATTCTTGTTACCACTGTTTGATAAGATTTTTATACATTATGAAAAATGATGGCATTTTACTTTTAAGCAAAAGTCATATTTAGTGACAAACTTCCTATAAAGTTATAAAAGTGACATATAATGATTACAGTATATTTTTTTCTCTAAATACTTGTCATAAGAAGTTTTCCGTTTGAATTCAACTTATGAAGATACACTGTTTATAGAAATCAACTGAGGACCTTTACCTTGAAGTTGATTAACTGACATTTATTTGGATTTATTTCCAGTCAACTTTCAATTTACTACAATTTTTTATAATACATGACAATTGGATGCAGTTTTCAATTCTAATAAACTTGGCTTGTTTACAATTTGAGATGTTATAAAAAAATAAAGCTCACTTTTAAACAAAACTGATTCATTTTTTGAAATCTAGTATATAGTTGTGAAAAGTTAAAGAATTCCTTATTATACAACTTTTAGTGCAATAGCGTAGGTAGATGCATTTTCAAATTATAAGTACCTGGGTGACCAAGCTTCACTCGTAAATTCAAGGTTTCATCATCAATCTAATATAATCTTATTTCCCTAAATTTTTTTAATACATGGTGTTACTACAATTTTATTCCACCCTATATTTCAACCACCCTACATATGCAACTACTTGTGGGGAACACAAAAAACATTTTTGTCATATATTTTTTAATAACCCTGTATGACTGATATTCTACTCAATACCATATTCTAATCATCCTGTATATGCCACTCTACACACACTTATGTTTCTAAAATCTTTTGACCACACTCTGAAACTGTAATTCTACTTCGCCCTATATTATATAACTATAATTCCGGTCCACCGTATATATAATACTTTTTATAATATTTTTGTTCTAAAACATTTTATGTCACACTGTATAACTATAATTTCACACCACAATATGTTTTAACTACCCTGTATATGCATTTGCCTATATCCACCTATTGTTATATTTTTTTGAAGCACCATGCATAATTATAATTCCAGTACATCCTATATTGCAACCGCCCTGTAAATGTAATTGTTAATGAGTTCTCCTGCAGCTGTAACATACTATTAATATTTTTTTAACCATCCTTCATAACAATATTTGTACTCCGCCCTGTATGTCAGCTATCATTAATTTCCAACTGCTATGAGCTACCTTATATAATTATTTTTCCTTGCTTTTTTCTAACCATCCTGTATACTATAATTACATTCGACGCTATGTTTTCACCATCTTGCATAGCAAATCTTATGGATCACCTAACATATTAATAACTACTCTATATAATTATATTTTTACACCACAAATTAATATTTATATGCGTAAAATTAATATGGAAACACATAAGATTTTACTCATCCAAAAATAAGGTTTTACCACTTTGAAAACTTGAAATCTCCAGGTGTAAAAATATAATTCTAGGAAAATGTGAGGAAGGCATTTAATAGTTAATTGTTCGGAACATACAAATACAATTTGTATTGAAAAATGATTACAAGAGCAGTTTCACTCTCCAATCACCCTGTATTGAAAGAATTTTTACAAGATGAATCTCACTCTTACGTAGGTTACCAAATCACCCTGTAATGAACACCTTTAAATTACAAAGCAGCAATCTTGATTGTCGCAAACTGTCAATATTTTTTTAAAATTATTTAATTTCTTAGTAAAACGATTTTCCCCAAATCTGAGACCCTCACCAATCGATTTCTATACATTGAAACTTCTAATTGGCAAAATTTCATCGAATGCATTAGAGCCGTTTTTCCAGAACTCCATTACATATATACATACTAGGTAGTATTAGATTACTTCTATTTGATTACAATTTTACATCTTAACAGAAATGAAGATACTTTAATTTGTAATCAAAAGTCCTCTTTGAAGACAAACCGCGTCTACAGTTAATAAAAAATTGACATGGAATGATTACTGTTTATATTTTAGACCATGTAAAAAATCTGTTTTTGAAGTATAACTTTTTCTCTTAAAATTATGAATAAAAAGAAATCGTTTGATTTATGAATACACACTGTGTATACATATTAACTGACACTTATTTTGATTAATTCATCTTATTTACTCCAATTTCCGAATAGTTAATACCAGTACCTCTATCAAAGCTTATAATACCCACGACTCCACCAAGACATAGAATATAAGAAAATAGGTAAAAAGTTTTTCTCCATTCTATAAGAAACGATACAAGCTATGCTATTTGAAAAACATTTGTGACCACTTTGAGATATCACGTAACTAATTCAATCTCTTTTCAATAAAATTTTTCAAATTTTAATAATACCGGCTCCTCCACCAAGGCATAGAGTACATGAGAATAGGTAAAAATAGTTTTTCCCCATTTTTTAAGAAACGGTAAAAGCTATTTTAATGAAAAAATATGGGACCACTTCGCTATCCCCCCAAACAGGATCCAGTAAAATGGTCCAAATTCCTCGAGTGGTTTCCGAGTAATCGGTGAACAAACATAAAAAAAACATAGATACAGACGAATTGAGAACCTCCTTCTTTTTGAAGTCGGTTAAAAAGTATGCCAATTTTCTCTTACATAATTTAATTCTTTTAATTTGCAGTCCCTGGTATGTTTTATTTATCTTTTAAGTAAAATTTAACCCACTTCTCGACGTAGAAATGTCATATGACAAACCTAAGAGGTACAACAATGATTAAATGAGAAGAAACGAAGAAAGTAGCCTATTATAGCCCCTATTGATTCGTCTCTTGCTTCTGCCAGTTTTATTTTAAAATATCTTCATAAATAGAAAGGAAAAAATAATTCTGATATTCAGGTGGTTTCCGGGAATTCATCCGCGTAGTTGATAACTAATCCTTCCCGGGATCGATGATGATGATGTCGTTTCGACAGAGTCACATTTGAACTCATCAGGTCGGTTCGCATAATTCTCGTATCCGTCTCCTTATTCTTGTAGTTGCTCGATATTAAGCAGACGGATAGGATAGTTATGCCAAGTGACCAGATGAGGGCAGATGTGACACTGCCGAAACATCTTCATTTTACCATCGTACTCGGGAGGGATCATTTATCAACTACGCGGATAAGATCAAGAGCTAGTGACCCATTTTTCATGAACTGTTTGATTCACATAAATCTTTCACATAAAGGCATAGATAGATAGGATAAATGAGCGGGTAATCGATTGTTTGCCTTAGCTACGTAGCTACGGTAGGTACTGCTCAAGCAAGAAAGGAGTACAAGGTATACCACGATGAGCTGAATCGATATGTATATGGGAAACTACTTGGAGTATTAATCTGAAAATTGGTATACGACGGTTTTTCGAGAAGCTGGTTTGTTTATTTTTAATGAAATACCCTGTTTTTATATCATTTTTCGAATCTACGATTTTATTGGACACAGATGTCTGAAGGATTCCAGTTGAAAGTTATTTAATTTTTTTTTAATTTTGATATATGGAGCCCTTCACAAAAAAAATTTTTTTTTGCAACAAAGAGAGCCAGATCATTAACTGCCAGAACTTATCTGAATAAAACTTGAAGCTTCCTAATTCTTTGGAATTGTTCAAAAAGATTATTCGGCATGCTCAGAAAATGGCCCCCCGACAGTCGTGTAACTCTTGCCTATGAACCACTATCATTCTACTCCGTCCTATATTTCAATCATCATATAAATGCAACTCCTTCTATCACTTTACTTTGTGATTTTGTTTGCTATAACTAAACACCCTGTGTATAACCGCACCAAATAGCAGTTTATAGTTTGACATGTGTTGTCACTGAGTTTTTTATTAGGCCGGGAGAATGTGACAACCAAAAGCACCGTCTTCCCAAAATGGAAAAATTTGCATTTAAATTGGTATTTGCCTGATATACAAACAAAACGAGCTTGGTACTCATTGATTTAAGGAGCCGAAAATACTATGCTTCTACCTATATGCTTGAGATGTAAATAGAAAATTTTCAAATTCGCAATTAAAACTTCCAGTCCCCAAAATTACCGCACTATTCCGTTGGAATTAAAATAGTTGTGAAGGAATATCCGTTATGTCATTTCGATGAAATTTTTGATAAGAATTTTGTAATTTTCGGCGATTTTCTGCAAAACTGCAAGTTACACGTCGCAGAAAAGTATATGAGATCACCTAGGGATCTTCCTTAATGGATTAAACGTTAAAAAACTATACACATCCATGAGGAGTTTCGAAAAATCGACTAAAATATTAGGGATATTGGTCGATTTCCATTAACGCATGTGCTCATTTACAAATTTCATCACTTTACCAATAGAATTCTTTTCCAAAATTTGAAGTTTCACCAATCCGGATATATACTCTATTAAACAAGACCATATTCATTCAAAACGGTTCACCACAGGAGAAGAAATCAGGTAACATACATACAAAAAAAAAGGAAAAAAATATTTGACGAATTGATAACCTCTTAAAGTCTTAAAAAGTTATTCACAGGTGCAATATTGTGAAGTGCTCGGTCGTGTTGATACTACAGCTAATTCCATGGAAAATCTTATGGATGTAAATAATTTTCTATACTTTCGACATATCTCTGATCTAAAAATAAACGGAAAATATTTTTTATATCACCCTTCCATATCCAATACGGTTACCATTCATATTTTCATGATACAAATGCACCACAATCACACCGTCATTTATTATTGCAGCATACACATTAAAACTCCAGTAATCTTGAAACTGTCTTTCTCTAAATACGTGTGGAGTATTATCACTTCAGTAGTGTGAGTTAGAGCGGTTGAACATTTCGTTTTTCATAAATTTTGCCTCATTCATCGAAATCATTTTGTGTACATTTTGATTATTATAAATTCGCAAAAATCATTACTTCTTCGAGCGTCACCTGCTCTTAAATTCTGAACTAATGAAAATGAATACAGTGGTACTTAAGTTTTTTTAGAATACTCATCACACGTATTTCTATATCTCTTTCTGCATCTACTAAGGAATTTTCTGGATATGCTCTGAAATATATTTTATTCATATTATACATTTTCTTTTTTTTTCACAGATTGTCTGGGTGTTTTACAATTGCAGCAGCATCAGGGTGTCATGAGTGGATCTTGGTCTATCCGAGTATCGTCAACGAAAGGTTTCACTGGCTCTATTAATAGCTTTATCAGATTCCCCGTAAATTATTAACAAACTGTAGTAATCTTCGTTCTTAAATCCTAAACAGGACGTTATAAAACCTTACCATATAATTATGGTTTAACGTCAGGCAAATTATTAGCAAATATTGTTTGTTGACACGTCAGCATTTGTTTCTTGCCCATTCTTCAAAAAAGCCTAATCATAATTCAGATATCTCTAATAACAAAAATTTTAGTTTCTCCAAGTTTATACAAAAATCGTTTAATTTAACTATGAGATTGTAAGCATAAACTCCCCCTAGTGGAATCCACTGGCGTAGAGAAGAAAAAAAAAGAGTTAAAGAATTTTTCAGATATCTGAGCACTCCATATAATTTTCTTGAACGGTTTGCTAAGATTTACCAAAGTTTAAGTTTTATTCAAGCAAATTGGGTAATTTTTGACCCTGGCTTCATCTGTCAAAATTTTCAACAAAATTGAAATAACTTTTAACTGGAGGCCTTCAGACATATGACTTTTCCAATAAAGTCACATTAAAATTCATTGCAGATTTAAAAAATGCTATAAAAAACAGGGAAATCTTTTAACTGAATTCAGGTCGTCGAAAAACCCCCGTGTACCAATTTTCAGATTAATACTATCAGTAGTTTCCCATATAACATATCGACCTTTCTTGCATGCGCAGTACCTTAACCACGAAGGTATGGCAAACAATCTATGTAAAAAAATACGTGAATTAAACATTTCATGAAAAATGGGCCAGCTAGATGGATTCCCGGAAATCAACTCATTTCATTCATATGATTTTGATAGATGAGCCATAAACCATTTTAATGATTATTTAATGATTATAAGTTCCTTTGGCTATCCTCGAACTGCAAGGTCCAATACCAATGAATTTTTTAAAGTTGGGCAACCTTGGAGCTATACTGACCATCGATAAACGAATCACTCAAACCGATTCAGAAACAACCACTTTTTTCAAATCAGTTAAAAAAACCTACACGAAATAATTGCACATTCATAGTTAGTAGACACCTGCACGCAAATAATAAATGCAAACACTAAGATAAGGTAAATATAGTTAGTTAAAATTAGTATAACTGATTTAAAAAAATGTACAGTGTTTAACTTTATTATATAAGTAAAGTGTTTGCTATGAGAAACTTAATATTTGTTAATAAGAAAGTTTATAAAATAATAAAATTTTAAAAATTGCAGTCGTTCGAACTTCCCCCGCAAATGGTACAAGGTCGGGCAACTTATGAAACTATGTCTTTGAAGCACGCCTACGGGGTAAGATAGAATTCCTAACAAACCCCTGGTAAATTTCTTACTATTTAAACCATAAATTTAGACTCGTATAATTTTTGTCTGTATTGATCTGACCCCGATAAATTGTAAATAATTTTCTTCGTTCTGTACAGGAACCAGTAAGAACATTTTCATAGATTATAGTGTTAATGTCGTCAGTTTTAGGCCAATTTTTTTTGACTTGGTTATTAACCTTAGAAACTTCACATTCGCAGTGGACCTTATTTCTTTCCATGATTTTCCCGGCATAATATTTGATGGTTTGCTTACTACAGTATTTAATTAACATCCAAACATTGAATTTACCTTTTCCAACATTTTAATTGCCTGTTCCTCGTCAACAAAATCTATATCGTTATCAGACTCTTAGTTCAGTGGCTCCGTGC
Organism: Octodonta nipae; assembly: GCA_034190945.1. Classification (NCBI taxonomy): domain Eukaryota; kingdom Metazoa; phylum Arthropoda; class Insecta; order Coleoptera; family Chrysomelidae; genus Octodonta; species Octodonta nipae. Next base: position 53,615,016 of record CM067221.1, on the reverse strand, counting down.
TACTTTCTCTGTTAGTACTTCCTGAGCTTTTACGCTTTTGTTTTTTGGGGTTCTTAGTTGTTTGTGTTGAGACTTCTTGTTGATTTTCAACAGGAGATTGGCATCTCTTTGTGTGATGTCAGCGCCTGTGGCAACAAATCTTTTTTCTGTGAAGTTAGCACTGTTTTGCAATTTCAAGAATATATTCCACCTTTCTTAAATCCATTCTGAATAACAATTGGGCTAATATTATTCCATATTTTCGCCCTATTTCGGAAAATTATTTAGCAATCTAACACCTTGATTCTTTATTTGCCAAGTGACTAATTCGCTCTCCCAAGATCTTTTAAATTATCTACATACAGCAAGGTTGATGTGCAGCAAAAGGTATGCGGCGGAAGCTTTAAGATCGTTATGCCATTTTCCTGTGAAAGAGTTACTACTCTACTACTGCCTATGTGTGTTCTGTGCCCATCATATATACGCCCAACCGGTTGTAGTCTACCCAGAGTAGGAATTAACGTTTTTTTTAATAAAATTGACAAATCTGTCAGTCTCCATCTAACCATTACTGCTAACAACACACGCTAAATCTGTTCCGCCGTCCACTGTTCCCATACATTTTTGCCCTTAAAGACAAGCCTAAAAATAGTAATGTTCTCTCCTTCACGGTCACTGATTACACGGGAGCAAGCTCCGGCACCAACTACCTTTGTTTTACTTGAGTATATTGACAGACTCGTTCGTTCTAAATCCCAGATATGGTGTTTAAGTCATTTAAACCTTTAGTGAATGTTCGCCATCTATGGCTTCTTCATTGAAAGTTTATGCCAGCACCTGGCATATTGTTTTTAAAAGTAGTTGTTCGAAAACGAAAGTTTTCTTTTTGCAAGGGTCAAATAACCTCGGGTACCTAAAAATGACTGTGGAGACGCACTCTCGAACCCCTATGGCAAAAACGTAGATAGTTTAGTTTCGATTGGAATGGCGTTCGTAAAGCTTTGCGTAATTTGAACGTTCTTAGACTATTTGAGATAATAGATTTAAATTGTATTGCCAGGAAATTATTCAGTACTATTAGTGTACAAATAATCGTTGATGCGATTGTAATCGAAACCACGATAGTAGATCGTAACAATCAATAATTACCTGTTGAAAAACTTTTTGTATAGTAATGGCGGTTGTCGCCATTATAATATTTTTTGAGAAGTAACGAGTAAACTCTTTCAAACTTTGTAAGACTCAAAACAAGAAGAATCTGTTATTAGTTTAGTATATTTCCGATAAATTGTTAAAGAAGAATAATTAAACAGTGTTATTGTTGAAATTGATTTATGCACATACCCGCAAATATGTATGGCTAAGTACTTGGTCTCTTAACCCTTTTCATGGATAAGTGAAGGTAAAATATCCCACTGAAGTCAGGAATCTTATTATAATTTCTTGTTATGTACTCAGCTACCATAAACATCACTGCCTTTCTATAGAAGCCAAACCCCCATTTCACAAGTGTTTTCAGACCATTTGTCAAAATCCTTTCATTTTCTAAGGAAATTGCCAAGTCCCTCCCCAGCGTTAGATTTTTTGACCCATGGGTATCTTTAGCTTGATCATGTCGATTTCGGGATTTTATATTTTTCTGCTGAGTTGTGAAGGCTTTTTAATCCTCCCTTCAATTCTTTAATGTCACTCACAAGGTCCTCCTTGGAATAGTTGTTGCCCCTATTGGATTTTCTTACATACTTTCAGACCATCCTCCAACATGTAATTTACATTTACATATATGTTCGCACGCGGAAGCGCGGGAAGCACTCCTGACTGAGATTATGGCTTACTAATCCAAACACTTCATAAAGATAGACCATTCACAATAGAGATTACCTATATAATGTTAATAATGTACCCTCTGAAGCAAAATTTGACGGAATTCGCTTATACAAAATAAAGTAAAAAATACAAAAACCTCTATATTTTGCACAAAAAAACTTTGCCGTCTGATTACGTATTGCGTGCATATTTACGGCGCTGTTACTACAACTATGTGACCTATGAAATCCGATCTTATCCCAGTTGACGGTAATATAATTAATTTAATTTTAGCATTAAAATAATAAGCTATTTCGTTCATTTAGTATTTGGTGTAGGCGCAAGATCAAATTTAATCATATAATAACATATTTCTATTTGGTTATCTGAAAAAGGACATGTGATATATAGAAAATACATAAGACTACTTCGGGATTTTCCTTAATAGAATACTTATACTATCCAAAGAGATTAAGCCTATTTCGACTAATACATGAATTTGGAAAAAAGTTATATAGACGAATTGAGAACTTTCTACTTTTTTAAAGTTGCGTAATAAAGAGAGAGAAAAAAGAGACTTCAATATGCTTTTGTTAGAAAACGTTACACTATTATATATACATATATGTATATGGATTAAATAAATAGCAGTCAGTTTTTACTTGAAAATCTGAAACATTCATTGAATATATAGTATGAAAATTTTAGAGGTACAGTTTGACTAATATTTGGTTTTCCAGATTATACAATCCATTGAAAGCAAAATAATATATCGTTTCTATTCGAGAAGCGCTTCCCTCAGCTGATTGAAATCTTGAATAATTATTTATGTATTTAGTACATATAACAAAATTTAATTTTAGTGCGAAATGAATATAGACATCTAGGAATATCAGGGAAAACTGAAAACCCAAATTTTATCGTGCTGTGTCGATTTTGGACCTGGATATTTTGTACGATATTTTGAGAGGAAATGTAATTAGCTTAGTGCAGCGCTGTCTTTTGGGTATATCATTTATATATCTTAATATTTAACCGTTTTATTACATTAAAAAATTCTAGATTTTATAAAGAAAATAAGTCCAAGATGTAAATGTATTACTGTACAGTACTCTTTATATCGAAACTTGTAACACTCTGTTTCTGTTTAAGCAAATTTCCCTGTTAATAATACTTCTGCATTGAAAATATTTTAATTAATAAAAATACAAAGTCGATCCAAATAGACCCTTCAAAAGTTAACATATGAAAACTTATTAATTATAATATAATATATACTAGTGGTCGCCCAGTGGTCGAAATTCGACCCTATTTCATAAAATTGTAAACAATTGCGGTTTCAATCAAGTTGAGGAATATTAAAGAAAAGAGAGGACCAACAACCCTAGGAGAACTTAAATATTTAATACATTCTCTATTGTCCGCCGTCTGACAATTTGTTACGCAACATCTTCGGGAAGGTTGTGATAATAATATATTTATCAAATAATTAAATTCACATTAAAAACAGAATATTTCATATGAAAGTTACTGCAACGCGTCCGAAAAATCAATAATAATCTACTACATTGACTATTTTACCACTAAACAATAATAACGCTTGCATACCACTTCCAGAAGTACATGTTCTAAGTATATATAAGCATCTAACGATCGGTCCCTCCACATATAATTACTGAATGTTTTGTGTTTTGAGGTCTAGTGACATAGAGCTCTATGTCTAGCGGCGGCGGCACTATCAGTTGTTTGGCGTTGACATTATGGATGTAAATAATGAATTTTTATTATATTTTATTTAATGAATAAACCAATATTATAAATTAATATTAGCATTCCGCCCTGAAGGTTCTCAGTAGCTACTAAACAAAACAAAAATGAAGAAAATCGGTTGAGAGACAGAGGTACCTAATCGTTTTGTCTTTGCCTATTTATATATAGATAATATGTATTAATAAGTTTTTCCCAAATATTACCCCAATGGATTTCTCTATATGTGGTTTTATTAAAGATGGATTGTATCGAGCTAAACCGCCAAATTTAGACCACTTGATTATAAAAATTCGATAAGCATGTAATGTTACAAAGAATTAAAAAAATAAAATTATAATTGGCAAAATTGTATACAGTATATAAAGTCGTTTTATGTTTGAAATATTTATCATCTGTGTTCCGAAGTGTGTTCCTCACACACTACGTCCTGTTGAAACAGAAGAGGAAAACGAAAAAGCACCAGGCACGTTTAAGAATTACTAAATTTCGATAAGTATTGTTACGAAATTTACCAAAGCCGAACCTGTTTCATTTCAATACGACAACGACGCTGTGATATAAAAAAAAGCTGGAATGTTCGGACGCGAGAAAAACTTTTCTCGATCATAACTCGACAACTGTAAATTTGACACTGGATTATACTAGAGAATTCGACGCTGATTTTAAAAGGAGGACCCATCCTCGCAGCAGTTAGTTGGTGGAGCGAAGAGCTTATATGTAAAATTGTTGTTGTGATATTTGAATCAGCTGTTGTATATTCGATGTAAATAAAAGTTCTTGAAAAGTGAAAGTGAATATTAGTTTTATAATTTTAAATTGAACCCACGAACTATATTGCAATTTGGTATTAGAAGTGAAGGATTAAGTGCAGTTAAAATCGTAATTTGATTTATGGAAACTCGAAGTATGGAAAAAACCGACGAAACTACCAGAAAAATTATCAAACAGGTTACGGAGGGACTAGACGAAAAAATAGCACAGATGCTAGAAAAACGTGACAAGAAGGAAAAACAATATCAAGAAGAAATTCAACAAAGTTAGTAAAAGCTTTTGATGAAAAACGTAAAATAGAATTAGAAAATCTTGTCACTACGATGAAAAATGAACAACATAATTTAATTGAAGGATTGTTCTCGAAATTTAAATTATTAGATGAACAGAGACAAAATGATTTTAAAATATTTGAACAAAAACAAGATCAAATTGAATTAAATCGACACGAAACTGAACAGAAAAGACAACTGCAATTCGAACAATTAATGCAAATAATAGGATAAGTTAATGAAACATGAAAATAGTTGAGTCAGATATAAAAGATATATATGATGACATTAAGACCACAAAAAATTTCGTGGATACTCTTGAAACAAAAGTAGATGATCTCGATTCCATCCAAAGCCAGGTCAAATTTGAAATCAGTTCAATTCAAGAAACAGTTCAAGATCAAATCAGTTCCATCAAGCAACACAGTACACAGTGAAGTACAAGACAAAATCAGTGCAATCCAAAATAAACTAGAAACAGATATTTAAAAATGCAACAGGACTTACAGCGAGGAAAATACCAAAACACCGTGAGTACCAAAGGTTCCTTTAGTAAACCACCCACATTCGACGGCAGTTCATCTTGGCCCATGTATAAACGGCAATTTGAGGCCGTGGCTACAGCTAATGAATGGGATAATCAAGAAAAATCTACTTCTCTGGTAATTTCGTTAAGAGGTCCGGCCCTAGAACTTCTCCAAAGCATTCCAGTCGATGAACAAGGCAATTTCGACAAGATTATCGCCTTCCTAGACAAACGATATGACAATCAATCCTTGAACCAGGTATACCAAGTCCAACTGAGTGGAAAAACGCAAAAATCCGGTGAAAGCCTCCAAGAATTCGAAGCACAGATTAGACGGGTAGTTCACTTGTCCTACCCAGACCTGCCAGAGGAAACGAAAGACCAGTTGGCTACACAGAGTTTCATAAACGGTATCAGAGATGTGGAAGTACAACGAAATCTAAGACTAAGTGGCGTCAAGAAAAGTAATGAAGCTCTACTTCGGGCTTTGGAAGTAGAGGCCGTCATCAACATGTCCAAGCCCCGAGTCCGAGCAGTTTCCTTCAACCAGGAAGAGTCAGAGTCACCATTTCAAGCGCTGCTAGCTGGTCTGAATAAAATATTAGAACGGTCACAAAGAACTGGCACCAGAGGGGCATGTTACCGCTGCGGACGGACAGGACACTTCCAACGTGACTGCCGAGTAAGGCTACCTGAACGATCACCGACCAGGGGTAACCAACAGAACAGCCACATGTCCAGGGACGGTCAGCCAGTCAGCATAAGGGGGCGAATGCTAACTGACCCTCCACCAGCTCCCAAAACTTTATCCATCCGGGGATTTTGCCGAGATAGCGGCAGCCTAGTCATCAGAGGCACCATCAATGGGCGAGCAGTCACCATCACCATCGACACCGGCGCCAGTTACCAATAACATCCAGCTCAGAACCGTCACCGGCGAGTCCATGTCAATACAGGGTGAGGCAGATGTCGTGCTACAGATAGGGGACAACATGATCCGGCATAGGGTCCTGGTAGCGAATATTGAGGACGATTTTATACTGGGAATGGACCTAATTAGCCAGCATGGATTTATGTTCGACCCGAGATATGATGTTCTTCGGTTCCTAAATGAGGAATTTGTATTGACACGGTCCGTCAACAGTTCAGTCACCTCCATAAAAATTGTGGCAAAGTCTTCAGCTAGAATTCCCGGTCAAACGGAACAGATTATTCATGGGCAGCTAGACAGCAATCCTGGGAGCTGCGTTGGAATGGTGGAGCCCGTACACTCAGCTCATGACTACTTAGTTGGACGGGCTATAGTTAAAACCGGACGAGATATACCAATCAGAGTCCTGAATTTGTCCAACAACGACATCAGAATTGCCAATGGTCAAGAGATAGCTAGTTTCGAGCCAGTAGAGACCATCATCAATTGTGAAGAAGAGTACCAGACGTCGGTGAAGGAGACAGGGCCCAGTAAAGAGTTCCTACAACAGTTTGCTGGCCATTTGACACACCTGACACCAGAGAACCAGAAGAAAGACAAGCAATTTATCACAAAGCACTGGCAAATTTTTATCAGTCAAGATGGAACCACCGGCCGCACCAACATCATCCAGCATCGAATAGATACCGGAAAGGCTCAACCCATCAGAATACCACCTAGACGACTACCATTGGGGCAACAACAGGCAATCGAGAAAAACATCGAGTCCATGTTACAGAGTGGAGTTATTGAGCCATCCATCAGCCCATGGTCTGCTCCCGTCGTGCTAGTTAAAAAGAAGGGTGGAACCACCCGATTTTGTGTGGATTACAGGAAGCTGAATGACGTCACGAAGAAAGACAGCTATCCACTACCCCGAATCGATGACACTTTGACCACACTAGCAGGCTCCCGTTGGTTCTCCACACTAGACCTAAAAAGTGGATATTGGCAGGTTGGTCTACACGCAAACGACAGAGAGAAGACAGCGTTCTCCACCAGTAATGGGCTGTTTCAGTTCATGGTCATGCCCTTTGGGTTATGTAATGCACCCGCTACATTTGAGAGGCTAATGGAGTATGTACTGAGCGGGTTAACATGGAGGACGTGCTTAGTATACCTCGACGACATTCTAGTCATGGGTCAGACATTGGACGACCATCTGAAGAACCTGGTCGAAGTATTCTCCAGAATTAATAACGCCAACCTGAGACTCAACCCGAAGAAGTGTTCTTTGTTCCAAAAAGAAGTAGAGTTTTTGGGTCACGTCGTTTCCGAGTCAGGAATCCGCACCCACGAGGACAAGATAGAAGCGATCCGTGATTGGCCAGTCCCGAGAGACAAGCATGAACTCCGAAGCTTCTTGGGCCTCTGTTCATACTACCGGCGTTTTGTTGAGGGATTTGCCACCATTGCCGCCCCTCTACATCGGCAGACCACAGAGAAGGAGACCTTCCGTTGGAATCAGGATTGTGAAACATCTTTCAGGCGACTGAAGGCAGCACTATGTTCCAGCCCAATCCTAGCCTTTCCTACACAGTCCGGCAAGTTCATCTTAGACACCGACGCCAGCAACACCGGTTTGGGGGCCGTCTTATCACAGGTGCAAGATGGTGAAGAGAGGGTGATCGAGTACTACAGCCGTGGATTCTCGAAACCAAAAAGAAATTATTGCTTCACCAGAAAATAACTTCTTGCAATAATAAGGGCTCTAGACCATTTCCACAAATACCTCTATGGTCGTCATTTCTTAATCCGAACAGATCATGCCGCACTCAAATGGCTGCTGGACATGGAGACACCGGACGGACAACTGGCCAGATGGATGAAGATATTACAGCAATACGACGTCAAGGCGGAACACCGTGCCGGTCGTTTGCACAATAATGCCGATGCCCTATCCAGAAGACCCTGTAAAGCGGAATGCGGACATTGTCTGCAGACGGAACAGCGAGAGCGTATCTCCATCAGACAAATCCGAGTGCAGGCCAATGAAGACTGGACAACGGAACAGTGCATCCAGGACCAAATGGCTGATCCAGACATCGAACCAATCTTGTCACTCAAAACGAGAGGGCACCCAGGCCACGATGGGACGAAGTAGCTAGATACTCTGGGATGGTCCATACGAGGTGGTCAAGAGGCTTAATGACGTCGTCTACCTGATCCGTCGAAACCCCAAGGCTAAGTTGAAGGTGGTCCATTCAGATCGACTTGCTCCCTACCACGGAAAGGATGTTTCTGATCGAGACGATCAGAATTAAAAGGGGGGCAGTGTTACGAAATTTACCAAAGCCGACCCTGTTTCATTTTAATACGACAACGACCTCTGGGATATAAAAAAAAAGCTGGAATGTTCGGACACGAGAAAAACTTATCGCGATCATAATTCGACAACTGTAAAATTGACACTGGATTATACTAGAGAATTCGAGGCTGATTTTGAAAGGAGGACCCATCCTCGCAGCAGTTAGTTGGTGGAGCGAAGAGCTTATATATAAAATTGTTGTTGTGATATTTGAATCAGCTGTTGTATATTCCATGTAAATAAAAGTTATATAAAAGTAAAAGTGAATATTAGTTTTATATTTTTAAATTGAACCCACGGACTTTCCTGCAGTATTATTAGGTGTTTGGTAAGCATGGTTTGCGAACCTTTGTAATTTTTATTTTTATGGAATATCTCTTAGTTGTATTGAATATTACTTCTAGTGTCGTTTTGTACAAGCCTCATGTTATAAATCTCATATTGTTATTAGTATTACCGTTAAGGTATGTCCACACTGGTGCGCTTTCTATTTATATTCGCTTCCATTTGTGCCTCAACTTTCGAGTCAACTTGCGCGAAGCGCATTCCCTAGCATGCAGTTAGTTGTCTGCATTGGTTCATCAAATAACTAGTAGTTTCAACATAAAGGAAGATGAATGACGCGTCATTACTTGCTATTATAAGTGGAGGTTTCATTATTTTTAAAAGTGGGCGAGAAAAAAAAATTCAGCGCGCGATGTGGATCAACCTGTTCTTAAAGACTCTATGATTGAAATTTATTGCTTCCGGCGATTTACTTACATGTTTATTCAAAATTTCGGAACAAAGCATATCAAAAATGTTATCAATCTTTCTAAAGGCTATACTAGAAACACTAGAGGACTACGTTAAGGTATGGATACATTATTAATTAAACGATAATTAAAAATAATCCAATATCTGCTTATAAAATCCATTACTAAGGAATTGGTACGTACAGCATAATTACTTCCTCCATCCTGCAAGTTCTCTAAGTACTCGAGTTTTATTCGGAGAAATTGTATCCACAATGAAAAGAAGAGATTTATAAGCAAACCAGAGCGACAGATCATTAACTTTGTAGTGTTCTTTTGAGAAAAACGAAATAAGGCGTTTAATGTTTTTTACCATATTTTCTGCCAGATATATTTGTTTATTATTGTACATTTTTGAACTGATATCACACAATGCCGTCGGTTTAGAAAAATCCTCGAGATAAAATTCTGGGTTTCCTTTGTATTACTTATGTTACGAAATTTACCCAAAGCAGACCCTGGGTCATTTCAGCACGACAACAAACGCTTCAATATATAAAATAGGATTCTCGAAAAGACTCGACAGCGGAAGGAGCGATGATGATTTCTACTGGAGAATTCTACGCTGGTGATATAAAAGAAGCCCGCCACGATCGCCGAGCAGATATACCGCGACGACTAGCGTATATGAGAATGTATTGTGAATCAGCTGTTTTAAATGTAAATAAAGTTCTAGAAAAGTGAAAGTAAATATTAGTTGTGATAATTTTTCAATTGAACCCACGAAGTATATTGCAATTTGGTGATCAGAAGTAGAGGATTAAGTGCCGTTAAAATCGTAATTTGATTTATGGAAACCCAAAGTATGGAAAAAACCGACGAAACTACCAGACTAGACGAAAAAATAGCACAGATTCTAGAAAAACGTGACAAGAAGGAAAAACAACATCAAGAAGAAAATTAGTAAAATCTTTTGATGAAAAACGTAAAATAGAATTAGAAAATCTTGTCACTACGATGAAAAGTGAGCAACATAATTTAATTGAGGGATTATTCTCGAAATTGAATGAACAGAGACAAATTGATTTTAAAATATGTGAAGAAAAACGAGAAAATAATTTTAAAATATTTGAACAAAAACAAGATCAAACTGAGTTAAAAAGACAAATCCAATTTGAACAACTAATGCAAATAGTATCACAAGTTAACGAAACAGTTAATGAAAGAATGCAAATAGTAGAATCAGATATAAAAGAGATAAACGACGACATAAAGATCCTAAAAAATAATGTGGAGGCCCTTGAAACCAAAGTAGATGACATCGATTCCATACAGAGCCAGGTGAAATTTGAAATCAGTGCTATTCAAAACAAGGTAGAAACAGAAATCAAAAAAATGCAACAGGACTTACAGCGAGGAAAATACCAGCACACCGTGAGTACCAAAGGTTCCTTTAGTAAACCACCCACATTCGACGGCAGTTCATCTTGGCCCATGTATAAACGGCAATTTGAGGCCGTGGCTACAGCTAATGGATGGGATAATCAAGAAAAATCTACTTCTCTGGTAATTTCATTAAGAGGTCCGGCCCTAGAACTCCTCCAAAGCATTCCAGTCGATGAACAAGGCAATTTCGACAAGATCATCGCCATCCTAGACAAACTATACGACAATCAATCCTTGAGCCAGGTATACCAAGTCCAACTGAGTGGAAAAACGCAAAAATCCGGTGAAAGTCTTCAAGAATTCGAAGCAGAGATTAGACGGTTAGTTCACTTGTCCTATCCAGACCTGCCAGAGGACACAAAAGACCAGTTGGCCACACAGAGTTTCATAAACGGCATCAGGGATGTGGAAGTTCAACGAAATCTAAGACTAAGTGGCGTCAAGAAGAGTAATGAAGCTCTACTTCGGGCTTTGGAAGTAGAGGCCGTCATGAACATGTCCAAGCCGAGGGTCCGAGCAGTTTCCTTCAACCAGGAAGAGTCAGAGTCACCATTTCAAGCGCTGCTGGCTGGTCTGAAGAAAATATTAGACCGGTCACCAAGAACTGGCACCAGAGGGGCATGTTACCGCTGCGGACGGACAGGACACTTCCAACGTGATTGTCGAGTGAGGCCACCTGAACGATCACCGACCAGGGGTAACCAACAAAACAGCCACATGTCCAGGGACCGTCAGTCAGTCAGCATAGGGGGGCGAATGCTGACTGTTCCTCCACCAGCCCCCAAAACGTTATCCATCCGGTGATTTTGCCGAGATAGCGGCAGCCTAGTCATCAGAGGCACCATCAACGGGCGAGCAGTTACCTTCACCGTCGATACCGGCGCCGCTGTGTCCATTGCCAAGTCCAGGGTCTTAAGAGCATCAGAAATTCGGCCAGTTACCAATAACATCCAGCTCAGAACAGTCCCCGGCGAGTCCATGTCAATACAGGGTGAGGCAGATGTCGTGCTACAGATAGGGGACAACATGATCCGGCATAGGGTCCTGGTAGCGAATATTGAGGACGATTTTATACTGGGAATGGACCTAATTAGCCAGCATGGATTTATGTTCGACCCGAGATATGATGTTCTTCGGTTCCTAAATGAGGAATTTGTATTGACACGGCCCGTCAACAGTCAACAGCTACCTCCATAAAAATTGTAGCAAAATCTCCCGCCAGAATTCCCGGTCGAACGGAACAGATTATTCATGGGCAGCTAGACAGCAATCCTGGGAGCTGTGTTGGAATGGTGGAGCCCGTACACTCAGCTCATGACTACTTGGTTGGACGGGCTATAGTTAAAACCGGACGAGATATACCAATCAGAGTCCTGAATTTGTCCAACAACGACATGAGAATTGCCAATGGTCAAGAGATAGCTTGTTTCGAGCCAGGAAAGACCATCATCAATTGCGAAGAAGAGTACCAGACGTCGGTGAATGAGACAGGGCCCGATAAAGAGTTCCTACAACAGTTTGCTGACCATTTGACACACTTGACACCAGAGAACCAGAAGAAAGCCAAGGAATTTATCACAAAACACTGGCAAATTTTTAACAGTAAAAACGCTTCAATATAAAAAATAGGATTCTCGAAAAGACTCGACAGCGGAAGGAGCGATGATGATTTCTACTCGCCGAGCAGATATACCGCGACGACTAGCGTATATGAGAATGTATTGTGAATCAGCTGTTTTAAATGTAAATAAAGTTCTAGAAAAGTGAAAGTAAATATTAGTTGTTATAATTTTAAATTGAACCCACGAAGTATATTGCACTTATATAATATGATTATATAATAAAAATCAACAAAAACGCGAAGAGAGTACGAAGTCACAACAAATCATCCCCAAGAAGCGCAAAGAAAGTTGAAAGCAGATACAAGATGTTGGTTATACGTGTGCTATGACATGCGTTAGGAAAAATCGAATTCGAAACCCCGTAACGGACTTTTCATACTATTTTAAACCATCACTCCTACCATGTAACGCCATATAGACATTTAGTCGACCCTCCCCGCTTCTGAAGGAGTTACTCCCCGTAGCGATATGCGGTCTGGAAGCAGGGAAGTTGTATTTTTGGCAAGGATGAAGAAAAATATGTATCTGTGTTAAGTAACATCGGGTCGTTATCTCCCATCCCTCCATGTAACAATACATAACATTAGAGCATACCCCACTGTAGAAAGAGTTACGTCGTTTATGGATTGCCCCCAAGGAAGAGCGTACGCTTCACATTCCTCACTCATTGGGTCTTGTTGAAACAGAAGAGGAAAACGAAAGCGCACCTTTCGGTATTACTACATTTCGGTAAGTATTACCACGCCTTTGGTAAACACGGTTTACAAACCTCTGTATTTTTTATTTTTATGAATAAACACATTTGTGCACAGAATGTATAAAGAACGGACATTTAATATCTTCAGCAGAGTATAAGGTATACATTGTCAAAGATCTTTGATAAAAACCTTTATAAGACATTTGATCAAATATTTGATATGAATGTCAGAACAAATTTCATTATATTTTACCTAAGCCCTGGTTTCGTTCCAGTACGACATCGATCGCTGTTAGGACAAAAAAATAATCTCGAAATAGCTCGGCAACTGTAGAATTGATAATGGATTGTACGAGAGGATTCGATGCGGGTTTTAAAAAGGAGCGGCCCATCATCGCGGCAGTTAGTTAGTGCGGCGAAGAGCTTATGTTGTATTATATTTGTGATATTCGAATCAGCTGTTGTGTATATTTCATGTAAATAAAAGTTTCTAGAAAGTGAGAGTAAATATTAGTTTTTAAATTTTAATTGAACCCACGGAGTATATACTCGGAACAATATGACATATTACACTACATCAAATATTTTAATGAGGCCACATTATAAATGTTGATCCTATAATTGTCTATTTTAATTTCTACAGAAATACACAAATGAAAAATTTGTATTAGTATAGAGGGTCCATCTACATCATTTTCGAGTGCCACACTGCGGTTTATTATATAGCTGTGATATGACTTAATCTATTTAACAACACATAAAATTACTTTCATTTTCGGTATATTTATTAACTTTTTAATATGTTAAGTTTTCTTTAACAGTGTTTGTACATCCACAGAATGGTACTAACAATTTTCATTGTAGGCAATTAACCCCTTCTTTCTATTTTATCTATAACATTATACAAAATCAACGTTCTTTGTACTCAAATGATACAATTTTTAGTGTACAATTCTACAATAAAGAAATATATCAAAAATTTAGATATTACACTATCAAATATCTTTGACCAAGATGTTTGATTAAAGGTATTTGATAAAAGATTTGACAATGTAATAGTTTTCTTAGTTTTATTGAACTTTACTTTGAGAATATAATTTGGAGCGATATTTCAAAGGGGTAGGGTCGTTTTGTACGACCGTCCACATACTAGTTATTCCAGACCAAATTAATGACTCAAACAATGCCTTTTAAGTGGGCAATAGTAATTTTGCTCCAGAATATTTATACATAAATGAAATATAAAATTTATGTATAAATATTTTTAAGTTTTGTGATGATTTTGTAGTATGTGTAGTCAACTTGTAGTGCTAATCAATTCCTGGGTTTTTTTGTAAATTCGATTTTTTTAAATTCAGTCTCAATATTATTAGGCAGATAAAATCGGGTCAATTTGAAGAAGTAAAGGGCAATGCTATATAATTTGTTTTAATGCCTTTAAGAGTCAATTTAAAGGAAACTAAGCAAGTTTTTATTTTGTAAATACCATTACTGCTAGTGGATTTACTCACTCGCATGTAGTTCCTGAGAATATCAGACCCTTGTCATCAGCATATAAAACTACTATTATTACACTAACATCAATTTGTATGTTTGTTAGAGAGTTAAAATACGTTACAAATAATATTGGTCCTAGGACAGTACCTTGTGATACATCAATTTTAACAACCGAGAGTTCACTATATGTGTTTTCTATTTGTGTGACTTGCCACCTTTCCTGCAAATAACTTTCAAAGACATCCAACATTACCCCTATCATACCATAAGCATTTAAAACATTCAACAGTTCATGGGGAGGAGCAATGTCAAACACCTTTGCCAAATCAAGGAAGGCAGTTAATGACTTTTTGTTATTATCAAGATGATTTGTTATATGTCGCGTTAATTTATATATAGCATTTTCAACATCCATTTCTAAAACGAAACAGATTTTCCGATAAAATATTAGTTGTCTAGTTGTTATTATTTACACTAGGGCGAAAATTTGCGATACTGGATCAATTAGACAGACGTGAATTGATTTAATTACCTCACTGTTAGTGTGAACGTCGTCGTCCTGGTGCTGTCGAATACTTTATATTAATTTCGTTATCATATCAAAATGGCCCATGTGATCTGTGATTCGAAGCAAACCGCTCGAATGTCGACTGGTGGTAAAGCACCTAGGCAACAATTAGCAACAAAATCAAAACGCAAAAGTGCGCCCACTACAGGCGGTGTAAAAAAAACCACATCGTTATAGACTCAGCACAGTAGCTCTTCGTGAAATTCATCGCTACCAAAAAAGTACTGAATTGTTGATCAGAAAACTGCCATTCCAACGTCTCGTTAGGGAGATCGCAAAGGATTTGAATCCCGCTTGAATACGCCAATGAGTTCTCATTTGGTTACAAGATGAATTAAGTACAGTGCATTAATCAAACTCAAGTATTTCACAATATTATAATACGTATTCTTTGAGGCAGTAGATTGATATATTCAAAGTATATAATTGTTTTGATATTGAATGATTTCGCCTGTTCATTTAGGTTTTCTTTCCTTAGATTTTTCCTGGAACAAATAAGTATTTGGAAATTGTAAATGGAGAACAAAGTCTAGTAAGTCAATTTTCGTTATACTTGAAAAAAAGATTACAATACCAAAATGATGGAACTTATTAATATGAGACCAAAATCTAAGCTCAAAAAGATACTACACAAAATATAGACAAAACTTAACACCTCACTACAGTAAACTTCCACATTTAGGTATATGTCGTTACCAAAATACACAATCCGTTGAGACCAATTGCAAGTTCAATAAATTCTCCATTACAAAACATATAAAAATTTTACTAAAAATATTTAAACCATATAAAGAGAATCCAAACAATTTAAAAAACACTAATGATTTTTTTAACAAAATTAAAAAGCATTATTATCAACAGAAATGATTTACTTTTATGGTTTTTTGGGCAATAACACCACAATAGAAATAAAACGACGTATATTGCAGGAATACCAAACATTTCAAAGTCTATTCTGACTTCGTTGTCAATGGCTTTATATTTATTGATGTAGATTGTAAAATGAAAATTTGATTTTTTACAATCTACATCAATAAATATAAAGCCATTGACAACGAAGTCAGAATAGACTTTGAAACGTTTGGTATTCCTGCAATGCAATATACGTAGTTTTATTTCTATTGTGGTGTTATTGCCCAAAAAAACATAAAAGTAATCAAGAATATGCCACAAACAACGTTTAGAAGACAATTAGAAATGATTTACCAGTAAGTTGCGATACAGTTAGTCTTTTTACATATGTTGATAGGTACCTGTTGATAAATCATTACAAATTATAAAAAGTAAATTACAAGATGTTTCCTTACAGAACAAAACAAAATTAAAAATTGACTTAATTATGGAACTAGCCGTACACTTCCTAAAATCCACATATTTTTAATTTGAAGGATATTTCTATGAATAATAATTAATAAAGATTAATGGGCAATTATAAGAATAAACCAAAAGTGTGGTGGAGTTAAGTTGATGACATTTTTGTGGTTTGGCAGTAGTGTTGAAGAACTGCATTTATTCCTGGATTACATCAATAGTCAAGAACCTACAATAAAATTTACAATTTCATAAACTTGCTTGCCTTTATGTACTTATATATAGAACAAACAACACAATGAGTACAAGCACTTGTCGAAAACCTTGAACCACTAATAGATATTTGAACGCCAAAAATCCATTGAATGTAAGGTAAGGTGTTGTAAAGTGCTTATATTATAGAGCAAAACTAAAAGCACATCTTTATCTGCCGAGATATTTAACAACGAAGTCAACATTATATCAAAAAACATCCACTTCAAAATCAATATCCAGATGAATTTATAAATGAACTAGAAAGAAAGTCGCAATAACAAACCAGAACAAATAACCAGCACTAATAATAACCAAACAAGCAAAAAACAAAAATTATGAGCATAATTTCATCTATTCCGGGTGTAAAAAACTAATCGGTTAGGTACTAAATATGAAGTTAAAACTGTTTTTGAACCAAATAATACGTTGCGCTCTATCCTTACACATACCAAAAGCAGCTTAGAATTCCAAAAACTGTATGTACAGTGTTGTGTGGGGTTGTGACCATACATCTACCGGTGAAACTTCAAGATCTTCAGAAGTAAGGAAAGGAACACCAATATAACATTTCCAGAAGACATGTGGACAACCCAAATTTGGCCAGCCATGTACTAACAAGCACAGGCAGCCACCAGAGGATAGAATGGAATAAAACAAAGCTTTTGTTGAAAGAGGGAAATTAAAAAAAAATTAGGAAATAAGCTTTATGATGGTAAAGAACAAAAAACGGTACCCTCAGCATCAAGTGATCACCAAACGCCAAATTTGCGCTGTCTGCTTCCAAAATAGATAGATATTATACATGTTGTAGGCATCTCTTTCTCTCAAAATATCTGTGAGGAAGAATCTCTGTACAGGCTTACTACACCTTGTTCTTGATTTACAATTTTCAAATATTTATTTGTTGCCGAAAATTTAAATGAACAGCCACAATACTCCAAGACCTCCTCAAACATCGTTTCGAAATTATTTGAGATTTAATATTTATTAGTGGCCGCCCAGTGGTCGAAATTCGACCCTATTTCAGCAAATTGTGAACATTATTTAGGTTCGTTTGTCAAAAGTATTTGTCTATCAGAAATAAAGTGGAGGAAAGGCGACATGAACCCCCCCCAAATCATGTCATATTGACAAATCTATTCAAAACAAAAATTATGAGAATTTAATCCAATCCAAATAATTTTGAAAAATTCGTGACCCTCCAGTTTTTGGGTGGATTGCACTTTGTAACCTAAAAGATTTGGTCATTTGCAGTTTTAATCGAGTTTATAAAATAAAAAATATATATGTCTAACAACCTTATAAAATCTATATTTTCTGTTGTCCACTGATTATCAATTTGTTACAACATATCTTCGGAAGATTGTAAAACTAATGTAGTAATAAAATAATTAAATTCACACTAAACACTTACAGAATAATTAAAACGAAAATCCAATACTGATCTACTACATTAACTATTTTACAAAGATGGTTTTCACATGATTAGACAGCAGGTAACGCTTTTTCCATATATAAATACTCAATTGTTTGACTGTTTTCCAAAGAAAATTATATTCAATAAAAATATATTTCTTTGTAACTACCTGATTTACCATAACAAATCAGTAAATGCATTGAATTACTTTATTTTTATATACACATCGTTAAAATGTCAATGACATGTTTATTTTAGGTAGAAGCCAGTTACATTGTAATAAAACCAGGATTTTGCAGGAATCGAACCATGTAATATAAAATAAATTGTGTATTAGATAAAATGCATGAACACAAAACAGTAACCAACTGATTCCCTACCTAAAAATAATTGAAAGATTCGGCCTTTAAATATATTGAAATATGTAGTTATAATTTTTAACGTAAAAAATAAATCCGTTTAGAAATATTAACATTATATTAAATAATAATTTAATATTGATTGTAATATTTAAAACATTAGTTAATACCTATCTACATTCATCAAAAATATTTTTTGAGACTAGAAAATTTCAACAGTCTTAAAGTAAGAAATAAAACGAAATAGAACATTTATTCTGGCATTTCACAGTTAACGATTTCAGGTCGTAAGCAGAAAATGAAATCAACCAACTCAAAAGTTAGTATGAAGGTGTCATATCTACTATTACATTCCAAATAACTACAAAACATTAGTACATATTAATAAACCTTCCACCAAAATCTTAAGGTTTAATATAATTTCATTAACTTTAATGAAACACATAGTAAGCAATGACTATTTATAATAAGCACCTGCTGTTAATTAATGATAAATAAGTAATACTCACATTTGTTAAAAACTTTTCACAGTGAATGAAAATGAAATCTTAAATTTTACACATTGAATTTACAGTATAATAATTTAACACCAAACAATATTCAGAAATGTCAAATTTCAAATTAATGTGCTACATCAAAGATAATCAAGAGCAGGGCTGCCAGATCTAACTTTTTGTCTTGAATATTACAATTAGTGCATTAATTCACATCTTTTGTAATCTTTTTCAATTTATATGAAATTTATACGGTAAAGATTAGAATTATCTTTATATTGAAAGTATAACATTCAAATTCATAAAATATTATCAGAAATAAATTTATCAATTGTAACATAATTCTTATTTTAGTTGACAAACCATATTTACAAAGCAATGAAAGTTGCAAACTTGCGAGAGCCCAATGCATTCATTATTTATTATGTAATACAAATTTTCCTGGGTTCAATTTCAATAGCATGACGATGTAGAATAACTTTAGGAACGGGTCAAAATTTGTTACTATTTAGTTTAATTTAATTAATTCTTCTTTCACATTCGAGTCAATCCGTAAATAATGTTTTTTGTATTATATTTTATTTAATGAACGAACCAATATTATAAATAAATTTTAGCATTCTGCACTGAAGGTCGTCAATTGCTACTAAACAAAACAAAAATAAATAAAATCGGTTGAGACACAGAGGTACCTAACCGTTTTGTCTTTGCTTATTTATATATAGATATAAATTATTTAAACTATAACTAAGTGTGTACACTGCATCACAAGAATAAGGTACCTAATATTTTAAGAGAATTCAATGTACATAGATTTAGAGAAAAACTGGAACGTAATGGGTTTTTTATGTAAATTTATGTTTAGATATATAACAATTCAACATTTTTTTATGTAAACCAATTTATTTCTTAAGGGTTTTATTTTTTATAAAGATTTTATTTAGATACAACGTGAAATATCAATTAGCTTCTTGTTTCCTATGAGTTTTTAATTCCGTCCCTGATGGCTAACGTCAGTCTTCTTTGCTGAGATTATATAAATAAGGAAATGGGGATAAACTTCATCACTTTCTGCGGAGACAACATAGTGGTGATATGGTGAGTTTTTAATTCTTATTGATGTATTTTATGTGCTTGATATTTTATTGTCCTTTTTCTAAGTTATAAATACTTTCTTGCGTAATTCCAAATAAAAAAATAACAATGAATACTTACATTCCGAAGGAAGATCCGGTATATTACCTTGAACAAGAGGAATATGCACCTAAAGGCCTTTCAGACAATATGCGTTATTACAGATAATTGTATTTATTGGCTTAGTGTGTTCATACTCGTACTTTCATATGATCACAAAAACTGTTATTAATCTTTTTCGTTCTTACGGGCTTCGAACTTATTTTATACGTTTGGTTCCAAAAAATGGTTTAACAATTTTATCCTTATTATTTTATTTAATTTTATATTATCCACTTTTTTCTTTGACGACCATGCTGAAAAATCTAGAAAGCTTAATAACCTTGTTTAGTGTGTAGTAAAAAACAACAATTAAAAATTCACACATAATAATTTTGTTAGATGCAAAGTTATGTTTTACATAACATACATAATTGAATCACTCGCCAAAAAACATTTTAGCAATGAATTTAAACTTTTATGGAATGCCTTTGCTAGATGTTTGTGTATATTTGTAGTTCTCATTCTGACCCATTTTCATTTGTTATGTTTATTTAATGTTTAATACTCTCTTCGAGGTGTCATTCCTTTGTACCCAAGACAATATATATATTATATATCAATATAATACATATTGTTTCTGGTTAGGGACCTTCATCAGTTGCGCTTTCCACAATTGAATGTCCTCTCGAACACTTCTTTATGCATTTGATGCATTTCGTTAAATTTGATGTAAGACCGACATCGGTCTTACATCTCGCGTCTTCATATTTAATGTTTGTTGACTCTATCAAATGTTTAATGAGATCTACAAAACAATAAACAAGGAATAAACAAGGAGTTGTTAAAACTCTATGGTTTTTTCAACAAGCTGTCTTATGATTGTAAATTTTCTATGAAGTGCAGTATTTAATTGTTTTCTAAATCTCTATTGGTCTTTCAGTATGAAGATTGCTGATTTATAGTTATAAATATATCTACATATCTTACAATTAATGCACTATAACCACATTTTGATAAGCTGTTATTATTATCTTGTCATTTAGAAGTTTTTAATAAGTTTTTGGACTTCTGTTTTCACAATTTGGATCCGTTATTGGTATTTATGTTTGGTCATTATATTAATTTTTCATTTAGCCCACGTCATTTACAAAAATACGTAACAAAATTAATAGTAAAACGTCAACGTGTTCTAATGATAAAACATGACAAATTGACATAAAATTCAACATTTTTTATCGATAAGTTGTTTTTTAACAAAAAAAAAACTAAAAAAATCGGTAACCATTTAGTTTTTTACCTTTTACACAAAACCTACCCGTGACACCGTGTTTGCTACTATCGACAATGTAGAGATTTTTTTACTTTACAATTAAATCATTCTTTTTAACTGAAAGGGTACATCTTCTCATACCCAATTTATATTCTAAAAATAATAGTGTAGCCTCCGTAGTTTTTGCAAAATTTCAGTCAAACCGACGGAAGACCTTTTTTAAGAGCCATGTTACCACACTGGATGACCCTATCATCATGAATACATCAGCGTTAGAAAGAGTTGATCTAGAGACTCCTTATCTCAATTTTCCACAATTTAAAGTCTAAATATATCTGTGAAACTTTATTCTTATAATAAATAATCTTATTACATATTTTAATTTTTATACATACATATATATATATATATATATATATATATATATATATATATATATATATATATATATATATATATATATATATTGACATAATATGGATTTATGTAATAAATTTATCAATATTGAATACCAAAAAGTCATGTAGACCCTGATGATAATGATGCGTATGAGAGGATCTACTCTTTCAGTTAATAAGAATGAAATAAAAAAAAATATATAAAAAATTCTCTGTTGGAACTTCTAGTTTAGGTGCAATTATTTAAAGAACAAATTAATGTAATGGAGCGTAGGTTTTCATTTATGTTCAACAAAGTAGCCATCACGGTTTCACGCGTAGAATTTGTATAAAAGGCAAAAAATTAAATTGTTGGCGACTTTTTGAGGTTATTTTGTTAAAAAGCAAAAAACGTGTGGATACAAATTGTTGAATTGTGTATCATTTAGTCATGTTTTATGTTTAGAACAGGTTGGTGTCGGTTTTCGTTTATTAATTTTGTCACAAAAAGGTCTTTTTTCTTTAAATAACCTAAACTAATTGTTCTTCCGTTATATTACTTATATTTTTGTTTTTATCGATATATTTTTTTTAATTCTCGAATATTGTTCATATTGCATTATGTTTGCCATATAGGTCACATTCTAAATCATCGGTGTTTTCCCCCAACAATCCGTCCAATACTGTGCTTTAAGTAATTTCACTATGTTACTTAATGTACGGTATAAACCTTCGATAACTTTGTTACAAGTCTTAGGGGTTTTTATACTTCTAGATTGTTTTTTTTTTCTGTTTAGAGAATTACTTCATATTATCATTGAAACATGCGGTTTTCCCCGGTGCTTTATTTTCATTTATTTATGGGTACATGCACCCGTCAGCATTGAACTCTATTTGTTCTAGTAATTTCATTTTATTCTAGTTTCTGTTTTGATTTTTTCCACACACATTAATATTCTTATTTTTGCATTGACGTATTTTTACATTATTCTACGTTGTGATATATACCTGCACTAGCCGACCTGAACTGAAGAATGGCAAATATTTGTTGATTCTTAATTCATTTATCAAGCAGACCTTTTATATTAATTATCTTATTTTTGCATTGAGGTATTTTTACATTATATCTGTCCGTGATATATAGCTGCACTAGTTGACCTGAATTGTTGATTGCTAATTCATTTATCAAGGAGATCTTTGCTAGTTTCTTTACTACACTTCGTTGAATCTATGTTTTAGTTCAGGTTTACTAGCTTTATGCCCATTATGTCTCCCATAATCACAGTACTTATTTGCGACATACTGTTTAATTCTTCGTGAAGTCTTCCGCTTGCTTCTTTTGATCTCTACTGTCATTATTCGTTACTACATTGAATATAAATTGTGTTATGTTTATCTGTGTTGTTCAGACCATTATGTTCACCTAGTGATATAAATTTCAAATTTAACATTTCAAATGTGTCAGTTATATATGTCGTAGCTGGGTTAATTTTGAAAAAAAAATTACTCAATCTTCTTGGGATTGATAGGTGTTTTTTTTTAAATCTGATTGTCAGTATGTAGGCTGGGCTGTTGATATGTATGTGCAGCTGCTGTTAATGTTGCCTTGTAAATTTTTAAATTTGGTCTTATTAATTAAGAGCCCCTGCTCACAATTTTTTATGCTTTCTGCGCTGTTGGATTATGAGAACTACTATAAGAGGTTCCGAAGGCTCTCAACAAGTGATATACTTACATTTTGCCCTTAAACTTCTAAGGTCAACTCTCATACCTGCAAAACTGACCAATTTATCTTCATTTTAAGTTAAAACGCTTTTAAAAATATTATCATATTTGGTTGAAAAAAGGAATATGGTTATTTCTATTTTTGTATAATATTCACAACAAGTCTCACTATTATGTGGTCCCACCATTAATAATTTTATTTAATATAAGGTTTGTTTAATACCTGCGGGTTTCAAATTAATATTAATCCGGAATGACTGTGTTTGAATGTGACACCACAATCTAAAAAAAATAACAGTTTCGCTACAAACAGATAAAATTAAATTTAAAAGAATTGTCGAGATGTAATGAAATGAGTGACGCATATTAAAATACAAAATTATTATTGAAAAACTAAAGGTTGTTTATTTATACAGACAATTTGTCACATTTTATATATTATTGTTCTAAAGTAACACGATTTTCAGCTACAGCAAACGTCGTTATACTAGGGCGTATAAGTATCTTTGTTAATAAAAGATGCCCCATCGTTGAAAGGAGCGTCAGATATTGACGGTGTCAGTATTCTTGGAAGACGATGATTGAGTTGCTTTTGGTCATTTTACAATGTCAACATTAAGCTTAGTTCCAAAAAAATAATCGTTTTTTTTTACTATTTCTTCTTTTTTTCTATTATTTGTATTGTAAATGAAAAATCCTGGAGCAAGTGAATTTTTATATACGTAACTAAAGTATTAACTACCCCTAAAAATTAAATGAAAAGGGGTAGTCTGTGATACCGCTTTAAAAAGGGGTTTCAATTGTATATTCGGCAATACAGGTCTTTGGTTTTTTGAACGTTCTTAATAAGATTTATTTTTAATTGTTTAATTTGTAAACTAATTAATAATGTCATAGAAGTCATGGAAAGAAATAAAGTTTGAAATAATTAACAATATTTAGAATAATTATCATCTAAGTAATTTGCTCAAACTAGGCACCGTTCACTTCTTGACAAAAAGTGATGTTGAAATTTTTCTACAACGTTTTGCAACACCTTTGCGGTGATTTGATTATTTCATTGCCTTATTCGGTATTTTAAATCAATAATATTAGTTTGTTTACTCTTTACCCCACAAAAAAAAGCAGAAGGCTACGAGAATTATGCGAACCGACCTGAAGAGGGCAGATGTGACTCTGCCGAAACGTCCTAGCAGGGATCAGTTATCAACTACGCGGATGAATTCCCGGAAACCACCTAAAACACACACACACACACATATATATATATATATATATATATATATATATATATATATATATATATATATATATATATATATATATATATAATTAACTATAATTCTGGTCGGTGATTTCTTTTAGTTGATATGCATTTGCAAGATTCAATTTGGAGGATTTCTGTTGCTCCGTGGCTTTGATTTTATTAAGGGCTATAATGAATTATCAAGCATTTTTCCTTTACTTAATTTCTATAGTTAGAAATTCTGATAGTTCCGACGTTTTTACATTTTTGACATTCCATAGTTTTAGTATTTTTGTCATTTTTTGTATTACTTGTATATTAGATATTTTTGGCTAACATAGGAAAAACCTCGCTTTCCATTTTCCGAAAAAAGATGTATTGCTATAATTTTCTCGCTTCTGCTATGTTGACTAATCGACTTCTAAGATGCAACCAATCATCAAAACACGATAGGCATAATTGTCGCATGTAGCCAAAGGGTTGAGATAAGCAGCGCCGGATTTACATAGGGGAATTTTGAGCATTTGCCCAGGGGCCACCACCAATTTGGTATTTTGGTAAGGTGTTAATATATGTCAGGAATATATATATATATATATATATATATATATATATATATATATATATATATATATCAAGAAAAAAATCGTATAAAAATTCTAAATGTAAGCCAAAATCCAAAAAAAGTTTACAATCAATATTGTATTAATATTGATTTTCAAAATTTGTTTGCCCGTTTTCGTACATTCCAGCGTATATATAAGGTTACTCCTAAGGAAATGACTGAAAGTGCTGCTACTTAACTTTTATTAAGAAGACCATGATTGTAATCTAGATATGAAACTTCATCAATTCCAAGAGGTTAGTTCCGATTTACTTGATGTTAAGATATTTAACATTGATGGTTACCAATTATACAGGTGAAAGGTCATTCTCAAAGCTGTTGGCAAACATTTTGTCCATTTATTTTGTGGACTGCTACTGATATCAACTTGGCAGAAGCGAGAAAATCGTGGCATATTATTACGTTTCCTTAAAGGATCACGTCAAAATCTTATTTTGATCATAGAACTCATTTAGTCAACATAATAAATCGGAGCAAAACATATTACATTTTTTCGGAATGTGAAAAATGAGTTTTCTGTATCTTAGTTTTGCAAATTTTGCCTCATTGTGTTCAATAATAACATATTTTTCAATCCTTTTCGAGGTAGAAGCGAGAAAATGATAGACCAAAATCATCACAGCTGACGGACTTGAGTATGACGATTTCTGCCTTGAGAAATAGGTGGCACCAAATGTAGTATTTGGTGGTTTAATTTTTCGGGTCAGACATTTGATGTTCTTGAGATTTTTGGCATTTGTAATTTTAGTTATTTCAGACATTTTTGATGTTTAGGCGTTTTTAACATTTTTTTCTTTTTTTTACATTCTCAGTCTTTTACATTTTGAGGATTTTGATATTTTTGATCTTTGTTGATGGATTTTTTAATTCTAAATCAAAAAACATTGCGCAGTAATTATTATTACTGCACAATGGCTCTTTAAATATTAATTCAGTCTCCTAATTAATATTGTTGCTCAAATAACAATTAAATATTGTTTGCATAGTGTAAATATTTTTAAAAAAATGTTGAAATTTTTTTTGGAAATAAAGTACTTTCGATATTCCAGAGAATGTCAAGTTAATATTTATGCATTTATTGGGAATACCACCACATACTTGAAAATGCTGTATATTTCCAAACGTTTCGGGTTCTAGGACAGACCCCGTTGTCAACACCAACAAAAAAACTATATGAAAAAAAGCACAATTGTAAAATTTAAAATTAAAATGATTAAAAAATTATGTGACGCATGACGTAATTAAAAGAATTTAATTTGATAATATCTCGGGTAGCACAGAAAAGATCATATAGTGATAAAGTGCCTTTCAAATTGCAACAATTTGAAATGGTTATCTTCAGAAGTTTATGTTTTTTGTTATAAGATTCGCATTCGCCAAAAACCCGATGAAATAATTCTGTTGATTCAGTAATGTCATTAAAATTATAAGGGTAAATATAGGAGAAACCTTATGAACTATTCCCATGTTAGGTTATTCACAAGGAAATGACCATTAGTTATTTCTTCCATAATTATCGGTAACAGGAAACGACGGAATCCTAAGGAGGAAGTAGCGATGGATAAACATTAAGTAAAAACGCCACAACTGTTATTCAGCAAACAACGACGACAAGTTAGTTGTTGAAATGACAGAGTGTTAACGTTTGTTGTTAGTGCACAAAACGGTGTTTTTATTCATTTTACCAATTTGTACACTAAGTCTTTCAAAGTATTTCCATCTATCATTATTATTCTTTTATCCGCATGTTTACTGCAAATTTGGGACTATCTCGACACCTGGTTACAATTAACCAAGAATTAATGTTACGAATGAACATACATTTCAACTAAGAAATTTTTATGAAAGTTGTAAAAATCTGCTCTAAAAAGGCTTCATTTGTCACATTCGTTTATAATAAACTAGCCGATACCCGCGGTTTCACCCGCGTATCTAATTTACAATTCTGTGCAAAAAGAAATAGCTTATGAAACATGGCGTATCTTATATAACGACTTTATCTAATTTGTGAACCACCCTACCTAACAATAAATTATCCAATCCCGAATATATTTCACCCAAACATTTTTTTTAACCTTCTTGTATAACTGTAACTCCACTTTACGCTTTAGTGCAACCATCCTGTATATGCTAGTTTTTCACCACATGTAACATTTTTTAAACACCTAACTATATTTTTATTCCACCCTATATATCAGTTATGCAACTTCTTATGGTCTATGCTATATAACAATTGTTTCTAAAAATTTTTGAGCCACATCCTATATTTTAACTACCCTTTATATACAACTTTTTCTCACATTGTGTTAAACACACTGTATAACTATAATTTTGCCTATATTACAATTTTATTCAAATTTTTTTAACCGCCTTCTATAATTATTACTCCATCTTCCATCTTTATTTAACACATCATGTTTATATTGGTGCCAATTAGTCAACCATTATAACTTATTTGTCCATATGTTTTTTAACCATCCCGGATAACCATAATTTTACTCTACAAAATATCTCAATCACCTTGTTTATGATTTTCTTAGTGACTACCAAATATAACTATATTTTCATCACATTGTATAACTATAATTTTATTCCCCCCCTCTATTTCAACTATTATATATGCAACTTCTAATCGGCCACCAATTGCTTATTGGCCACCCTATATAACTTTTTTTTTATTGAACCGACTTGTATAACTACAGCTCTACTTCCATCTATATTTAAACCATCCTGTTTATATTTGTCTATCAGTTTTTGAACCACCCCGTATAACTGTAATTCTACTCTACAAAATATTTTAACCACCCTGTAAGTATATGCATCTGCTTAATTTAATCAAACTTTATAACTATAATTTTTCTCCGCGCCATGTTTTAGATATAACATTTATGCAACAGCGAACATGTTTTTATCCATTCTGTTTAACTGTAACTCTACTCCTCCCTGTATTTCAAATACCTTGTATTTGCAGATACTTATCGGCCACCCAGTATAACATTCTTTGGCCCACAATGTTTACCTATAAATATAAATCCATCAATTCCCAATATATTTCACCAAAATTGCAGCTGCTTATGGGGCACCCTATATAACAATATTGTTCAAAAAATGTTGGTATCAGCTTGAATGTATATCTCTACTTCAAGCTGTATTACAACCACCCTGTATATGCTGCTGCTTATTGTTTACCCAATATACCGTTTTTATGGTTCCGTATATACAATATTTCTGCTTCTGTCACATCACAGCAATTTTCTCCTAAACTACTGGACGGAAGAGGTTGAAATTTGGTGTTCAATGTATAGTTTGGTGACCCGATCAGGAGTACATAACTTAAAAGAAGAAATTTTGATTTTAGGGGTACTTGTGGGTGGAAAAACTAAAAAAATCGACCGCCCCCTCCCCTGATCCCCGAAACTACTGAGCCCAAAATTTTGAAAAAAATAGCAAATATAGAGCGTTGCCCGAACTTTACAGGCAAAATAAGGAGAAACCATTAATATTTATTTTGGAGGGCAAATTATAGAATTAAATGAAAATTTAAAAATAAAACAAATCTGAAATGCATCATGTAATACATCAAATGAAAGGTCCCATTCTGAGGAAGACAAATAATTTTTTTTTCATATTTAAAAAAAATATATTTAAAAAGATGTTACCGAAACTATAAAACGTAAAGTTTTGAAAAAAATTAGAGATATAGGGTCTGACCTGAAGTTTACTGGAAAAATAAGGAGAAACTTCTACTTTTAATTTTGGGGGGCAAATTACAGAATTAAATGGAAAAAATAAAATTTAAATTGTTTCTAACCCATCACGTTATATATCAAATGAAAGGGCTCATTATGACGAAAACAAATATATTTTTTTCATATTTTTAAAATAAATTAATTAAAAGATATTAACAAAAATATAAAAAATTTTACCCATTCCTCCCCCCTCATCTCTGAAACCATAAGCTGGAAAATTTTGAAAAAAATGGAGGTATAGCCCCTCACCTGACCTTTACTGGAAAAATAAGGAGAAACCAATAATATTCATTTTGGGGGGCAAATTATAGAATTAAATGGAAAATAAAAAATTATAATTGTTTCTAACGGATCATGTAATATATCAAATCACAGGGCGGATTTTGACGAATACAAATATATTTTTTATATTTTTTTGAAATTGAGTATTTTTAAATATAAAAAAAATATTTAAAAAAAATCCCATTTCCCCCGTTATTCCCCAAACTATAATATCATTTTTTTTGTTTACAGGAAAAATATGAAGAAATCCCTAATATTAATAATGGGGGTCAAATAATAGAATTAAACAGAGAATAAAAAAATATTTTTTAACGCATCATGCAATACATCAAATGATTACAAATATATATTAGTCATATTTTTAAAATTAATTGTTTACAACATATTAACATAAAGATATAAAAAAATTTCATTTCTCGCTTTATCCACCATTTATATATATATCGTAATCAAAATTTGACATTTACGAATTTGCCATTGCGAAACCTCTTAATTTTTTAATTTTTTGTTCAATTTGTGTTCATACCATAGAAAACGAGGTCTGATTTAGACCTTGAAACGTTTGAACTTTTGAAATATACAGACTTTCAAGTTTATGTGGTGTTTTTTCCAAAGAACACAGAAACCAGAGATGACACAATTATCATTCAGAAAACAATTTTATCTGTGTAAATCAAGGATCTGATAACACACTTGAAATTCAAATGTTCTTTAACGACATTAAAGCAAATATCAATCTACATTATACAGAAACTCTCTTCTGTTGACTATTTCAGATACAAATATTTATTTAACATTCTTTATATGTATACCAACTTCATATATTTACATTTTTATTGCTCTAAACCAACTAGAGTTCGTATAAAAGAACAAAATTTACTTATCTGGATGATATTTATAAACCTCATTATATTAAGAGGTATACAGAAAACATTATAACTTAAATGTGCTGTGAATAATTGTTTCTTATCAAGTACTCAATAAAGTTAAATTATGTAGATATCCAGGAGAAAATGGGGTTTTTTAACTCTGTTAACCTAGGATCTCATGTCGGAACATGTCTTTCTTTGGAATTTATTTTCGGAGGGAGACGTTAACTGATCTTTCGTTGTCTGAGCACTTCCGCAGTTTTAACCAATTATCAGATTATTACGTTATCTTAGTCAGAGTAGAATTATGTTTAGAAATAGTCGTTTATCTGTCCGAATAAATTTAGAAATACTAATGAAATAATGTCAGCGAAATTTATATTTTTTTCTGATTTTCATGGCATTAATTTAAGTCCTGATTATAGGTTTCATTAAACATAAACTTTGTATAGTCTATAATCTATTTTTTTACTATTCTAATAACGAATATCAATTAAACGGGATTTTGTTTAAACAATAAATTTCTAACTGATAAGCGAACTTCTACACCCACCCACGTCCATTGAAGTAACTTAAAGTTATTTACTTATTTTATAAATCAGATCTTCCAGATTGAAAACTACATTTCCATATTTTAGGATTTATATTTAGAAAAACAATTTTACAATGCGAAAATTGTAAACAAACCTTAAGGGTCATTTACTAATTATAGAACTTTAATCATAAACTAACGTATTTTACTAAATAACTTTAATTTTGTTTTCGTCTAAGAATGAAAGGTTTCACCCATTGCGCATAAAATTATACTTATTCCACTTTCATCACAATTAGGAAGCAATATAAGTGTTTGAACCGAATATTTTGTTTGCGTATTTTTAATTTGAGTTTTCCAACACTGTTCTATTTTTTGATTACTTATTTGAAGGATTTTTTTAGCTTCCTGTTACTCTAACAGTCTAAGAAAATACTTATGTACATTTATTAATTTAAAAATGAAACTTAAATATCATGATTCTATTGAGCATAATTCCTGATTACTCCTTAATTGTAAACTCTTTTGACTAGATAGAGTACATAGTCAGCTGTTAACTTGACTCCTTTCTGAATTCGTGTTTGATATTTTCTTAAAATTGCTTATTATACTTTTATATGCTACTCCGAACCTCAAATTATATAATTGTTTGTTAGGTGCGGTTTCCTATTTACTCCTCTTCTTAGTGATCTTATGTTGTAATTTCTGCCATTATTAATGTTGTGGATCACAAATAAATAGAAAAATATATATAGGTCTTACATAACTTTTTACGCTAAATAATATGTGCTATTCCGTTTTTCGACATGCAAATCATAAGCGTCCTATTTAGGTTGGTGAAAGGGGTTTTAGGTCAAAAAAAACTTTAATTCCAATTTTTTCACAATTTTCTCTAAAGATTTATAAAATCTTAACAATTTTACGAAAAAAATATTATTTTTTACAGTAAACTGAGTTTGAAAATTACTTTGCTCTTTAAGTTATCACACCAAAAATTACAAACATCTGTTACCATGGCAAATAAAAGACTGGCTTAACAATTTAAGTTATTGATAAACTGTCAATTGAGCTTTGCAATATTACAATGAACACTCATTGTATATTTTATTCCTGATAATATTTTAGTTTGTATAAAGTATTAGTGTAAATGTATATTATAAAAAATAATGCATTATTTATTATTTAAAAAGAAATTTTAAAACCTGAGGACAGGATTTTTATTCTTTTTATGGTAATGTTCTGACAATTGTAATGTGAATATATGAGGATATGAAAAGTTGGTGAAATATTTTTTTATCTGACGAGAACTCCTGGTTCGAAACGGCTGTCATACGTTGAATGATATAGTTCTAAATATGTGGGTATATATATCTGTATATTTACTATATTTACTTATGTGTTTTTATATAAACACTCGAACCATCTGTCAAAAGTATGGTATATGTTATAGCAGAGTATGCCTTCATATACTTAAATTACTCAATAGACGGTAGATGTCACCGACATCTATTAGGTTCAATATACTGACTGTTGTCTTACTGATGTGTATAACATCCAAGTATTTCAGTTTAGAACTTGTCATTCAAGGAAGCGTATTTGACGAGAACTCCTGGTTCGAAACGGCTGTCATACGTTGAATGATATAGTTCTAAATATGTGGATATAGATCTGTATAAATATTTTTTTCATAGTTTGTAATTCTGTATTTATAATATATCCATGAATTACTTTTACATTTGGGGGCCAAATAATAGAATTAGGGATTTTTTCATATTTTTCAAATAAACAAAAAAATGCAGGTCTTATAGTATGGGGAATAACGGGGGGAATGGGTAATTTTTTGAAAATATTTTTTTAATATAGTTTAAAATATTCATTTAAAAAAAATAAAAAAAAATTTGTATTCGTCATAATGAGTCCTGTGATTTGATATATATGACCCGTTAGAAACAATTATAATTTTTTATTTTCCATTTAAGTCTATAATTTGCCCCCCCAAAATGAATATTAGGGGTTTCTCCTTATTTTTCCAGTAAAGTTCAGGTGAGGGGCTATACTTCAATTTTTTTCAAAATTTTTCAGCTTACGTTTTCGGAGATAAGGGGGGGATGGGTAAGTTTTTTTATATTTTTGTTAATATCTTTTAATTAATTTATTTAAAAAATATGAAAAAAATATATTTGTTTTCGTCGTAATGAGCCCTTTTATTTGATATATAACATGATAGGTTAGAAACCATTTTAATTTTATATTTTCCATTTAATTCTATAATTTGTCCCCCAAAATGAATATTAGGGGTTTTTCCTTATTTTTCCAGTTAAGTTCAGGTGAGGGGCTATACCTTCATTTTTTTCAAAATTTTTCAGCTTATGGTTTCGGAGATAAGGGGGGGAATGGGTAAATTTTTTTAATATTTTTGTTAATATCTTTTAATTAATTTATTTAAAAAATATGAAAAAAATATATTTGTTTTCGTCGTAATGAGCCGTTTCATTTGATATACAACATGATCGGTTAGAAACAATTTTAATTTTATATTTTCCATTTAATTCTGTAATTTGCCCCCCAAAATTAAAAGTAGAGGTTTCCCCTTATTTTTCCAGTAAACTTCAGGTCAGACCCTATACCTCTATTTTTTTTCAAAACTTTACGTTTTATATTTTCGGAGATAAGGGGGGGGAATGGGTAAATTTTGGAATATTTTCGTTAATATCTTTTTATATAATTTTTTTTTAATATAAAAAAAATATATTTGGGTTCCTCAGAAGGAGACCTTTCATTTGATATATTACATGATGCGTTTGAATTTTTTTTTATTTTTAAATTTTTATTTAATTCTATAATTTGCCCCCCAAAATTAATATTAATCTTTCTCCTTTTTTTTGCGGGCAACGTTCTATATGTCCTATTTTTTTTCAAAATTTTAGGCTCAGTAGTTTCGGAGATCAGGGGGGGAACGGTCGATTTTTTTAGTTTTTCCCCCCAGAAGTACCCCAAAAATCAAATTTTTTTCTTTTACGATATGTACTCTTGATCGGGTCACCAAACTATACATTGATCCCAAATTTCAACCTCTTCTGTCCAGTAGTTTAGGAGAAAATTGCTGTGATGTGACAGAGATGTAAAAACACACCAAAGGTTCCACAGCTTTTCCATTATGTGACAGAGGCAGAAATCCTGAGTGATATTATAAGGGTATCCGTATATTGTATATACGGAACCCTAAAATTGAAGTTTACCTCAATGTATGGAATTTATAATGATTTAATCCTAATAATCACCAAATAGCAAAGGTGATTTAAAAACTTGTTCAAAATTGTAATCAATTAGTCCATATACAATCACTGACTAATTCTATTGTATGGGTAATGAAATAACAAGTGTCAAACTTGTTAGTGATGATTAATAAGTGGCACCATATGTCTTGTTGCTAATTTAGGTTCCTACTTTTTAACCAGAGTAACTTCATTTTTATCAATTTTGGCCATAAATTGTGTAAATTTCACCTATGTGGGGCGTGCGGCTGGAAATGCATCAGAAGCGAAGCTAGCTTAACAATTTAAGTTATTGATAAACTTCCAATTGAGGTTTGTAGGGTTTAATTAGTACAACTGGTGATTGGATTTAAGTATACAACTTTTTTGCAACTCTTAAAATGGAGTCATATTCAAATGACAGATATGCACTTTATGCACGGCCGTGCGGCTGACAATACATCAGAAGCGAGGCGTCTGTATGCGGCAGCACACACTTAAATTTTCCGATAACCACTTTTACTAATTACACACTGCAAAGCTCAATTGACAGTGTTTCAATAACTTAAATTGTTAAGCGCTGTGGCAACGTCAATCTTTTATTAGCCATGGTAAACAAATGTGGGCAAATAAAATATTTTTTACGTAAAATTGTTAAGATTTTATAAATCTGCAAGAAAATTGTAAAAAAATGAAACAAAAAATACGGACCGAAAACCTCCTTCACCAAACTAAATAGGACGATGATGATTCGCATATCGAAAAACGGAGAAGCTCATGTTATTTAACGTAAAAAGTTATGTGAGACCCATACATTTTTTTCTAATTATTTTCAACCATTCTGCCAATAAAAGAAAAATGAAACAGTTTTATATGTGCCCTTTTAAGGGCATACAACTTCCTAAGGGTACATTTTAGGGCACATGTTAATACGAATTTTTTGGCTTATTTTGCGTTCTATACACCGTCTAGAATCCTATTTTTGAAACACCCTGTATGTGTACCATCTCAAAATCGGCCTTTTATCAGGTTTTTCTTTAAAACTTCATACCTATAGGTGGTAAAACAATTTCTTAGAGACGTTATTTAGAATGAATTTCTCTGCAAAACTAATTGCATGTAATTTTTGAAAATGCTGAGATTTTGTCGAAAAATTGTTCGATAATATGTCCAAATTTTTAAAGTTTGATGCAGAAGGTATGTTCCCTTTTATTCAATTTTATAGTTAGTTAAATATCTACCAACCTAGTCTGTAATAGGGCACTACAACATTCAGAATTAAGTCGTCCGTTTAGAAAAATAAAAATTTCATTTGCTGCCAAATCCAAAATAATGGATGAAGACTTGTGTAAGGTTTTGTACCTATACAGATAGAATACCTTTATCATGTAGGTACAAAGGTAAAATCGTTTTTATATTTTTGCATTTTGCGCTGCTTAACAGCGTCTATCTCATTTCAAAATTAAGAACAATATAAACAAATTTCAGCAATGGTATCAATTTTTAATATATTTCAGTTCTGTAAAAATGACAAAAAAAATTCTTCCTAGATCTTTAATTTACGCTTTCGAAAAATCTTATGCGACGATAAGCAAAAAGTAGGATAAGGATAGCATCTTTGTTTAATGACTAACCTATACCATTTGTGAATCAAGTCTCAGAATCGTTTATCCAAAGTTTGGGGTAATACTGTTTATAAAGAAATTCCTTTACATCAATTGCGAACATGCCTCTAGCCTATTTCTCGCTTTAGGCTAGCATGCAGTGCATGCATATATCTTATATTTTATAAATTTTTAAGTCTATTTTCAATTGAATATACTTTAAAATTCATCTTATTCCAGTTTGAGATTAAAATTATATACGAAAATGTACGTATATTTTGTTATATGATGGAGAATTTCTCTATGAGAATAAAGTAAACAACACATTTTTAAGGTTAGGCATTCATTTACTGTTTGAATTGGGTTCAAAAAATTGTTAGAAATTTTAGTTATATATTATTATATTATACAAATATAAAAAATATATTTATGTTGCTATGAATAGACGAAGATAATAAATTTTCTAACAAAACATGTAGCTAAGCAGTTTCGCAAAATTGCCATAATAAACAGATTACTGGTAAAAAATCCTTATCCCTGATGAATTAATAAATCAATTCATCCAAAAATTAATACAATTTTTTTCCTGTTTTTTGACGACTATGATGCTCATCCTCATTAAATCAGTGAACTCAGTCTCCAGTGCATCACTCGCTTCGTTACCTCTAAATTGAACATTCACCCAGGTATATGGTGGCATGATTACTAGAGATAAATTCCACAAAATTCAGAGCAAGGCAACAATACATTATTCATACCTTATTAGTTCTTGAAATTCTGGTCAAACCACTGATAATTCAACTTTTACTAGTTCCCACCATAACTTTCAATCAACTCATTTTACGGATTTTTGTCTTACCAAACTATCTTTCAGTTTGCAAAAACACCTGTTGCAAGTGATAATCGACAGCTCATTTGGTAGGAAGCAGTATCACTATGCGAAGTAACAGTTAAACTAACTAGTTCAGAAATTTTCACATAAAAATGTTTTACACTACACTTTTTTCGTAACATTATGGCTTCGTCAGATGTACAATGTATTTTAAACAATACTGTTGTACGCTAAATTTATTCTATTTATAGTAATGTCATACAGAACCATTTTGCATACAGAAAACAAGAGTTTCAAATTGAATTATTTAGAAAATTTAGAAATTAATAACCTTAAATATTCAGGCCTTTTGTTAAATGACCAACTAGATACAAATTCCTCCCCTCTCCTTAATCTCTTTAATGGTTATCAGAGACCCAATTTTCGGTAGAATTCAATTTAATAAAGCAAATAGCGTATAATAACGGGTACTCTCCCCAGAAACGATTGATTTAATTCTCCGGAACAAACAGTTACAAAAGGTACTAAATTTAGTTTACCCGTTCAAAAAACAACGTGAGAAAATATATAAGAACTTAACGTATATTGGTAAACCAAGTCACAAAATAACTTCGTTTTTAAGTAAACAGGATTTAAACGTTGCATTTAAAACTTCTAACAATTTAGGAAAGTTTATTAAAAATAACAGACCAAATGCAGATAAAAATAGTAAATCAGGACTATATAAACTGAATTGTGGAACATGTCCCAAAACCTACATCGGTCGCACATATAGAAATTCAAAAAAAACGCATCTTTGAGCATAGAAGGAGTTATGAGACAAAT
The DNA here is from genome assembly GCA_034190945.1 of Octodonta nipae. Taxonomy (NCBI): domain Eukaryota; kingdom Metazoa; phylum Arthropoda; class Insecta; order Coleoptera; family Chrysomelidae; genus Octodonta; species Octodonta nipae. The sequence continues at coordinate 53,577,848 of CM067221.1, read as the reverse complement.
GATCAAAAATCTAACTATGCCATACATTTAGCTTCTGAAAATCATCAATTTAACGAAGATTTTGAAATTTTGCATACAGAAAATAAGAGTTTAAAGTTTAATTATTTAGAAACTTTAGAAAATAACAACCTTAAATATTCAGCCCTTTTGTTAAATGACCAACTAGATACAAATTCGTTCCCTCTCCTTAATCTCTTTAATGGTTCTGTATGAGATTACTATAATAGAATAAATATGGCGTACAATAGTAGTTGTTCAAAATACAGTGTACACCTGACGAAGCCATAATATAGCGAAACACATGTAGTGTAAAACATTTTTATTTGAAAACTATTTAGTTTGTTATTTAGTATATATTTTATTGCCCCAGGTTGTTAATCAGTTAATATCTTTTTTGTATGATATTTTCACGTTATTCCTTTGGTAATAGCTAACAGAGTTTCCTAACTTGTAAGGTTAAAAGCAGGGTTAAACTCTGTAGCTTTTTTTTCTGCTAAACTACTGGACGGAAGAGGTTGAAATTTGGTATGAAGGTATAGTTTGGTGACTTGATCAGGAGCACATATCGCAAAAGAAGAAATTTTGATTTAAGGGGTACTTCTGGGGGGAAAAACTAAAAAAATCGACCGTTCCCCCCCCTGATCTCCGAAACCAGTGAACCTAAAATTTTGAAAAAAATAGAAAATATAGAACGTTTCCCGAACTTTACAGGAAAAATAAGGAGAAACCATTAATATTAATTTTGGGGGGCAAATTACAAATTATAGAATTAAATAAAAATTTAAAAATAAAAAAAAATTCAAACTCATCATGTAATATATCAAATGAAAGGTCTCATTCTGAGGAACACAAATATATTTTTTTCATATTTAAATAAAAATTAATTAAAAAGATATTAAAGAAAATATACCAAAATTTACCCATTCCCCCCACCTTATCTCCGAAACTATAAAACGTAAAGTTTTGAAAAAAAATACTTTTATAGGTTCTGACCTGAAGTTTACTGGAAAAATAAGGAGAAACATCTACTTTTCATTTTGGGGGGCAAATTACAGCATTAAATGGAAAATATAAAATTAAAATTGTTTCTAACCCATCATGTAATATATCAAATGAAAGGTCTCATTCTGATGAACACAAATATATTTTTTTCATATTTAAAAAAAAATTAATTAAAAAGATATTAAAGAAAATATACCAAAATTTACCCATCCCCCCCCTTATCTCCGAAACTGTAAAACGTAAAGTTTTGAAAAAAATACTTTCATAGGTTCTGACCTGAAGTTTACTGGAAAAATAAGGAGAAACATCTAGTTTTCATTTTGGGGGGCAAATTACAGAATTAAATGGAAAATATAAAATTAAAATTGTTTCTAACCCATCATGTTATATATCAGATGAAAGGGCTCATTACGACGAAAATAAACATATTTTTTTCATATTTTTAAAATAAATAAATTAAAAGATTAACAAAAATATAAAAAAATTTACCCATCCCCCCCCTTATCTCCGAAACCATAAACTATAAAATTTTGAAGAAAAAATAGGTATAGCGCCTCACCTGAACTTTACTGGAAAAATAAGGAGAAACCCCTAATATTCATTTTGGGGGTCAAATTAAAGAATTAAATGGAAAATAAAAAATTTAAACTTGTTTCTAACGTATCATGTAATATATCAAATCACAGGGCTCATTATGACTAATACAAATATATTTTTTTTAATTAAATATTTTAAAATATATTTAAAAAAATATTTAAAAAAATACCCATTCCCCCCTTTATCCCCCAATCTATAAGACCTAATTTTTTTTATTTACAGGAAAAATACGAAGAAATCTTTAATATTAATAATGGGGGGCAATTTATAGAAATAAACGGAAAATAAAAAATATTTTTTTAACGTGTCATGCAATATATCAAATGAAGGGGCTCGTTATGAGAAATACAAATATATATTTTTAAAATTAATTGTTTACAAGATATTAACATAAAGATATAAAAAATTCTCATTTCTCGCCTTATTTCCGAAACCATACCTAAAATTTTGAAAATAATTAGGGGTACTGGGGCTCACTTGAAATTTATAAGAAAAATTATTAGAAAACCTCCATGGTAATTTTAGGGACAAATTATACAATTAAATGGAAACTAAAAATTCAATTTTCAAACAAATCATGTAATATATCAAATAAAAGACTTATTATGTGAATTACAAATATATCATATTTTTAAATTATTTGTTTAGCAAAGATATTAAACATCGACTTAATTCCCATTTTAGAAACTATACTATTTAAATTTTTAAAAATATATTTTATTTGTATTTTTAAATAATTTGAATAACAGATTTAATAATTTATAATTTAAAACTTGACCTATTGTGCCCTTTATCTTCCAATCTATAGAGCCTCAAAATTCAGACAATAGATTGTAAAAGGCTTCCCTGAAAGTTTATTAGTAAAATAAAACTCTAATGTTAATTTTTGGGGGCCAAATTAGAAAACTAAATACAGCGAATCTTGAAGGTGATACGGAACCCTTACAATGCGAGTCCAACTCGCACTTGTCCAAATTATTTTTTTGTTTTTGTAATAGAAGGTTTCATGTAAGTGCATATTCAAGGTCGTTTTGTATAATTAAGAAATACAAAAATTTTACCCAGATGTTTAGAGTTGTTTACAAGGTTATTTGCAAATCAAAATAAAGATGTAAAAATATAAAAAATATTATAATTGTTTAACCATATATTTCATTATTTCTGTTTTAAGTAGCCATAAGGTGTTCTCAGTGAGTAACTATTACTCACTGGGTGTTCCCTAACACTGGTGTCCAGAGGTCGTCTAGTCTCACCAATGTAGAGACTATCACACCAGCATGTTATGCAATAGATTAAATCTTAAGGTATTTTAGGAGTGCCCTGCATGTTTCGTTCCTAACAGTGTTGGCGGTATTAAAAATCAACTTGGGTCTATGTCAGTCTATGACTCGGACGAAGTTTTCAGACTGTGTTGAATAGCCTTTTTAAAATGCTAGTTTTTGTTTCTGTGAGATGGTTGGAGGTGTAGTTGAGATGTAATCTTGTATGTGTACAATGTGTAGCCTTCCCGTAAAATGTGTCTGGATTCCTATCTATCACATCTAGAAATGGTAAGATACGCTAGATATATTATATTTTTATTTAAAAATAAATAAGTAAATAGTAAAATAAATAAGAAATATTACAAATAAAATGATAGATTATTAGTTTGTACTACTTGTTGCTATAGTTATAGTTCTGCACTTACAAAAAGAGTGATTTTACTTTCGTATTAATAAATTGTGTGATTTTATAATAATTGTTGTTACAGTTAAAGATTTAATTATTATATAATTAGATGGATTTCGGTTAATTTTTTGGTTTTAATAAATATATAATTAAGGTATACGTATACTAATAAAAAAGAAATTGTTAAATGTATTTAAAAAATCCTGATTTTATTGGATTTTTGTCTTGGCCTGCCAAAAATTTCGGTAATATTAAATTGGCCCGCCTAAGAAAAACTTTGGGAAACCCCTGGTTTAGATGGTCCAGGAATGTCTGTAGTGCTACCACGCCGTGTTGACAAACTTATCGTTTAAGAAAGTGTTGATGGATACCTGAGCCACTTCTGCGAACTATATTAATACTTGGGGATAAAGAAGAACCCATGATTGGACCATCTTCTGTTCTTTCTTTTCACTATGCTGAGAGATTCCTTGAATGACAATGTTTGTGAGGTCGTTTTCGTGCATACAGCAACCCTGTGTATTAGTTTGTAGTCTTACAACCTAGATGTTTTAATTGATTACAAATTTTATTACTTAACTCACTAGCACATTCCGGTAAAGATTACAGCCACACCTGTATGTTTTGTCTTTGATAATTTTGAATTCATAATATACAAGAAAACCATCATTTTGTTTTTGGTGTATAAATAAATTGAATTGGACGCTTGGAAGTGATTTGTAGTGTTAAACCATGCTTCTGTATTTAGATGTTCGGAATATTTTAATATACAGATCTCAATGGATGTAGGCTTCCCACATAAAGCCTTGAAGTGAAAGACGCTCTAAAAGTGATTAGTGTTAGTAAAATTAGATCTAGATCAGTCCGGAAGTCTTAAAGTGGCTGTCTCAAATGTACATAAATTTGGGGGAAATTCAGTTCTTTTAATGAAGAAACAAATTTGCTTTTCGATTATTTATGGAATTAATAATGAACATTTGAATTTATTTTGTTTTTTGTCAACACACTGGTCCTGGTCAATAAGACCAAACCCAAACCATATTGTATTTGTGAGAAATTTAAAATTATTGCTCCTATCATTGTTATCATTGAAAAAGATCTGACATTATCTACTTAGCACTAAAAATTTTAAAACAAATAAATTACGAAAAACATAAAATATAACCGACTTCAGAAAAGCGACTTAGCCAAAAATCAAGAAACGATATTTTCTTCAAATTATTTTGAAGTCGGTGTCGAGTTTAACTTACAATAAATAAGTTTTTAACAATTAAGTAAATAGGTATATTTTTGTGTTCTCCGTGGCACCAACTTTAAAATAAGTATTTAATCGGGTATAATGTTTAATATTTTCTAAAAAAATTGTGAATAAAATTCAAATAAAAATTAAATTCGAATTTATTTCATAGTATTAGAGCATGCAATCCTGGAGGTAGCCTGAAATTCACACATATCGTGAAAAAACTAGAAAAAGTGGGCAATAGAGAGAGTGACAGGCTATTTCAAGTGAGATTAACATGATGCTCTACAGAAGTATATGTTCGAAGCTGAAGATACATGAACACAGAAGAACAAGATAATCTTGTTTATCTTATTATTTGGTCTGTGTGTTTATCTGGTGAGTATCTACTGTAACAGATTTTAAACGGACTACCCGATAAACTAGAGCTGAAACTTTGAACACAGGTAGTTATGAACTGGATGAATACAAAATCAATAATTCAGTTTAAAAAAGGACCCGATTTCAAATAAATCAAAATGAAAACAATTATGTAAAATTTGTTTGGCGTTAACGATTTTGCATTTATTTTTAGTATTTTCTGAAATTGGTATGTTTCATGTGATAGAAACATATATGGGAATCTCTCAATATACCTTAATAGAAAGCAATTTAAAATGTTCAAATTGATTAAGCTGTTTTAGCGAAATCAGTGGAGCTTCACTAAACGGTAGTTCATTATTAACTGTTTTTTTTTCAATTTCTGGAAAGGTATAGATCACGCATAGAAAATTGTATGGGACCCCTTCGGAATAACACAATAGAATTTGGTATTAGCGACATTGATTAAGCCATTTTAGAGTAATCGAGGAGCATAATTAAAAAATTGTTGCGACTAATCGATAGAATAGAATTCGAGTAGAATCACATCTTTATACATTTCTCATGAAATATTTCACCACAGACGTTAACGAAATTTAACACTGGAAATTAATATTCTAGCTCTTGTGGTATTTATTTTACTACATTTATATTGACCTGTTTATTAATTGCTGTAACAAATTCACCTACAAACATACCCATATGCTGATTTTTTTCCTTTTAATATTTAATTTGATATATTTGTTTATATAAACTAGTTCACAATATTTCTAAATATGGTTGAAACACGCCAAGGTAGAACCTTACAAACTTGCGGAATTTTTCGCTATCATCCCTGAATACGACGGCAATTCAATTTTCTTAAATACTTTCATCAGCTCCTGTTCGACAGCACAAAATATGGCTGTCGCAAATCAAAAATAACTCTTTTAGTTTTGCACATTAAAAACAAGCTAAGAGGCCGTGCAGCCGAGCTTGTTAATTCAAGAAATGCGTCGACTTGGGATGAAATAAAAACACTTTTAGAAAACCATTTCGGTAACTCACGCGACTTGTCTGCTTTAGTTCAGGATTTACAAAGAATGCGACAACTCCCAACGGAATCCCCACTAACTTTCTCAGCGAGACTACAAAGCCACGAGGCAAAAATGCACGCTGCTGTTAACAAACAGATTGTAACAACCAAAGAAAAAGACGAAATTTGTCTTTTAGATTCCATGGCTCTAAATAGTCTTTTGACCGGACTTGAACCAAAAATAGGCCAAATCATTCGCGCTAGTAACCCTCCCGATATAATTACCGCGGTTTCCCGAATAAAAAGAGAACTCCAACTTTGTCACTTGGAAAATCAAAAATTCTCAAATGTACGGAACCCTCAACAACATCAACCACAAAGACGACCACCTCCTCAAACTATTGTAAAACAGTGTTCGTTTTGCAAACGCACCGGACATTTGTATAACGAATGTCTAACACGATAACGACAACAACAACCAAACCAACAACCACACCAAAACTTTAACAATAACAACCCGCAACAATTTAGACCGAATCCTTCTTATCAATCGGCTAATCAAACTAGGCCTAATATTGATCCCAATAGGTATCCCGCACAACAAAACCGACCTTCTGCCAGTGGGCAATATCAAAGTCCTAATCAATCTCGACCAAATCCCAATTTTTACAGAAACCAACAACAAAGAACCCACCACTTCAAGCAAGATGAGTTCTACAACCCTTTGAACAATTTCACAAACGATGACCCTTATACAAATTCATACTACCAAGACGATTGTTCTTATTCAGACCCCCAAAATACAGATTTCGAATACTCTCAAAATGACTATCCTGAAACTTTTGAAAGCAATTACCATGAATTCTCTTCTGAATTACCCGAAGACCGACGACAAAATTTTCAAGAGGTACTTACAGTGGACAAACCACCCGATACACAGATCTGCAATCTTCAAACCCAGTTCGAAACAATGAGTTTACTCGACGACTTCAACCCCAACCTGAATTTTCCAGAACAAGCTTTCCTATAAGCCCCTCACTTTCGGTAAATTCTAAGAACCTTTTCTACATCAACGACGCCACTAATACGTATAAACTGTTAATAGACACAGGTGCCGGTTTATCAATTTTTAAACCAAACACTTGTAAAAAATTTCGACACCGATACCCAGAAAACGTTGTGATACAAGGTATCACTAATCAAAAAGTCCTGATTAACCAATCGACCTTAGTCCCATTTAATCTTAACGATCCCCACAAAGTTTACATCTGTAACTTAGACATCGAATTCGATGGTGTACTAGATTCTGACTTTTTAGAACATTACAATTGTGTGATTGACTTTAAAAAAAAACTTCTTATAACCAACTTCAAAACTATTCCGCTTATGAAAGTAACAGACGAAACAATATCATCAAACAGGGAATCTCCAACAATTAACCCAACAATTTCAAACGCGATTACTATTGAACCGCGAACAGAACGGATTTGCAAACTTAAATGTGACTTACGTAACACGGAAGCTATACTAACCACTACCGTTCTAGAAAATGTGAGACTTCCGAAGGCTTTAGTCCAAGTTAACGACAAAGGCGAATTTTTGATATCCATCTTAAACGCTAACGCCTGCCCAAAAACTGTAAATTTCGACACTATCAAATTAGAACCCATTCAAAATTACTCTCTAAATCACTGTGAAGAAATTTCGTTTGCAACTAATCCTAACTTCGACAGACAAACGGAGATTAACGATCAACTCCGACTCGAACACCTTAACGAAGAAGAGGCCGAACTAATACAACAACTTTGTCTTGACTTTTCCGACATTTTCTACTTAGAAGGTGACCATCTTAGTTTCACGAATGAAATTAAACATTCCATCGACACAAACAACGCCAAACCCATACACTAACTCGTACCGTTAACCCCAAATTAACAAAGAGGAAGTCCGTAACCAAGTTTCGAAAATGTTAGAACAGGGCATCATTGGTCCCTCAAACTCTCCCTGGTCTTCCCCTGTATGGGTTGTCCCGAAAAAACTCGACGCCTCCGGGAAACAGAAATGGCGCGTAGTCGTGGACTATAGAAAACTTAACGAACTGACAATAAACGACAAATATCCGTTACCCAACATATCCGATCTGTTAGACCAAGTTGGCAAATGCCAGTATTTTACCACCCTAGATCTAGCTTCTGGTTTCCACCAGATTGAAATTGAGTCCAAGGACATTCAAAAAACCGCTTTCACTGTAGAGAACGGTCATTTTGAATTTGTTCGCATGCCTTTCGGGTTGAAAAATGTCCCTTCAAAATTCCAAAGGGTGATGGACAATATTCTGATAGGAATCCAGTACGAAAGATGTTTGGTGTACATGGACGATATAATCGTTTATTCGCCCACCATTCACGAACACTTAGCAAGACTAACTGACGTTTTTAAAAGACTTAGGAAGGCAAACCTCAAAATACAGCCTGACAAATGCGAGTTTCTCCGCAAGGAGGTCGCTTATTTGGGACACTTAATAACTAAAGACGGTGTAAAACCCAACCCGTCGAAAGTCGACTGTATCTTAAATTTTCCTCAACCGCAGAACCCCAAAGGTATTAAGTCTTTTTTGGGACTTGCTGGTGATTATCGGAGGTTTATTCCAAACTTCGCGAGAATATCGAAACCCCTAACTAAACTTTTACAAAAGGATGAGCCGTTTAATTTCAACGCTGAATGCGTCACTTCCTTTAACGAACTCAAACGTGCTTTAACTTCGACACCAATACTGATCTATCCGAACTTCGAGGAACCATTCATACTAACCACTGACGCCAGTGCTTTTGCAATCGGCGCTGTACTATCCCAAGGGCCAATAGGTAAAGATTTACCCATTGGATATGCTTCCAGGACGCTTTGTCAAGCCGAGACTAGGTACTCGACTATTGAGAGAGAACTGTTGGCTATTGTTTGGGCGGTGAAGCACTGGAGACCGATAATCTATGGCCGAAAGTTCCAACTTTTTACCGATCACCGCCCGTTGACGTGGCTGTTCTCGATAAAAGACCCCGGAAGTCGATTAGCCCGATGGAGACTTAAACTCGAAGCATATGACTACGAGATCATTTACAAACCCGGTAAAATTAACAAAAAAGCCGACGCTTTATCACGCATTAAAATCAACCACCTTGATGAGTGCGTATTATTCCAGGCTAAAACTAAACTAACACCCCACAAAATCTTACCCCTAAATGACGAAGACGATGACAATACCTCCGAACCTGAACAAAACGAAATAACTACCGAAACGATATCCCAGGAATTCAAAATTTTTGTTGAACGTTACAAAACTGTTTCCTTAATTGACTATAGTAAAATCGAATTTTCTAATTGCCAACTTCTAGACAAGGCAAATAAAAATATTCTAATCTTTCCCCAATCATCCAACCTTCAGGAATTCCATCATGACATATTCGAAGACATTTTCGAAGAAGTCGCTGATTTTGAAACATTTAAAATCAACGTATTCGCTAGCAAAACTGTTAGCAGGAGACAATACTTCATAGTCCCGCTTCCAAACGATCCCGAAATCGTAAATGAAGTCCTTTTCGCATCTGTTTTCAAAAATCAAGACGTTCTCTCCCCTTCGCAAACATATTGTGTAGAAAACAACCTTGATCTTCCAATTATGGAAATGCTATCCTTTATTTTCTCTGAAAAAGACATTAAGTGGAAGATTTGCCGAAACATCACAAAAACTCCAAAAAAAGACGAAATACCACTAATACTCGAGCAATATCATAACGGAAAAAACAACTTGCACCGCGGCATCAATGAAACCATACGCCGTGTCCAAGAAAGGTTCAACTGGCCGGGATTTACTAAAGACATTGAGAACTTCATAAAGAACTGCGTAATCTGTCAACAAACCAAAGCTTGTCGAAAAAACTTAGATAATCCCCTCGTCATAACTGAGACACCTAAAACACCCTTTGAAAGAATTAACATCGACATCTTAGAAATTCCTAATAGAAATCACATTTTGACGATAAGAGACGAACTGACTAAATTCTCACAAGCCTATGCTTTGGCAGACAAATCCGCAAAATCTGTCGTTAGTACTATTATGTTGTACTTTCAACATTTCGGTACACCATTACGTATCCACTGCGACTATGGCAGAGAATTTGACAATGCCATACTAAAAGATCTATGCAAACTTTATGACATCAAACTTACCTACTCTAGCGTGGGACACCCGCAAACAAACGGCTCCGTGGAACGATTTCATTCTACTCTACTAGAAATGATTCGCATTCACAAAGCTGAAAATCCCGACAAACACCCCTTAAACGTACTTCCGTAAGCTATTATTGCCTATAACAATTCAACCAATAAGACCCCGTTCGAACTCGTTTTCGGGGATACTTCCAGCAGACCCCCAGAGACTCTTTATAATCAAAAAAAACTAATTAGCAAATGTGTACGATACCTAAATAACAGAATTTCTTACTATTACAAAATTGCACGTGAAAAGACTAACTTACATAAACAAAAAGCGAAAGAAAGATTTGACCAACACGTTTCGAAAAACCCTCCTGATTACAAAATCGGTGACAAGGTATACGTTAAAGAATCACAAATAAAAGACAAACTCCAGAACAAATTTAATGGCCCATTCCAAATTATTGAGATCCACAATAACTCTGCTACACTTCTAAACCTATGAACTAACCAACGAACAAAAGTGAACTTTGACTCGGATGAGCAGTTTCACAGTACGACGTCAAACCGATTAACAACACTCTCGGTATCTACTACCATGACGAAAGTCGAATAATTGTATCAAACTATAAATGGATTCTATTAGTTCACCGGAACTTGACAACCCTTAATCAACTATTTGAAAATAATAACAGAATCCTCAAACTTTAGAACGAACTGTCGATCCTATGCCTGGCTTCAAATTTCACAATACAGGTACCTTTCGTGTGGATGTCCAAACACACATTAGCCTTTTAACACAAATCTCCGACTCCATCAAAACAAAATTTTCACAAGTATTTCTAGTCACTAAAAGACCCAAACGCGGATTAATAGACGGTGCTGGAACCATCTTTAAAGCAATAACCGGTAACCTAGATGCATCCGATGGCGAATTCTATACTAGCAGCATAAACAGACTTAACCAAGGACAACTACAAGTCGAAAATCTTTTAAAGAATCAAATAAGCGTTACAACCACTATTATTAAAAACTTTAATGAAACTATTCAAAAACTTCAAATAGACGAGAAAATCTTTAACGAAGGCATTAACGACGAAATCAACCTCACGATACATGAACTAAATGACCGTATAGCCACTATTCAAGCCAAACAATCATTTCTTGAAATTTGTGAAAAACTAATGGCTAGTTATTTGTTTCTTGAAGATAACCTTAACGATATTTTAAATTCAATAACTTTTGCTCGTTTGAAAATTATTCACTCATCTATTACTACACCGGATCATTTGATTGCCGCATTACAGGAGATTTCTCAAAACCTTGTTAAAAATAATTTACCGTTACCAGTCAGATTTTCAAGTGTTGCACAGTATTTAGAAGTAATTGAACTACAAGCTTTTCAAATTCACTCAGATTTAGTATTCATCTTAAAAATCCCTCTAGTAGAGCAACAGCTTTATACAGCTTACCATTTATACCCTATTCCGATTTTAGATGATAGAACTGGTTTTCATCACATTCTTTCTTTTACTCAAAAATATGTAGCGCGAAATGATGATTCTCTTATGTACATACCAATCAGGGACTTGAGTGCGTGCAAACAGCTGACTCCACTCCGAAAACTGTGCTCGCTGAAAAACATTCGTAGTGTCCCCGAAACTTGTAAATGTGCCATCGTTTTCAGTGAAGGGTACAATGTTCAAAAACTTGAAACAAATGCGTGGATTGTAATCATATCGGAACCCTTACATGTGACCGTTAATTGTCCAGGAATTGACGCTAAAACTTTAGTGCTAACGAATAATTCTATCATTCGGTTACAAAACGGAATGTAGTGCTTTTGTTGGGATTACGAAAATCCAAGCCGAACCACAAAAATTCATGAACATTTCGGACAATTCTCATCCAGTTTTAATTCCATTCAATTGTTGCAATTCTCATCCTGAGAAACTTGCAATTCCGGACCTTAAGCCCCTGAAGCTATCCATAGCCAACCACAAGCTGGACCAGTATTCAAGGGATCTCGACGATCTCATCAACCAATCCTTTGTTAATAAAAACATTTCCTGGTTCACGTATGCTACAATAATTATCATTGTAACAATTGTTGTTGTATACAGCTCATTGAAAATCATAAGGCACGTTAAGAGACCTCCGAAAAACGACAACTCCAATCCAGAGAGTCTGAGTACCCTGACAAAACCGTTCTCCAGGCTGATACCAAAACTGAGGCCCCAAATCGAAGAGGAACCTGAACATCCAGACTTATAGAAGTGAGAACCTTTTTGATACATTTCTATTCTTATTTGACTTTTGTGTTTTGTATATTTTTCGAATTTTATGTAACCTATTTAAACTTAATCATTATGTTCACTTTAATTTTATTTTATTTCCATATTTGTATTGTTTCTGCTTATTTAGCTAGCGTCCAGTAAATTCCAAAAGTTGATGTTACAGCATCAACTTTTCTTGGTAAAGGGGAGCTGTTAGGCGTAAATATCATGCACGTGTATGATACAAAGTATCATATTTCGCTGACCAGTTTCCTGCTTCATTATGTAAACGTGGGAACGCATCGACTTGACCGTTCTTTTCATTAGTCAGCTTACTTAATGTTATAAATAAGAGCGACGCGGTCCCACGGTCGTCATTTATCGTTAGTATACTTGTACCATTTAGTTAGTTTTCAATGTCTACTGTAACGTTCTTTAGTTACCTTAAGTCAGCAAAAGAATGTATTTAGAAAATACACGTTTTTTTAAGTGACTGGATCAAACAAACTGAATACATGTTTACTCAATAAACTGAAATTCACACCACCCAGATCGAACAAAAACCTATAGATTTTATCGCATTAAAATAAAACTAATAAATTTATGCAAAATCACCTAAAACAACAACAGCTGTAACAAGTTTCAGCGATATAAGTTGATTGATCCCTGTTCGTATAAGTTTAATAAATAGCATATTCATGGATAAAATTGATTATTATTAATCGGATCAACATATATTATCCAACAAGAAAAGATCGATTACTGACTTGGAAATCGTCTCGGACAATATTTTCTCCGGAGTATTTAGTTCGTTAAGCAATTAGGATAAGAAAAGCATTCATATAAATAGTAGAAACATTATCTTTCCACACCAAAAACATTCACGTTTGACTTGAGCAAAATATAACGTAACTCCGCTTATAGTTCATTGATCAATGATTATTCATCTACTGAAATTTTAAAGGCTACAATAGCTTTTATTAATTATCTGTTAATGTTATCATAATATAAATTACATTAACATCATTTTTAAATTTCCTTTATTGTAAAATTGCATAGAGCCGTTTTTGATTTGGTTTTAGAATTTAGTGTTTTCAACTGCACAAAATAAATGGGTACAGTCAAGTTAGCAGAAAATTTTGGATATTGTACTTCTTGACATTCTGATTGATGCTGTATGGGGTAACGAGTTATTTAACTTGAACCGACATAATGGAGCAAATCAACGAAAATAACATAACAACAGGTGATTGAACCTTTTTAAATTGCTTTTATACTGCGGGTGTCCCATATCAGCAGCGATCGTTGTAGAATTTATGTCACACTGTGCAAAAATTCAAATTGCCCCTCCCCCCCTTATAATAGATAATGTTCCGCAAAGTTTTTAATCCTTCACTTAAGCTGCCGTCTCCTCGCAAAGATTGATGATCCAAATGTATAACATAGTCCTGGATACTCCAGTTCTAAAGATATATATCTATTAGTGAGCATCCAGAACCATCTTAGATCCTTTAACAACAAACTTTTGCCTTTTGCCTTGTATCTTGCCTTGGTTATTAATCTCAGGAATTCGCATTTATCACCTCTCAATACATAGCCTATATAATTTGTTTGCTGTTTGTACCCATGATATGCGAAGTATTCTTTTGTGTAACTATATATTTTTTGAAGGCCTTCCGATTCTTCCCTAGGGTAAACTAAGTAGATATATCATATGACTATACGAATTCAAAGTTCCAGTCTAAGATTTGATCTTACGATGATCCATTTGTGAGAACACCTCTCTGACTTGTTCAATTCTATAGAATCATGCCCAAATATTTGGTAAAAGATGAGTGTTGCACTATCTTTCCTTTCACTGCCACATTCACATTGACATCAGCTTTTGACAAAACAATCACTTTGGTTTTATTAATGTTTTTATGCAAAAGGCATTGCTCACTATGTTAAACAATGTCGTCAAACATACTCTGCAATTACAGTGTCATCCGTATAGCGAATCATAATGTAATTGACTATGACGCATCCGTTCACTCTTTTCTTGAGGAGTGGAGAAAGAATGTAGCGTTGTCTGACTCCTAAATATAGCATCAAATATTGCATGATTGGTATTTATTCTGCAATTTCATGATAGTACCTAGAGGTTGAAGATGTCTTTATTTCTTATTGGTCTACTCTGGTTTCTTTCAGGATTTCGATCATTTTATGATGCTTTACGGAGTCTATGAAACAGGTAAAAACTTTGGCGTTTATGTTTTCGCATCTCTCAGAGACATTTAGAGAGAACAAGTTTCAAGGGGGTACCTGAATATCGCTTTTTTTAAATAGGTGTGTATATTATTTGAAATAAGTATTTTAAGTAAGTGTGACATCAAGTTGTTCATTTGATTGTTTTTGCATTGAGTTTTTTGATAAAGCTATGAATGTTGATTTTAGTCAATCAGAATATGATTCGTGGGATGGAAGCTATTAAAAATGGATGTTAAGATACCTAGACCTAATCCGTCGTTTTCTGCGATTACTATGATAACTTCGTCATAAATTTTATCAGGGTCAGCTGCTTTCCCATTCTTGTAGGGTTTAATTGCATGTACGACTACTGACTTCGTGATCGGAGGTTCAATTTAATTAAATACGTGATCTACTATTGGTGATGTACCTGGTCTCTCATAGTTAAAAATTATTTCAACGTATCTTTCCATCATGTTACTTGCCGCTCCCAAAGTTTGGCGCCCCGTCACATGTCCGGATTGGCCGCCCCTAAAGCGGGTCTTATTCTCAGTTGGACCTTCGCATGAGGTTGTTTCTTCAAGGGCACACTTGGACGTGGGACTGTAGGCTCTTATGAAGAGTGTCCTCATACATGCGAATGTTCTAACATAACAATGTTAAATAACTACTTTTGACATTCAACACTCTCAACTATGTTACTTTGGCTCTTCGTAACTCAACAACTAGTTATTTTTTCACATGAGGTTTTGATCTGGATATCGAGGAGACATATTAGTCCATTTATCACTGGTATACGATTCATCAACTTGCCTCAATTGTTAAAATCTTTTGTGATTATAAGATTAGCGCGCATCAGGGTAAATTTTTAATCGAAACAGTATACTGAGTATCAACACAGTTGGCTAGTTAGCGACGAAATTTCAGCAAGTTGGAAGTGTTAAAGATCATAAAGAGTTCGTTGACAGTAAATCAATTGATCCAGGAACTGCAACCACAAGATCTCATATGACAATTTTAGCAAAGAATATCATTTTGAGTTAAGTGAGTTAGTAGAAAATAGTAAGTTCAGTACGTTAGAACATCTTGACTCAACAAATAGAAGACTTGAATCTCGAAAACTTGTGGTTTCATCAAGATGAGGCAACCAGTAATATTGTAAGGAGTAGCATGTTTTAAGATCATAATTTCTTGAAAGTTCGATTTCTCCTTTCTCAGATCGCTATATTTATTGGTTCCTCACCATTTGTGGGGGATATTTGAAAAACATACTAACACATTCGACAACATTCGTGAAGCTATTCTGGATACATCATTGGAAATTGTTTCCTGAAGTTTATTTATGGCATCTGTATTTTATTAATTTATTTAACGGGAAATATTAAAATACATTAGTGCGATCGGCTAGCATTAACTCAAATATAAAAGTCACAGTGATAAATTGTAATAATACACATAGGAAACTGTAACTATTAAAAAAAACTATAGCTATAGCAATAATTATCATAACGGACATATACTCATATATAAGTATTTAAATATGTATCTCTTGCTTTTTTTAAAACGAGCTATTGAGCGAGTCGAAAGATCACATTACTTGAAATTTTGATTAGTATGCTTAATCTAGTAAAAGTAAATGAAAATGTAAATTAGATGTCAGCTGACAATACGAGAACTCAATATAGTTTTTGTCTTAAGATCCATGCAGGAACATGGATTTGTATTTGGTTAGGGGCGCTAAGTAATTTTTCGCCTAATGCCTGTTATATCGCTAATCCGGCTCTGAAATTGTTCACAAAAATCTAGGGTAATTAGTTTGTTATATGTTAAATGGATGTTTCGACTAAGTTTAATTTTATTTTTACAAAGTGAGGGCTAACTTTGCTGTCTTTGCAAACTCTAGAATACTGAGAGTTTTCTGAAATAAAAAGCTTTTTTATAAAGTAAAAATACATTATTCAGTAAGTTCATATTAAATAACGCAAATTACTGAGAAATTGTCTTGACATAAACTAAACGGCGACTGCCCTTAGGCTCCCTTGTTCGGTTCGATAGTTAATAACCAGTAGTAAAATAAATCAAGATTACTGCTTCTTAAGGACGATAACAAGCAGTTCCAGGAAAAAATATTAGCAATACGCCAGGTAATAAACAAAAGGCTTAACCATATGTATATTCGTTAGATATATACCACCCTGAGGTACGAAACTAAGTAATTATTTTTTTCAACGTTGTAATTTGCTGAATCCTAACTGTCATAAATCCCTAGAGTTTTTAATTAACATTTACCTTTAGCCTATGGCTTGTTTAAAAGACTAGCAATACTTAAGAAACAAAAGTAACATTATTATTTATTTCACATCAAAGAAATGTGAAGTCTCTTACTTAAAATTTGCATTTTTGAGTGTGTTACTTCATTTTTTCTTTAAAAACCCCAGTATATATTTTATTTGGCCTGAAAATCCCTATATATATATATATATATATATATATATATATATATAAGAGTGGCGATAAACACTTAACAACAAACTACAGACCAATATCTTTGATTTCTAATATTGCTGAAATATTTGAAAAAATTATTTACAACCGAATTATGAACTTTTTGAGCAATTGCAAAATCTTATCGAAAAAGCAATTTGGCTTTATTAAAAATAAAGGAACAACTGATGCCCTTGATGTGGTCACAAATCTGATTCTAGAAAAGATGGATAATAGTTTACCAATAGCTACAACTTTTGTTGACCTAGCAAAAGCTTTTGATACAGTTAATCACAAAATCCTACTTGAAAAACTAGGCAGCTATGGAATCAGAGGTATTGCGAATAAATTGTTAGTGAGCTATCTGGGCAACAGGCTACAACGAGTAAAAATTAATAATACAGTAAGTGAATTTATGCCCGTAACTACCGGTGTTCCTCAGGAAACAATACTTGGACCTCTGTTGTTTATATTGTATGTGAATGCCTTCTTGAAGATATGACTGATAACACCATCTTTTTTACGCTGATGATACTGTGATAATAACTTATGACAAAACTTGGCACGGTGTAGAATCAAAAATAAATCACTGCCTTAATTAAATCGGAATGGCTAGCCTTAAATAAATTATCCCTGAATATAGATAAAACAGTTTATATGCTTTTCTGGAATCGATGCGACAGTTTACCACATTCTATTGACGTTCATATAAACGGAAAGAACGTACGTAAGGTGAATCAGTTCAAATATTTAGGTGTCATTTTTGATCCTCATCTAAAATGGGACAAATATATTGAATACATTATAAAAAAAACCGAATATTTGGTTTTTATTTTTTATAAAATATCCAGATATATGGACACTGAAACATTGAGAATGGTTTATTACGCTCTATTCCATAGTATAATCAATTATGGCAATATAGCATGGGGAGGAGCCTATGACAATAATCTTAACCTGTTGCAACGGTTACAAAATAGAATATTAAAAATTGTAAACAAGAATAAATATATTTCTAACCAAAACCCACTGAATTTGGATCAAATTTTTCTCGCTAGAATCTCTATTATAACACTATAGAGAATTAAGTAATAGATCCATTACATCCAATTCCAAAACCAGATGTAAAAGTATACAGTTGCCGAAGATGAAAAAGAGAAGCAGCGAGAAAAGAAGTCTTGTCATGGCCATTAGATTGTTTAATGAGCTTCCTAATGAGTTCAAAACACTTAGAGAACACCGGAGAAAAAAGGAATTAAAACAATGGATTCTGAACAACGTTTCATGATTTTGTTGATTTTCCTTTCAGTAAATATCAAACAAGAGTATTAAGAGTATAAATATAATATCAATATAAGTATAATATAAATATAATTTAACTAAAATCTATACTATTATAAAATTTTTTAAATATAAAACAAGTCTATATACTTATTTTATTTTTATATAATTTCGGATTTTGTTAGCATTTGTTAGTTTAAGCTTTTAGTTTTAAGAATGTTAATTAGCAGTTATATCCCAGTCCTATGCACAGGCAACACTATATTGCCTCTGTAGGCAATAAATCTATTTGTATTAGCATTTATTACTGGTTTTCAAATAAAAATAATAAATAAATAAAAATTATATGCCTAATAATTACATTCTCTTTATGAGGGATTTAAACGCACGAGTTGGCAAAAACCCTATCCTAGGATTGATTGGCAAATATATATATCTGATGTTCTCACGAGTATGAAATGTAATTGATTGTCCTCGGGACACTCGTGTGTTTCTCTTGTTTGTCTTAGAAAAGACACTTTTTCGACGTTTCACTGAGATCTCACTCATGACTATTGGGCCCCACTTCGGCCAATAGTCAGCGCAATAGGGTCACCGACACATCTCTTCCTGGCTAAAGAACTCCAACACTTTGTAGAGCAGATGACATCATATGTCAAAAACTCACATCTCCTAAACATTATACGGAATATGAATATACACAAGGACGATATATTAGTGAGTTTCGATGTTGTCTCCCTCTGTACAAAAGTGCCTGTGACTGAGGCCCTCCACTACATCGAAGAAAAGTACCACCCTCCAGAACATATCAACCTAGCGAACCACTGTTTATTTTACTTACGCAGGACAACGTAAGAAGCAAATTGAAGGCGCGCCAATGGGGTCTCCTTTATCCCCAGTCCTAGCAAATCTTTTTATGGAAAAAATCGAAAGGCAGGTTCTACAGACCACGGAATACCAGCCTAAGCTATGGTTAAGGTACGTCGATGACACTTTTATAATATGGCCCCATGGTAGAGAACAACTCCACAAGTTTTTGGATCATCTAAACAAAACACACCCGAAAATTACATTCACCATGGAAACAGAACAACACAACCAACTGCCATTCCTCGACCTATTAATAAAAAAGAAACCCGACGGAACAGTAGGACACACAGTATACCGGAAAACCACGCACACAAACAGATACCTCAACGCGAACTCGCACCACCACCCCGCTCAGTTATTCTCAGTAGATAAAACCCTAACTCACAGATCTCAAACTCTAACAGACAACGTAAACAGTATGGCCGAGATGAACATTCTAAAGGATACATTAACATCAAATGGCTACAACCACCACGTAATACAGAAAGCACTTACACAAAAATCAAAACCCCCACAGAAGATGAAGACATTTCGACAGCCTTTCTCCCCTTCGTACGGGGCACAACTGACAACATTTGAAAAGTACTAGCAAAACACAATATAAAAACAATTTTCAAGGCACATAGAAAGATTGGTGAGATCATACCGTCACCTAAAGAGAAACTTCCCCTTGAAGATCAGGGGGTATATGAGATACCATGCAAAGACTGCAACCTCGCGTACGTCGCGACCAAACGAACAGAAAAGCTAGTGCCCGGTGAGAAGAACACAGAAACGCAGTAAAACAAAAAACAACGACGTCTGCATTATCACAACACCATCTAAATAGCGGTCATCAAATAGATTTCGACCAGATAAAGATGTTAGCAAAAAGCGAAAATTATAGAACAAGGGTCGTTAGAGAATCTACTGAAATAGAAAAACGTAAAACAAACTTTAATAAACGAGCCGATGCGCACCCACCCACTTGGAGAGCTGCACTAACAGACCGCTATATTAGCATTAAAATAAAATCTCCAGAAAAAAGAACAAACAACGCGAATACTCTTCCTAGACCAATATCGCAATGACAATGGGACCCATAACCCGTCAAAGGGCAAGAGCTCTGATTGGCCAGAGCGAACAAGACCCCCCCCCCCCGGTCAATAGCATAACAGCAGCGACGCAAAGCAGCAGCAGATCAATTTATACTACGCTTAGTGAGTGACAACATCAGTAATCCCGAAAAAGATGAGTGAGATTGAAACGTCGAAAAAGTGTCTTTTCTAAGACAAACAAGAGAAACACACGAGATTCCCGAGAATTACGGGTAGCAGCCAAAGACTAAATAAGTGTACTCTTTTTTATATGAGAGCTTTCGGAATTCTTTTATTCCTTCGTCAGTCAAATACTGAAAAAGTAAATATTATTGTTACTATAAGTACTATAAATGAAATTAAATGGTAATTTACTAAAGTTGAGGTTCACAAAATAAAATTAGCATGTCTAGAGAATTAAACAACGTAACATTCAGTTTTTTGGTTGTAGTTTCATGAAATTAGATCCAAATTTGAAAAAAAAAATTTTGATGATAAATATAAATGAGAAACCATAGAAATGTCGGAGGTAATATTATAAGGGATATCAGTTTTTTTTATAAGTTTAAGAAAATAAATAAATAAATTAATTTCCAGACAAATTCTAAAAGTAAGTAATATATGTACATATATACCACAAAAACAAAAACGTATGGGTTGATTATTTTTTAATACATATACATATATATATATATATATATATATATATATATATATATATATATATGTTATATGCAAAATATATCAGCACTTAGTTCACACAGTCGACAAGTCAACGGAATTTAAAGCGTACGTGACTTCTCAGGGATATCAAATTACATCTTGATTATATGCAAACAATTTCCCGGAAACCTACACGAGTCCGTTTAACCAGTAAAAACGCTGACTTGCATCAGCACTTTTGTCAATGTTATAAAAGCAACTGGAAACGTTCTCGTGTTGTCATTCAAATAATATCATTTATACTATTAAGTATTCAAGTACTTTAATTGTTCAATTTTAATTTTGTATGTTTCTAAATAAATAATTTTTTTAAAAAGTGAATTGAATCAAAGTGAATATAAAATTGGCGCAGTCAGTAGGATTGTCCAACACAGTTAGAACACGTGAATACTAACTAACTGTGGAGATTTGTAAATCATTGTGGACAAAACCTACTTGAAAAGGACAACAACTACAAGTACTAGCAAGGGAACACGCAACCAGGCTAGCCAGTGCTAAGTGACGCGGAGAACAGTCCGATGCGAGGAATAATAACGTAAGAATCACATAAAGTAACTATTTTTTATTTTTTGAATGACCACCAGTTCTTTCATTTATATAAAATTTTATTCCTATAACCTTACATTCCTAAATAATATTGAAACTATATATTTTACATAATCATATTAATTTATTACTTTGGCTTACATATCTCGAAGTATTTGAAACATTATTTCAAGTTTATTATAATTTACCATTTATACATTCCTATTTCAAATTGTTATTACTCTATTAAACATTGTTAAACATTGCTCGATATTGGATTTTGATAAACTATATATTTACCATTTACATTTAAAACCTCAACATTTAATTTTTATTATTGTGCGAATCTATACAATTATAAAATGGCCACTACTAGACAAGCAGCTACACCAACCGTAGAACCATATAAGTTATCTGAAAAATTTGCCATAATTCCCGAATATGATGGTAATCCGATATTTTTGAATACTTTCATATGCTCCTGTAATACTGCTTACAGCATGGCAACGGATAATCAGCAAGTATTGCTAATTCTCCATATAAAAAATAAGTTACGCGGTAGAGCGGCTGAGTTAATTAATTCGCGAAACCCTAGTCAACTAGCCGAAATTCAAACCCTCCTAGAAAATAATTTTGGAGATCCTCGGGATCTCTCGGCTCTCATACAGGACTTGCAACGAATGCGGCAAACTCCTAATGAATCCCCTCTCACGTTCTCTGCTAGACTCCAGACGCATCAAGCGAAAATGCTAGCAGCTATAAACAAACAAAATTAACTATCAAAGAAAAACAAGCACAGATTGACTTAATAGAGTCAACGGCTCTTAATAGCCTCCTCACGGGTTTAGAGCCCAAAATTGGTCAACTCGTTCGCGCTAGTGACCCGTGCAGTATTCTCACTGCCATTTCCAGAATTAAACGAGAACTACAACTATCACATTTAGGAAACCCAGAAATTTTCAGGTAATAGAAGTTTCCAACAACCCCCTCGTAAACCAAATAACGGTCCACCTCCAAAACAATGCTCTTTTTGTAAACGCATGGGCCATTTAAGCAACGAATGCTTATTGAGAATCAGACAATTTCAACACAACCCGAATTCTAATCAGAACTATTCGAATTACCGCCCTCATTTTTCCAATCAACCTGCTAATCAATCTACAAATGTTAATCCAGTCGACAATTTTCACAGCAACAATTTCGTCCATCTACCAGTAGACAACCCCAAATGTCTGGCAATTACAGACCGAACCCGAGTTTCTTTAAACATCAACAACGCCAACAACCAAAGACTCATCACTTGAACAATCTGCAATTCGGACCATATCACAATGACTATAACTACTCTCAAAACGAAATCATTACACCTGTTTACCCGATGAGTACGGAAACGTACAAGATTATTACCCTAATGATTTCGAACAAAAGAATGAACCAGAATATTTCAATACTGAACAGTTATACGAATTTTATTCTGACGAACCTGATTCTTCTCAAGTAAATTTTCATTTGACCCCCACTCAGTCAGAACCCCAGACCAAGAAATTTCAGAAATTCAAACCCAAATTCAGACAATGAATCTGGACGACTTCAGCCCCAATGTCAACTTCCCAGAACAGAACTTTCTGTAAGACCCCTTCTTTCGTCAACTCAAAGAATCTGTATTATATTACTGACTCGTCAAACACCTATAAACTTCTTATCGATACGGATGCAGGATTTTCAATTTTTAAACCTGAAACCTGCCAACGCTTCAAACAACGATTTCCCGAAAACGTAGTCATCCAAGGAATCACCGATCAGAAAATCTTAATCAACGAATCCACCTTGTACCTTTCAATGTCGCCGACCCACACAAGGTATATATTTGCAACATCGACATTGAATTTGACGGATTACTGGGTTCAGATTTCCTTGAACACTATAACTGCGTTATAGACTTTAACAGCAAACACTTGTCACTAATTTTAAAACTTTACCTCTCTACAAAATTACGGATGATACTGTCATGCGTTCTCAGAACCCTTCAACTTTCAATAACTGCATCCCGGTTAATACAATCTGTTTAGAACCCCGAACAAAAAAAATATGAACAAATATGCAAATTAAATGTAACCTCACTAATACTGATGCTTTCCTATCATCTGCCGAATAGAAAAAGTTTATCTTCCCGTGCCCTTGTTAAAATTAATGAAAAAGGCGAATTCCTTACTTCAATTTTAAATGCAAATGCGATCCCCAAGACTGTTAATTTCGACAATTTGGAACTCGAACCGATAAACAATTTTTCCGTAAACATTCTTTCTGAAAATTACTCTCAAAACTTGACCCAGCCTGATAGACAAACTACAATTATGGAACAACTTCGGTTAGAACATCTGAACGAGGAGGAAGCCGAACTTATTTCTCAACTTTGCCTCGAATATTCCGACATATTCTATTTAGAAGGTGACCAACTGACCTTTACAAACGAAATCAAACATTCGATAGACACTAATAACGCAAAACCCTCCTTCACAAAGTCATATCGGTACCCCCAAATACACAAACAACAGGTAAAAAGTCAGATATCAAAGATGCTTGACCAAGGCATTATACGTCCGTCTAATTCGCCATGGTCATCCCCGGTTTGGTAGTTCCCAAAAACTAGACGCATCTGGTACCAAAAATGGCGTGTCGTCGTCGATTATCGTAAATTAAATGAACTTACTGTTGACGACAAATATCCCCTACCGAACATTTCGGATTTACTTGACCAACTTGGCAAATGCCAATACTTCACCACCCTCGACTTAGCTTCCGGGTTTCACCAAATCGAAATCGATACTAAAGACATCCAAAAAACAGCATTCACAGTTGATAATGGCCATTTCGAATTTGTTAGAATGCCCTTCGGTCTTAAAAACGCTCCATCCACCTTCCAAAGGGTAATGGATAATATTCTTTTAGGTGTTCAAAACGAGAGATGTTTAGTCTATATGGACGACATTATCGTTTATTCTCCGACTATACATGAGCACATAGCCCGACTTTCTGAAGTTTTCAAACGATTGCGAAAAGCCAATCTAAAAATCCAACCCGACAAATGCGAGTTTCTTCGCAAAGAGGTCGCGTATCTTGGCCACCTTATAACTCCCGAAGGCGTGAAGCCTAACCCCTCAAAGGTAGATTGTATCTTAAATTTTCCCCAACCAAAAAACCCAAAAGATATCAAGTCCTTCTTAGGGTTAGCTGGTTATTACAGGCGATTCATCCCCAATTTCGCCAAGATTTCAAACCTTTGACAAGATTACTTCAAAAAGACACACCTTCCCAGTTTGATTCAGAATGTGTCAAATCTTTTGACGAATTAAAAAGAGCCCTTACTTCTACTCCCATACTCATATACCCTAATTTTGAAGAGCCATTTATTCTTACAACCGACGCCAGTTCATTTGCTATCGGCGCAGTGCTCTCTCAAGGCCCCGTAGGTAAAAATTTACCCGTAGCCTATGCCTCCAGAACTCTCTGCAATGCTGAAACTAAGTATTCAACCATAGAACGAGAACTCCTTGCAATAGTGTGGGCGGTTAAACACTTTCGTCCGATAATTTTTGGCCGTAAGTTTTTACTTCTGACCGATCACCGCCCGTTAACTTGGCTGTTTTCTATAAAGGACCCTGGAAGTAGACTTGCAAGATGGCGCCTTAAGCTCGAGGAGTACGACTATCAAATAATTTACAAACCCGGCAAAGTAAATAAAAACGCCGACGCGCTCTCTCGCATTAAAGTTAACAACTTTAATGAATACATATCATTTCAAGCAAACAATCATCTAACACCATTTACAGTACTCCCAACAACGAAACTAACGATGACTCACAAGAACCCAGACGAGAAGTCCCATTAATCTCCAACAAATCTCCGAAGAATTTAAAACTTTTGTCGAGCGATATCAAACCGTCTCTCTCATAGATTACGACAAAATTCAATTTTCTAATTGCCAACTCCTAGACCGAGGAAACAAAAACATCCTAGTATTTCCCCAAGGCTCTCTCATGAAAAATTTTCACCATGACATCATCGAAGACATTTTTGAGGAAAATGCTGATTTTCGTACCCCAAGAGTAAATGTCTTTGCAAGCAAAAGTGTCAGAAAAAGAGGCTATTACATCGTCCCTCTCCCTTCTGACCCAGAAATAGTCAACGAGATTCTTTTCGCATCTCTGTATAATAGTAGAGATGTGTTTACTGAAAATGAAGTATTCTGTGTTGAGAATAACATTGAACTGCCCATTTTGGAAATGCTTTCGTTTCCCGAAATCGATATCAAATGGAAAGTTTGCCAAATATCGTCCAAACGGTTGAGAAAGACCAAATACCCATCATTCTCGACCAATTCCATAACGGCAAAAATAATATACACCGAGGTATCAATGAAACTATCCGCAGAATAAAAGAAAAATACAATTGGCAAGGACTGACTAAGGACGTTGACAATTTTATCAAAAACTGTCAATCTTGCCAGAGAGCAAAAGTTTACCGGAAAAATCTCGACAGCCCACTTGTCATTACTGAAACCCCACGGACACCCTTTGAACGCGTCAACATCGATATTCTAGAAGTCCCGACAAAAAACTACGCATTAACTATCCGGGACGAACTAACAAAATTCTCTCAGGCCTACCCCATAACCGACAAATCCGCAAAAACCGTTGTTAGTACCTTACTACTCTATTTCCAACACTTCGGTACTCCATTACGGATACATTGTGATTATGGCAGGGAATTCGACAACACACTAATGAGAGACTTGTGTAAGCTATTTGACATCAAACTATCTTATTCTAGTGTGGGACATCCCCAGTCAAATGGTTCATTAGAACGATTCCACTCGACCTTATTAGAGATGATTAGAATCCATAAACTAGAAAATCCTGACGAACACCCTTTTAACATCCTCCCTTATGCAATCATTGCATATAACAATTCTGTAAACAAAACTCATGGATTCACCCCTTACGAACTTGTTTATGGACATACTTCGAGTAGGACTCCAGAAACTCTCTACAACCAACAAGCCCTGATAACTAAGTACATCAGAGATCTCAATAATCGTATCTCTCACTATTATAAAATTGCTCGCGAAAGAACGGAAATCCAAAAACATAAAGCGAAAGTCAGATTTGATGAACACGTTTCTGAAAATCTCCCTAACTATCAAATAGGCGATAAAGTCTATATTAAAGAATCCCCAAATCAAAATAAATTCAATGGTCCTTTCGAAATCCTGGAGATTCATAGAAACTCCGCAACAGTACTAAACCCTAAAACTAACCAAAAATCAAAAGTAAATTTCGACCGAATGAAACCGTTCTCAGAAAGTTAATTTCTGTTTCAGGTTTTGCCTGCTGTTCGGGTCAGCAGTACCCCAATTTCAAATACAACCAATAAACAATACTTTAGGTATCTACTTCCATAACGCAGCAGAAATAACTGTATCCAATGATAAATGGACACTTTTAGTACACAGAAACATTTCTACACTAGAACAAGTATTTACAACAAATAACAGAATATTACAAACTCTTGTAAAAACTGTTAACTTCAATTCTTTTGCTATGAACTACTTTCGCGCAGACGTACAAACCCACATTAACCTTCTCAATCAAATTTCTAACTCAATCAAACAGAAATTTACTGACATTCACATGGACACTAAAAGACACAAATGAGGTATACTTGATGGGGCAGGTACCCTTTTTAAGGCAATCACCGGCAATTTAGACGCCGCCGACGGAAAATACTTTACCGAAAGCATAAACCGCTTAAATCAAGGTCAACTTCAAATTGAGAACTTACAAAAAAACCAAATAAGTGTCACCACATCCTTAATTAAAAACTTCAACGAAACTATCCAAAATCTTAGAATTGACGAGAAACTATTTAACGATAACATGAAAAAGCTGGAAAACACTATCGGAAAAATCAATGATAAGGTCGCCTACGTCGAATCTAAACTCACAT
This sequence comes from Octodonta nipae, assembly GCA_034190945.1. Lineage (NCBI taxonomy): Eukaryota > Metazoa > Arthropoda > Insecta > Coleoptera > Chrysomelidae > Octodonta > Octodonta nipae. The sequence goes on along the minus strand of CM067221.1, from coordinate 53,550,287 downwards.
TACTTGAAATGTGTGAAAAACTTATGAAGAATTATCTCTACTTAGAAGATAATCTAAATGATGTTTTAAATTCTATCACATTCGCGCGTTTGAAAATAATTCACTCTTCAATTTTAACACCAGAACACCTTATTACCTCATTACAGGAAATATCGCAAAATTTAGTCAAAAGTAACCTTCCATTGGCTGTAAAGTACTCGAGCATCGCACAATATCTGGAAATCATTGAACTTGAGGCATTTCAAACATATACTGATCTTATATTTGTGTTAAGAATCCCTTTAGTCGAACAACATCCTTACACACTCTTTCATTTATATCCTATCCCTATATACGATGAAAGAACAGGTTTACATCATATGTTATCCAAAAATATCTTGCAAAGAATGATGATTCTTTAATGTTTATTCCGATCAAAGACTTAAGTGCGTGTAAACCGTTAGCCACTCGTAAGAAACTGTGTTCTGAACTTTACGCATATCCTATTGACACAAACGCGTTATGTGAAGCTCAACTTCTAAAGAATGTCCAGAAGGTACCGGACAACTGTAAAAGTTCGCTAATATTCACTCAGGGATACAACGTTCAAAAACTAGAATCCAATACATGGCTCATAATTACTTCTGAACCCATAAGTGTTACAGTGAATTGCGCTCAAACAAACCCAAAAACTCTTACAATCTCCCTCAACTCCATATTGACTCTTCAATCAGAGTGTAGTGCGTTTATAGGAATTACAAAAGTCCAAGCCGAATCTGGTAAACAAACCGATGTTCTAGAAAACTTCCAATCAGTAACAGTGCCGTTCAACTGTTGCGACGCAGTGCCAGAAAAAATTATAATTCCTGAACTTCAGCCCCTGAAGCTGAACACGCTTAATGTAGAAGAATTAGACGTAGCAAATCACAAATTGGAACAATATTCCAGAGACCTCGATGGTCTCATAAACCAGCCGTTTGTAACCAAAATATCTCTTGGTTTACCTATACAACCATAGCTGCTCTCATGATCATAGCAGCACTCATCACCTTCCAAGCTGTCAAAAGAGGATTTTAAAACCTCCAAAGGACTGCAATCCTGACCAGACTTCAGTGCCTCAGCCAAGACTCAAATTCTTCCCCAGCTTAGGCCTGTTTTGAAAACAGAACAAAGCTTAGAGACGCAAGTTTAGGTATACCCTTTATGTTCTCTAAAAACACCATTTTTAATATTGACTTATATCATTAACCTTTTTATTTTTCTACACATTATTTTTATTCACATTTTCTTTTACTTTATATTTTATTTTGATATGTTTAGGTTAAGCATTTAATTATTACTCCTATTATTTTAGTGCTCATTTATTTTAACATATTTTGATTTTATTTTACAAATATCAATTTGATTTTTACCTATTACTTTATTTTATTCATATTTTATACACTTATTACTTATTATTCATACCATTCAAACATCATTTTATATTACTGTTCCTAAAAGTTGATGTTATAGAATCAACTTTTGATATGTAAGGGGAGTTGTTATATGCAAAATATATCAGCACTTAGTTCACACAGTCGATAAGTCAACGGAATTTAAAGCGTACGTGACTTCTCAGGGATATCAAATTACATCTTGAATTATATGCAAACAACTTCCGGAAACCTACACGAGTCCGTTTAACCAGTAAAAAAAACGCTGACTTGCATCAGCACTTTTGTCAATGTTATAAAAGCAACTGGAAACGTTTTCGTGTTGTCATTCAAATAATATCATTTATACTATTAAGTTATTCAAGTACTTTAATTGTTCAATTTTAATTTTGTATGTTTCTAAATAAATAATTTTTTTTTAAAAAGTGAATTGAATCAAAGTGAATATAATATATATATATATATATATATATATATATATATATATATATATATATATATATGAACTAAACTAGGTTCCGGGTGAGAACCGCGTTTGAATTTGGTTTGTTTAATCTAGCAATTACGGAGGTCCAAGCTATGGGAAGGCGAGTGCTGTCATCGCGTCTATTTAGACAGAGAGGTCTTTTCTCTATTTCGATGGCTTCGCGAATAGTGGATGCCCTAAGCGAATTGAGAGATATGATAGTCCTACTGTTCTCGAAGTTGATAGAGTACCCTGTTTGAATATGGTGATGCGCGAGAGCTGAAGTCGAATCTTTTTTACGAACTGACAGAGAGTGTTCATATACTCGATGGTTAACGCGCCTATTGGTACGCCCGATGTAGCTTTGTTTGCAATCGCGACATGAAATTTCGTAAACTCCTCGATCCTCGTTAGGTACTTTGTCTTTGGGGTTGCCGGTTAAGTTGCCTATAGTTTGAGTGGTGTTGAAGACAGTCTTTATTTGATGTCGGTGTAAAATCCGTGCTATTTTGTCAGTGACGCCTCGAATGTACGGAAGGACGACTTTTAAATGTTGTTGGTCTGTTTCTGACATGGTTGGTGTGATTGGGGGTTGTTGAGATTGATAAATTATACGCGCAATGTGGTCCGGACGTTAACCGTTTTGTCGAAGGATTTGTTGAACATTATTAAGTTCGTCTTGTCTATTGTCAATATCTGTTAAACGAATAGATCTAAGAGTCAAGATTTCATTACAGAACTCAATTGGGCAGGATGGTGGTGTGATTGGGATTTAAGTATCGATTGGCATGGGTTGGTTTTCTATAGATGGTATGTGAGAATCTGTCATTGTTGGTTTTTGTTATGAGGACATCAAGAAACGGGAGAGAAGAATCGGACTCGATTTCCATTGTAAATTGTATATTAGAATGTATACCATTGAGGTGTTGAAGAAAGAAGTCTAATGAATCTCTGCCACGAGGCCAAATGACAAAAGTATCATCTACATATCTAAGCCAACAGGAAGGTTTTAAATTAGACGAGTTTAGTGCCTGGGTTTCCATTTGTTCCATGAAAATGTTAGCAAGTACTGGAGAAAGAGGTAAACCCATGGGGGCCCCACGTACTTGTTTAAACAGAGTGTCTTGAAATGAAAAATACGTGTTGGAAGAACAGTGTTGTACAAGTTTGATGATGTCAGAAGAGATATTATGTTTTGTTTTTAGAATATCTAACGTTTCTGAAATAGGGACATTGGTGAAAAGAGATACAACATCGAAGCTAACTAGGATATCATTTTCTGAAATTCTATAAGAACTTAACCTATCTAGGGAGGAAGAAGAGTTCTTTACGTACGAGGATGCTTGCTCGGCTAGAGGTTGAAGGGTTTTGGCCAAGTACCAGGCTAATTCTTGGGTCGGGGATTGTACCGAACTGAAAATGGGCATAAGAGGAATGTCCGACTTATGAATTTTGGGTAGTCCGTAAATTTTCGGAATTTTAGAAGACTTTTCACGAGGAATGATGATCTTTTTGACGTCAAGAGGAAGTTGTGTCCTGGTGATGATTTCCTTAGTCTTTTTCTCTAGGTAAGTAGTAGGATTATTGTTAATTATTTCGTAGTCTGCAGTGTGGAGTAGAGAATTCATCTTGTAAACATAGTCCTTAGTATTGAGAAGAACATTCGCGTTACCTTTGTCTGCAGGAAGAATAGTTATGTCATCGTTGTTACGTAGTTGTTTTAGTGCATGTCTTTCATTAGAAGTTAGGTTTGATTTTGGTGGCTTTGATGTGCGGAGTACTTTAGCAATGTCTTGACGAGTATCTTCAGCCTCAATACCTGTTAGTCCAACCAAAGCTACCTCAACTTGAGAAATGATTCTTTCAGTTGGGATAGGTTTTGGCGTCACTGCGAAATTGAAACCTTTGGATAGAACGTGTAAACTGGTAGAGACAGCGGGTTGTTGTTTTGTAATAAGTCGTGTTAGCTTAAGTTTTTGTTGACTGTTTTCTTTTGGGCCAGGTGTTCGGCTTTATCGCTCGAAATGCGATCAAAATTGTCCACAGAATTGGATGAGGATTGAAAGTATGTAATGACGAATAACAGTGATACAAATTTCAGTTGGTTTGGTCAAGTTGATATCTGAATATATATATATATATATATATATATATATATATATATATATATATATATAAACAAATTCACGTGGTCCACAAGAGGTTTGATCTTTAGCAGGCCTGTAAAGCTAACATGGCAAAATAGACAGAATCATTAATACGTACCTGGACAATATTTCATAAATCTCCATGTTTTGTGTGAGTAGGCTATAATGTTCTTTTTATTTCTTAATCATTATTTTGTAGTAAAAACTGGAAAACTGTGAAATAATACCCCTAATTCTATTTTCACCTCGAAAAACTTTTAAACTATAATTTTTTTATATCTCTTCTGTTGTTTAGGCATTTGATTATATTGTATACTTAATCTCCGTACTTCATGGAGCTGAATTCAGTACCTATGTAAGTAGCTTTATTAAAAGTTATCAATCTTTGAATTTGTGGCTCAACTTTCAGAACGTCAAATTTTCTTTTGCGGCACGAAATTGTCACTGAATGAGCACTAAATAATAAGATAAAATATAAGTGATTATGCCAGTGTTACAGACGTGTCTTTAGAGTAATTTCCAATACATTTTCTAAACATGAAAATAAGGATCTTCAATTTTTTATAAGGTGAATTTTATCATTATTTAATTAGTATTTATTACAATTTGTTTTACTAGTCTGAAATAGTACCCGCGTTAAAATTGTCTTATAGAACTTTAAAGTGATTTTAGGGCGATCAGTATCATATGAGAACAAATGAACAAATATCATAATGACCACCTGTAAATTTTTCCGTATTAGAATAAAGATCTTGATGGAAATCATAATCAATGTTGAATATTTAAGTTTTGGTTAGTAATTCTTCATCTAAGGACTGTAAGACTTTATACAGTTTATATAACCTGAATGAAAATAATTTTGAAGCAAGTGACTGATAGTTTTCCTAATTGTTTTGAAAGATTTATTTCTACATAAGTTGAGTATATTAATATTACATAAATAAAAAGGTAACACGAACTTTGATCATACAAACTTCATACATCCGGCATCCCACCCTGAAGGAGACTTATTATTAACTATTGAATCCATTGTCTTCACAGGAATAGAATAGTTAGTTGCCTCACTAATAATATTGAAATACTCATATTTGGCTCTCTACATACTTATTATACTGTTTACAATTAGTCGGAGGGAAATTTCTATTGTGAGGAGAGGCATTATAGACAAGATATTGTAAGACTGCAAAAACAAGGAAAGTGAACACTTTTCCCAAGAATCGTCAACGGAAAACATGCGAAAGCTGTTTTATTACAAACAGTAGTTTACAACTTATTCGCTAGTCAAAATGGTGATTTTTTCATCTAAAATTGCATGTTTGGGATAGTTTCTTGCAGAGGAATCGAGAACCTTACATTTTATCGTCAATCACCAGAGACAGAAATAAAACTAATAAAATAACAAATAGATTTTTTCTTTTTTACTTTTGAAGGTATAATTGAACAGGATTATTATTTTTTTATTAATGAATTCTTCAAAAATATATAATAAACTCTTTAAGAAAAAGTTACTAGTTGTTGTATGTTATATTTCCAGTATTCATCTTTGTCTATTACTCTTATATTATTTCCAAATTAGTGGATATTTAGTAATAACGATCAACACTGAAAAGTTGTTATATAGAGATTATTCTTGCTACAAATCAAGATTGCTTGAATCGGTAAGTTTCTTATTCAATCACCCTCAGTCGGTACTACACTCCAATTACTGGTCAACCTGATGAGGAGTTCGATATTAATAATAGTTCTTCTAATAATCTATAGATTTCCAGCTGGTTTTAGGGTTGAAAGATGAGAATAAATCATGAATTACATTGGAGAACATGAAATAATTTTCCTTCTATAAATTTAAATAGGATTTTAATCTAAGATGTAAGTAACCCTAAATCTGCAGTTTTAATTTTTTTTGACAGAGAATAGTCGTCACCCGCAAACACAAGAGGCACATATCAGAAATGTCAGACAAACTTAAGTGCAAATTGTTATCAAAATCGGGATTTTTATTCAAACACTGAACTAAAGATCCTATGAATATTTCATAGCATTGCGGTTCAAACGGAGTGCTTATAATGTCGCTTAACTAAAATCCTGCGACCCTTGCATGGTCCGCAGAACTGTTCAATTTAAAACACACGAAACCCATTAAAGTAGTAATTTGTTCAATATATGTCTATGAAAATTGTCATTTTCAACGGTTTTTCACGCATTTGTCAGCGCAAAATTCTTCAATAAATAAATAATAGGTCGTCTGAATGGTTCTTATCAGTAACCCAATAAAAAGTACAACATATTGTAATTAGATACAAATTAAAATTAAAATTGGATACCATATATGCATTTTAACATTGACAGTATATTATTTTCATTGCACCTGGAAGTAAAAAAATGTAAATTTATAGTCAGTCATGAATGAATGAATTATGAACTGTCCCGGTTAAGAAACGCGTCTAACTTTAAGAAATGCTCGACGTTTCGACTGCTGTTTTGGAGCCGTTATCAAGAGACAAAATGATAAAAGAAAATGCTAATAGCAACCAACCAGTTGTGATAGGTATCTAAATTTTCATTCAAGTACCCTTACTAAAATGAAAACTAATTTATTGAAACGAATGAAAAGTATAACATGTAGGATTAGCCATCAAACATTAAGAGAAAATAATTAATTTTTTTATAAAAACTCTTCCTTGAAAATTGTTACCTATCCTTCTTTATTAAATAAATTAATATTTAAAACTCTGTTTCAATCCTGCTGAACAACATCAATCCTATTAATAATAACCCCTTGCCTACGTTTGTTTCTATACCTTATATTAAAGAAAGTTAATCTTAAATGATTAAAATATCCTAGTATCTATATATCACACAAATCTATCAAAACGGTCAATAGGTTGTTTAGCAAGATTACAAATTGAAAATTAAATCTGGTATATCGCATCAGTTATAATAACTCTTCAGCTTAATATGTGGGATAAACTTCCAGACTATTAAATGATAGAATTCTTTCACATAAAAGCGACTATAGACTTGTAGTCTAAGAGATAGGAGTCGATTTTTGCTCGTCATCGAGAAAATGGACAGAATGTATCATATTAAGTTCAATTCCTGAGCTACATCACGTTTCTAGGCAGGCGCCAGTGGAAGTGATAACCAAGGATAGTTACAGGGTGTGAAAATGGTAATTTTTTCTAGTCATGCTCATCATCGAGTAAACGTTCCAAAATTGACTGCATACAAGATTGTGATATATTTAAGCAAATTCCTGCGATCTCGAAAACCCCCATACACCTAATTTAGCTACAGTTGGTTGATTTTTCAAAAAAACTTTGAACTTGGAATCACCCGGAAGATCAAGTTCAAGGTCATGGTCAAAGTCATATTCGGACATGAAATTTTCCGCTCTTTCCGAATCCTTAATAAAAAATGTGGCTTTGCATTTAAAAAAATTGTGTATGACGTCATACAGACCACATTAATGACGCCTTGAAAATTTAACTGTACGTCATTTTGGATTATGATTTATTTTGTGCTTAAAAAAATGGTGCAACTGGCGTTCTTTTTACTTAATGACGAAGTTCACCCCTATTTTTGACAAGTTTACCCCTGTCCGCCAGCTTAATGGTAACGCTCTAGGCAGACGTCTCTCGGGAATTTGCTTAAATATATCACAATCTTGTATGCAGTCAATTTTGGAACGTTTACTCGATGATGAGCATGATTAGAAAACAAATCCATTTTCACACCCTGTAACTATCCTCGGTTATCACTTTCACTGGCGCCTGCCTAGAAACGTGATGTAGTTCAGGAATTGAACTTAATACGATACATTCTGTCCATTTTCAGGATGACGAGCAAAATCCCGCTCTATCTCTCCTACTATTGGTAAGCAAAGTTGTGCCTTAGCCACTTAATGTATATGCAATGATCATACAGTAGATTTTGGCAACGCACAAGTCTTTTAAATTAAATTTCCTAGAAATGGTTTATATTTGATAATCAAACAAATGTATAAATAAGAAAACGGATATATCTCATCTTAATGTTAGTTATTGTAATTGTTTGGCTATGGATGATAGAATATCCCTAGGAATAAATAATTAAACTTGAAATTTCACAAAGGGAATGTTTGCTGCCATATCCCATATAACAATTATTTTTTCGCAATTTAATTCATTTAAAATGGTTGCCAGGATGTTTTGAATTATATGTCTACCTGACTTTTAGTTTTACCGATCTCTGTCATTTATATCAACATTTTTCGTTTCATTTAAGTAAAAGATTCTCCTGTACTTTGATATATTTGCTTATCATAATCTTAATCTCAAGATTTGTAAGTATATTATTTGACAAATTGTTAAACATCACATAAATTTAACGATGTCAGTTCTGATAAATTATAAATATTATAAATCAAATTTTCATTTTGCAATCTACATCAATAAATATAAAGCCATTGACAACGAAGTTAGAATAGACTTTGAAACGTTTGGTATTCCTGCAATATACGTCGTTTTATTTCTATTGTGGTGATATTGCCCTAAAAAACATAAAAGTAAGAAAAGGAAACTCTTCATTAAATAACAAAGAATATGATTGTTGTTTTAACTCGCCCACCATCCTGAATCCCGTTATTTTTTCATCTTAGATTAAACAATCAGCCCTTATTACGTCGTAAATATATATATATATATATATATATATATATATATATATATATATATATATGTAGTATCCCCGATGGAATACTCCCTATAATAAAAGTATATGATTTAGATGTTGCAGCTTGAGTAACAATGCTGGTTCAAGCAGTATGTAATTAAACGAAGGGCCTTTAGAGGAACAATCGACAAAAACAATGTAAAGTCACCAATTAACACTAATCTTTTGTCGAAGCCCTGAAGGTGATGTACTCTTGGTTCTCTTGTCTTCTGAGACTAGTTTCGTTGGCAGTAACACTTGTAAGGCCTCGTAATGTCCTTACACTAAAATCCGGACGGTACACGTTACACACAAAATCTCGACAAATAATGTTTCTCGATTGAACAAACGAAAAAACGCTTTCGTAAACACGAAAGAAACAATTATAGCGCTGCTGTAGGAGAATCAACTTCAAGTAAATTGTTATGACCCAAGTTAAATAACTCGCGAAATCGTAAAGCAATAAATCTAACCTATAAAAGAGTCCGTCTTGAACGGCGATCAAAAGTCCCTTTTGTATTTGCCTTATTAGGCGCAGAAAAATGTACGAAAAGTAAATTAGCATTGGCACAACAGAAAGTTTTCGAAAAAGATGCAAAAGTTTATAAAAATCAATTAACTAATTCAATTAGCTTTAAACAATGACAATAAACAAAGTTGCGGGAACACAATATTCCCGCCTGCCTTGAAATGCTAATTTTAAAACTAAGACAGAGCTTTACAAGAGGTCGCTTCAGAGTACCAGTTGCAGTCTTAACTGTAGCAACGCCTACAACACCATTACCTCCAGGATGTATGTCAATAATGCGCCCTAAAGTCAAATTCAAAGGAACGGAAGGTTCTTGCGTCAAAATAACAATAGTTATTGGTTTAAAACCTCCAAGGGATCAGTCCATTAGCTCCGTTGATGAAGAATATGTAAATACTCATGCGACCAACGTTTCGGGAATGCCTGATGCATTGCTACAAGGGGTTATAGTTTAAAACTGCTTCCACTTGCACAAATACAGTTGAAAGTTCTTCATAGGTTAGGTTAGAATTTGATGCCCAATGGCACGTTTTAAGTGAGTTTTGACTGACTTAATTCCACTTTCCCAAAGTATACCAAAGTGAGAAGCTGAGGGGGGATTGAAATGCCGAGAAATGGTTTCTTGTGTAGCAGTAGCTCTAATAGGCCGACAGCTGGTGACAGATTTGGGTCCACTATTTTCTCGCTTCTGACTCGGTGGTCGTTGAAAAGTGTGTTATTGCTGAATACAATGACGCAAAATTTGCGGTAGAATAGTGTGGCTAACATAGGAAAAAATCGTTTTCCACTTTCCGAAAAAAAAAACAAGTTTTAGAGAATTTTTCTCGCTTCTGGCTTGTTAACCAAACTGATGTCATGATGCAACCAAGCATCAAAATACAATAGCCATAAATGGCACTTGTGGCTAAAGGGTTGAAATAAGGTTGAAATAAGAAGTTGAACGTTTTAGTGTAAGTGTCATAAATGTTAGTCGTGGCCGAACTGAATGCAGAAGTCCCAAACATGCAAAAAAGGAAATGAAAATTACCACAATTTTGTCTTGCATGCCATTTGGCATATGGCTAAAGGCGGTTGTGGCTTTCATATTAAAAAAAATATTTATGCATAAAATTACAAAAAAAATATATTTAGAAAAGTCTGTCATTTTGTATTCACGCCCTTTGGCATGCTACTAGAAAAAGTTATTCCAACATCCTAATAACAAACGGCAGAAGATATAATAATCTTTATTGACGAGAAAATTACGGAAAAAACGTTGAAATTTTCCGCCAAATTTTTCGGTCCTTAACCTTACTCACAAAACCTTATGGCAATTTTTTTATGGACTACTCACTATGTCACCTTTCATTCTTCCGATTGCCAGAAGTGAGAAAATCATGGAACAATGTAACGTTTTCGTACAGGATCACGTTTTATCAACCCTTTAGCCACAGATGACATTTATGCCTATCGTATTTTGATGCTTGGTTGCATCATAACATTCATATGGTCAACAAGCCAAAAGCGAGAAAATATCCCCAAAACATTTTTTTTTTTCGGAAAATGAAAAACAATTTTTTCCTATGTTAGCCACACTATTTTCCCGCAAATTTTGAGTCACTGTATTCAACAATAATACACTTTTCAACCACCACCGAACCAGAAGCTAGAAAATAGTGAATCAACATCCCGCCATCAGCTAAAGGTCTATAGAAGCTTGCAACATCTATTTGTGAGCACAAAAGAAATTGGTACCACAATCACTATAGATATGTGGAATCGTGGCAAAGCTTCCAAGAAAGCATTAGCAGACAAATCTGGCACGAGTTCTGGATGAACAGCTTTTGTGGCAAAGCACTTGAGCACAGATAAGCTTTTAATGTTTTTGGCCCCCTAGTCTTAACCATGGCTACAGTGAAGGGTCCAGCAAAATCTACTTCAACATGAGAAAAGGGTTTCAGTTGTGAAACGTGAGAAATGGGCAAATTTCCCATGAAGGGTCGTTACGCAGAAGGATTCAGTTTCCAATAAGAAACATTTTTAGAAATGACACTACGAATTAATTTCTTTGCGGATAGAATTCAAAACTGTTGATGCGAAAGAAATTTAACAATTTGGATTCCTGTGAGATATAACAATCTTCGACGATGAGATTAGTCAAACAACTTTTACTTGGTAGAAGAGCGGGAAATTTAGTATCAAACGGTCACAGAGCTTTAGCCAATCCACTACCATCTCTGAGAGTTCCCTGTCCATCAAGAAAAGGCGAAAGTTTACGAAACGATTTTGCCGAAAGTTGTTGTTCTCGAAGAAGGGTAGTCTCTTTAGAAAAATATTGATCTTAAATATATCGCACAATGCGATGCTGGACCTGATATAACTCAGCACCCAAAAATGATCCAGAGCCCTTACGATCTGGATTGAGAGCGTTATCCATAAAGCGACAAATATGAGTATCAATGCGGGTAATGCGGTTAATAAAAGAATGTTAAATAAATTTGGTAAAGCGATGACTTGAAACACCACTGTACGGGCTTCACTCATAACTAGAGGTGACATGCTCCAGTCTGAGCAAGCATTTGGCAAACAAGCGTTAATCAACAATTGTGGGCCTTTCCACCATAGCGTATTGCTTAAAAACTCCACTGGCAAAGCGCCCTTGGCACCCAAGTCAGCGAGGTTTTCACAAGAATGAATCTACAACCAATGCGAAGAAGGAAATTTTTCCTGAATGTAAACCACTCGATTACTGACAAATGTCTAAACACGCTACGGGGAAGAATGAAGCCAAAAAAGAGTACGGTGGAATCGGACCAGCAACGAATTACTTTGAACGACAAACGACTTTTGATTTGCTCATATATATATAATGAGCCAACTTACCGAACTGAAGTACACAGTTTCAATTTCGGAAGTAACACAATTTTCAAAGAGGCAACTTTGGATTCAGACAAAACAAAAAAACTGACAAAATTCAGATGCAGTTTCGAATACAAAATAAACAACAGCGGCATAACCTTTCTGAGAAGCATCACCAAAAGCGTTCACAACTAGAAAAGTTTTCTATTGGAAGCAGGCGAGGCAAAACCAGTTTCTTCAACGAAGGAAGATCATAACAAAACAATGTTAGCCGGCAGTTTACATCAAGTGTTTAATCAGAAACGTTACAGGTGAGATAATTCCCAATGGATCAAAGATTCTGGATAGAAGTAAGCATTTAGTACAAGACATGCGGTATACAAACAACGAAAAAAGAGTCAGCGGATGGATTCCAATGCAATCCTATAACTTTTAAGAAATAATCAGATTAAAAAGAGACCATTTCCGAAACTCAAATCCTCCTCGTCTTAAGAGCTCAATGATTTCTAACTGCAATATTTGAGCCTCTTCAAATGATGAACTTCCAGCAATGATATCATCTACGTATGTATATGATCGATAAATAGCTCCTACTAATGGCAAAGAGCTCTCTTCTTCATAAGCCAACTGATTGAAAGTGCGGATAGCCAAAAAAGGTGCAGATGAAACTCCTTAAGTTACAGTCTTGAGCCTATAAACTACAATTGGATTTTGGGGGAACTACGCGCATATGTTTCGCTGATAATTTTGATGTTCTGGAGCAGTCAAAATCTGTCTATACATCATTTTGATGTCTGCAGTGAAGATTACAGGATGGAATCGAAAATTCAACAACATAGCAATAATGTCTTGTTTGCAATTTGGGACAGATATTCAAACAAGCATTCAAACATAACCGATGAGATATCTTCGCGGATGCATTAAACACTACACGAAGTATGGTTGTGCCACTATCAGATTTCAAAACACAATGATGCGGTATGTAATGACAGAAGAAGTAGATGGATCGGAAATCAACTCCATATGATCAAGCTCTAAATACTCCTTGAGAAAATTACAATATTGTTGGTAGAGATCTGGTTGCTTTAGAAGACGTTTTCCTAAAGAGTGGAACGTTGTACGGCGAGATTAAACATTCTATCAAAAACAGGAAGTGTATTTCGAAAAGGAAGTGGCACAACGAACCTACCTGAATCCAATCTTCTGCATTCCTCTGAAAGCATTTTTTCGCAGATAAAATCATCAGGACATTGAACTAGTGCGATAGGAACATCTTCAATCGTCCAGAACCGTTGTAGTACATCATCTAATGATACTTCATCTTCAATTTTACAAAAAAACGAAGTTAGGTTTATGAATGAATGAGAGTGAGAGTTGACGGAACTCGGAAACAATCTACCCATAAGGACGTAACCAAACACAGTGTTAATAGCACCAGGAACACCCTCTTTTCCCAGAAGGCGCCAATACAACTCAATTTGAGAGAATATATCGGCACCTAACAAAAGATCAATACCACCTGGGCCATTTAAATCAGGATCAGAAAGTTTCAAATTGATTAGATACGCCATATTACCCATGTTAATAGGCGAAACAGTCATATTACTGCAAATCCGGGGTAAAACAATATTATCGTAAACAAAATTGCACTCGCGCTTTACTATAGAGGGACGACAAAGGGTAAGAGAGCCCTCAGAAGAGATACTCTACCTAAAACCTAGTCCATTGAGTTGAACCGAAGCGGGCATAAGCCGAAATCCAAGGCGTTGTGCAGTCTTTCTCACAATGAATGATGTCATGCTACCAGAATCTAGCAGTCATCGTGAAGTTTGATAAGAACCGTGCTTATGTAATACTTCTACTAAAATGGTAGATAACAACACAGGTGTGAAACCCAGGTTTGCGGGAGCAGATTTAGATTCAGATTGAATGCCTGAATCACAACGATTTCCAAAATGGAGCAATGTGTGATGGCTTTGTTTGCAGTTGCAGCAAGTGAATAAAGATTTACAACAATTCGACTGATAAGAATCGCTCAAGTAATTACAACAAAGTCTTAAATCTTTAACAAACTTAAACCGCGCGTATACTGATTTGTTGAATAATCTAGAACATTTGTAAATCGCATGATCGAATTTACAAACTATACACTTTCTGTAGTTAGTAACAAACAACGATGCAGTGAAACGGAAAGAATGTTGCTTTGAATTCGATGGTAACTTTGTGTCAACACCTCGCTTTGCCTTCCGGGAAAACTCAACATGTTTAAAAGCATCACACTGTTTCGACAAAAAGTCAACAACTTCCGAGAAACTCGGGAAATCATCTTGAGCGGACTCAGTACCATGGTAAAGTGCAAAAATTAGGCCTAAATTCTTTGATTTGGGACCCCAAACATAGCAGACATAAAAATAAAAACAAAATAAACAATGCATAGATAGATATGAAAAATAATATGGAACAACCGTGCACATTGCGGAAAAAGAGGGAATCTTCGCCATAGTTTTTTAATAACCTCGTAGTTATGTAGATATATCATGTAATGATAACAAGAAGCATGGTAAAAATAAGCTGCTGTTGCTGTCAACGCTTAAATGACTGTAGTGTTCACTGGTTTTCAAACATATTTGGCATTTCTGAGTGTTTTGCGATATTTGTGGATTGCACGTTAGGAATATTTGCGAATACATCAAATATTTGGACGAATATAGCAATACTAAACAAAAATACGCTAAAGCCAAGTGAAGTGCCGCCATAACGATGATTTTTCAATATACGTAAATTTTCTGCTGTTTTTGACATCTTACAACAAATTGTGTCTAACGCAACTGAACAATTCCATCATGAAGGAAAGAACAAAAAAATTATTTAAAACTGGGGAACGTTTTTATAGTTCTCAAAATTCCACAATTTTTTACTGCTGAAAGTAGAAATTATGAATTATATCTGAGCAAATGTCAAACAAATTTAAAAAATACACATTTTGCAAAATAAGAAAATATCAAAACGACAAGAAATATGCAAATTACATCCGACGTGAATGGATGAATATCTCGAATTTTTATTATTCTCTTGACATTAAAAGAAACAAAAATCCATGGTGTTTAATCAAAAAACGTGTGCGCAAAAATTACACTCCATATAATAAAAGTATATGATGTGGATGTTATGACTTGAGTAACAATGCTGGTTCAAGCAGAATGTAATTAAACGGAGGATCTCTTGGAACAATCGATAAAAGCAATGTAACGTCACACAAAGGCGCCAATTAACATTCACCTTTTGTCGAAGCCCTGATCTACTTTGGTTCTCCTGTCTTCTGAGACGAGTGGGCATCAAAATCTGGACGCTCGTAAGAAAATAACTCCAACCAATAATTGTGCGATCAAAAATCAAGTCCCATTTAAATTTGAAAAGCACAAAAACAAAAATACACTTCGAGATTTAAACAGAACGACACGTGTTTCGGCATACAATGCCTTTATTCAGTTTCACAAAATACGAAAAGACTTATTCTAATTACACTATTACCTCATCATCATATGCAGCTATATTCAACCAATTTTTCATGTTGTAACCTCCCTGAAGGATTAAAAGATTGCAGAGGAACATGAAGAGCTGTGGAAAATGGAGAACTTAAGGTTTTGAGCAGAAACGAAGGAGAAGAGCTTAAGATATGTGAGAAGGACTAAATGACTGAATTGAAGAGAATTGAACATAGGTAGACAAATGTTCTGTTTGACCAACTAAAATGAAGAAGAAGAAGAACGTAGAACTGAAGAATTCAAGAACTGACTCGAAGGACTGAGAGGAAGAACATATTTTTGACAGTATTTATCGGGAACTCAAGGCTAAAAGTTGAGGAATTGATCTTGAATAACTAAACACGTGAAGAAATATATTAATGAAGCGAAAGTTGAAGAGCTGATTACATACATAACTATAAATCCACCAATTCTGAATATATTTCACCCAAACTGCAAGTGCTTATGGGCTATATAACAGTTTTATTCAACATTTTTTAAACCACTTTGTATAATTGTAACTCTACTTCACCCTATAGTGCAACCATCCTGTATATGCGGCTGTTTGTTTGTCAACCAATATAACATTTTTTAAACAGTTAACTGTAACTCTACTCCATGCAATTGCTTCTGGTCTACGTCTACGCTATATAACAATTATTTCTGATAATTTTTGAGCCGCCTTGTGAAGTATAATTTCTCTCCACCCTATATTTTAGCCACCCTTTATATGCAACTTTTTCGAACATTGTGTTAAACACAGTGTATAACTATAATTTTGCTTCGCCCCATATTTCAGGCATTCCATATAGTAGTATGCAGTTGTCCATGGTCTACCTTATATTTATAACCATTTTTTTAACTTTTTTTGATCCACCTTGATTTCAATCACCTTGTATATACAACTACTTATGATCCACCCAATGTAATTTTTATACTAGTCTGTGTAACTATAAATTCACCAATTTCCAGCATATTTCACCCAAACTGTAACAGCTAATTGGCCACCCTATATAACAATTTTATTTAACATTTTTTTGAGCCTTATATAACTATAACTCTACTTCCATCTATATTTAAACCATCCTATATATACTGCTGTCAATTAATCAACAATTATAACTTATTTTTCTATTAGTTTTTGAACCATCCTGTATAACCATAATTTTACTCTACAAAATATTTCAACCACCAACATTTTTAGGCACCCCGTTTAACTATAATTCTACTCCATCCTATATTTCAACTACATGCAATTACTTATTGAAAGCCCAGTATAACATTTTTGTACCACCCTGTAAATCCTCCCATCCTGCTGCTTATTGGTCACCCAATAAAATATTTTTTAAATACTTAATAACTCTACTCCATCCTATATTTCAACTATCATATCTGTGTAACTGATTGTGAGCTATGCTATTTCACAATTTTTCCTAATGTTTTTTGAACTACAGTACAAAGTATAATTTCTATCCACATGTCATTTAAACTTCCCTTTATTTGCAACTTTTTCCAACCTTGATTGAATCACAATTTGTAACTATAACTTTACTTCGCCCCATATTTCAGGTCCTCCATATATGCAACTGCTCATATTCGACCCTATAAAACAAAATTTTCCTATTTTTTTTGACCATCCTTGTATAATTATAATTCTACTCCACCACATATTTCAACAACCTGTATATGCAACTACTTATCCTTATAACATTTTTGTACCACCCTGTATACTTATAATTCTACTTCATACTATAATTATCCATGCGGTATATGGAACAGGTTGTAGATCATAACATTTTTTTTTATATATGCAACTACTTGTGGATATAAAATAATTTTTTAACCACCCTGTAAAGTATATTTCCACTCTCATCTTATATTTCAACCACTTTCTATATATAATGCTTATAACATTTTTTCAACCCATTTTAAAACTATAATAACTCAAGAATATAATTTAAATATCCCAACTGCTTAACATAACACATTTTTCAAAATTTTTTTATTCATCCTATATAACTATAATTCTAAACTACCCTTAAATACCTCAACCACATTGTATATGCAACTACCTATGAGCCAAACAATATTACATTTTGTTATCCACCCTGTATAACTATAATTCCAATACACCCGTTTTTTAACCAACTGGTATATGCAATTATTTATGGCCTACCCAATATAATTTTTTTGGACCACCCCGTATAACTAAATCCACTCCCCCTTATTTCAACCACATTTTTTTAAAGATTTTTTTAACCCATGTAATTCTACTCGGCTCTATGTTTCACTTATAATATATATGAAAAACCTTGTAAAATTACGTAATTAATATATCAGTTGATTTTTTTTAAATCGAAACATGTTAGTTACTTTGACATACTCCGAATTTTGAATTAAAGCTAAGTTAATGCAAGTATCTAATATTTGGTGCGTGCGGTGGAACCAATAAGGTTATTGTGTGTTGCCTAACATGGTAGAAGGCTTTGCGGTATATCTACTGTTTCTGTCAATGTAGGACGATAACATGTATGCCAGATTTCAAGTCAAACTATAGGCTATGCAACAAAAAAAGCTTTAGCAAAATCAGTTCAGTAGTTCTTACGTGATGCCCGAACAAACAAACAAACAGAACTACAATTGAAAATGGTATAGATAGAAGAGACAAAAATCACAGCTCCCTATTTAAATAACAATGATGGTGAACCTTATGAAATGAAAGCTGTGAAGACTGGATGACGTCCTACTATTTAACATCACATATCAAAACACACGTTTCCATTTTCATTTTTAAATATGAACCCACCAAACGGATAATTAATTTTTTGGGTACCATTGTATAACTTGAGAATGGCAAGAGGTAGTTTAATTTTGTCTAATAGGCTCCAATTTTTTATAAAGACTACTTTTAAGGTAATAGTCCTAGAAATATTGGTTTAAAATTATATTTTGGTAAATGTAATTGAGGATCGCCCCCCATGAAGCATGAAATCCCCCCCCCCCGGAAGCTCGAGTCTGGATCCGCCCCTGATGCCGGAAATAAGTACTCCAGGAATGAACTACAAATTTTGAAGCAAAAAGACAAAAACATTGTCTCCTAATAAATGATGCTATAGAAATTATGTGTAGGCCCACAGAGGAACTGTATTCTATAACTCGTTATATTTTTAAAGTGTCAATATGAATATCGTCTGTTGTCATTTGCTACCAGGGTTGCCAGAATATTTTCGTCTAAATCAGATCTATGTCTAAAAGTAGCAAATAAGCATACCATTTCAAATTTAAAATCTGATGTGACATTTAAAATATAAACATGCAAAGTTGATAAACAAAAGTTTTCTATTTGAAAGTTTTAAAATAACCTCGAAATAATTTTAAGATTTGCTGCATAAAAACGCATTCTGACAAAAGGGTTTAGTTAACAGTGTAGCCTAGAAAGGTCAAAACTTTAATCTCGAACACATAATACTTTAATCTCAAAACCCGAGGGTGAAAGTAGGGTCTATTTAAACGGCGTTCAAGAAAATCATGGCGTAAGTAGTACGTATGCTAGATCAAGAGTGATAATTTAGTGATAAATTTCTCTACAACCAACTATTATACTCGTACAGAAGCAGTGTGTACCAATAATAGGTACTTATTCATTGAACTTACGTTGTAATTATAAGATTAGTGTTTTTTAGTTGTAATGAGTAAAAGTTAATGTTTCAAACTTTGTACGCGTTAAAGATCTTATGTCATTAGTTTTATGAGTCAACATACTTGTGATGAATTGGTAAATTTTAAGACTGAATAAATAAAAGTCAGTGTTGTAGTGCTTAACAACATCTTCTGTTTTTATGGTCAGTGAATAAATGCATCAGCCTTCAGCAATGACTTCCCATTGGAAAATACCCGCAAATATAAATGAAAGAGTGAATACTAGGGATCTAAACTTTTCCCTGATTAAAAGAAACACCCACATTGGGCCACACTGCAATCATAGTCTGATGTAGAAATAGAAAAAAAAACCTTATTTGTAGTCAGTTGAAAATATGCCACTTCTAGATTTTTTTTAATTTGACACCACTAAGCAGGCATAATGATAAAGTCTATTAAACTATACCACCTGTGTCTACTTGTAGCCCAACTGTTAATTCAATAGCCAATGCATTTAGAAAATCGCCCAATTAGCGATAAGTAGTTCAATTTGGCAACCCTGTAGTGAGTTTCGAGAATGTAAATCCTCAGGCTGTGGGCGGGTCCAAGGGGGGTGGGGGCGATCGCCCCCATTGAGACCCTCAAAATTAAATATTAAATTTAATATTAAAACAAGGTAATCCTAACTCCAAGAGCCTAGAAGAAGGTAACTTGTATAAGTTTAAACCTCAGAACGACTGTGTTTAATGTAATAACCCAAGAAATATGGGTTTAAAATTTAACTTAGGTAAATTTAGTTCAGGATCGCCCCGCCCCCCTGAAACATGAAATCCACCCCGGAAGCACGTGTCTGAATCCGCCCCTGCCTCAGACAAAGCCGTAGCCAGATAATTTTTTTGGGGTGGGTTGAATAATTTTTGCCTTGATAATTTTTTGATTAATGATGGGCTGATAGGACTGCAAAATTTATGTTTTTGTTCATGTATTTCCAGGATATATCAAATTTATTTTGATGAAAAAGGCAATTATTTGCTTAAAATTGAATCTTGAAACCCACAATTAAAAAATTTTCGGGGTTTGAACCCCCAGCGTCAATGTGACAGCCGCAAACTATCAAACACATAAAAACAATACATTTTGTCCTTACTGGAGAATAAATTCGTGCGATTATAGCAATTTTGTCTTGTCGCATCTTTCAGTTGGTTTGTTTTAACCTTTTTATTACTTATGCGGGATAAGTAGTATCTTAGAGAACGTTGCGATTGAAAAACAGCTGATTGCCCATTTTAAAATTACGCACTGTTATTTGAGTGCTACAAGTTTACTTAGCATACGCAAATTATACTTAGCACATGCAAACTATCCTTATCTCACGCAAATTGACTGAACATCAAATGAACCAACATAACTGTCAAGATTAAAGAAGTCAGATTGACATTACAAAGTTTATATTTTTATTACGATACTAAAATAAATTAAAAATTAATATAAGGTTGATCCCGTATTCGTAATAAAAAATAGTATGTGCAAAGCGTGCAATGTTGTCGATTGCTCACTCGAGTGAATGAACGCACTCACATCTCGCGTTCAACTCGCTCTCGTGAACAATCGACAACTTATCGCACTAGTTGCACAATATACCTACTATTAGTTGAAGTTTGTAATTGTCACATTGACGTGTCGCACCGCTCGCACCGCGCATATCGCGTCATATGGGACACCGTCTTAGGCTAAGGCCAGACTGGCGGGATTTCACGTCGCGTTTTCGACGTTTTTTTTCGAGCTCTCACATAGTATGCCACACCACCAGTTTTTCACGGGCTTAAAATCCAGCTCTAGTCATTCGCGTGCCTTCAGTTTGGTCGAGCTCCATGACGAAATGAATACCGCGTTTTTTCCTACCATTTTGGCCACTTGACACAGCATGAAATAACGCAGAAAATGGAACCGATCCTATCTTTCGGCGGCTGACCTTGAAGATGCGCCCGACACCGAGCCGTTGGGTGGAAATTCACGCCGCGTCTGGCCTCGCCGATTTGCAATAGTACTGCCTATTATTTTTGCGTGTTTTCCTGCCAAACCGCGGCGGTAAATCCCGCCAGTCTGGCCTTAGCCTTAGTCATTAAATTACTTGGTGCCAACGTTGGCTGGTTTAATTTTCACGTACACACGTTTGGAGGATGTCAGATATTGAAAATGTTTTAAAAGTTTTTACACTGAGTATATAAATAGTGTTGAATAATTTATATTCGCCGCCAGTGGAGATACCATTAGTCATAAAATAAAACATTTTCCGCCTGGGAGGAATAAAAACGATCCGGAACTTTCTATTGGACAAAAAAGTATTAGCATCAATCACTGAAACAACAGTGGAATGTTCATCGAGAACTACGAAAAAAATCGATGTGGATTATAAAAAGGACGGCTGGACATTTCAGTTTTAGTTTAGCTTATATAGTCGTGTTATTATTTTGATGTAAATTGTGTTCGGAATTAGCTGTTTATTGCAATACAATTGAAACCGATTATGAGTAATCTGATTTAAGAGACTTCAAGACAGTTTGATAAATGTCGTATTGCATGGATAGATTTTAAACACTTTCTAGAATCTTCCGCAGCGAACGCATGGACGGATCAGGAAAGTTGACGCAGATCTCTTTGATAAAACCGCCCCTTCACCGGTTTGCATCAACGTTGGGGCCAATCGGCCAATGCCTTTTTCTAGGCCACACGTTCGACGAGTGTCGTTGCTGTCAACCTTGGGGCCAACGTGTGAAGCCGGTGCTATAGTAACATAACGTTTCGACCATCACTACTACTATCATCGAGAAAACGGGTTCACCATAGGGTATGTTGTCGCCAACGATCTGGAGACGCCGAATAAAGGTCAACAGCGATTTCTCGGTTAAAAACAGTTCTCGATTTCCTACTCTTCTGGTATTTAAAGGAAATATGAGACACCTTGTATATATTTATTCATCATTTCAGCTTAATTAGATGTCAGGGAATTCTTCAAAAATTAACTACAAATATTCAACAGAAAAGACAAAAAAACCCTTGATAGTGGATGTATACTAACAGTTAAACATTATGTGTACGCTCATGGTAAAGATAAAGTAACAGTGCATATTTAAATAGGTTGTTGAGTCCTATTATAGGGCAAGTACAGATGCCAGGGAATACTTGAAAATTAAATTTAGATTTTAACAGGGAGGACATACAAACATTTTTTTGTGTTCATGGCGTATCTTGAGAACGATCAGAGCTGGTGGCAAATGGGCCTTACAATAAGTTATGTTTCCTCCAATCGTCTTTGCACCTCTTGTCGTTTCTCATATAGCAATGTCCCTACATATACGAGACACCCTTTATACGTTTTTATATGTACATATATAGATATATTTATGTACATGTTGTACATTGTCACTGGACATATAGGTATTTACAAAATTTCAGTTCAGACAGTACCTACCTACTGGAAAAAAAAGGATTACTAATTTCGGATCGGAAAGACATACGAACGAAGCAAATCAATTAAAATTAAAGAACACTCTTTCCTCAGTAACACATTGCATTACCATCGGAATGAGGTACACTTACAAAGTTTCAAATCGATGCAACAATAAGAATTACGTTAAATTTCAATTCCTAATTTGTTTACATTAGTTATCAATACACAAGTGAATCTAATAAAAGTAGTGAAAAAAGTTTGAACATTACTGGTTACTTGAAACTCTTTGTATTAGCAAAATCAGTAATACTCGTAATATACTTTATGGAGACGAACGAATTTTCATAATTCCTCTATTTATAGAAATTGAAGGAATTTTATTTATACAAATTATTTTTATATAAATATTTGTCGAGTAATCTTGTCAGCAATTTATTCACACAATTAATTAAAATGTATTTCAAACATTCCAGTTTTTTCTAACATTGCTTTTTAACATATAATGATAAAGAAATTAAAATACCATAAATTAAAACAGAGATACGTCTATTTTAAAATCACTTATCGTATTATTTCTGATTTATATTTCCCGTCAAAGATGATATAAATATGCCGATGTCAAATCTTTCAACTCAAGGACATTGCACAATAAGTAGATAAGAAGAATCTTTCATATAACTGATGCAAATTTAATAATCTACAATAATTTTTGCATGAATGGAAAGTTTACGTTTACTAATTACCTATTTAAATTTATAAAGAAGAAAAAAAGAAAAACGAGGCGACATATTCAGGATAAATAATGTACTTTAAAATACTGTAATGTTTTTATTTTCACACATTTTTCGCATTCCCAGAAGTGTCGGAATAACGTCCCTTCCACGAATTGGTTGATGGCCGATTGCACCAACTGCACCTTCTCCTCTGTGAGTCTAGTAAGTGGCTTGGCGATGTTGGCAAATCCGGCTAAGTACCGACGATAGTACGTGCATAAGCCCAGGAAACTTCTTAACTGGTGGATATCTTTAGTTATCGGCCATTCCTGGACAGCTTTGATCTTCTGTTTATCAACAGCTACTCTAGCTGCGGAAACCACATGTCCAAGATATTGCACCACTTCTTGGAACAACTTATACTTCTTCAGGCTTAACTTTAGTCCGGAACTTCGAAGTCGCCGAAACACCTCCTCCAGGTTCTTGACGTGGTCTTCAAATGATCTTCCAACCACGATAATGTCATCAAGATACACCAGGCACGTTTCCCATGAAAACCCTTTTAACATTGTTTCCATCAATCTTTCAAAAGTTGCTGGAGCATTACACAACCCAAACGGCATTACCGTGAATTGAGCCGATGGTAAAAGCCAATACCAATACCCGCTCTTCAAGTCCAGAGTGGAATACATCTTCGATCCAGCCAACGTATCTAGGGTATTGTCTATTCTTGGAAGGGGATAGCTGTCTTTCTTTGTAGCGTGGTTTAATTGCCGATAGTCCACGCAAAATCGAGTCGAACCATCTTCCTTTTTAACCAAGACGACTGGAGAAGCCCAAGGGCTATTGGATGGTTCAATAACACCTTCTTCCTCCATCTCGCGGACTATCCTGTCGACTTCTTCTCTTTTAGCTAGGGGTAGTCTTCTCGCCGACTGTCGAATAGGTTGAGCGTCCCCAGTATTAATTTTATGTTTCACCAGATCAGTTCGTCCTCTTTTGCCATTCCCTACATCGAAGATATCCTGGTAGTTTCTAACGATGTCCCTCAATTTTACTTTCTGGTTTGGTTTCAAATTCTTAGATGAATCGGTGATGAGTCTTTCCAGTTCCTTAGATAGTTTACCTGGTGGCATTTCTGCATGCTGTGTGCTTCTGACTACAGAGGAAACTGTTGAGCAATGGCCCAAAGTTGTTCCTTTCTTTAGCACAACTGAGTAATGATTCATGTTCATTACTCTTACTGGAATAATCTCCCTGGCACGAAACAGAGTCTTCCCCAGTGCGACTCCTCTGCCTACATTTCCGTCGTTAAGTTCGAGATCAAACATCATTACGGTTCCAGTTTGAGCTTTCCCATCTAAGCAAGCATCTATAATGATTTCAGCTCTTTCCGGAACATTGACATCCTCTGCTAAGATGACTCACTTCTTCGTCATTCCATCTTTGAAGTTTAACTGGAATCCCTTGGAGCTCATGACATCCATTCCAATGATTACTTCGTCTTCGATGTCTGCCCCTAATGCCCGATGTAGGAAGGTGTGTTTCCCAAGGTCATTTCAACCTCTATTTCACCATGGACTTTGGCTGCTTCTCCTGTCGCTGTTGGCAGTTGCCATTTTGTTGGTTTTATCATTGTCTCTAAAACAATGTTGGGCCTTATTTCTGTTTTCGTCGCACCAGTATCCAGCAGCATTGCAAATTGCTTGCTATTAATAAGGCCATCTAGGAAGACACTGTTAACGTGGTTGCGTAGCGAAGCGACATATGCGTTGGTAGTTTTGATGTGTTGGTTACAGGTCGACGATGGTCCCTTTATATTGACCTTCTTTTGTTTCCCCGCCGAGGAAGTCTGTACTCCGTTGCTCTCCTTGCAACGACTCTGGACATTTCCTACCTTACGACACTTCCGACATCTAACTAGTCGGTAAGGACTTCTTACAGAGGCTTCATCGTTTCCGCCATCTTCGGATTCTCTGTCAAGGATTCGGACTCTGGCTTGACCTCTGCAGGTATTTTTCGCATTTTTCACTGAATTTTCTATTAGACCGGTATTCGATATTTAACAGGTATACAAACAAAGTGAGCTTGGTATTCGTTGATTTAAGGACCAGACAATATGTTTAATAAAATTAATTATGCTATACTACTTATATGCTTGCGATGTACATAGAAAATTTTCCATTTCGCCATTAAAACTTTCGATTTTATAAAACAATATATGAAACCACCTCTGGATCTTCCTTACTAATTAAAAAAAAACTGTACAAAGATATAAAGGGTTTTGGAGAAATAGACCAATATAATAGATCATTGGTCGATTTCATTATTTTAGGAAGAGAATTATTTTCTTTAATTTGAAATTTCACCAATCCGCATGTACACTCTATTAAACAAAACAATAACTATTAAAGTCGGTTCACAACAGGAAAATAAATCAGGTAACATGCATACACAAAAAATGAACAACCCAGAAAACTTCGAAAACACGATCACTCAAACATTATTGCAAACCCAATGGATATTGATGAGATAAACGGAATACTAACAGATACCTACACTATGTCGGCCTATGAATCAACATTGCCCAAAATAACAAAACAACAACAAATCACCCCAGGTACTAGGACCCCAACTGCACAACAGAAAAATACTAAGAAAAGAGAATACAAGTGTAGAAGAACCGAAACAGAAAAATAAAGAAATTTCTTAAGAATATCAAAAAGATATGAGACACTATACAAGTAAATAAAAGCATGATAATCATAATTGAAAAACAGGGAAGGGGTCATAACATCAAGCAAGATCCTACAAACAGTGGAAAAGTTAACAGAAAATTGTATGCAAGTAGGACAGAAATGCAACTTGTTCCCCAAGAGATAACTCAACAACATGGAGTAAAAAACTAAGCTCCCTAAGACATTCCCGAAATCAATATTGAGTAAATCCGAAAAGCACTCAAACAAATGAAAAACAACATAGCAGCAGAAGCAAATTCCATAGTATAGAAACCATTAAGAAGGGCTGCAATACCCTCTTCAACAAAATTAAAAGCCTCTTCAACCTCTTAGAGGGGATGCTACAAATGTCTTACAAACATTGGATACCTCGGAGCAAGAAGACTACGAACAACTGGTCAAACATTTTGAACTGAGGTATGGTCAGACAAATTTGGAGCACGTCTACCATTCCCAATTGAAAACTCGCCACACCAGAAAATGTAATAGAAAGATTTTAGCAGTGCAAGCATTTTTGGATGGACTTCGGGACCATGAAGCCAGACAAGCATTGACCCTAGCTCGACCGGCTCAATTAGTGGATGCACTGGCTCGAGCTCTAGAATTAGAAGCTGCGAAAAATACCTGCAGAGGTCAAGCCAGAGTCCGAATCGTTGACAGAGAATCCGAAGATGGCGGAAACGATGAAGCCTCTGTAAGAAAAATAATCGAAAAGTCCTTACCGAAAAAAGACTAGTGAGACGTCGGAAGTGTCGTAAGGTAGGACATGTCAGAGTCGTTGCAAGGAGGGCAACGGAGTACAGACTTCCTCGGCGGAGAAACAAAAGAAGGTCAATATAAGGGGACCATCGTCGACCTGTAACCAACAAGTCCCAACGACCAACGCATATGTCGCTTCGGTACGCAACCACGTTAACAGTGTCTTCGTAGATGGCCTTATTAATAGCAAGCAATTTGCAATGCTGCTGGATACTGGTGCGATGAAAACAGTAATAAGGCCCAACATTGTTTTAGAGACAATGATAAAACCAACAAAATGGCAACTGCCAACAGCGACAGGAGAAGCAGCCAAAGTCCATGGTGAAATAGAGGTTGAAATGACCTTGGGAAACACACCTTCCTACATCGGGCATTAGTGGCAGACATCGAAGACGAAGTAATCATTGGAATGGATGTCATGAGCTCCAAGGGATTCCAGTTAAACTTCAAAGATGGAATGACGAAGAAGTGGTGCTTCATGGAAAAGATGAAAAGCTTCAAGCCATCTTAGCAGAGGATGTCAATGTTCCGGAAAGAGCTGAAATTATTATAGATGCTTGCTTAGATGGGAAAGCTCAAGCAGGAACAGTAATGATGTTTGATCCCGAACTTAACGACGGAAATGTAGGCAGAGGAGTCGCACTGGGGAAGACTCTGTTTCGTGCCAGGGAGATTGTTCCAGTAAGAGTAATGAACATTACTCAGTTGTGCTAAAGAAAGAAACAACTTTGGGCCATTGTTCAACAGTTTCCTCTGTAGTCAGAAGCACATAGCATGCAGAAATGCCACCAGGTAAACTATCTAAGGAACTGGAAAGACTCATCACCCATTCATCTAAGAATTTGAAACCAAACCAGAAAGTGAAATTGAGGGACATTGTTAGAAACTACCAGGATATCTTCGATGTAGGGAATGGCAACAGAGGACGAACTGACCTGGTGAAATATAAGATTAATACTGGGGACGCTCAGCCTATTCGACAGTCGGCGAGGAGACTACCCCTAGCCCTAGCTACTTACTAAACTCACAGAGGGGAAGATGCAGTACCAGTGGGACGAGGAATGTCAGCGATCGTTCGAGACATTGAAAAGAGCTTTGACGAGTGCTCCCATTTTACCTATTTAATCGTTTTTGAGTCATTTTCCTTACGATATGCCCAAATGTAACTAATTGTCAAAATTTTACTAATGACATTTCCCATTAAGACATTTTAACGCTATCTAGATAAATATCTCAAAATAATCCAATTTAGTATTTAGGTATAGGAATATCATATACCATTGGAAAGGGTTTTGATTGCCTTTTAGGTTAGTTGATAATATACAGGGTATTCCATTCCAAGTAATTACGAATCCAAAAATGCTATCATAAGCATGGTGTCCCATTTAAAATATCAAAAATGTTACTACTTTTTGGTATAAGTCGCAACATCGCGTCTTTGATAATATTTTACATCGATAGATCGAGAGCAATTACATAGGTAACCAAATTTTCAGAAACATCCCATTTTTCGATTTCCGTAAACGTCTAAGGTACCATTGACCGTGTATATACTCTGTATAGTTTTAAAAGTAATATTTTGAAATCTTTAATATTTCTGAGTAAAACCAGGGGTCGCGCTTTCGAATATGTCAAAAAGTGACTGGCCTATGAAGTTTTAACATATGGCGACTAATTTCTCTTATTTTGTAAAACTAGGTATACTCTAGGGAAGTTAGTCTTTTCAATTGCAAACAAATTCCACAGGTGTTTGATTGGCTTTTCTTGAAGAATGTATATAGCATAACACATAAAAACTGTTGTTAACAAATTTTTATCTCTTAATTAATTATAGGGAATGTTTAAAGTTGCAAAAATCACAATTTTTGCAGTTTTTGTAATTTTTCAGCAACTGAATGAAAAGTTCTAGTGTCGAAAGTAAGTTTGTTTTATGCGTAATTTCAATAGCGACTAAATTATAGGTTCATATAGCCGATTGGATAATTATTTATTGATTTATTTGGGAAAAACTGTAAAAATGACCAATTTTCAATCGTCCATAGTTATTGTATAAGATAAGTTGAAATTCTGAAAATCGGCAGAATCATTCATTTCTACGAGGTAAATAACTGATAAGAAATTTACAGCTCAGAAGGTTTTCTTGCAAATCTGATTTTTTTCCCAGGCCATTTGATTTTAGAGTGAAATTTACAATACCATTTTGCGCTAAATTAATATTTTAACCATCTAAAAGGAACATATTAATTAGTAGATCTTTCAGTACAATCCCTAATAAATTAATTTTCTTTTGGTTTGGTTTTATTGTGTGTAAAATTACTTTCACTGCATTTTGGTATTCGGAATGAAATAAAATGTACTGGTGGGAGAAGCACCTTCCCCTCCTCGAAGTTTCCCGGTCATGGTCATTGGGTCTTATCTGGTCCAATCAGTATCGTCGTTGGTTGCCGGTGATGCGTAGCGGCAGAGGCCCAAGAAGAGTTCTCCAAATATTTATAATTTGGACGCTGGGCTCGCTAATTATATTTCCCTTCGGGATTATATATGCTGTCTATATGAATTTTCTTTTGTACCAGTGCTCTTCCTTGTGAATTGCTCTAGCCTGGTCCCATTTGATATTATGGTATTCGGTCCATGCGTGATTAGCTAGCCCAGACTTCGTTACCTCTGCCCTTTGAGTAGTTGTGCGGTGTTCCTTAATCCTGGTGTCCAGCGGTCGCGTTGTCTCTCCAATGTAAAGATTGCCACATTCACACGGTACGCTGTATATACAGTTATTCGGTATTGCTGGTGCGTCGGGCCTCGTTCTTGTTATCATGCTCCTCAAGGTGTCGGAAATATAATTAGCGAGCCCAGCGTCCAAATTAAAAATATTTGGAGAACTCTTCTTCGGCCTCTACCGCTACGCATCACCGGCAACCAACCTCCAGGTACGAGGACGCTGATTGGACCAAATAAGACCCAATGACCATGACCGGCGACGCATGACCGGTTAAGGGTATAATATAAATACGACCGATACTCTGAATTTCCTATCAT
Source organism: Octodonta nipae (assembly GCA_034190945.1). Lineage (NCBI taxonomy): Eukaryota > Metazoa > Arthropoda > Insecta > Coleoptera > Chrysomelidae > Octodonta > Octodonta nipae. Next base: position 53,520,343 of record CM067221.1, on the reverse strand, counting down.
TCACCTGATGACGATAGCAGATACACAGCTATTGAAACGTTTTGAGATCAACCACTTCAAGACGATGGAAGTCCAAGGAAACTTCGAGGAACGCGTTACATTGTCTACCAACTTCAGACTAACATTGGAAGTCCGGTACGGATCCGGTATCAATGGGAAATTCAGAGGATACGAGAAGACTATGAAGAAGATTACCAGAGAAGAGGATCACATCAAGTTCCTACGCTACGCCAGAGACCTAAAGATCATTCCAAATGGTTTCAAACTGTAGTCGCCAATCCCAGGGAAACAAGCACAGAAGATACTTGAGAAAGCCAGCCATGCTGTAGTGAGGTCAGAAATCAGCCATCATCGTTGGAAGAAATCCCAACTTTTGCAGGACGCAGAAGAAAGGTTTCAAGAAATCAGAAGATGCACACAAGAGGAGGACCACATGCCGATTTTTGCTTCGATTCAAAAACACTGTGACAACATCAGACGAATCGGCCAAAAGGTGCACACTGACCATCTTAACAAACTTACCAGGAAGCAGTTGCCGAAGGATACGGCCAACAGGAAAACAGTGGGAACTTGTCATCCAGAGTTCTCACAGCAGTCGAGGAAACGTTGCTTTCTAAGGGGCTAAATTACGCTGTAGCTCCAAAAAAGATGCCAGTACTAGATATCATCAGTTCCGTGGAGTCAGTAATAGGCAGCAAAGAGACACCGCAACTGGAGGAATTCCGATGGAAAGTCAGAACCGCAATTGAGAAAACACAAAACATCAAACAAAACATCAACGAATCCGAAAGGAGAATCATAAAAACACTTAAGGACGACAAATCTGTCATCATTCTACCAGCTGACAAAGGAAATGCCACTATCCTGATGGACAGAACGGAATACAACAAGAAAATCGACGAAGTACTGTCGAAGGGAAAATACAAGCCACTGCCTACTGATCCAACATCCAAAATAGAACGGAAAACTTACAACACTCTCAGAGATCATGCTGAATACATTCTACCCGAGACAAGGAGGAAATTGACGCCACATCACAGCCAACCACCACATCTTTATGGACTATCCAAGATACACAAGGCTGGAGTACCTCTCAGACAGATTACAAGTTCGCGCAACTCACCAACAGTAGCACTATCGAAATTCCTTCTACCAATCATCCAACCTTTGGAGGGCAAAACATCATCGCACGTCAAGAACTCAAAGCACTTTGTCGAAATCATCGGATCCATGGAACTTGGGCCAGAACATCGCTTAGTAAGTTTCGACGTTGAAAACCTTTTCACGACCGTACCACTAGACGAATCTCTCAACATAGTGAGAAAAAAACTTACTGAAGACGAAAGCCTGGTGGAGAGGACGGAGCTGCCAATAGACTCAATCATGGACTTGCTTGAATGTTGCCTCAAGAACTGCTTTCAGGAGAAGGACCGGTTCTTCATGCAAGAAGATGGATTGCCTATGGGTTCCCCGTTATCACCAACCATCGCCAACATCTACATGGAATGGTTCGAAGAACATGCACTGAGGAGTTTCGAGAAGCAGTCTAAGCTCTGGTTGAGATATGTCGATGACACCTTTATTTTTTGGCAACATGGAGAGACAGAACTACAGGCATTCCTTGAGCACCTGAACCAATCCCAACCATCCATTAGATTCACCATGGAGATGGAAGAGAGTGGGTGCCTATCATTCTTTGATGTAAAGTGTCAAAGGACTAGGACCGGAATCCAAACAACAGTCTACAGGAAGGCTACGCATACAGGATTATACCTTCACTACAATTCCAACCACCCATCAGCAACGAAAACTGGAATCATCAAAACACTAATCCATAGAGCCAAAAATATCTGCAGCACACCAGAAGCCCTCAAAGAAGAACAAGTGAAACTTAGAGAAGACCTTTTGGCAAATGGATATCCGGAAACGATCATTACCAAGGCATTTGAAGAGCTGGACAAACCACCTAGACAGGAAGAGGACACCACGGTAGCAACTCTACTATTAGCGTATACTAAAGGCTTGTCGGAGAAACTTAGAAGAATTGCACACAGCTATGGAATCAGAATTATCTTCAAAAGCAACGACATCTTGAGGAGCATGATAACAAGAACGAGGCCCGACGCACCAGCAATACCGAATAACTGTATATACAGCGTACCGTGTGAATGTGGCAATCTTTACATTGGAGAGACAAAGCGACCGCTGGACACCAGGATTAAACAACACCGCACAGCTACTCAAAGGGCAGAGGTAACGAAGTCTGGGCTAGCTAATCACGCATGGACCGAACACCATAATATCATAATATCAAATGGGACCAGGCTAGAGCAATTCACAAGGAAGAGCACTGGTACAAAATAAAATTCATAGAGACACCATATATAATCTCGAACAGAAATATAATTAGCGAGCCCAGTGTCCAAATTAAAAATTAAAACCTGCAACCAACCTCCAGGTACGACGACGCTGATTGGACCAGATAAGACCCAATGACCATGACCGGCGACGCATGACCGGTTAAGGGTATAATATAAATGCGACCGATACTCTGAATTTCCTATCATTCACATGATGACGATAGCAGATACACAGCTACTGAAAGGTTGTGAGATCAACCACTTCAAGACGATGGAAGTCCAAGGAAACTTCGAGGAACGAGTTACATTGTCTACCAATTTCAGACTAACACCTTCCCCTCATTTTACTACTGCGTTCGAACTGACATTCATTTCAAATCGCTTTGATTATTTCCCTAATACAGGTATAGCCCAAGGACGAGAAACGATGGCATATCATAATTAGTCCATTGAAATGTTACATAAGCGAAAATCAATGAAAATTTGTGAAATAAATTTCTATTTGTCGATATAACTTTTTTTTCTAATAATTTTACAAAAAAACATGACAGCCCATTTTTATAGAAGGTTTTTTAATGAATAATATTCAATATAAACTTTTTAAATTTATTCATTAATTAACTAACTCCATAGTTCATAACAATACAACAATTATATTGTTGAATTTAATTTCTATTTTCTGACTCATTATTTCGAAAGTTTTTTTCCTTTTAAAATCGTCGAATAAATTAATTGTGATATTGCGATCTACTTTGTTTCAAAACTCTGACAATTAAAGTCAGCAAAAAAATTAAAAGGGTAAATCATATATCAACGGAAATTTTTTCATTTATTTATTGAATAACATTATACAGAAATGAATGATTTAGTATTTTACAATATTGGGAGTTTCAGTATTTTCTGTTCATAGAATATTTGAGGGCCAGTTGCAAGCCAACTGCGCATCTGCTCCACGACTTCTTCATTTATTCCAAATCGTTTTCCTCCCAGTGATTCCTTCAGAGGCACCAAGAAAAAATAGTTACAAGAGGACAAGTCGGGGCTATAAAGAAGATGGTAGAGGGCTTCTCAGCCAATTTCTTGCAGTGTATTTCTTGTTTTTTTGTTACAAATACGCGGCATTTGTCAACCGTAACAACTGGCAGTATTATTCGACATTCACTGTATGTTGAGCATGTAGAAAATCGATCGGAATATTTCCTTAGAGTTAAAAAAATCGTGGCAATGACTTTTCCAGATGAGAGGCAAGTTTTGACTTTTATTATTTTTTGGCAACTTTAGACGATGCCCTTTCCTTCTCTCTAAAATCTATTTAGAAGTCTTTCAACGATCTCGTATCTCACATTCTTTTGGTTTACAGTCAACAATCTCGGAAACCATCGAGCAGTCATTTTTCTGAAACCACGTTGACCAATGATAATTGATTCAACACTTCCATAGCTGACATCCAATTCTGAGGAAATTCTTGCACGGTTAATCGGTGGTCACCTTTAATAAGCTGTCGAACACTATTGGCATTTTCAGCTGCAAGGCTGGTTATCGTTCTCGTACACCCTTAAATTTTCTCACCCACATGTAAACACGATTCTGAGACAGTGTACTATCCCCAAACTGTGCCTTCAAATGAGTTATAATTTCTGAGGCTTTAATACTTTTATTGGTTAAAAACTTTCCGATAATCTGTTGATGAATGTACCTCTAGCTTAGTCATGGCTGTACTCTGTACTGACCACACATCATACAATAGGTATTGACGACAAAGCCAAGCATACGCGCGTACCCGGCTGGTTCCACAGTGCCCATAAACCAATCATCTACTCCAAACGTCATAATCTAGCTCGAAATTGCATTCTAAGCAGAATAGCAAAATTAAGGTTTATATTTGATTTGCCCTCGTATTTAATGTAGTTTGCTGGAATAAAGCATTTTAAACGTCATGTCAATTCGATACCATGCTATTTTTATTCTACCGTGAGGGGAAATCACGATCCCCCTCTACTAATATTTATACGTTGCCGAATACCAAAATGCAGAATTTCAAATTAAATGTACAGACAAAAGAACACACTCAAAGAATATTAATATATGATGAGTTGTACCGAAACATTTGATAATTACCATATTCCATTCAGATTTATAAAAAAAGTAATTTGGTGTAGAATGGGAGCACTGTAAACATCACCAAAAATAAAGAGCTCTCGATAATAAATTACATTTGTGAGAAAACTTCCAAAGCCATGAAATTTTGAACAGTTATTTTTGATAGGCAAATGAAACTTTTTGTCAAGTTTTATCTTTCTAAATTTTTTTATATAAGGGTTACGAGTGTTTGAAAAATGCGTCTTTTTTCACATTTTTCTCTAATAACTCATTTATTAATTAACCAATCCTATCGATAAACATCTCATTTAGTAGGTTCTAAAAATGCGCTTACAAGACATTTACCCTTGATACTTTAAATTTTTATTCTGTTGCTGAGAAGTCACAAAAACTGCCAAAATTAGGGTTTTTGCTTTTTTAAACACCTAGTATAATTAACTAAGAAGTAAAATTGTGTTAACAAAACTTTTTTCCTGTTATGCGATGTACCTTCTTCAAGAAAACCATTCAAACACCTGTGGATTTTTTTACAAAAATGGTAGTAAAATAATGCTAAATTCCCTACACTAGTAGACGTAATGATAAATTTGGCTTTTATGAGTACCGGTGGTGTTTAGAATTATTGACAGCTGTGACTGTGACAATGGTGCTAGCTAATAACTATAAAAAACATATTTAAACTTTAATTTTGGGAGGATACAGGTTATCAAATCTAGACCGTATTTTATTTCTAGTTTTCCCTTTCTGTCTCTTCATAATTAATAAGAAAATTAATAAGAGAAATTAGACGTCAGGATGTTAAAACATATCTACATTTAACTTATCATAGGCCAATTATTTTTTGACGGAGTCTAATGTCCGACCTTTTGTTTACTCAATATTTCAGAAACTTACCTCTAAAGCTATACAGAGTGGCCCGAAAAAATTTGTCAAAGTTGAAACACGTTCAGCATTTTGTTTTTAAAACTGATTTTAAAAATATGAAATCAACTCGCTAATCCATCAATTGTCTTTTAAACAAGCCAAAGTTAATTAAAAAAGTTATAATGAAAATAAAACTGCTAAATAAAGATGAATCCTACCCTGATCCTTTTTCTATAAAGAACCGAGTCAAATTGTAATTATCTCTAGCTGATATCTAAGTCTCGGGAAATTGTTAAATTCCAATGATGTGAGTATCATCAATTTGTTGCCCTGTGATGGTTAGAAAATTGATTCTAGGAACACAAGATCAAAAGGTTTCTTCACCTAAAGAGGCGGGCATAATAATTAACAACTTGTCAAGATAATGCTTTTACACTGAGAAAAAAGTTTGGAACTTAAGGATACATTGCACACTTTTTAACAGCTAACTAAAACTAATGTGTTCATATTAGAACCAGTTGTAAATTCACAAACTTTGAAAAAACTTTTGTTTACACATATGTTATTTAGGAACTATTTTAAGTTAATATCCCATGGGGAAAAGATTCAAAAAATTTTGTCCAAGAAAAACAAAATCAATGATTGAGCAAGAACTATTAGTAATAGTTTGGCAGCCTGCAAAATTGATTTATGGAACAATTTATGAACCAGACCAAATTAACATAAACGCTGCCTAAAAACTAATTAAAAACTATTACTGAACAAGACATCGAATTCAAAGAAATTAAAACAGTTCAAACTACTTCAGTAATTGATTATAAAAATTCGAACACTAAAATGATGAATTATTAAACTTTTTGTAGAAAGATATGATGAACAAACATAAATAAACCGCTGACATAAAGGCACCATAAAGAATAGAAACTTTAAGCTATTGCCTATACAAATTTAGAGTACTCACGTCAGATATGTTTTATACGTTAAAACCAAAAAATATATTTGTAATTCTATTTAGTATGTCCTTGGAGGTTGTACGATACCTAATTGTCTTCTCTACTATTGTTGTAGTTCATCTTTCCTCTCCCATTCATTGTATAAGACCTTACTTTTCTCAATGTGTTCAGCAACTGTGTCTTTCTTCTCAGTTTCTTCTATTTGTAGATTTTTGTTATATTGCTATTTCAGTGCTCCACAGTATTCCGTTTTGTAATATAATTAAATTCTTCGTTAATGAAATGCACACCTAGATATTTATTTCTATCTTTTAATAGTTTTCTTGTTTCCCAGATGCATGTCAGTCGCGACGTCTCCTTCACTTTGCCCGACATGTACTTATTTTAAATCTTTCTTGCGGTTTGCACATATTGTTAGATCACCTGCGAACTGGACGGTGAGGGCCAGGTGTCATCGTCTTTTTGGAAACCCATTCCAAACAATATTTATTCCAATTTTTTTGCTACCTATTTCTTAAAGACCCTTGTTTTAATGACAAAAGTCACCTGTGCAGATTCTTACAGTTATAAACTCATTCTGTTCTTCTTCATATTTATTATATTCCTATTCGTTCATATCCCTTATTATTCTTGAATATACCCTGCTTATTATTATTATTTCGAAATACTGGGTGGTAAAGTTTTAAAAAATGTTTTCCCATAATAATTATTTATTTATTTATTTATATTTAAAGAAAGCAACAGGGATGGGTATCCCCAATTACAGATTACCATTATGTCATTTTACAGTATCCAAATCCAAGTACAATCGAGAGAGTAGACAAAGAACTAAATAGAAAAGGAAACAATATAATTGTTTAGATAAAGTACTATAAAAAAATTAATCAGTTACAATGCAAAGTAATCGATTACATAAACAGATTATTAATTTTTCTGTCAAGATATCAATTGTTTACTATACGCCTTTTCATATTCGAAAATTGTTTGTTCCCATGCGTCATTTTTTTCGAGCAGCTTTCACACCACTGGCATATAAATACAATGTTTTTATACAATGCCAGAAATGTCCGAAATGTAAGAAATTTTAAAAATGTCAAAAATGTTGAGAATTTCAGAAATGTCAAAAATGCCAGAAATCTTAGAAATTTATATAAATATACCTAATATATATTCCATACTTTTTTTATAAAAATATCTTAAAAATTTCTTCTGCACTTTCTCTATACAGTGTTTGTGATTTTCGTAAATTGGTGACAATTGCAGCACAGTCTGTTATACTGCTGCTGCTGGTTTAGTGAATTTGCAAGAATTAAGAATGAAACACCAAGCATTATTAATGCATTTTCAAAAGTATACTGGATATGCATATTACATGTCAGACCCGCATCAAAAATTACCCCCAGGGGCCTGTTTCATAATCAACTTTTAACTTGTAATTTTGTAACTTGTCATATTTCGTTTCGTAATTCAACAAAATTATTCTACAAGTTACTACTGTAAAATCCAAATTATTACCATTCGACATGTGCACGACACAAATTTCGAATACTAATTTTTTGGATATTACAAGTTGTAAGTTGTAGAATAGTTTTGTTCAATTACGAAACGAAATTCGACAAGTTACTAAACTACAAGTTACAAGTTGATTATGAAACAGGCCCCTGGTGTTTGATATGTGTTTTAATTTTCAAGAATTCATTATCAATATTATACTAGTATTAAACCGATATTTTTCTTTTTTGTACTGATTTATCATTTGTTTTAAAGGCCAGCCTTGTTTTCTATTGACCAATTATAAATTCGATCTAAATCATATTTTAATAAATCGCAATCAAATTAGCTGCAGATCTGTTTATAAATTTCAAAGTCATCAGCAAATAATTAACATTTTGAGTTTTGGATGGCAGTTGGTAAGTCTGTAATAATGTATAAAAATTACAATTATGGTAAATTTTAATATTATATGTTTTTCCTCAGCAGTTAATTAAGTTTTAATTTACATAACTACTACCTGCCCATATTGGTCTATTTTTCCTTTGGTTTATTAAGTTAATGGTTACCTGTATAACGGTTTACTGTTGTTATTAAAATACTTTTTTCCACTGACTGGATCTGCATCTGTGAAGACATCTGAGGATAAATACATTTTAAAAAAACAATAACCGACTTCAAAAGAAAATTGACTAAAAAGCATGAAATAATAGTTTGCTACAATTAAATACTTTTTATGAAGTCGGTGCCAAGTGAAAGTGAAAATATTTTGGGAAGTACATTGATGAGTTATACTTCGCACCTTCGCTGTTCAAAATGGCACCGACTTCAGAAAAAGTATTTAATTGTAGCATGCTTTTTAGTCAATTTTCTTTTGAAGTCGGTTTTTGTTTTTTTAATTATAATGTATTTATTTTACAATTTTTAGTGATGCAATGGCTTAATTGGATGCAGTTTTCAAATATAAATAACTTCTTCCATATCGCCTAACATAAGGTATTTTATTTACTGTCATGTATTAGCTTGACCAACCTCGTTTACTGTTGAACAGATTAACTTGTTTTGTAGATATGTATATGTATTAAGGACATTTTTTATACGATAAAGTCCTCTTTGATGACAAACCTTGTCTACAGTTAATAAAAAAATGACATGGAATGATTACTCTTTACGTTTTAGACCATGTAAAAATGCTGTTTGTGAAGATTTTAAAATTATTAATAATTAAAAAGAAATCGTTTGATTTATGAATACACCCTATATATACATATTAACTAATTTATTTTGATTAATTCATCTTATTTAATAACAGTTAATATCAGTAACTCCATCAAAGCTTATAATACCGGCGACTTCACCAAGGCATAGAATATAAGAAACTAGGTAAAAAGTTTTTCCCCAGAAACGATACAAGCTATGTTATTTGAAAAAAATTTCTGACCACTTTGAGATATCGCGGAACTAATCCAATCTCTTTTCAATTTGTCCCAGGTTCCGAATAAATTTTTTCTAATAATAACGGCGCCTCCACCAAGGCATAGAATATATGAGAATAGGTAAAAATAGTTTTTCCCCATTTTCTAAGAAACGGTACAAGCTATGTTAATGAAAAAAATATGGGACCACTTTGCTATCCACCCAAATAGGATCCAGTAAAATGGGTGGAATTCCTCTAGCCGTTTCCGAGAAATCGGTGAACAAACATAAAAAAAGAAAAAAAACATAAATACAGACCTCTTTTTTTTGAAGTCAGTTAAAAAGTAAGGATCGGTCGTTTAAGCCAAAATATTTCAGGAAATTATCTAAAGTGCAATTCTGCAAGGTAGCACATAAAAAATCCTAATGGTCATATGAAGCTTCTTTCAAACTGGAAACTAGCCACGGTTCTGTATTTTAATTAATAAATAAATAAGTTGGTGACATTCTTTTCTACAAACATAAATCCATATGATCTATTGCATTGCAGGGTTATTCAAAAGAACATTATAATCATTGTTCATTTCATCTTTGATTATTGGTTACTAGGAACAGCTGAATTGTACAGAAATACCAGAGATATGGTTGAATTTTGAAATTATGTGTTATGTTCTTTCTATAGAACTTGTGTGTTAATTTATTCGAATTAGAGGTTTCTTCAATATAAAATTTATTACATTGGCATGGAATTTTATAAAAAATTTTTTTTCAGTTTTGGGTTCTGCATTTGGTTTAGCTTTGATATAGTTGATTTTAGTGTATTTATTATATTTTTAAATACCATTGGACCGTTTTTAATGGTCTGATTTAAACCCTGAAATGTTTCGACTATTTGAAATATACGGATTTCCAATATTTGTGTTAAGTATTCCCAAAAAATTAAAAATAGAAACTAGAGATGTCACAATTGTCATTCAAAAAACACCGTTCATATGTTTTTCATAAACTGAACTCAAAACTCTCCTCCCTATAAATATTGTACATTACTTTTAAAACGTCCTGTATAATGATGTTTGGTATGTCAGTTTCCAGTTTACGAGTACTTTTCGACATCAATATAATTTGTACATACACATGCTACGGACTTTGTAAATATATGTTGTGTTTTCAGTAGTACAGCATTAAATCCAATCCAAGAGGATCTTCCATTTTTTCCTTGATATACTTTTTACCAAAAGTGTACTTAAAAAAATAGACACATGCCAAATGGAGTTTTGGATATTATTGAAATTATAAAAAAAGTCACAGAATAATCAAACCCTGTGGTAGTGTTTGGATGAGATGTTGTTTCATCACTTTGTTAGGATTAGATTGGTTGCAGTAGTCGTTGTTAAATAGGACGTTTTCTAGGTTTAAATTCAAGAACACTCATTTTCCTAATACGTTTTAAGAATTTTAGCACATTGGAGCACTGTTTATCGCTCCTTGATATGAATTGTACTAATCTATAAAAATAGAGACGATCAGTCAATATTTCCTATAAAATTGAAACACTAATTTTGGCAAATTTAAAAGGTTTTACACTTCAATTTCAGGTAAATAATTTTTAAAGTCTAGCATAATGTTATCAAACTATTAAAAGTGTAAATACCACCCACCTAAATTCTAATATAAAATGTCAATCTGGAAATAACTTTGTTTAGATGACATTTTTTATTATGGTTGTTAAAATTAACCCATTGTTGAATATTTAATCACGATATCTGCAACTCACCTTTAGAAGTCAAATAATTGCCTGTTCTAAAAATAAACCGTAGTGAACGTGATTTATCTATCTATCTTCTCAAGTTACACTTTGTTAGGGTTAATATTTTTGTGTTTCTAGATAATTATTTCATATATTGGGTCTAAGTCTATTGAATATAATATATTTTGCTTTTCAAATTTTAGATGTTTCACACAGTACTTAGAATAACTGACCATTCAAAAAATTAAAATTAAAAAATGCACAATTCTAAAATTCTAAACTAAAATGTGACTCATGACGTAACTAAGAGAATTTAATTTTATAATATACAGGGTAGCACAGAAACTTCTGAAAATCATCAAATAAAGTTCCTTTCAGATTGGAAGTATTTGAAAGTATGATCGCTCCTAGGTGCGCTAAAAATGCGATCAACGAATTCTGTTGGTTCAGTGATTCCATTCAATTCAAGGGAAATTCTAGGAAAAACCTTATGAACTATCCCGATATTGTTTACAAGGACATGACGATTAGTAATTTCTTCCTTAATCAGGGGCAACCAACTGTTCCGATATGAGTAAATTTAATAAGAAGAAACGTTTATAAAAAATGTGCTTTCTGAAAATAATTATGCAGAAAAATTTATTAACAAAAAGTTAAAACAAAATTGAAAGCGATATCTAACAATCAAGATTAAACTTCACCAAGCAATACTGACTTCCAAGATAATCACATTACTACAATAACAATACCATTCACACACGGTCTCTCAGAAAGACTAAAAAGAGTGAGCAACAGGTATAATATCAAAACCTTATTTAAAAAAAATACACTGTAATCAATTATATCAAAAACAAAACTAAAAACTCACAACTCAAAATTAACAAAAAATCATTTATAAAATCCCTTCTGAATGGAATAAACTCTACATTGGAAAAACCTCTAGACCTCTAAATGTTCGAATAAATAAACACAAAAAAATTACATTAAAAAAACACAGTTTGAAAAATCCAAAATTTGTGAACATGGCTGGGATTGGGGTCATAAAATGTAAACTCAAATTCAGTTATATTGCCCAAAAAATAATACAACACGAAAGAAAAACTAAAAGTTAAATAAATGAAAACGATTGTATTGCTATTACCTCCGAAGAAATTGATCGTTCCTAGTTGCCGATGATTAAGGAAGAAATAACTAATAGTCATGCCCTTGTAAAAAACCCAGTATCGGGTTAGTTCATAAGTTGTTTCCTAGGTTTTCCCTAAGGATTATAGGATCACTGAAACAACCGAATTTTTTTGATCGCATTATTGGTGAATGCACTATCTTGTAACAAAGTCGCACCTAGGAAATCTACATAAAATTCCCAAGATCAAACTTACATCTTTAAAAGTTTCTGTGCTACCCTGTATATTATCAAATTAAATTCTTTTAGTTATACGTCATACGTCACAAAATATTTTCAAACATTTTGTCTGAAAATGTTAGAATGGTGCCGTTTTTTTCATAGTTTCTTTACCATTGATAACATGGTCTGACCTAGACCCCGAAACATTTGGAAATATACAGTAATTTCAAGTATTTTGGTGTTATTCTCAAAAAATGCTTAAAACATTGACTAAAAATGTCACACTTATCCCTCAGGAAACTAGTAAAAGAGTTTTGTGAAAAAAAAAGAAACAAATTTTCGGATTCTACATTAATTGCTTCAGGGCTTAGAAATATTTTTACAGCTGTCATTTGTTTTTATTAGAATAAAATCAAGAACAGGTTTAGATTAAGAATAGTGTAGCTGTCTAGCCTTAGCGTCCTTCGCGGCCCCCGTAGGGCCCTGGGAAAAAAATCTTCCAGGTTGTAAGCAGTTTAGTTATTCGTAGGTAGATAGAAGTAAACTGTGGCAATCGGTTTTGGAAAGTCGCTATTGATCCTTAGCTTTTATTTTGAAGCTGGAATCAAGTTTTCGTAATACATGATTTGTAACAAGCGTTCCCAAAGCTCTATTGTATCTCGATAAACGTAGTTCTCAATTTATAAAAAATGAATGTATGTTAAGCTAGCATAGTTACTTCATAATGCCCGATTGGAACCAATTCCAAAATTTAATACTAACTCCTGCTAACTCAAGAATAATATTTAATGTTCCAATCTAATCCGAGGAACAATAGCTTTATACTAAAGTTAGCATATATCATATCTCCGGAACTAAGAGCGCTATCGAGGTGATCATGGAGATATATTTTATTGATAATTAGTTGGCTGTCAAATGGCACCAGGGTAAATAAAGCATATTTTATTGCTTATTAATTGTAAATAACCAAAAACTACATACTTTATCTTTTACTGCACGTTTCACCTCTTATATTTAATTTAAGGACAAAATGTGTTCGGGTATTTTCCGTTCAAAACATTGGCTGAATATTTCAGGCTAGTTAATTGTTTCAGTTCTTAGGTTAAAAATCAATTTATTGCTCCAACCTTTTCCGCGAAACAATGGCTATGCCAACGTTAGACTAATGTTGGGTTGTTACTCTGGTGCCATCTGATTAATTAATTAACTTATAGCAATAAAATATGTTCCCAAGTTCATCCCAATAGTTGTTCGTTCCGCATATGGCTTTGCTAACTGTAATAAAAAGTTGGCAGTTGGCATAGTTATTAATTCTCGGAATGGGTTGAAGCAAGAACTTTCATACATACGTAGCAGAATTTTTACTTGAAGTGTTAGATAAGTTCAATTTGAGGGTTATTTACTCGTAATTGTGGACTGTGTTGAATTGAAGCAAAAATAGATGGCTATCATGACCTTAGCTTCTAGGTTAACGCCTAATTCTCCACAAAGAAATTTCGGCGAATTTTACATTCCCTCTCTCGCCTAAAATAAATTTAAAAAAGTTCACACTGAAAATTGGTAAGTCTTTTGGAATTACCTCCCACAAACCACATAAAACATATGGTTTATTTCGATTCATAGACTTCGCAAAACTTCTTACTATTGACCAATTCAAAATTTATATAGGTTGTTTTCGAATTACCATATTGTGATTTTGTGCTTCATAATGCCGTAATTTTAGAGTGCTAATTTGAAAATACTTCATGTTTTATGATAATATTTTATATTAACCTGGTAAAATTACATAAAACATCCAAAGGCCAGGGGTCTTGTGTAATTAGAACAGTTAGTGGTGAGTATTGTGCCGCTTTGTGCGCTGTTATAGGGCCCCAATTGGAAAACTACCATAAATAACAACCAAAAAACTTTAAGCTTATCTTTCTCGACAACATTTTAGCGTTTTGTGAGACTTTATCACAGATGTAATACCTAAAGATAGAATGCGTGAGATGTCGCCGCCTGTATGGCCATACGCAAAATTAGAGGCAGCTTCGTGACGTGAGTCACGGCGAGAATTTGTAATTCAGGTAAATACATGGGACTGCGAATGTTAAGCCGTAGTTTTATATTTTTTACAACAAAGGATATGTAAAATACATATATTTTTCTTAAATATATAGGGTATATTCAAATAATATTTACCGGGCTGCAATGTAATGCATTTTGGAAGGCAATTTTTAGCGTTCCGTGTATACAATATACGGATACCCTTATAATATCACTCCGGATTTCTGCCTCACTCACATCCATCACAACAATTTTCTCCTAAACTACTGGACGGAAAAGGTTGAAATTTGGTATCAGTGTATAGATTGGTGACCTGATCAGGAGTACATATCGTAAATGAATAAATTTTGATTTTAGGGGTACTTCTGGGGGGAAAAACTAAAAAAATCTCCCCCCTTATGTCCGAAACATTAAGAAGTAAAATTGTGAAAAAATTAGAGATATAAGGTGTCACCTGAATTTTACCGGAAAAATAAGGAGAAACCTCTACTATTAATTTTGGGAGGCAAATTATAAAATTAAATGGAAAATATATAATTAAAATCATTTCTAACACATCATGTAATATATCAAATGAAAGGGCTCATTATGGTGAAAACAATTTTTTTTTTTTTCATTTCATTTTAAAGATATTATTAATAAAAATATAAAAATTTTTACCCATTCCCCCTACCTTATCTCCGAAACTAAAAGCCGTAAAATTTCGAACAAAATTAGGGGTATAGGACCTCACCTAAACTTTACTGAAAAAATAAGGAGAAATCCTTAATATTAATTTTAGGGGGCAAATTACAGCATTAAATGGAAAACATAAAATTAAAATTATTTCTAACTCATCATGTAATATATCAAATCAAAGGGGTCATTATGACGAATACACATATATATTTTTCATATTTTTAAAATTAATGTTTTTAAAATATCTTAACAAAAATATAAAAAAACTGCCCACTCCCCCCTTTATTCCCCGAACTATAAGACCTAAAATTGTTTGTTTACAGGAGAAATACTAAGAAATCCCTAATATTAATTTTGGGGGCCAAATTATAGAATTAAATGGAAAAAAATTAACGCAATACATCAAATGAAAGGGCTCATTATGAGGAATACAAATATATATTTTTCATATTTTTAAAATGAATCTTTTACAAGATCTTAACAAAAAGAAAAATTCTCATTTTCGGGTTTATTTCCGAAACCATACTATCTAAAAATTTTAAAATAATTAGGGATGCTGGGGCTCACTTCAAATTTATAAGAACAATTAGTAGAAAACCCCAATATTAATTTTTGGGGACAAATTATAGTATTAAATGGAAAATAAAAATTAAATTTTCAAACGCATCATGTAATATATCAAATAAAAAGCTCATTATGTGAATTAAAAATATATCATATTTAAAAAATATTAACAAACATATTAAACATTGACTTAATTCCCACTTTAGAAACTACACTATAATTTGTCTGACAGATTTAATAATTTATTATTTAAAACTTGACCTATTTTCCTCTTTATCTTCCAATCTCCAGAGCCTAACATTCAGGCAGTAGAGTATAAAAGGCTTCCCTGAAAGTTTATTAGTAAAATAAATTTGTAATGTTAATTTTGGGGGCCAAATTAAAAAATTAAGTACATATTTTTATAAAAATCATGCGAATCGTGTAGCAAATAAAATAAAAAGTCTCTGTGGGGAAAATAAAAGTGTATATTTTTTATAAATTTAAATGTTTCCTTTAAAAGATATTAGGCTAAATATAAGAAAGTGCACTAATTCCCTGCTTGTCTGAAACTGGAATAATAGAATCTTGAAGTAGATACGGAACCCTTCGTATGCGTGTCCTACTGGCACTTGACCAAATTATTAATACACTGAGTGTGTTCTCCTTGGCTCTACCCTCAATATTTTGATGCTGGATGTATAGGACAATTATGACATTAACTCAAGAACAAAGAAAACATTTTATTGCAGTGATATATTTTTCTCGTATTTAATGATTAAAATATGAGTCAATGTAAAATTCACATTCGGTCACTTATTTGTTCTATAAAGTACAGTACGTAGTTATAATTATGATACTTTTCGTGAGCAGTATAAGTTTACAAATTATAGTTTCATTCAATTTATCTTTAAGAAAATCACCATTTTATGTTTTACTCATATTACAGTTAGATTTTTACCGTGCAAGAAAATACAAGGCTCCAGTTCCTCCTTTACTTGCATCATATTACAGAGATATAACTTACCTTGAGGATTTAACTCGCGTCCTTAATTGGATTTTACAATACAAGTTTTTGTATCCTGAAACGTATTTTATTTTTATTAAATGGGTTAATAATTTTAGGGGGAGACAAATTTGATGACAAGAAAAGTTCAGTGTGCTGAGGTAATTTATAAACGTAACATTATGTTGTTTATTTTCTATTAATAAGCAACATGCAATGAAGTTGATGATACTAAATTTTCGATTTCAATCTATTAAGAGTAAGACAATATATTATTTCTAGTCGAGAACCGTCATCAGTTGCACTTGCCTCTACTGACTGAAATCTCAAATAATTATTTATGTTTTTTGTACAACTGATGAAGGTTCGCGACTAGAAGCAATATATATATTTTATTTGTTGTTACTTGCAAATAGCGGCAACTAGGAGATTCAGCAAAAATCCATCCCACTGACTTGACTGACTTCTAATTGTTACTATCAATTTATCATCTTAAGTTGTACATAACAAATACATAAATAATTTATCCAGAGTTTAATTAGTTGCGGGAAGGCAGTTTTCCAGTAGAAACAAAATACATTTCTTGTGTTCAATAGATTGTCTAATCTCAAAAAATAGTATTCTTTTAAGGTAAAAATAAGTATCACTTTCGTATTTTATGAACCAACATCGATTTTCATGAAAATTTGGAATTATTCTTATCTAACCCTCAACTTACGGTTTTTATTTTTGATGGGCGAAAGCTTTCCTTACTGACTTTTTCTTAAATGCAGATTTAAGCAAGTTATGAAGTCTCCTGTATTTATATTCTTTCAAATTTTCGAACATGATTTATGACATGCTCCAACTTTTTAACACTTAAAAATAGGGACTGATTTTTAATTGATATAATGAAAACATTTTTTAACAGTATTTATATTAACACATTAAATGCGGGGCGGGTATTATTCCCCGTTGAAAAAATACTTACGTTAAAGACGGACAACGTATTAAAATTCGTACACTGCCTATGAAATATATATTTTTATTTATTGCTTTACTTTTCAATTTATAGAAAAAGTCCTCGTCAACGCGCTAAACATTGAACTTACAACTTTCGTAAATATATTTTTTTGTTCTTTTATAATCTTTTGTTATTTTATAATTTTGTTCATCATAATTTTTACTGAGGCAACGTGTAGTTTTTGAGTTATTTCTGAAAAACCGCCCAATACAGCAATTTTTTTTTCTTTCCTTGAGCGGTCGTTTAATTACTAATCAAAATTCACGTCAAAAGATTAAGGTTCAAAGAACTCTGAGAGGAAAAGTTTACCCGCCTGTATTATCAATGACAATAAATGGGTCAGTGAAATGAACAACAGGTTCTGAATTAGTGCATGTAGAAACAAAAACTGCGGTTGATAATTTGATTGAGGTATTTTGTTTTTGAGAAGATGAGATAACATAGTTAGGATTGGAATCGTTTGTCGAAAGATATAAGTTTAAAATTACACTTGCAGGATAAAGAATAATAATCATCGAACCATATTAGCGAGTTTATTTAACACTAGCTGACCCGTCCCAGCTTCGCACGGGCTAGAAAAATGAGCGTATTTGACGTATTTATCTTGAACATTTCATATGAAGAGTTAGGTACACATATTTAACATGTTTGAGATTATTGATATTTAATATTGCGGTTTTCCCGTTTTACATTTTTTTTGCTACATGCATTTTCACTGCAATCTGTGATTTTTTGATCTTTTTGATATTTTTTAAATTTTTGGCATTTTAATTAACATTTTGAATATTTTCGATATCACTTACATTTTTAATATTTCTGACATTTTCTACGTTTGGCCGTTAGACAGTCTCGACATTTTCGTTGAATAAGATTTCGCTAAATTATACATCAATTCTCTATAGTTGAAGAATTAATATCATAATTCTCATATCTGTATTATTTTCGGTTCCTGAGAACTAGTGATATTTTCTTAAAAAACTCCCCACTCACCCCTATCGGAAAAAATGAATTTTCGCAAATTGTTAAAATTCGCCTCTATTTATCTTAGAAGACTATATAGGTATACAGTGAGGACGCGTAGGTTGGAACAAATTCATTTAAAATTCAGGTGTTGGTTTTTTGGAAAAACGCTCGTACACGTCGGTTTTTTTTTGGACTGCGGTTTTTGTGATGATAAACTCATTTATACAGGGTGGGCCAGAAATAAATTCTGCATTGAATTCTAAGTAACACGGTAAAAATAAGGTGTTTGTTGGTTTGAACCTATTTATTTACGTCTGGTTTTTATGATTGTTGACTGTATTTTAGTCGCATGAGTGGAAACCTTTTTTTTTAATGCTGAGTTTTTATCAGTTGTTTACTTCTATAGAAACTGTAGTATAATTTTACTTCAAATAAGTAGTTGTCAAAGTTTCAAAGTATGGCGCGTTTAATTAAAAAGCAGCGAATAGAAATTTTGACGATGGTAGGATGTGGCGACAAAACTCGAACACAAACTGAAGTTTGCGAATTGTTTAATATGAAGTACCCGGAGCGACCTATTACACGACTATACTAGATGTATCATTGCTAGTCGTCATTACATACTTTCAACCCTCATCCAATTATGTGGGACAATTTTGATAGAACTTCGAGCGATAAAACGGCACACTTGGCTCAAAAGAAAACAGTGACTCAAAAACATATACTAGCAGGACTTATTACAAAACAAAAAACTGCTGTCACCTCACTCCCTCAGACGACTGTCCACAACTTTTCAGAGTTGACCTTAGACTCTACCAATTTACATGTCCTATCCAAAAGTTCCAATTTCGCAGTGTCGCCAAAAACTATCCCAACTGAAAGAATCATTTCTCAAGTTGAGGTAGCTTTGGTTGAACTAACAGATATTAAGGCATATTAAGGCTGAAGATACTCGTCAAGACCTAAACTTCCAACGAAAGACATACACTAAAGCAACTATGTGACAACGATGACATAATTATTCTTCCTGCCGACAAAAGTAACGCGAGTGTTCTTCTCAACATTAAGGACTATATTCACAAGATGGAATCTCTACTCCACACTCCAGACTACGAAATAATTAACAATAATCCGACTACTTACTTAGAGAAAAAGACCAAGGAAATCATCAACACAACACATCTTTCTCTTGACGTCAAAAAGACCATCATTCCTCGTGAAAAATCTTTAAATTCCTAAAAGTTAAGGACTACCCAAGATTCATAAGGCGGACATTCCTCTTGGGCCCATTGTCAGTTCGGTACAATCCCCGCACCCAAGAATTAGCCCGGTACTTAGCCAAAACCCTTCAACCTCTAGCCGAACAATCATCCTCGTACGTAAAGAACTCTTCTTCCTTTCTAGATATGTTAGATGCTTATAGAATTTCAGAAAATGATATCCTAGTTAGCTTCGATGTTGTATCTCTTTTCACCAATGTCCCCATTTCAGAAACGTTAGATATTCTAAAAACAAAACACAATATCTATTCTGACATCATCAAACTTGTACAGCACTGTTCCTCTAAAACATATTTATCATGTCAAGACACTCTGTTCAAACAAGTACGTGGGGCACCTCTTTCTCCAGTGCTTGCTAACATTTTCATGGAACAAATCGAAACCCAGGCCCTAAACTCGTCTAATTTAAAACCTTCCTGCTGGCTTAGATATAATGATGATGCTTTTGTCTTTTGGCCTCATTGATTCGTTAGACTTGTTCCTACAACACCTCAATGGTATACATTCTAACATTCAATTTACAATGGAAATCGAATCCGATTCTTTGCTCCCGTTTCTTGATGTCCTCATAACAAAAACCAGCAATGGCAGATTCTCACATACAGTCTATAGGAAACCAACCCATACCAATCGATACTTAAATGCCCAATCACATCATCACCCTGCCCAACTGAGTTCTGTAATGAAATCTTTTGCTCTTAGATCTATTCGCTTAACAGAAATTGACAATAGACAAAACAAACTTAATAATCTTCAGCAAATCCTTCGACAAAACGGTTATCATCCAGACCACATTGCACGCATATTTAGTCAATCGCAACAACCCCCGAGTACACCAACCCCATCAGAAACAGACCAACAACACCGGAAAGCCTTCCTTCCGTACATTCGAGGAGTCACTGACAAAATAGCGCGGATCCTACACCAACATCAAATAAAGACAGTCTTCAACACCAGTCAAAGTATGGCCAACTTAACCGGGAATCTTAAGGCTTGATCCACATTATAGTGCCGGTCACAGTCCGTTCCCAGTCTGATGTCGATCTCGGTCTGATCTCAATCTCGGTCCGATCTCGGTCGGGTCCCGGTCTAGTCGATTCACCCTATTCACAGCTCGTTCTCTGTCATCCTGACGTCTTAAATGTCAATAGTCGAAGTTGGATGACAAACTACAATTTTATAATAGTATAGATATATAGATAACTAGTCGTTACCCGCGGTTTCACCCGCGTACGGAATGTACAATTCGGCGCAAAAAGAAATATCTTATGAAGCATATAGGCTATCCTAAATAACAACTTTTGCTAACTTTTGTGAGCCACCCTACATAACAATAAATCTAGCAATCCTGAATATATTTCACCCAAACTGCAAGTGCTTATGGGCCACCCTATATAACAGTTTTATTCAACCTTTTTTTGAACCTTGTATACCTGTAACTCTACTTCACCCTATATTGCAACCATCCTGTACATGCTGCTGTTTATTTGTTACCCAATATAACATTTTTTAAACACCTAACTGTACCTTTACTCCACCCTATATTTCAGCTATGTAACTGCTTATTTTAACCACCCTTTATATGCAACTTTTTCTAATATTGTGTTATAATTTTGCTTCGCCCCATATTTTAGGTATTCCACATAGTATGTTGCAACTGTTCATGGTCTATCCTATATAACAAAGTTTTTTAAACATTTTTATATCCACGCTGTAAAACTATTCCATACCGCCCTCGATCTCAATCACCTTGTATATACAACTACCCAATATAACAATTTTTGTACCACCGTGTATAACTACAATCCCCAAGAAATGTCTCCTAAATTGCTTATTGGCCACCCTATATAACAATGTTATTCAACTTTTTTTTGAACGGCCTTGTACAATTATAACTCTACCACCCTGTATACATAGAACTCTACTTCACCCTATACAAAAATCCTGTAATATTTTTTTAACCCACCTGTATAACTGTAATTATACTCCGCCACATATTTCCACCATCCTATATAAGCAACTACTTGTGGATAAATAATTTTGTTAAGCACCCTATAAACTATAATTCCACTCCATCTTAAATTCCAACAACACTTTATAAACAACTGCTTCTAACTTATGAGCCAAAGAATATAACATTTTGTTATCCACCCTGTATAAATATATTTTTTCTCCGTCCTTTTTTCAACTAGCTGGTATATGCAACTATTTATGGCCCACCCAGTTCAACTCTTTTGAACCACTCTCTATAACTAATTCCACTAACCACATTGTATATATTCAGCTGTTAAGAACCACCTAATATAACTTTTTTTAAAAGACTTTTTAAACCCATGTAATTCTATTACCCCTATATGTTTCACGTATCCTATATACGGAACACCCTGTAGAATTAGGCTAGGTATATCAGTTGAATTTTTTTAAATCGGAACAGGTTACATTGTCATATTCCAAATTATGAATAAAAGCTAAGCTAGTGCCAGTATCTGATATTTGGTACGTGCGGTGGTACATATATATATATATATATATATATATATATATATATATATATATATATATATCTACTGTTTCTGTCAATGTAGGGAGATAAAATGTATACCAGTTTTTAAGTCAAACTATAGGCTTTGAAACAAAACAAGATTCAGTAAAATCAGTTCCGTAGTTCTTACGCCCGAACAAACAAACAAACAAACAAACAAACATACAAACAGACAAACTTAACAATTTTTTAATAGTATAGAAGATATACTTTCATAAAGTTCAGTAATCAAAGAAATAAATATATTTCTTTTCATATTCATAACAGTAGTTTTCTGGAATGGAAAATCTGAGATATAAGCTTAATAAAAATCATATTTTCAATTTGCTACATTTGCTCTTGGTAACAGTTTATTATTTCAGTTTTCATTTTGCACCCCTTCCTCGAAAAATCCCAGTTCCGACCCTGTGTTCGATCTAGGTTCGTTCAAAATATCTTTGAAATATATTTTTACCGGAGCGGGAGTCGACCGGACCTTTACTGGCATGGAAGTATGAAAACAAATATTGTTTCTCATTTGCGAATATTTACCAGACCTGGAACGGACCGAGAACGAATCGTGACGGGCACTGTAATGTGGTTCAACCTTAAAGATAAAGTACTTAACGAGAATCAAGGAGTTTACGAAATTCCGTACAAAGCTACATCGGTCCTACCAACAGGCGCGTCAACCATCGAGTATATGAACATTCTTTGTCAATTCGCAAAAAGATCCGACTTCAGCTCTCGCGCATCATCATATCCAAACAGGACACTCTATCAACTTCGAGGACTCTAGGACTATCGTATCTCTTAACTCCCTTAAGGCATCCACTATTCCCCAAGCTATAGAAATAGAGAAAAGACCCCTTTAAACCGACGCGATGACAGCTCTCTCCTTCCGACAGCATGAACCTCCGTAATTGCCAGATTAAATAAAGCAGACACGCCTACCAACACCCAACCAATCACAACACAGCCACTTCATCACGTGACATCCCCTTTTAACCCACAGCTAACTATAAATAAAAGAAGCAGAGCAGACTCAAATTCAGTTCAGTTACCTAGTGACTCTTGGGGAGTAGGCAGATTGAGGCCCCGAGTTCGATCCAGACGCTGAAACTCTTTTTCTCTTTTGTCTCTTGATAATGGCTCTCACCCGGAACTTAGCCTTTTTCATAGTAATGATCGCGGAAGCCTCTCAGAACTTATATATATATATATATATATATATATATATATATATATATATATATATATATATATGTTAGGCGTAAATATCATGCACGTGTATGATACGAAGTATCATATTTCGCTGACCAGTTTCCTGCTTCATAATGTAAACGTGGGAACGCATCGACTTGACCGTTCTTTTGATTAGTCAGCTTTCTTAATGTTATAAATCAGAGCGACGCGGTCCCACGGTCGTCATTTATCGTTAGTATACTTGTACCATTTAGTTAGTTAATTTTAATTTTCAATTTAATGTTTTATTCAAAGTTTTAATTTTTATATTTCAATAAATAATTTTTTTAAAAACTCAAAAGTGATTTACAAGATATAAAATTGGCGCAGTCAGTAGGATTGTCCAACACAGCTAGAACACGTGTACACTCACTAGTTGTGTCGATTTCCAAATCCTTGTGGACAAGAACTTCCAGACCGAGACAACAACTGTGGCAGCGAGAACCCGGAACACGCAACCTTACAGCTAACCAGTCCTCAGCTTCTCCAGAACAGTCTCATACCAGGAGTATTAACGTATGTACTATTACAATCATCACGTTATTGATTTTTAATATTTTATTGATTTATTCGATACGAGTTTTATGTATCTTGAACATACAGTTCTATCATTTAATATTCACCTACATTCATCTCTATTATTTTAAAAACAATTCTTGAAACATATACTTAAACACATAGAGGCCTTCTGTGCTTTTGTGTTCGATATTATTTTAATTGTTTCTAATACTGCAATTATTTACTTTATTGCATTTACCTTTACCTTCATGTTTTTACATTTATATTGACCTGTTTATTAATTGCTGTAACAAATTTACCTACAAAAATACCCCTACACTGATTTTTTCCTTTTAATATTTAATTTGAAATATTTGTTTTTATAAACTACTTCATAGTATTTCTAAATATGGTTGAAACACGCCAAGGTACGGTAGAACCTTACAAACTTGCGGAAATTTTCGCTATCATCCCTGAATACGACGGCAATCCAATTTTCTTAAATACTTTCATCAGCTCCTGTTCGACAGCACAAAATATGGCTGTCGCAAATCAAATAACTCTTTTAGTTTTGCACATTAAAAACAAGCTAAGAGGCCGTGCAGCCGAGCTTGTTAATTCAAGAAATGCGTCGACTTGGGATGAAATAAAAACACTGTTAGAAAACCATTTCGGTGACTCACGCGACTTGTCCGCTTTAATTCAGGATTTACAAAGAATGCGACAACTACCAACTGAATCCCCACTAACTTTCTCAGCGAGACTACAAAGCCACGAGGCAAAAATGCACGCGGCTGTTAACAAACAGAATCTAACAACCAAAAAAAAAGACGCGCAAATTTGTCTTATAGATTCCATGGCTCTAAATAGTCTTTTGACCGGACTTGAACCAAAAATAGGCCAAATTATTCGCGCTAGTAACCCTCCCGATATAATTACCGCGGTTTCCCGAATAAAAAGAAAACTCCAACTTTGTCACTTGGAAAATCAAAAATTCTCAAATGTACGGAACCCTCAACAACATCAACCACAAAGACGACCACCTCCTCAAACTTTTGTAAAACAGTGTTCATTTTGCAAACGCACCGGGCATTTGTATAACGAATGTCTAACACGACAACGACAACAACAACAAAACCAACAACCACACCAAAACTTCAACAATAACAACCCGCAACAATTTAGACCGAATCCTCCTTATCAATCGGCTAATCAAACTAGGCCCAATACTGATCCCAATAGGTATCCCGCACAACAAAACCGACCTTCTGCCAGTGGACAATATCAAAGTCCTAATCAATCTCGACCAAATCCCAATTTTTACAGAAACCAATAACAAAGAACCCACCACTTCAGCCAAGATAAGTTCTACAACCCTTTAAACAATTTAACAAACGATGACCCTTATACAAATTCATACTACCAAGACGATTGTTCTTATTCAGACCCCCAAAATACAGATTTCGAATACTCTCAAATGACTATACTGAAACTTTTGAAAGCAATTACCCAGAATTCCCTTCTGAAATACCCGAAGACCGACGACAAAATTTTCAAGAGGTACTTACAGTGGACAAACCACCCGATACACAGATCTGCAATCTTCAAACCCAGTTCGAAACAATGAGTTTACTCGACGACTTCAACCCCAACCTGAATTTTCCGGAACAAGCTTTTCTATAAGCCCCTCACTTTCGGTAAATTCTAAGAACCTTTTCTACATCAACGACGCCACTAATATGTATAAACTGTTAATAGACACAGGTGCCGGTTCATCAATTTTTAAACCAAACACTTGTAAACAATTTCGACACCGATACCCAGAAAACGTTGTGATACAAGGTATCACTAATCAAAAAATCCTGATTAACGAATCGACCTTAGTCCCATTTAATCTTAACGATCCACACAAAGTTTACATCTGTAACTTAGACATCGAATTCGATGGTCTACTAGGTTCTGACTTTTTAGAACATTATAATTGTGTGATTGACTTTAACAAAAAACTTCTTATAACCAACTTCAAAACTATTCCGCTTATGAAAGTAACAGACGAAACAATATCTTCAAACAGGCAATCTCCAACAATTAACCCAACAATTTCAAACACAATTACTATTGAGCCGCGAACAGAAAAGATTTGCAAACTCAAATGTGACTTACGTAACACAGAAGCTATACTAACCACTACCGTCCTAGAAAATGTGAGACTTCCGAATGCTCTAGTCCAAGTCAACGACAAAGGCGAATTTTTGACATCCATCTTAAACGCTAACGCCTGCCCAAAAACTGTAAATTTCGACACTATCAAATTAGAACCCATTCAAAATTACTCTGTAAATCACTGTGAAGAAATTTCGTTTGCAACTAATCCTAACTTCGACAGACAAACGGAGATTAACAATCAACTCCGACTCGAACACCTTAACGAGGAAGAGGCCGAACTAATACAACAACTTTGTCTTGACTTTTCCGACATTTTCTACTTAGAAGGTGACCATCTTAGTTTCACGAATGAAATTAAACATTCCATCGACACAAACAACGCCAAACCCATATACACTAAATCGTACCGCTATCCCCAAATTCACAAAGAAGAAGTCCGTAACCAAGTTTCGAAAATGTTAGAACAGGGCATCATTCGTCCCTCAAATTCTCCCTGGTCTTCCCCTGTATGGGTTGTCCCGAAAAAACTCGACGCCTCCGGGAAACAGAAATGGCGCGTAGTCGTGGACTATAGAAAACTAAACGAACTGACAATAAATGACAAATATCCGTTACCCAACATATCCGATCTGTTAGACCAACTTGGCAAGTGCCAGTATTTTACCACCCTAGATCTAGCTTCTGGTTTCCACCAGATTGAAATTGAGTCCAAGAACATTCAAAAAACCGCTTTCACTGTAGAGAACGGTCATTTTGAATTTGTTCGCATGCCTTTCGGGTTGAAAAATGCCCCTTCAACATTCCAAAGGGTGATGGACAATATTCTGATAGGAATCCAGAACGAAAGATGTTTGGTGTACATGGACGATATAATCGTTTATTCGCCCACCATTCACGAACACCTAGCAAGACTAACTGACGTTTTTAAAAGACTTAGGAAGGCAAACCTCAAAATACAGCCTGACAAATGCGAGTTTCTCCGCAAGGAGGTCGCTTATTTGGGACACTTAATAACTAAAGACGGTGTAAAACCCAACCCGTCGAAAGTCGACTGTATCTTAAACTTTCCTCAACCGCAGAACCCCAAAGATATTAAGTCATTTTTGGGACTTGCTGGTTATTATCGGAGGTTTATTTCAAACTTCGCGAGAATATCGAAACCCCTAACTAAACTTTTACAAAAGGATGAACCGTTTAATTTCAACGCTGAATGCGTCACGTCCTTTAACGAACTCAAACGTGCTTTAACTTCGACACCAATACTGATCTATCCGAACTTCGAGGAACCATTCATACTAACCACTGACGCCAGTGCTTTTGCAATCGGCGCTGTACTATCCCAAGGGCCAATAGGTAAAGATTTACCCATTGGATATGCTTCCAGGACACTTTGTCAAGCCGAGACAAGGTATTCGACTATTGAGAGAGAACTGTTGGCTATTGTTTGGGCAGTGAAACACTGGAGACCGATAATCTATGGCCGAAAGTTCCAACTTTGTACCGATCACCGCCCGTTGACGTGGCTGTTCTCGATAAAAGACCCCGGAAGTCGATTAGCCCGATGGAGACTTAAACTCGAAGAATATGACTACGAGATCATTTACAAACCGGGTAAAATTAACAAAAACGCCGACGCCTTATCACGCATTAAAATCAACCACCTTGATGAGTGCGTACTATTCCAGGCTAAAACTAAACTAACACCCCACAAAATCTTACCCCTAAATGACGAAGACGATGACAATACCTCCGAACCTGAACAAAACGAAATAACTATCGAAACGATATCCCAAGAATTCAAAACTTTTGTTGAACGTTACAAAACTGTTTCCTTAATTGACTATAGTAAGATCGAATTTTCTAATTGCCAACTCCTAGACAAGGCAAATAAAAATATCCTAATCTTTCCCCAATCATCCAACCTTCAGGAATTCCATCACGACATGTTCGAAGATATTTTCGAAGAAGTCGCTGATTTTGAAACATTTAAAATCAACGTATTCGCTAGCAAAACTGTTAGCAGGAGACAATACTTCATAGTCCCGCTTCCAAACGATCCCGAAATCGTAAATGAAGTCCTTTTTGCATCTATTTTCAAAAATCAAGACGTTCTCTCCCCATCGAAAACATGTTGTGTAGAAAACAACCTTGATCTTCCAATTCTGGAAATGCTATCCTTTATTTTTTCTGAAAAAGACATTAAGTGGAAGATTTGCCAAAACATCACAAAAACTCCTAACAAAGACGAAATTCCACTAATACTCGAGCAATATCATAACGGAAAAAACAACTTGCATCGCGGCATTAACGAAACCATACGCCGTGTCAAAGAGAGGTTCAACTGGCCGGGATTTACTAAAGACATTGAGAACTTCATAAAGAACTGCGTAATCTGTCAACAAACCAAAGCTTGTCGAAAAAACTTAGATAATCCCCTCGTCATAACTGAGACACCTAAAACACCCTTTGAAAGAATTAATATCGACATCTTAGAAATTCCTAATAGAAATCACATTTTGACGATAAGAGACGAACTGACTAAATTCTCACAAGCCTATGCTTTGGCAGATAAATCCGCCAAATCTGTTGTTAGTACTATTATGTTGTACTTTCAACATTTCGGTACACCATTACGTATCCACTGCGACTATGGCAGAGAATTTGACAATGCCATACTAAAAGATCTATGCAAACTTTATGACATCAAACTTACCTACTCTAGCGTGGGACACCCGCAAACAAACGGCTCCGTGGAACGATTTCATTCTACTCTACTAGAAATGATTCGCATTCACAAAGCTGAAAATCCCGACGAACACCCCTTAAACGTACTTCCGTATGCTATTATTGCCTATAACAATTCAACCAATAAGACCCATGGCTTCACCCCGTTCGAACTCGTTTTCGGACATACCTCCAGCAGACCCCCAGAGACTCTTTATAATCAAAAAGAACTAATTAGCAAATATATACGAGACCTAAATAACCGAATTTCTTACTATTACAAAATTGCACGTGAAAAGACTAACTTACAGAAACAAAAAGCGAAAGAAAGATTTGACCAACACGTTTCGAAAAACCCACCTGATTACAAAATCGGTGACAAGGTATACGTAAAAGAGTCACAAATAAAAGACAAACTCCAGAACAAATTTAATTGCCCATTCCAAATTATTGAGATTCACAATAACTCTGCTACACTTCTAAACCTAACTAGAACTAACTAACGAACGAAAGTGAACTTTGACAGAATGAAACCATATTCTGAAAACTAACTTTCTTTTCAGGTTTCTTCTGCTGCTCGGATCAGCAGTTTCACAGTACGACGTCAAACCGATTAACAACACTCTCGGTATCTACTACCATGACGAAAGTCGAATAATTGTATCAAACTATAAATGGACTCTATTAGTTCACCGGAACTTGACAACCCTTAATCAACTATTTGAAAATAATAACAGAATCCTCAATACTTTAGAACGAACTGTCGATCCTATACCTGGCTTCAAATTTCACGATACAGGTGCCTTTCGTGTGGACGTCCAAACACACATTAGCCTTTTAACACAAATCTCCGACTCCATCAAAACAAAATTTTCAGAAGTATTTCTAGTCACTAAAAGACCAAAACGCGGATTAATAGACGGTGCTGGAACCATCTTTAAAGCAATAACCGGTAACCTAGACGCATCCGATGGCGAATTTTATACTAGCAGCATAAACAGACTTAACCAAGGACAACTACAAGTCGAAAATCTTTTAAAGAATCAAATGAGCGTTACAACCACTATTATTAAAAACTTTAATGAAACTATTCAGAAACTTCAAATAGACGAGAAAATCTTTAACGAAGACATTAACGAAATCAACCTCACGATACATGAACTAAATGACCGGATAGCCACTATTCAAGCCAAACAATCATTTCTTGAAATTTGTGAAAAACTAATGGCCAGTTATTTGTTTCTTGAAGATAACCTTAACGATATTTTAAATTCAATAACTTTTGCACGTTTGAAAATTATTCACTCATCTATTATTACACCGGATCATTTGATTGCCGCATTACAGGAGATTTCTCAAAACCTTGTTAAAAATAATTTACCGTTACCAGTCAGATTTTCAAGTGTTGCACAGTATTTAGAAGTAATTGAACTACAAGCTTTTCAAACTCACTCAGATCTAGTATTCATCTTAAAAATCCCTCTAGTAGAGCAACAGCTTTATACAGCTTACCATTTATACCCTATTCCGATTTTAGATGATAGAACTGGTTTTCATCACATCCCTTCTTTTACTCAAAAATATGTAGCGCGAAATGATGATTCTCTTATGTACATACCAATCAAGGACTTGAGTGCGTGCAAACAGCTGACTCCACTCCGAAAACTGTGCTCCGATTTATACGCGTATCCCATAGACTCAAATGCACCCTGTGAGGCGCAGCTCCTGAAAAACATTCGTAGTGTCCCCGAAACTTGTAAAAGTGCCATCGTTTTCAGTGAAGGGTACAATGTTCAAAAACTTGAAACACATGCGTGGATTGTAATCATATCGGAACCCATACATGTGACCATTAATTGTCCAGGAATTGACGCTAAAACTTTAGTGCTAACGAACAATTCTATCATTCGGTTACAAACGGAATGTAGTGCTTTTGTTGGTATTACAAAAATCCAGGCCGAACCACAAAAATTTATGAACATTTCGGACAATTCTCATCCAGTTTTAATTCCATTCAATTGCTGCAATTCTCATCCTGAGAAACTTGCAATTCCGGACCTTAAGCCCCTGAAGCTGGACGACTTAAACATGGAAGAACTGTCCATAGCCAACCACAAGCTGGACCAGTATTCAAGGGATCTCGACGATCTCATCAACCAACCCTTTGTTAATAAAAACATTTCCTGGTTCACGTATGCTACAATAATTATCATTGTAACAATTGTTGTTGTATACAGCTCATTGAAAATCATAAGGCACGTTAAGAGACCTCCGAAAAACGACAGCTCCAATCCAGAGAGTCTGAGTACCCTGACAAAACCGTTCTCCAGGCTGATACCAAAACTGAGGCCCCAAATCGAAGAGGAACCTGAACATTCAGACTTATAGAATTGAGAACCTTTTTGATACATTTCCATTCTTATTTGACTTTTATGTTTTGTATATTTTTCATATTTTATGTAACCTATTTAAACTTAATCATTATGTTCACTTTAACTTTATTTCATTTCCATATTTGTATTGTTTTTGCTTATTTAGCTAGCATCCAGTAAATTCCAAAAGTTGATGTTACAGCATCAACTTTTCTTGGTAAAGGGGAGCTGTTAGGCGTAAATATCATGCACGTGTATGATACGAAGTATCATATTTCGCTGACCAGTTTCCTGCTTCATAATGTAAACGTGGGAACGCATCGACTTGACCGTTCTTTTGATTAGTCAGCTTTCTTAATGTTATAAATCAGAGCGACGCGGTCCCACGGTCGTCATTTATCGTTAGTATACTTGTACCATTTAGTTAGTTAATTTTAATTTTCAATTTAATGTTTTATTCAAAGTTTTAATTTTTATATTTCAATAAATAATTTTTTTTAAAAAACTCAAAAGTGATTTACAAGATATAAAAAATATATATATATATATATATATATATATATATATATATATATATATGTTATGTGCAGAATATACTAGCACTTAGTTCACACACTCGAGAAGTCAACGGAATTTAAAGCGTACGTGACCTTTCACAGATATCAGATTTCATGTTGAATTATATATAATTATATTATATTAGCCGTTACCCGCGGTTCCACCCGCGTACAGAATGTCCACCAATCCCGAATATATTTCACCCAACCTGCAAGTACTTATGGGTCACCCAATATAACTGTTTTATTCAACATTTTTTTAATAACTGTAAGTCTACTTCATCCTATATTGCAACCGTCCTGCAAATGCTGCAGTTTATTGGTCACCCAATATAACTTTTGGAACACCTGACTATAACTCTTATCTACCCTATATTTCAGCTATGCAACTGCTTATGGTCTACGCTGTATAACAATTATTTCAGATATTTTTGGAACCACCTTTTAAAGTATAATTTTTCTTTACCTTATATTTTAACCACCCTTTATTTGCAACTTTTTCTAACATTTTGTTAAACACACTCTGAAACTATAATCTTGCTTCTCCCCATATTTCTTCACCCTTTATTTCAACTATCATATCTCTGCAACTTATTATGAACTACGCTATTTCACAATTTTTCCTCATATTTTTTTCAACAACTTTATAACGTATACTTTCTCTCCACACTTCTTTTAAACCATCCTTCATTTGAAACTTTTTCTAATCTTGTTTGAATCACACTGTATAACTACAACTTTACCTCTTCCCATGTTTCAGGTACTCTCTATACGCATCTGCTATATAACAAAATTTTTCTACCATTTTTTACCAACCCTGTATAATTATAACTCTACACCACCCTATTTTTCAATAAGCTTTTATATGCAACTACTTATTTATCACACAATATAACATTTTTGTACCACTCTGTTTCCTTAGAATCCTACTCCGCCCTATATTTCAACCATCCGTTAAATGGAACAGCTGGCAGATGATAATAATTCTTTATAATATTTTTTAAACCCACCTGTATAGCTGTAATTATACTCCGCTATATATTTCAGCCATCCTTTATATGCAAATACTTGTGGATATAAAACAAATTTTTAAACACACCATAAACTATATTCGATTCAATCTTATATGTCAACAACCCTCTATAAACAATTGATTCTAGCATTTCTTCAACCCATTTCATAACAATAATATCTTCTCAACATAATTCAAACATCCTAACTGCTTACATATGACATTTTTTCCAAGATTTTTTTTATTCAAACTTTATAAATTTCTAGCCTTTTTCAACCACTTGGTATATGAAACTATTTATGGCACAATCCATATAACTTTTTTGGACCACCCCTATAACTAATTTCACTCCCCTTTATTTCAACCACATTGTATATATACAGCTGCTTATAGGACACCCAATATAACTGTTTTTTAGATTTTTTTAAATCCATATAATTCTATTCCGGACTAAGTTTCCTATATACAGAACACCCTGTATAATTACGTTTACGCTTGTTATATGAGTTGATTTTTTTTAAATGCAAACATATTACATTGGCACATTCCGAATTTTGAATAAACATAAACGTTAAGCTGATGCCAGTATCCAATATTTTGTGCGTGCGGTGGAACCAATTGAGTAATTCTTTTACCAAACATGGTAGAAGTTTTTTCGCTATATCTACCGTTTCTGTCAATTTAGGGAGATAAAATGTCTACCAGATTTTATGTCAAACTATAGGCTTTGCATTAAAAAAAGATTCATCAAAATCAGTTCAGTAGTTCTTACGTGATGAGGTAACAAACAAACAAACAAACAAAAGACAACTACAATTTTATAATAATATATAGATATATACATATATTCTCGTGTGTACAGTTTAGTTGTCAGTAAGTGTAGTACAAAAGTACAGAAACGTTTAATTTGGAATCCATGCATCTATGATTTGTAATCCATTCAACGATGCCATTAATTGTATTCATATCTGTCGGATTATTTGATATGTGTTAGTTAGAGCTTGTGTCTTGTGTTAATAACCTCTTTTATTTGAAGTAATAGTTGACTTGTACATAAATATAAAATCTGCTTTTTCAAATTAAGTACTACTGCAGTATCGTTTTATTACAGTTCTAAAATTCTTCGTGGTAGAGAGAAGTCTAGTACGTTTTCGTAACTGCACTTGCTCATAAAGCAGATCCGAGATTCGTCACGCATCCACTCCGGATGCATCCTGAAACGACAAAGCGAAAACAGCTAGCTATACGTGAGAGATACACTTTTTTTGTAGACCTATATAAGATACACAATTCCACTATAGATTACTTTGTTATATCTCAAATTATGATACCGTACTTAACTTAAAAATATGAAATGTCAGGCACTTGTCCCTGTCCAAATTTAATATTTCCTTCTTCAAGAATAACATATGTTTTTTTCAGAGGACAGATTTATAAACTTCATTCAATTAAATCCGACTCACTACCAAATTGATTAAATTTTTTCATGAAAAACCAGTGAAATCTTGAAAATTACTTTTCAGGACGCTGTAACATGATAACTACTTAGCGGAACAGTGAATTGATACGAGGGCTGCCTTTTATATTTCGGGATTGGACAACCCTAGTGTTGCAATCGGACAATTGACAGCTTTATCGTAATGTTTAACATTTTTGAGGTTATACGTACTCCGAACGTTTTGACATACGAGCGCTATGTGTTGTTTACAGTAACTTAAAGGATTCATCTCGGCCAAAAAATGGAATTAAATCGTGAACATTTTCGTGCGATTTATTTTTCGACGTGGATTAAGTCAACAAGAGTGCATGGATGAACTTAATTTAATTTTTGGCGATGAAACTCCATCAAGGACCATTGATTATTGATGGTATGGTGAATTCAATGGAGGTCGTAATTCACTCCAAGACGAATTTCGTGAAGGTCGTCCAAAAACAGTTGTTGTTCCGGAAACCATTGATGCGGTGCGCGAACTGATAATGCAAGATCGTCATGTGACCTATCGTGACATTGAGTCAACCTTACACATTAGTGGGACCAGAATACATTCAATATTGCATAAACATTTGAATGTCAAAAAAATGTGTCGAAAGAAAAGCTCAAAAAATACGATCACGGTGCTTCAAAACACGTTTATGACATTGTGACAGGTGATGAATCGTGGATTTGCGCGTATGAGCCCGAAAGTAAACAGCAGTCGACTGTATGGGTGTTTCAAGATGAGCCGAATCCAACAAAAGTTGTTCGCGCACGAAGCACTTCCAAGCAAATGATCGCCTGTTTTTTCGGAAAAACTGGACATGTCACAACCGTACCACTAGAATAACGCAGAACAGTCAATTCTGAGTGGTACACAACTATTTGTTTGCCAGTTGTCTTCCAAGAAATGGGGAAAACCAACCGCCGAAGACGGATCACTTTTCACCACGATAATGCGAGCTCTCACACATCGGCTCAAACAACTGCATTTTTGACCACTGAAAACATCGATTTGATGAGTCATCCGCCGTATAGTCCTGACTTGTCACCAAATGACTTCTTTTTATTCCCGTACGTAAAAAACAAAATGAGAGGTCAACGTTTTTCGACACCTGAAGAAGCGGTTGCTGCGTTCAGAATGCATGTTTTGGAGATACCTCAATCAGAGTGGAAAAAGTGCATCGACAATTGGTTCAAACGCATGCAAAAGTGTATAGATCTTCATGGGGAATATTTTGAAAAACAATAAAGCGATTTTCGATGATTAATATTTGTTTTTGTTTTCTAATCCCGAAATATAAAAGGCAGCCCTCGTATTACCACGCATTACAATAGACTGGTTTTAATACATAAAGTGCAATTTATAGAAGGTTGAAGAAAAGAAAAGTTTGAAATGTGGATAAACGTCAAAATTTAAAATTAATATTCCTCAAATATAAGAAAAGGTGTATGGATGAAATTTAATAATAAATATTTGTGACATCTGTAAAATGCAGCACTGATAGTAGGAAAATTTGCAGTAATTGAAATATTTGAAAAAAGTAAATGACGTTATTACAAAAAAACAAAGCAAAAATTCTAAACTGATTTTATAGTTGTAACCATGAATACTAACCATTTTAGAGCGATTTTTTAGAAATAAAGTAACTATGCCGACCTCTTCAATTTTAGTTCAAACGTGATATAGAGAAAACAATATATTTTATGATACCCACTGGTCTCCTATATAATCAACAAAAGTGTAACCCCTCATTGAATTAATAGGGAATGTAGTAAGTAGCATTATATAAGGACATGATTATCCAGTATTAGCGATTATCGTAAATATTTGATACACAATATTAATCTCCCATGAATGAAGGTATTTCACAGCACAATTAGAAGAATAAAATGATCTCACTATCTTGTTTCTCAGTGTATAAGAGATCTTGATTAACTTCACAAGTTACGATGTTACATCAGCTTGCCAATTCTTATAGAGAAGTGAGGATTTACCCAAACATCTGGCAGTACCAGCGAAATTCCAACAAATTATGATTCATTGGTAAATAGTTTCAGTTTCAGACTGGCTGGAAGATGTTCTAATTTAAAAATACCTAATTTACAAGTAATTTTGGAAATTATAATAAGAATAAGTAGTAATTTCGAAGTGTGCCAAATGAGCTGATATTTTAGTTTTCTAATTAGTGAACATTACTTGAACATTGGTAATGTTTCTGTTTTATTTGAAAATAGAGACACATGAGTCACATGACTGTCTTGCTGTTCGGGATTTTTCCATAATAAATTGATATAACTAAGTCGGGAATTTCGCAGCTTTCTATTAATTTCCTTTTACCTCAATGAATTAAATTTGTTGGTGTATAATTTATACTTAAGTATTTTTCAAGTAGACACATCAGCAAGTTGTACCCAGCGTGGGTTTAGAGACTAAAATTTGACAAATCAACAATTTTTTTTTTGCAAAAATAAATTTTATACTAGGTATAAACACATTTCATGTACTGGAAATATACTCATATATAAAAATAAAAATCTTGCAATCCTAATCAATCTCTCCCGTCTAAAAAATGCTAGATCAATCAATCCCCATACCTACCAGGAAAAAATCGTGCTTTGGACTTGGTCAAATGCTTTGTCTCATTGTAAGTTCGATATATTAAATCTTCAGGGTTGCCAAGTCAGTCGGCTTCATTTCCCCAATAAAATTTTCAAATTCTCCAGATTTGATACTTTTTGCGATAAAATCCCCAAAAAAAATATAAAACTATAAACAAATTTATGTCTGGAAATCACAGAGAATAACAAGTAAAAGTAAAATGGCAATCATTTTCCTGTAATCAAATAAATACTTAATAACTAATTGTAAACGGTAGTTAGCATATCTAAAACTATTTCAAAAATTGGAAACTCAATACACAGTGTTATTTATTACAATTTAAGCAAAGTGATAGACCGGGAGCCCATGCCTATTTTATTTTTTGATTAATAGTGAGGGAACTTAGCATTAATTTAATACAATTTTTGCAAAAAAATTCCACAGGTGTTTGAATGTTTTTTCTTGAAGAAGGTACACCGCAAGACAAAAAAGTTTTGTTAAGACATTTTTACTTCTTACTGAATTATATAAGGTGTTTAAAATAGCAAAAACCCCAATTTTAGCAGGTTTTGTGACTTCTCAGCAATAGAATAAAAATTTTAAGAATCAAAGGTAAGTAGTAAGTATGCGCATTTTTAGAACCTACTAAATGAGATGTTGGTCGATAGGATTGGTTAATTAATAAGTGAAAAAAGGCGCATTTTTCAATTATTCGTAACTCTTATCTAAAAATAAATTAGAATGATGAAACTGTTCAAAATTTGAACTTCATGGCTTTGAAGGTTTTCTCACAAATGTAATTTTTTATCGAGAGCTCTTTATTTTTGGTGGTGTTTACAGTGCTCCCATTCTGCATCAAATTACTTTTTTATAAATCTGAATGGAACATGATAATTATCAAATCTTTCTTTTCGGTTTGTTCTATTGTCTGTAAATTTTAATAATTTGAAATTCTGCATTTTGATATTCGGCAACATATAAATATTAGTAGAGAGGATCATGATTTCCCCTGACGGTAGAATAAAGGTGGAAACACATTATCGTCACGTTACGTGAGTTCACATGCCATTAAGGCATGTCACGGCACACTCGAAATATCTGCAATACAATTTACGCATGCTTTTAAATCAGCTAGAAGTACACTATGGTCACGTGATGTCAGAATAGACTTTGAAACGTTTGGTATTCCTGCAATATACGTAGTTTTATTTCTATTGTGGTGTTATTCCCCAAAGAAACACAAAAATAATCAAGAACATGCCACAAACAACGTTTAGAAGACAATTTGCATTGGGGAAAGAATCAAAGCGATTTGAAATAAATGCCAGTTCGGACGCCGTAGTAAAATGAGGGGAAGGTGATTCTCCCACTAGTACATATTATTTAATTCCGAATACCAAAATGCAGGCTTTAAACATTTATCAGTTAGTTGGCTCATATTAGTTCATATTTTGCTCACGTTAAATTGACATGTTTAGAGCGGCCATACCATCGGGGGTGTAAGACAAAAGTGTTTTCGCGTTTTTATCAAATTAGTAAAAGATTTAACTAAAAAACTGACTGATATTAATAAAAAAAATCACTCACCATTCTGATATGTTTAACCCCTGCTCTCTACCTGCTTCAACAATTTTCGAAGAGGAATAGTTGGGCGTCTCGGCAAAATGAAGCCACTCAAAAAAAATTTAGCCTATTATTGATCAAAGAAATATAATTAGCGTAAGCTCCCTGTCTATGAATACAATTAACCTCAGTCTAAGTGAAAATGTTTTGTTTCGAAAAAATCTTTTGAGGGTCGCTGCGATAAAATTCCTAGTAATTTGAATATAAATTTTTTTGACTATTTTATTTGCGGTTTTAGTGGCTCTCTAACATATATAGTGTAAATAACACATTACCTTTTGAGTAAATGTGGATGATTATAATGATATCTAATTAGATATTAAATTGAAAAGTCCTATGAAAAAAACTATTATCAGTACGTTATATAATAGCAGTAAATTATCCGGATATACGATGTGGTAAAATTTCATTTAACCTAACTCCGTGCTAACTTTTTTCCCAGAAGAAATCTCCAGAAAAATACATCTAAAAAAATTCACCAGTTCCCAAAAAAACCCAACTTTTTGGGGAAAATCCCCCCTAACCTAACCTAACCTCACACCTGGCAATCCTGGCGAATTTATACGCGAAACTGTCATTAACTAGTTATAATCCAATCAATAAACCTTGAAATCTAAATTTTGGAAAACATACTTGAAGTTAGGCTAAGTCTATAATAGGTTTAATGTTAAAATAAATTTCAAATTCAGATAACTTGGGACATGTTAATAAATAATAAACAATTTGATATAAAATAAGGTAAAAGCTGTTATAAACACGAACATAACTCCTATCCGTCCCATAGGTATATCAGACGTGAGAGTTCTCGGGTTTATGACTTTTTGAACTTCGTGTTTTCAACAAAAAATCTAGAAAAAGCTGACATTACCAGATATCTAAAGGGCAATTCATTACACTATTTTTCATGATCTTATCATATCTGCCCTGCATATTTGCATCATGAGAAAAAACTCTAGTAATATTAAGGAGGAACAGCAAAGAAATTACTATGTTCTTTGGTATGAGAAATATATTTAGTCTTGTGATTTTAATCAGTACCATTATTGTCAATTAGAAAAGTAACTAAAAGTTTCCAAAAAATTTTTGTCGTGCACGGTACGGTGTAGTCATTTCAATATAAAAATTTATTTTTTGACGTTACTATAGGATAGTCATTTCATATTATTCTTTTATTCCAAAGTATCTATATATAAATAGGCAAAGACAAAACGATTAGGTACCATTTTCTCCTCTGTCTCTCAACCGATTTCTTTATTTTTGTTTTGTTTAGTAGCTACTGACGACCTTCAGTGCAGAATGCTAATATTATAAAAAATATATTAAAAATTCATTATTTACGTCCATACTGTCAACGCCAAACA
Organism: Octodonta nipae; assembly: GCA_034190945.1. Taxonomy (NCBI): domain Eukaryota; kingdom Metazoa; phylum Arthropoda; class Insecta; order Coleoptera; family Chrysomelidae; genus Octodonta; species Octodonta nipae. The sequence goes on along the minus strand of CM067221.1, from coordinate 53,480,390 downwards.
ACTGACAATGCCGCCGCCGCCAGTCGGTCAAAACTCAAAACATTGTGTAATTATATATGGATCGTTAGTTCCTGTTATATTCTTAGAGCATGTACTTCTGGAAGTGGCATGCAAGCGTTGTTATTGTTTAGTGGTAAAATAGTCAATGTAGTAGATCATTATTGATTTTTTTTATTAAATATTCTGTTTTTAATGTGAATTTTTTTATTATCACAACCTTCCCGAAGGTTTGTGTTTGTCATACAGCGGACAATAGAGAATGTATTAAATATTTAAGTTCGCCTAGGGTTTTTAGTCCTCTCTTTTCTTTAATATGTCTGAACTTGATTGAAACCGCGTATGACGAAAACTTTTAGGTTGCAAAGAACAATCTTCCAATTATTATATCGAATATTTTTCCAGGAGCGGTTCCAGCCGAAAATTTGGGGCGTTATTCATTTGTCAAAAATATTTCGAATACCGATATTTGATTACATTTTTAGTTTCTTTTTATTTCAATAGATTTGAAAATATGAGTGAACAATTTTGATTATTAGTAGATGTAATGATCAAAAGATGTAAATTTACATCTTGGAATTGTACCTTTTTAATCCGTAGTTTCTTAGCCATTGACAACGGGGTCTGATCTAGACCCCGAAACGTTTGGAATATACAGCAATTTCCTTTAAAGTCTGGTGTTATTTCCCAATAAACACTTAGACATTGAAAAAAATGCCACAAGTATCCTTCAGAAAACAAAACACTATAAGTATCACAAATCATTAAAACCAGACAACAATAAGTACTTCCGCATATCTTACACTTTTATATGTTCACTGAAACGAAATATTACTTTAATATTGCATTGAAGACCGTTCTTGACATTTGAAATAACAAGCCATTATTTAATAGAAACAATTTCACATATGGTTTCAACGACATTTTAATTATAAATATTTTACAAATCTGCTTGATTACAAGACATTATTTAACTTGCAATATACGTAAGTTGTTCTTTACTTTTTAATGGTGTACAATTAGTAGAACTGAGATTTAGCATACTTTTATGAAGGCTTAGAGCATACACTTCTGGAGCTGGACAGCAACGCACAAATGTCGTGCAAGACTAGAAAGAGAGGACAATAAAAAGAGCATCATGTGATCTCACTTAGTTTGTGGAAGTCGCTTCCAATCAAGTGAAATAGCCTCTTACTCTCGCTATTGGCGCCTCTATCTAGCCTTGGAACCATATTTGTGAACTACAGGCTACCTCGAGAAGTATAAGCTCTAAGTATGTAAGTGTTTAGAAAATGTTTTAATTTTTGTTACAGTTTTCACTTCTGAATGTTGGTATTAGTTTCTTTTCGAATATACAGTGTGTCTGCTTAAGTTCGCACCATACGGGAAACTTTTTTATTATTGGTTTTATGAAAAAAAGTTATTCTTTATAAAAAGTTTTGCATGGTCTTAAACCTAAAATGTAACCATCACATATTAATTTTTTTCAGTCGTTTATAAGGATTGGTAGAAAATATGAATTTGGCTTAAGGGTAAATTAATTTTTGAAAATATCGGAAACTTTTATCAGTTATCTCTTTATTCGATGAAAATTTGATAACATTTACGTCTCTTAACCTCCATGTTGCATTATTTTGATGATGCATTAAAATAATTGATCATACCAAAATTATTTATTTTACAATAATTATCAACTACAGAATACAGTGCTAATAATGTTAATTGCATAACAAGCGTGTAATACTTTTATCATCAAATTACTATTGCTTGTATTCGCCTTCTCTTGCAATACAGGTTTCCGTTCTAGAAGAAAATTCCCTCAATACATTTCTAATTATATTCGGAGTTATACCTTGAATTGTTTCCGTAATAATTGTTTCCAAATGTTCTACGTTTGTGAATGGCCTGTGTTGATATACTTTTTCTTTTAAGTAACCCCATAAAATCTAATGGGATTAAATCTGGTGACCTAGCTGGCCAAAAAATATCAGAATGTCTATGAATTATCCTTCCATTAAAGATGTTTTCCAGGTATTACCTTACTTCCATTGTACTATGACATGTTGCGCCGTCCTGCTGGTACCATACCTGTTGCCGTTCATGTCTCGGAAGGTCACGAAGAAAATCATGCAACTGATTTTGTAAAAAAAATAGATATCGCTGAGAAGTCAAATTGTCGAAAAAAAAAAGGTCATATTATTTTATCCTTGTAAATGTCACGCCAAAGGTTAGTTTTAAAATAATATTGATTGCGAGTTTTAACCGTAAAGTGAGGATTGGAGTTACTCCACCATCGACAATTTTGTGAAGACACTGTTCCATTAGACGTAAATGTAGCTTAGTCAGAATAAATTATTTTCCTAACCAAAAAAGGATCGTCTTCTAGCTTTCTTTGGATGAGAAAACAAAATTCTAGTCGCCTGTCGTAGTCTCCTGGTTTTAAAGTATGGATATATTGTGGTTTATATGGATAAAAGTTTTGATATTGTATCTTTACCAACTTCATTTGGAAGCGAAGATGGCCTTTTTCGCAGAGACAACTTGGGTTTTCCACTGCAGATAACATTACATTTAACTTCATGTCCTCACTTGCAACAGGTTTTCGACGTTTGTTTGTGAATTTATTATTAACATCTCCACATGATTTGAATTTTTCCATAATTCTCATTACTGATGTATGGTGTATATTTTTTCCTGGATGTCTGTTGTTAAATATTTCAGCTGCTTCACGATAAGTTTTATAATTCTCACCAACGATTAACACAATTTCTACTTTTTCTTCCACACTAAATATCACTGGCATGTTAACCAACTATATTTGATGTTCACTGTCAAACAATTCTTGTTGTCAACAAATCATTTGTAAATCAGCGCATCCTAGATTTCACGTAACATTGGTTTTGTCATTGTAGATTAAAAAAAATACCTGTAATTGACTGTAATTGCATATTTGAACGTACTTTTCAACTCTAAAAACTTTTCCTAATAACAATTTTCGATATTGTCAAAAATAAAGGTACTTTACCATTGAGCCAAATTCATATTTTTTAACAAACCTTATAAACGACTGAAAAAAATTAATATGTGATGATTACATTTTAGGTTTAAGACCATGCAGAACTTTTTATAAAGAATAACTTTTTTCATAAAACCAATAATAAAAAAGTTTCCCGTATGGTGCGAACTGAAGCAGACACACTGTATTATATGTCAACTTAAATAATCGAAGCAACGTTTTATAGTTGTATTTTCATTTGCATTTTTCATGCAATAAATAAATTGTCGATATCTAAAGGATTGCAGTTATTTAACAGGTTATGGACCCGGGTACCTAATGGTCGACAATCTCGAAACTAAATAGTAACACGTTCAAGTCGTGCAGTGAAATTTGATTCAGCTGACACACCGAAATTCAATGGATATAATTCCCAGTTGTGGAAACTCAGTGTTACCATGCTTCTTAAGGCAAAAAGGCTTCTGTCCATAATGGATGTCCATAGTAAGAAATAACTCACAGATAAAACCAGTGAATAGTGGAAGACTTGGGACGGCGGAAATTCTAGAATACAGGTGATTTTAATGCCTACAATTACTTAAGAAAAGAGTACTTAATTAACTGTGAAAATGCAGAACAAATGTAGAGTAAATTGAACTCCATATAGGGAGAAAAAAAAACAAAGAATTATTATGGCAAGGTTTTTACGAATATCAAAAACTGGAAATATCGCTGAACATATTTCGTCTATTGAACTATTAGAACGTCAATAGAAAGATGTCAAAGAAACTATTAATATGAATTAGGTCAAAAACAAACATTTTACAATTGAAATTTAATACATTTCGAACTTCAAGGGAGTTTGTGGTTAGGGAAGAGCAATGTTTCGAAAATCTTTTGACACGTTTGTCAAAAGAAGAAATGAGAATGTTTAATGACTTTAAAGGTGAAGGCATTTCTGGGCAAGCTGAAATCCACAAAAATTAACAGAAGGAGTTCCATTCAAGATTACCAACAGACCCGATTAAACTGCTTGAATAATTCTGAAATAAAAGTACAGTAGTTCGAAAGGTTAAATCATTGGATAATTATAACAATAAAATATAAATAATAATAATGCAGAAATACAGATAGATTATCCTAATAAACATGCAATTCTTCAATATTATGGATATTTGCACAACTTCAAATATGATAAATGATTCTTCCCCAAGAGATTAAACTAATTCCAAGGAAAAGATGTATACCATAGTAGTCCATATGGGAACTGTGTCTTACCCCTACACCTAATAATACTACGTAAATCCGGTCCTATTAGACATACGTAAAGAAGCGGTGCTAACATGCGAGACTGTGTGAGAGAGTGGGCGCGCTTGATATGTTCGAAAATAAATAAGGATGGAAGACGGCGGTGATGTGACGACCGGCAATCGTATTGCAATTGAATACGAAACTGCAATTGATAGTTTTGATGCAAAATATTCTTCAATTTTTCATCTCAATGGCTGTGATAAAATAAAAAAATTATGTAAAATACATAGACTTATAATATTTTAGGACATGATATTTTTTATCATGCAGTTTTCTTTAGGTAGTTACATTTTCAATGCCTTAAGCAAATATGTATTTTAAGAAATTTAAAGGGTGTCTCACGAAGGTGGGCGGTTACCTGTAACTCAAAAAACATGGATATTAAAATTCTGAACATTTAGCAACGTAGGTAAGCCGATAGGTTCTACGTGACTAAAATATTTTCGGAACTGTGGCACTTCCGGTTATACCGAAAGTAGACAACAACTTTCTTACATCAAACAAAACATGCTGTATGTTATTGGGTATTTGGACCCTACGTTAAATTCTAGATAAATTTTATCCAGCACATATTCTAAGATATTTGCATTTTTATGTCAAATGACGGTCCTGCTGATAATCGACAATTTTCGCTAAACAACAATTCAGCACTAAAAATGAAGGTAACTTTGTATTACGTTCCCTATATCTAAACCTCATAACTTTCGATTAAATAACGAAAAACCGTTTTCTCCGTAGCCTCTTGAAAAATAACTGGCAGCTACGAAATGTCACTCAGTGTTTCAAAATTACCAATTATACTTACACGAAGCGAAATAGGAGTAATTATTCCAACAAACATTATTTCAATATCTTTATTATTTATAGCCAGTGTAATAAAGTAACAAAGAAACACAGACCATTACGTAAAACAATTAATCGAATAATACTACCGAGAGAATTTCGGATCAGTCAAACTAATAATTATTATGGAATCTCTAAAATTATTAAATGTTGTTTTCTTAGAAAATAACAAATGCAAAATAAGAGTCAACACGTAAACATACCTTATAGGGAGTTGCTTTCGGATAGTCTTGAAAATAAGTTAAAGTTGAAATTTCACTATTGGCGTCATTAACAACAGGCTTATTTTTCTTAATTTTTGGTTTGACTGATCCGAAGTTCTTAAAATTATATTTAATTCGTTTAATTGTTTCTCTGATGGCCTCTGCTTTTCCAGATATCTAGCAGTAAATGTTCGTAACAATACTTTATTACTCTTTTCATAAATCATAAGTTATGATTAGTATTAGGAAAGCAATACTAGAATTGGGATTTTCTAAAATCTCTATTCATAGAATATTGAAAAAGCACAAATTATACCATTTATTTTTGGAGAATATCATTTGGTAAGGTATGGCAAAATTCACCAAAATGATCTATTTAATAGTCACAATTCCCATTACTGGAGTGACTCTAATATTCATGAGTTCCGATGTAGCAATTTCCAAGAGTGGGCAGATTAATGTTTGTTGTTCGCTAAGAAACAACGGAGGGGTAAAACTACATTTTTATGACGAAAATTCAAATGATAAAGTTTTAAATTATTTTACTTTTTGCTTTTTTTAATTCTTATAGGTGAAGGTTATTTGAATATTTTACGAAATTTTTAAGTCAAGTATTTGGAAAATTGAGCATTGGCCAATTACGGGAATTATTTTATCAGCATGACAGGGCACCTCACCACAATGGCTACTTAGTGAACAACTATTTAGAAGATGTTTTCCTTGACCAATGGATTGCAAAAAACGGTCCTGTTCTAGGGCCAGCTCGTTCGCCTGTTTTGTACGTTCTGGATTATTTTGTATGACGCAATCAAAAATAAAGTTTATGATAGTCCTTTAACTACCAAAGATAAGTGCACACAACCAGTTAGAAATGCATTCAGAAATTTAGAGTCTACATCAATAAGAAATGCTACTGATCGAGAACTGCTTAGAAGATGCGAAAAGTGCTAACAAGTTCAAGGGTGTAACATTGAACAATTACTAAAATAAGTAGTTTAAAAGGTTATTATTTATTTGTTATTTTCTAAGAAAACAACATTTAATAATTTTAGATATTTGATAATATTTATTTGTTTGACTGATCCGAAATTATCTAGGTAATATTATTCGATTAATTGTTTTCCGTAATGGTCTCTGTTTCTTTGTTCCTTTATTAGGTACACTCGCTATAAATAATAAAGAAAGTGAAATAATCTTCGTTGGAATAATAACTCCTATTATGCTTCGTTTAAGCATAATTAGCAATTTTTAAAAGCTGAGTGATATTTCGTAGTCGCAAGTTATTTTTCAAGAGCCCACAGCTAACTTGATTTTTCCAAGCATAGTCGACATCATAGTTTAATGGGCGGAAAACGGTTTTTCGTCATTTAATCAAAAGTTAAGAGGTGTAGATATAGGGAACGTATTACAAAGTTACTTTAATTTTTAGTGTTGAATGTATGTATTCCCGGATAAATATTTCTTCATATATATCTACGAGTCAACCGATATTCATAAAAGTTGGCATATATATGTAATTTGGTCCAACTTAGATGATAGGATAGTTATTATTTAAATTAATGGTCTTAATAATTAATAATAAACTGATCATCAAGGTTGGTTGTTGTTATTAATCGTACGTTCCATAAGTCAGGAACAGATAGCGCCTTCAGCGAATTTCTTTACAGAGAACTTCGCACTTTGCACCTCATAGATGGCGCCACACTTGAATATGATATATTTTCTTAGACTACACACTATAGATGTCTTATTTTGCGTTAAATTTTGTGCGTTTTGTGTTAAATTTGTCTTTCAAATCTGTCTTAAATCACTCAGCCACAGCAACGCGTGGCCGGGTCTGCTAGTATATATATATATATATATATATTTGTTTTTAAGTTTTCGCGGGCACTAAATGTTTTAGGTGGTTTCCGGAAATTCATCCGCGTAGTTGATAACTGCTCCCTGCCGGGATCGATGGTAAAATGACGACGTTTCGGCAGAGTCACATCTGCCCTCTTCAGGTAGGTTCGCATAATTCTCGTAGCCTTCTGCTTTCGCTTCTAGTTACTCGAATACTAAGATTTTCAGAAGCGCTCGCGCTGTTATATAGTCGCGGCTCGGCGCCTATTGGTTGGCACCGTGAACGGCTGCGTGCGATTGGCCCTGGGCGCTCAGTGGGCACGCCTCCCGCTTGCAGATTTGTAATTTCCGTTTGAGTTGTTATTGGACGGGTACGGGCCGGTACGTTGTTTAATAAAATTTTCCAACAATTCGATAAGTTTGAATTTCATTGCGTGCGTTTAGACTGTGAGGACTCTTCACTATTTCAATTGCCTCTCTTACGAGTCTTGATTTCGGGTGTTCTATATTTGCCAGTACTCTGGTGTTCTCAACGTCTATTCGGTGTGACAACGTGGTGGCGTGTTCTGCAGTGGATGTTGTTTTTTCCTGCTTTCTTACAGCGTTCTGGTGTTCATCACGTCTAGCTTGAATTCTTCTATTAGTTTGCCCCACATAGGTTTTATGACAGTCTGCACATGGAATCTCGTTCACTCCCTGTTGTTCTAAAGGGATCCTCGTCTTCGGAGTCCTCAACACCGTGCTTATTTTTCTGTCGTATTGAAAATAGTATCGATATTGTGTCTCTTTAGAATTCTTGCAATACTGTCCGTGGTCCCCTTGACATACGGTAAATAAGCCTTGGTTATTGGTGTCTCATGCTCTTCGTCTGTTTGTCTCGGTTTTGGCTTTAGGGCTCTTTGTATATTTCGGTCTGTAAATCCGTTTTGTCTCAGAGCTGTTTTTAAACTGTCAATTTCCTGTTTGATGTTATCCTGGTCAGCTAGTCTTTGTGATGTAGTTACTAAAGTCTTGACGACGGCTTGTAGTTGGCCTTGGTGGTACCTTCATGCTAATTCTCATCAGACTGTCATAAAACCTATGTGGGGCAAACTAATAGAAGAATTCAAGCTAGAGGTGATAAACACCAGAACGCTGTAAGAAAGCAGGAAAAAACAACATCCATTGCGGAACACTGGCAAATATAGAACACCCGAAATCAAGACTCGTAAGAGAGGCAATTGAAATAGCGAAGAGTAAGTAAGAAGTAATTTATTTTTAAAAATGAATCGATTTTAAATAAATTCTCAATAAAGATCTCTTAGAAAAAAAATATATCAATTGTGGATATATCTTAGTATAATACAAATAAAAATATTCACATTCATTAGGTCATTTAGGGGAAATTGGTGGAGGTTCATTGAAAGGCAATCTCTGAATATTTTTTCCGAGTATAAGGGAAGCGATAAATTTCACGTCATAGAAAATTTTATATTAAAATTAAAAACTTGAATTCAAGTGAAAATTACATAAGTGTGTTTATTTTTAAATAAAATTAAAATGAATTTTCACTAAGTAAAGACAAAAACTATCATTATAGAAAATTATATGGTAGGTACTCCTCTGGCATATTCCTTAACACAATGCAGTTTAAATTATCGAAATCGATTAAGCCGTTTAAAATAATCATGAGCATATTTAAAAAAATAGGTTTCCACGAATAGATAACCTCCTCGTTTATTGAAGTAACTAAAATTTACTAAACCACACTTATTTTCTAAAATAATGGACAACAGATTACCTTCTTATATCGTATTGCAAAATCCCAGTTAGGTAAGTTCTTTTCAAGGTTATTTATGTAATTTTTCAAGAAGTTAATGATCTCTTTAGAGACCATCTATGTTAAATTGTCAGCGCTGACGTGATACATATCATGTCTGCTTCCGTAAAATCTCATTATTAGGTTTTACTTATATCTGTTGTAAATATTTAGAAATGTATCTTTAAAATTACCATTTTCCCAGTATTTTTCATTGGTATACCTTTTGTAGAAATTGGATAATAAAGTCAGGTAAGGTATTTAAAGATTATTTGTGTAATTTTGTCAAGAAGTTAATGATCTCTTCAGAGACCGTCTGTGTTAAATTGTCAGCACTGACGTGATACCTACCACGTCTTTATTTTGGGCTTCCGTAAAATCTCTTTATTAGGTTTTACTTACATATTTAGAAGTTTATCATTAATTTTAGCGTTTTTTCTATATTGTTCTTAGGTATAACTTTTGTGGAAATTGGATAATAAAGCCAGGTAAGGCATGTTAAAGGTAATTTGTGTATATTTGTCAAGAAGTTAATGATCTTTTTAAACCTTTAGAGACTTAAATTGACAGCATTGACGTGATACATATCACGTCTTCAGTTTGTGTAAAAATTTAGTGCTAAGTAAAACTTAATAAAGAGATTTTACTGAAAATCTCTTTATTAAGTTTTACTTAGTAGTAAATTATTTTCTACGAAAAGGATATTTAAGTTGTTTTCCCTTAGAGATGGCGGATATGACATATCCTTCTTTTCATCCCAATAATCAAATTAATTTTCATCCTCATGAGGTGATTTGAATGGTAATGTAGATATCTACCTGTACTTAATGTTTTTCTATACCAGTCTAATTTTAGGTCATTATCAGTTAAGTATAATTTTTCATATATTCTTCTTCTAAAGGTATAGTTAATGAATGTTTGTAATGGATCATCTTTATCATCTGCTGGGATGTTAAAATTTAATTTGTGTAAGCAGTCATTGAGTAAATCATCCATTACGTATTGGGGAATTATTAGTGATAATTTGGAGCCTATTGGGGACACAAAAATATGTTTCAAATATTAATTTTGAAATTAAATGAGTTTGACAAAAACTAATGCTAATGTGTTTCGAGATGGTGGTTCAATGTTTATCAATACTATTCACGATATATTAACAGGAATGTTCCTGAAGACTTAATAAGACATGATTTGAAGATATCAAATGGTCATTAAATGTGTTAGCAAAACAAAATAATCCTCTATGTAAAATGGATTGTTTTTATTATATGCCGTTGATAAGACATCTACTAATACGCAAGCAATCCCAGAATTGGGAGCATCAATTGAGGAAATTATTGGTCTTAATGAACGAATTGGTTGGTGGATTTTTGGTAATGCATAAAATCAGGAACAAAGTTTAATGTCAGTCAATCATGAAATAATTAACAAGAATTTTATGATAACACCAATTGTGCACTTTAACTACAAAGACGAGTTTTATATTATTATGGTCTTTTCCCCCCTGATAATTGTTTGTCTCAATAAAAACCTCACATTTCGTAAGTTTATAGTAAAAAAATTACCAATTCTTACTTAATTTTTATGTAATTTTTAGGAATAAACATATTCTCAAGGCCTTTCAAAAGTAATAAATTGTATTTCACATAAAAGTTTTCAAGTTTCAATTGAGGCCTATCTTACAACTTCTGGTTTGGACAGAAAATTATCTTTTCCGACCGGAAGTTGTTTCGAATTTTGATCGTGAATTTTAATTAAAAAAAATTAGAACAAACCCTTTTTGTTCTTGTAAGTTTTCGGATTGGATCCATATCTTGGTCAGAAATGGTTACGAGTGTTTTATTTTGAGACAATTAAATATCCCGAGTGGATGCCATAATTTCGAAAAAAGTCGCTCACAGTTACCAGTTCCAGTTTGGACACGAAATCGGGCCTAAAGTGTTTTTTTTAACAGCAGTATCCAATTTTTACCGTCGAATACGAAAAATAAATGAAAAACAACCCAAAATATTTAAAATAAATCTCAAATCGAAAAACTGGCACAAACAAAAAATAATTGTTTTTCGGATATAATAATATAGTAATTAGTCCAGAAATATTTTCTCCAACAGCTCATCGAATAACTCGAATTTTGCAAAATAACGTTTAACATTTAACAAATGTATTCTATACTAGCCGATACCCGCGGTTTTATGGAGTTTACAATTATTTTCAAAAATAAATAGCTTCATATAACAATTTATTTATAAAACACATTTTTCTAACTTTTTTTGAACTTATATCACTGTACTACAAACCAACCAATACCGAATATATTTCACCCACATTGTTAGTGTTTATGGGCCACCCTATATAACAATTTTATTTAAAAAATTTGACACACCTTGTAAACCAGTAACTCTACTTCACCTTATATTGCAACCATCCTGTATATGCAGCTGTTTATTTGTCGCCCAATATATCATTTTTAAACACCCAACTAAAGCTCTACTCCACGCTATATCTCAGCTATGCAACTGCTTATGGGCTACGCCATATAAAAATTATTTCTGAAAATTGTAAAATATATTTTCCCCCCACAATATATTTTAACCACCCATTATATACAACTTTTTCTAACATTCTGTTAAAAACTGTAACTGATCATAGTCTACCTTATATAACAAAATTTTTAAACATTGTTTGATCTACCCTGTAAAACTATAATTCTACAACATTTTTCTATCTTTTAATAATAATTGGATGGGTATACCATAATTATTCTGGTTGCATAAGCCACTGTTTATACGCCACCCAATATAACACTTTGCATAAATACAACAAACAAATAAACAAACAAACTACAATTTTATAATAGTACTAGCCGGCACCCGCGGTTTAACCCAAGTATGGAATGTACAATTCTGTACAAAAAGAAATAGTTTATGAAACATGGAGTATCCTATATAACAACTTTTTCTAATCTAATTAACCAATCCCGAATATATTTCACCCAAACTGCAAATGTTTATTGTCCACCCTATATAACAGCTTTATTCGACATTTTTTTAACTTCCTTATATAAAGTAACCCTACTTTACGCTTTAGTGCAATGATCCTGTATATGATAGTGTTTATTTGTCACCAGATATAACATTTTTTAAACAACTAACTATACCTTTAGTTCACCCTATATATCACTTAGGCGACTACTTATGGTCTACGCTATATATCAATTGTTTCTCACAACTTTTTTTGTGTTAAACACACTGTATCACTATAATTTTTGCTTCGCTCCAAATTTTAGGTATTCCAAAGTGGGATGCAACTGTGCATGATCTATGCTATATAAAAAAAAATTAACATTTTTTCATCTACGCTGTAAAACTATAATTCTACTCCGCCCTTGATTTCAACCACCTTGTATATACAACTACCCATTATAACATTTTCTGTACCACTCTGTATAACTATAAATTCACCACTCTCCAATATAATTATTCATAACTGCAACTACTTAACCGCCCTATATAACAATTTTATTAATTTTTTTAACTGCCTTGTATAATTATAACTCTACTTCCATCTTTATTTAAACCATCATGTTTATACTGCTGCCAGTTAGTCAACCATTATAACTTATTTGTCCATACGTTTTTGAACCATCCTCTATAACCATAATTTTAATCTACAAAATATCTCAATCACCTTGTATATGCTTTGATTAGGGACTACCAAATATAACTTTTTTTTTAAAACTTAACTATCACTTTGCACCACTATGTATTTCAACTATCTTATCCATCCATTTTTCTGATATTTTTTAAGCCACACTGGAAAGTATAATTTGTCTCCTCCTTATATTTTAGCCCCTTCTTACATTCATCACACTGTATAACTATAATTTTACTCCTACCTCTATTTCAACTATTGTATATGCAACTTTCACCCAAACTACAATTGCTTATTGGCCACCCTATATAACATTTTTTTTATTGAACCTCCTTGTATAACTACAACTCTACTTCCGTCTATATTTAAACCATTCTGTTTATACTGCTGACAATTAGTTAACCATTATATCCTATTTGTCTATCAGTTTTTGAATCCATCCCGTTTAACCATAATTTTACTTTACAAAATATTTCAACCACCCTGTTTAGGGACCACCAAAATTTTTTTAAACACTAAACTATCACTCTGCGCCACTATATATTTCAACTATCTTATACATGCAACTGCTTATTGACTACGCAATATATTTTTCTGATATCTTTTAAAACACCCTGGAAAGTATAATTTGTCTCCACCTTTTATTTCAAACACCCCTTTTTGTATTTGCAACTACTTATCGGCCACCCAGTATAACATTCTTTGGCCCACAATGTTTACCTATAAATATAAATCTATCAATTCCCAATATATTTCACCAAAATTTCAGGTTATTATGGGGCACCCTAAATAACAATATTGTTCAATTTTTTTTGTATCACTTTGTATGTATATCTCCTCATCAACCTGTATTACAACCACCCTGTACATGCTGCTGCTTATTATTTACCCAATATATCGTTTTTTAAATAATTCACTATACTATTTTTTGAACTACCCTTCATTTAAAACTTTTTCTAACCCTGTTTAAATCACTCTCTCTAACTATAACTTTACTTCGCCCCATATTTCAGGGGCCCGATTCTTGAAATCATACTATGTGACTAAAACGGTCGTATGCGGCCTTGCCATCGTACACGATGTTTATTCCATTGAAAAACGCATTGCTTAGGTCGTTTGCTAGCTTCGAGAATACCGATTTCTATCAGTTTTCATTCGACTGACGTCATCCGTTGAGTAGTAGTGCGTTTTCATGGTTTCAAGAATCGGGGCCCAGGTACTCCATATGTGCCACTGCTCATGTTCTACCCTATAAAACGAAACACTTTTTACCAATTTTTTACCCACCCTGTATAATTATAATTCTACTCTACCCTATTACTATAGTATTTATATATACAAGGTTATATAAACTACTTAGGAGTCACTCAATATAACATTTTTTTCCACCTATTATTCTTAGAATTCTACTCCACCTTATATTTTTCAACCGTCCTGTATATGATACAGTTTGTAGATTATAACATTTCTTTGTAATACTTTTTAAACACACCTGTATAGCTGCAATTATACTCCGCGATATATTTCAATCATCTTATATAAGCAACTACTTGTGGATATTGAACAATTTTTTTAACCACCCTATAAACTATAATTTCGTATATTTCAACAACACTTTATAAACAACCGCTTCCAACACTTTTTCAAACCGTTTCATAACTATAACATTTTTTCGAAGATTTTTTTATATACCATGTATAAATATAATTCTTTCTACAATTATTTCAGTCATATTTTATATGCAACTATTTATGAGCCAAAGATTATAACATTTTGTAATCCACCCTGTATAAATATCCACTCGTTTTTCTGGTATATGCAATTATTTATGGTCCAGACAGTTCAACCCTTTTCAAGCACCCCGTATAATTATTTCCACTCCCCTCTTATTTCAACCTAATGTATATATGCAGCTACTTAAGTTCTACCTAATATCACCTTTTGTAAAGATTTTTTAAATCCATGTAATTCTACTCTGTTCTAAGTTTCCTATATATAGAACACCCTGTAAAATTTCCCTTCATATATCAGTTGATTTTTAACAGACATCCAAAAAGGAGGAGGTTATCAATTCGTGTGCAACTTTTTGTATGTATGAATGACCAGTGATTATTCAAAAACGACTTGGTCAATTTTCATGATTTAAACTGCACTATATAAAGGAAGATTACAGAAAGGTCCCATATGACATGAGATTTACGGTTTTCCAGAAAATCTGAAAAAAATACTAAATAAGGGACTAGATTGCAGTGAATGTCAACGGGTCTGCACTGTTTTCTCTAAAACCTCTTGAGAACTTTAAATATTATAATTGTATTCTACAAAAATTTTTCCAGCTTGATTCCGTACATTTTTCTATAACGCAAAACATACCATTTTTATGAAAATCGGAAAAATATATGCAAAAAACTGTAAACATCATGGTAAATGTCCAATTTTCATCATAAATATCTAGTTTAAATGTCAATGAAAGTATATCGTGCAGGGTGTTTGTAATAGTTTTCATTTTGATTCGTTTGAAGTAAGTTTCTTTTAGAGACGAAGTTAAGTTAGGGTTATAGTCGCGTGATAATGGCAGACAATATTCTTCTATATGGTATACGGTTGTAGGTGTGTGCGTGCGTGCATGTGATATTAGGTGGTACATAAGCAGTTGTATACATAGGATGGTTGAAATATAAGTTGGAATTGAATTAGTTATACAGGGTGGTTCTAAAAATATTGTATTGGGTGGCACATAAGTAGTTGCGTATACACCTTGGTTGAAATAAGAGTGGAGCAAACCTATAGTTATACAGAGTGGATATTTGCGTCCTAGGCAGGTTATACAGAAGGCTTTAAAAATTGCCAGAATCAGTTGAATATTCAGGATGGTTGAAATATAATGTGGAGTAGAATTACAGTTATACAGAGCGGTTTAAAAAAGTTATATAGTTTGGAACATAAGTAGTTACTTATACAAGGTGTTTGAAGTAAGGGTAGGGTAAAATTATTGTTATTCAGGGTGTATCAAATATTTGTTATAAAAGCATAAACATTCAGGATATTTGAATTATAGAACGTAGGACGGGGTATAATTATAGCATGGGTTCAAACAATTTTAGAAGCAGTTGCATATGCCGGGTGGTTGAAATAAATGAGTAAAATTAGAGTCATAAAATGTGGTTCAAAAAGGTGAATTTTGTTATATATGGTAGACCATGAGCAGTTGCATAAATGGAATACTAGACATATGGGGCTAAATAAAATCATTGGTATACAGGAATAATCATTGGTATAAATAATAGAAAAATAGAAAGAGTCAATAATATGGAGGGGATTTAGACTTATACAGGGTGGTTTTAAAGATATCAGGACCGTTGTAATATTGAGTTGAACTATAGTCGTACAGGGTGATTCAGAAAATGATAGAATAATAAGTTATATAGGGGTGACCAGCACACAGAAGCATATGCAGTGTGGATGCAATATAGAGTGAATTAGAGTTACATTAATAGAAACTGGTTCAAATAATAAAAAAATAAAAAAGTTAAAATATAAATGTAAAATATAGACAAAGAATAAAAATTAAAGAGGGAGAAAGAGAGAGGGAGAAAAAGGGAGAGAGATAAGAATACGCTAAAATTTTCAATTGAATTGTACCTTAAATCAGATAAAAAAGAAGATATGCCTGAAAATATTAATTGATTGCATACGGTTTCTAAACGGTTTTTATTTTAAGTTAGCTGAAGTCGGTTTTTTTTTAATATAAATTATTTTAAATAGATACATGTTACATTGGCATATTCCGACTTTTTAATAAAACCTAAGCTGATGCAAGTATCTAATATTTGGTGCGTGCGCTGGAACCAATAGACTAATTTTGTACTGCTCAAGATGATAGAAGTTTTTTCGCTATATCTACCGTTTCTGTCAATGTATACCAGATTTTAAGTCAAACTATAGGTTTTGCAACAAAAAAAGATTCTGCACAATCAGTTGAGTCGTTCTTACGTGATGCTCGAACAAACAAACAAACAAATTTATCCCTCAGTCATGGGCGTATAGAGACAAGGGGGGAGCATCTGCCCTCCCCCCTCGTTCCCCTGAAAAACCTGCCATAAACCTTAAAAGCTTCCCATAATTTTGCTGACTTGCCCCCTCTGACCAATTTTTTTCTGATTTTTCTTTCTCTAGGACAATTTTTTTCCTATTTGCCCCTCCCTAGGACCATTTTTTTTCTGATTTGCCCCTCCCTAAACCAAAAGCTGGGTACGACCCTGCCCTCAGAACTACACCTATACCCTTATGAAATCTTGAAAATATAACAAAATGTTCATTCATTCACTAAAGAAGAAAGTTTCACTTTCGGTTAAGATATAATGATTTTTTGAATTTTTAGAAAACGGCAATATAGTCAATATTTTCAACACATTCGCTTTCCGATATGTAAAGTATACAAAAAAAGCTTTGCTGCCCTCTTAGGCTCCCTTTCATTGGAACTGTTTTCACTGGGGTACACGGATATCAAATTTCAAATATTAAAGGTAACAGTTTTGGCGAATTCGTAATTATTATTTACCGATTAGTAAAACGACTTATTTACTTATTTTATACAGAATCTACCAAATTACAATTAACAATTATAGAAAAAATAAAAAAATCGTAATTTTCTGATATTTCTCATATAGGGTTTAATTAAAATCGAATTTTTATAGGGTTTAAGAGTTTTTAAGATTGATAGTGTCAGAGTGTTGACTTCATATGTTTATATTCAGTTTTAAAAACATGCGTCTAAAACATGCTGGTACTTTTTTGGGTCACCCTATATAGCTTTAAAGGTAGGATCTGAAATCTTGAATATTCCTGGGTAAAACGAAACGTCGCGCATTAGACTACTTCAAAAAGAACCGACCTATAACAAGTTAAAGGGATGTTTTAACATCCTGACGGCTAATGTAATTTTGCAAAACTAAGTAAGCGTAATGACAAATTTCGCTTCGTTGGGTGCCAGTGGTGTTTGGAACTATTGAACTTATGATACAGGGTGAGTCATATATTGCTACAATTTCCTGCGGGAAGGAATCTAAGAACGCCAGTACAGAAATTAAGCAGTTATTATTTTGATTTACCTTACCAAGGGAGTTTTAGCTAGTTATTCTGGGTATTTCGAATTTAGCAGTTAGCTGAAAGAAGGCCTAGGACTAGTAAGAGCGTTTCGCACTTAGTCAAGAGGACCGAAATTTCTCGAATAACCATTAAGGTGCAGAAACCTTATGAATAAATTTAAAAGTAGGAGAGGTCTAAAAAAATATGGATTACTGATTAAAAAAAATCATTTTAGATCCGTTATAAAATCCACAAAATCTTTCAACAAAAAAAAATTGAAACTCTACTAAATCCTTTGTTTAGAAAAAATTACAAATTTAAAAAATTTTAAAAAAATTTTTAGGAACTATGTAATGGCATCTGCGGTAAAATCAAAAAATTTAAGGTTGATTTGATTGTTATTGGGCTAGGAGTCAAGCTGAACTCGGAAAATTATTGCTACACTGTTTTTACATTAACTCTAAATAGCAGCGGTACGCAACGTTTTGCAAAAAAGCGAAATTAGAGGTTGGGGGTGTTACAACAATACCTACCTTTAACTTGTTATACTTTATTTTTTGACCGATTCTATTGCGCGTCTTTTCGTTTTACTCACAATTTCAAAATCTTAATTTTTGAAGCTATACAAAGTAAGCCAAGAAAGTACTAGCATGTTTCAAAATTTAAACACGTCCGCCATTTTGTTTTTTAAAATATGAAGGCAGCACTCTGACTTCATCAATTGTCTCTTGAACAAGGCAAATTCAATTGAGATCGGTAAAGAATAAAAAAGTTATAACATGAAATTAAAATTGCGTTTTTTTTTGGACAACCCTATATCTTATTGTAAAAATATAGTTTTAGCTGATCAAACAAGAATTCTGGGGAGAAGGAACCTTGTTATGAGTGCAAGTCCAGTTTTACTCCACCAATATAATATCCAATATATTAATGAATAAGTAAAATACTACAGCTGTTTAAACTTTTTTGGAAGAATATTTTCTCCCTGAATTACTAAATCCTAATAAACATGTTTAGCAATTTGAACAAATTACCAGCAAATTAGGGAAAACCGAAAAGTTATAAAGACATTGCCATGAAGCTAGGTATCTTAAGAAACTTGGAAATGATCGGCTTTTTGCCCTATATGTAGGTTACTCCGGCTTTTCACAACGTAAATGAACAGAGGTAAATAAGTTTAAGACCCTATGCTTATGTTCATACGTTAATTAAAAGCCTAAGATTCGAGAAAAACCTGCAGCTCAATAACTTTTACCTAATGATAGGTAGAAGTTAGCTAGTTGAAAATATTAATAAATATTATAAAATCATAACAGCCCAGTTTACAAAATTTCCATGGGAAACAAGTAATCTATAAAAATAATAGAAACCTTTAGGATTATATTTTTTTATTCAGTTAAAACTTTTAAACAAAATTTAATAATCATATATTTTTTAAATTTATCACAGAAAATATTCAAGACCACCAACAAAATGTAAGCCTTTCCTTTGACGTAATCAAGTAAAATGCAAATAATGTTTCGTAAGCAATAGTAGTATATTTAAATACAGCGAAATAAAAGTGCCATTGGATATTCATGTGATGTAGGTCAATTGACGTAAAATGTGATCAATTACGGAAAATTTATTAAAAGAAA
The DNA here is from genome assembly GCA_034190945.1 of Octodonta nipae. NCBI lineage: Eukaryota > Metazoa > Arthropoda > Insecta > Coleoptera > Chrysomelidae > Octodonta > Octodonta nipae. The sequence goes on along the minus strand of CM067221.1, from coordinate 53,461,025 downwards.
ATAAATAATCAAGGTTCATTCAGTTATGTACTAAGTTTAAGGTAATATTCAAATGCTGGAAATGCTATGAAACCTTGGTGTATCTCAGACAATTAAACTCAGTGATAAGGTTACGAGCTCTCCAGTTCTAGTCCGGAGAGTCCATAAAAATTAAGTTTTCTCCGGATTCCAGTTTTTAAAAAATAAATCCGGAATTATCGATTTTTTATTAAACGAGAAAAAATATTTTTCTTCGCAATGGTAGATAATTAAAAACTATCAAATATTGACTTGTATTTATAAATTAAGAATAACAATATTCATTATTAGTTAGTATTGCCATCAGGTTGATGGGTGACAAGAATAAGATTTTTTTAATATAAAAAACGTTCATTAAATTATTTCTTATTCCTTAAGATTTTACATTAAACTAATTAACAATTAATTAATGAGATTTTTTAAAAATCTATATACCCGTATATATACAGATCAGATAAGCTGTTTTAGAAATCTTCGTACTTATTTTATATAATCTGATTTTTTGAAATTTTGAATTGATATCCCTATGCATTTTTTAATCCACATTTAAAAGTTTATTTATAAAAAGATTCTGGACTAATTAAGTAAATAATTACTGGACCTTAACTGACATAACGAATATTGCTCTAGTAAAGTTATTACCACTTCGCAACTCGTTAGTGCATTTCAAGAATTCACTCGTTCTTGTCATTGGCATATAGCCTGTTTTTAGTTGCTGTTCATAAAAATATAAAAGTGCGGAAATGAAATTATACCAGTACTTATTATAACTGATTAAAAATGCAGTAGGTAAATTTCTCTGAATAGTTTAAGGCGTCAAAACCAAGAAATCAAAACATCTTTTAACAAAATAAATATAATTAGACAATTTTTTATGAAAATTTGTTCAGAATCAATTCACACTAGCTTGAGTTTATTACGGTAATAAAAAATAAAATGTGTTATCAAAGCAAATTAAATAAGGAAAATACACTATTGAAATTAGGGAAAATTAATTCTCAATGTATTTCCTCCAACATCCTCATTGTGGAGAGAGCTGATTTTATTATTTTAAATTTATCTTAAATTACGATAACACGTAAAATGTTTGGCATAATTAAAGTAATTTGATGTCAGTTAATAGAAATTACATATTAATAAATTTCAGTCAGTTAGTTATTTAACTCGTCAGTTAATATTCTAGCACTATATGTGCAATTATCATTCACATTTCTAAAACATAAGTGGCCTTGCTAATGCTATTTTGTAATGAAAACAGTCGGAAAAGTCAGTAAAATTATAGAAATAAATTTTAGTTAGTGCGGGTTACTTTTCAGTGTATTTCCATAAAATTAACCAATTCTAGCTGATATTGAGTATTAAATAAATGGTTAATAAACGATAAATTATTCAGTTCAGAAATGCTAATATTTCCTAGCGATTATCTTTTATGAGATCCAGTCAAACTTACATTTGAACTGTTTTTCGCTGTACAATTTAACACAATATACATGCCTTGTAATACAGGCTTTCTAAATATCACATAAGAATATCAGACGAATTGTAGATTTTCAAGTATTGAAACTTGTGAATCAGCAAATTTAATTTTAAATTTTTTATGACCAGACAAATTGATGGAAAATGTATGAGTATGAGTCTCTGTTCGAACCAATGGTCACATTAAGTGTTACAGATTTAAATTTTCAAATTAAATTTCAAATGATCATGAACTTTACATCAAAGTCATGTTCAAGGTGTTAAAATAAAATCGGTCTGATCAAGCTGGTTAATGTTTGCCTAATGGCCGGAACAGATGTACCGTTTTGTATCTTAATTTAGTTGCGTAAAAATAGTTTTTAAAAATCGAGTTTACAACTTATTGGATATGCCAAATATTAGCAAGATTATCGTAAGCTTCATCGTCGTTGTTAGAAATAAGGGTATTTTCATTAACCACCCCTTATGAATTGAAACAAAAAAATAAACACCCTGTGCGATCAATAATATTTTCTGACGTAGCCTGACATTTAAATTTAGAGATTTCTGTAGAAAATATATGTGACATTTCTTTCACGTTTACGGATTTTTGCTTTTATTTTTTTTTTTCTGAAAAATGGGTTGTGTTACTTTATAGAAAAATGTATAGAATCAGCTTTGAATATAGAATTTCAAATATTCAAATTGATAAAGTCGTTTTAGAGAAATGAGTGGAGATTCATTGAACTGCAGCCTCTTATTAACGGCTTTTTTAGACTTTCAGGAAAAATATTCCTTCTTGATAAATTCCTTAAAATAATACAGTTTAGTTGTAGAAATTCATTAAGCATATTACAGTTGTCTACTCTTCTGTTCTACAAACCCTTTATCAATGATAGTGTGGTTGTTTTGGCTGCCAGTTTCACTTGATCCGACATAGAGTGACGACTATGGTTTTGTTGTTCTATTATCTATAACTCACTAATAGTAATTTTTACACAGTAAATGCTTGATAAAGAAAATATGTTTAAATTATTTGTCAGTTCTAGTATATTTTGAATGAAAATTAAAATTTTGATAATAAAATGTCTAAAACAAATAGTGTGATATTTTGCTAAATTTCTCATATAAACTGTTAAGTTCGTTCTATGTTGTTTAAGTAGTCTAATAACTTCCACGATGTTAACATAAAGCCAAAACACTAAAGGTTTATTATCAGTTGTCCCTAAAACTTTTCCCCGAAAATGTTATTTCATGCAAGGGATGGACAATGTCTTTGTTCAAGATAAAAAATCCATTATTGTTGAATAGTTCTTTGACTATAGGTAATAAACTTTTTCGAAGAAATGGACACTAATTTGAAGAAGACGTATAGAATTAATTGTAAAACGGGAAATAATGGTTAATAATGTTTGGAGAATTGACAAATTGGCCTAAAGAAAATCTTGAATTTATGAAATTTGGGTAAATAGTAATAGATATGTGATTGTATAGTAGATATAATGTAAATTGTAAGCATTACGTTCATGATATGTGCATTATAACGAACTTGATTTTGATATCTTCGATTTATACTTGTAATAATTTTTTAAATTACTCGAATTACCTTTATATGTAAGTAAATTTATTATAAATATATTTTTCTTTTCTCTTCTACTTAATTAAATTCAAAACATTTTTAGAAATAGGTTGAATTTACAAAACTTATTTTCCGGTTATTATATGGTTCAAAATGGTGAACATTTCTCTTAAATTTTTGCAACTATGATATTTACTTAAATCTCTGATGACCGAGAAGTTTGCTCTCTCAAATATACTCTGACGCTTCTGCACTTGTAAGGTTGAGGAAATACTAATCATTTTGGAATAAATGGAATTAGGAACAAGCTTCTTGTGTGGTTCTTCTAACTTTCTAAATCTCTAAAAACATTTTTACAAATTATATCGGTAAAGCAATCATAACTTAAAATAAAAATTATTGTTATTTCAAGTCGAAAAATTAATAAATCAATGGGATAAACAAAACATGTCATTTACTTCTAATCACAGATATAAATAATATACAAAACAGGAACACAAAGCTGTTTCAGTATTACATTTCTATGGCTTATCTAAACGTCACTACCTCAACATCTTTTTAAGACAAATTATTCATTGTCATTAGAGGTAACTCGGAAATGTTTTGTAAAAGTCCTCTTGTGTTTCGTGAGGTAATGTTTCAGTTTTAACTGTTTTTTTCGTTTCTATTCATACAAATTTTTCAATCTCAATATAACAGAAATTATTTTTATAGTGTGTTTTTTATTGTTTTCATTTCCATTTATTTAAAGTCGGTTTTGTGGTAAAATAAATTACGGATATCTCAAACATCAATACAGATTTAAATAATAATATGAGAATATTGTCCAACCCATTCTTACTTAATTATACCGCTCTGGAAAATACATTTTTATAATTCCTGTAATATCTCTCCGAAACTACTAAAGGAATATATAATATTACCGTTAAAAGATATTAAAGAATGTATACAAAATTCAACCCTTTCATTCCTTTATCTTCGAAACTACTGAGCATAAACTTTTGATAAAAATGAAAATATAGTGCTTTACTCATAGTTTACAGGAAACGTATAGCAAATATTCTAATATTAATTTTGAGAAGTAAATTAGAAACTTAAATGGGAAGAAAACATTTTTTTCAAGCGCATCAAGTAATACCTATATATATTTCACTTGTATTTTTTTAAGTTGTTTCAAACGTATTAAGGTAATATTTAAAATTTAATCCATTTCCCCCTTTATCTATATTGGCCCCCACTCGAAGTTTATTGGTCAAATAATTTTAATGGGAAAATTAGATAATTGAATAAATATTTTTAAAAATCAAGCGCCAGAAATAAAAGACTATATTTTTATGGAATGTTCAAAAGATATTAATGTAAATGTAAGAAAATCCACTCATTGCCCGCTCATATTCATAATTCATAATTAATAAAACAAGTTTTATGATTTCGCTAGATTAAAGCAAATCTCAAAGGTGGTACGGAATCCTTGGTTTATGTGTCCAACTCGCACTTAACCAAGTAAATTACATTTAAAACCAGCCTTAGCTGATCTATTTATGTCACTAACTTTTTCATGTATATTATTCATATAACAAAGTTGCTAAATATTAATATATAAATGCTCAATACCACATCAAGACCGAGCCTAATTATGCAAGATCGAGACAGGAAGAATGTGCAAGACCAAAACGAAATCCGAATAAGGGACCAAAGTATTGGTCTTGATTTGATCATCACTAGCCAAATAAAGATGTAACAAATATACCTATTACTCTCATTGGTATCACAAGTATGTTAAAACCAATATTAAGAATATATCTTATTAAAGTAAAACTATCCTATAAATTTTATATACACTCCAATGAAATTGGTTCAATCCACTAGAATATTTCGATTAATATTTCTAATAGATAGACCCGAATACTTCCAAAGCATATTGTTCAAGGCCTCTTCTATTTTCCTCACAATAACATCTAAAATAGTTTGGATCTCATTCACAACTAAATTTACTTCATACTCCCAAAAGAAGGACTTCAATACAAATTTACGACAGAAGATAATAGAAGTTTTATTTGCTGTTGACCGTGTTTGTCCTATCCTAAAATTAAAAAAAAAAACATTAGACATTAGATAACTATTTTTAATATTTCTGTGTACAACATTAGGTACTCCCAAATACAGAATCTTATGCAACTTTTATTTTTTCACTCTTCGCACGTTTCAACATCTAAGATGTCATCATCTGGAGTAAACCAAAACTGAAAATATTTCCAATTAGGCCTTAATATATAATACTAAAAATCTGTGTGTAAATTAGTGGGGAAAAACCACTATGCTAATGACTAATCCCTAAATACCTGACCTTCCAACTTAATAGGGTACGATCTTTTCGAGACAATATATTGTTTCTAGTCCATAACCTTCATCAGTTGCGCCCCCTCAACTAATTGCAATCTCGAATAATGATTTATGTATATAGTACATATAACTGAATGTATTTATTTTATCGCGAACTGTATTCCGACATCCAGGAGATTCAGGAAAATTTCGCTAACAGAGACTCCAAATCGGGAGTCGTACTTTGTGTAACGCCGTTTCCCTGTTATTCCTAGGATGGAAATCACATGAAAAAATTGCAAGGTTTCTAAAACCTATCAAAGAAATTACGATACTATCTTTTCGAGATTTTTCAATCCATTGAACGCAAGACAATATATTATTTTTAGCCGAGAGCCTTCATCAGTTGCGTTCCCCTCAACTGATTGAATTCTGAAATAATTAGATTAGATAAACCCGAATGGTGGCGTTCGAGTAGCAACGTTAAGTCAACTCGTCCTGCAGATTAGCGAATTATTTTGATAAATTTAACAACAAAAAATATAGGTGAAGGTGTTACAACGATCAGTGAAACAAACTGCTAACCATTGAGTGCTAAAATTCTGCTGGGAAATCGTGCTCTGAGTTTTCTCATACTATTTCTGTGAACCTGATTCCCGCCAAAATGGGCTTGTCAACAACGGACCTCAGGGAAATCAAATCCGTGATTATAAGTGTCTTCAATGAAAAACTCTTACAAGACATTGCAGTCAAAGTGGCTTCAGTGGTCGAAAAGCAATTTGAACAACAATTTGCTGCACAAAACGAGGAAATTGAGTGCATTCGTAAGGTAACCTCGAATTTGGTGAATGAAAACAAGCGCCTTAGAAAGATTGTTGACGATCAAGAACAATCAATTCGCAACTCAAATATCCTATATTGGGCCTAATCTGAAACTAGCGAAAGTCAGGATACGTTACGTGCGAAGGTACTTCAACTTTTCAAGTAAATTAAATGTTAACGTAATCTGACATAAAGAGATGAGCACGCTGCTATTCCAAGCCAAAACCCCCATCATATTAGTGCGATTTTGTTCCGACGTAGTTCGAATTTCTGTGTTAAAAAATCGTAAACAATTAAAAAATTCCGGCCTGACAATCAAGAAAGATCTAATGAAAGTGCGCCTCGATTTGCTCAGCAGTGCTATTCGGTTGTTTTCAATTAAATCCTATTGGGTTTTGAATGGAAATGTGTTTGTAAAAGTTAACAATGTTGTGCACCGCATTACTGAAGAAACTGATCTTCATGTGCTGAAAAACTCGCTGAATAATGATTAACATCTTCATCAGATTGTAAGTAATCCGAACAATATGTTTACGCCTCCGTATTGCTGCTTGTTTTCTTACTATGCTTTATGCAGTACCTGTGAGTAATGCAACATGTATAAACATTGTTTTTTTGTTTCTCTTAGCTATTACGCCTTTGCTAATTTAGCTTGAACATTTTTCGTTGTTAACAGAATTTGAAGCGGGATGAGTCTACTTTTTTTTGTTGCTTAATTGTTAATAGTTTTAGATCACAAATCTCTTTTAATATTAATCCCCTGCTATTCCCCTTCTACCCTTTTTAGATATGCTTTATTGGTCACATGTCAATTTTAGATCCCTACTGAGCGATTTTGATATTTTTAAAGATCATGTTTTACCTGCTCAGTATGATTTAATAGGTGTCACGGAAACCTGGTTAAGAGCTGACATAAACGACGAAGCAGTAGCTATTAATAATTATACATTTTTAAGACAGGATCGCGAGAGTCATGCAAGTGGAGTTGGCTTATATATTAAAAATGGAGTCAGATTCACTGTTCTTCTTAAAGAGTGCAGGGAGTATATTGAGCATCTTTGGGTCGAGGTGTCACAAGGTAAAGAAAAGTTTATTTTTGGTGTGATGTATAGGCCGCCAGGTCGAAATCAAAATGTATTTCTTAACTATCTCGAAGATATTCTGATTCGATTTACAAATTCAAATTATTTGTTTGGGCGACTTTAACATAGATCAACTTGATGTAGATTCCCCCTATACGTCTGAATTCAATAACATACTAGCCTGCTTTGATTTAAAGCAGCTGGTACCGACTGAATATCTTGTGATACTGCTACACTTATTGACGTTATTTGCTGCAACTTTGAAGAAGTGATAAGAGTCCGGCGCTACTGACATTAATGTCTCTGATCATTGCTTAATTTATTGCAAATTAAATTTTAAAATTGACCTCCTAATGACATGATTTACTCAGGGCACTAATAAAAAATTATGCTAATTTCAGTATTTGAAAGGTGCTCCCTGGTATGAAATATTTCTAACATGTATTGACGTAGATCCACATACTAATATACTTACGAACCTTTATAATAAACACGGTAAAACATGCAAAGGCAAGAAGAAACCATTCGCGCCGTGGAAACCGATAATATTCGTTTTTTACAACGCTTAAGAAATAAGGCTCTAAATCATTTCAGAATAACAAAAAATATTCATCACTGAATTATTATAAACAGTTAGAAATTTTACGACTACGTATCGAAGAGAAAAAAGAACTATCTCATAATCGTAAGGAATTGGACTCGTACGAAAGCATCATAATGTTATATAAAAATAATATCCTTATGAAACCTTCTCAGACAAAGGTCCAATAATATTGATCCCAAAAATTTTTATTGTAATAATTACAGCATATTGTATAAATCTCATTACATTTTGGGTCTGAAGAATCCTTAGAAATTTGTAATTACTATTTAACAACTTCAGTATTTAATAACTCAATTACCCTATTATGCTGGAAGGTCAGGTATTTAATGACGTTAGTGTCCAAATGAATTGCATAGTTAGGTTTTCCCCCTACTAATCAAAATTAGCCCATTAGAGATTTGATGTAGTATTATATATTAGGGCATGAAATTTGTCTTAAATATTTTCAGTTTTGGAGAGAACAATGTTTGGTTGTAGATGGCAAAGCCTCTGACTTCAACAACTAACTTGCGGAGTTCCCCAGTTTATATATCGGCCCATCTTATTTAACGTGTACACCTCCAATATTATAAACTCATGAACCACTAAACCTCTATACGCTGATGACACTCACAATATATTCTTTTAAGCTGGTGATGCTCAGATAGCCAATCGCTGCTTAATGCAGATCTAAACAATCTTTATATGATCCACAAACATCAATTAAAATCAATCCGGCAAAATCCGTTGCAATGCTTTTTTGCAGATGAAACCGTAAGAAGCAGATTCAAGATACCATTAAGCCTGAAATTGGCAGTTCTCCAATTCCCATGTAGCAAAATTTAGAATTATCATCGACGAAATCAAAATTCACGGAGCACATAAATTACTGTCTGCGGAAAAGTTATTCAACATTAAAAGCATTTATCCTCATAGGCACTATCTCTGTGAAACCAAAGCTCTTCTGGTGATCTAATTCTTTCCCATTTCAATTTTGTGATACTGTCTATGGGCCTTTTTTAGATGAATAATAAGAAACTGGTACAGAAAGTACAATGTCATGCCTTCGTTTAATTTTTGGTATAAAGCGACTCGAAGGAACAAAATTTTTTCCACAGATTGCATAGATTAAATCTGCGTCCAAAAAATTTATTAACTGTACTAAACATAAAAACCAATATTTTAAAAAAGGTTCTCATATCAAATCAAATATAATCAACGTTTAGCAATCTGGTACTCGTGACTTTTCTGTCATGAAAAAAAATCAAAATAAAATTGCTTCATCAACAATAAATAGCATCTCCCCCACCCATATTCCCAGGTCCACCGACCCTTCCTATGATGGGATAATTCACTGTTTATCCGTGCTTTATTTTGTTGTATTATATATGTCATATATTCTTTAAATTATGTTCATGCGTTACCACTCATGTTTATTTGTCTTTATTGGGTCTCAACAGCACTTAACCTCGGTTAAGAAGCCAATCAGCGCATTAACGTCAGTTTTTTCCCTATATTGCATACTTTATTGTTTTTTATATTGTATTGTAACTGAGAAGTATAAACGTCTTATTATAATTATTATTATTATTAATTATTTATTTACATAGTACATATTTTGTATTTATTTATTTTATCGCGAAATATTGCTCCAGGAGTTTCAGGAAAATCTAGCTCACAGAAACTCCAAATCGGGAGTCGTACTCGTTTGTAGGTTTACTAAAACTGTAATCATGTAGATTTTTCTCCATTGAACACATGACAATATATTGTTTCTAGTGAATCTAGTTATTGGTTATTAAATACTTAATTCTTAAGTACATTTCTAGGAGATTCTTATGAATAAATTATACAATGGGCTGTTTTGGGGTGGACCTTTTCTTAGGCCTAGGCTGGACACCAGGGTTAAGGAACACCGCACGGCTACTCAAAGGGCGGAGCTGACGAAGTCTGGGCTAGCTAACCACGCGTGGACCGAACACCACAACATCAACTGGGACCAGGCCAGGGTAATTCACAAGTAGGAGCATTGGTATAAAAGAAAATTTATAGAGACAGCATATATAATCTCGAACGTGAATATAATTAGCGAGCCCAGCGTCCAAATTAAAAACATTTGGAAACCCCTTATTCGGCCACTGGCGCTACACATCACCGACAACCAACCGCCAGATACGACGACGCTGATTGGACCGGATGAGACCCAATGACCATGACCGGCGACGCATGACCGATTAAAGGTATAAATAAAGGATAAACTGAATTTCCCATCTTTCACCTGATGACGATAGCAGATACAAAGCTATTGAAACGTTGCGAGATCAACATTTTCAAGATGATGTAAGTCCAAGGAAACTTCGAGGAACGAGGGACATTGTCTACCAGATTCAGACTAACAACAATCTCATATATACTTTGTAAATATAATGAAATATTTATCCTTAATTGATTGACATAATTATATGAGATAGGTACTATCCGATATTGTTTTCAAGATAATTTTAAAAATATATTACATACAAGTTAATATTAGAAAGTGATTTGCAACCACCACGCAAGACCAAACTTCCTAATTCAAAATTAATTTATTCGTTAATTACCATAAAATAAATCTATAAAACCTAGGATTATTTTTACTTTTATCTTATTTTAAATTTTACTTTATTGTACATATGAATGCAATCACATCGTGTTTGTACTGTAAAAAAAATAACAAAATTATAGTGTTTGCGAATAAAAGAGTCAATAATAAATACGAAAAATAATCATATTGAAATTTGGCTGATTATTACAAAATTAATTAACATTCTGTTTTAAAATTTTGTGCACAAACTGCATACTAATACATATACATATTTTTTGGAGAATCAAATTCAGATAAGGTTTCCTGAAATATCTATTGAAATTCGAACTAATGTTTTGAATTTAAATTAGGAAACGAACGTAAATGGGTACTCTGATTCACTAAATTTTCCCATAATATGAGTAAGTTTTCAACAAATTTATAAATTACATCCTGATCTAAAAAGTTAATAGTGAACACAACTTAATATAATTATTCGAAAATTATTTAATTCTACACTGTCTCGGTAACATTTAATATTAATCAAAAACTTTGAAAATCTACTTAACCTGCCCATCCTCTCAGTTTAAACCGAATTTTATATTTAAATCAACTTCACCTAAGGTCATTACATTACTGTTAAACATCAACCATTTCTTAGAGCACTCAAAATACAGTTGGTAAATAATATATAATTAAAATAGAATTGTGTGAGCCACTCAGTTAAACCCGAAAACAGTTCGTAGTCTATTTCAAATGGTGCAATTTAAATTTCGCCGATGTCGGAAATACATCACATTCTAATGATTATTTCTGTTCAACGACTTAAATTATATAAAAAAACAACATTAAGATACCTCTGGCAAATAGGGACACATACCTTCCGCCGACTAGAATGATGGTAAACATGTGGAATTTAAACAAATACCAAATGAAACTAGAAAGATGATCTTACATTTTAATAGAGCAGTTGTTTAGCCGATTTGCGCTAACATTGGAACTTTATTCCGACCAGCAGCAAATTCAAGTCAAATGTGCACCGCGAGTTGATGACATTAACAAAACCAGAACTACGCTATTACACCAATGCTACGGTAGAGAAATTTATCAGGATCTTGAAATGCGTCTTTCGAGAGTTGTCGGAAGAAACACTACGTTGCGACTAAGTTAATGAATTGGAAAAGGCATTGCTCAAAGAGCTTTGCAAAGAGTCTTCCAGACCTACCGATACGCTCTATAATGAAAGTAACTTGATTAGTACATCATCGACCACAATAACTGCATTTCACTGTACTACCCCCGAAAGAAAAGATATTCAGAAAAGGAATTTCTGCCAAACTCCCAAATTATCAAGTAGGAGACAAAGTTTACATAGGAGGGTCTCCAAAGAAAACTTTATAACAAATTTAATGGTCCTTTTAAAATACTAGAACTCTACAGAAATTCAACTACCTTACTAAATTCCCGAACTAATCAAGAAACCACAGTAAACTTTAATCTTATGGAACCTTTCAAGGAAGGCTAATTTTTTTAGAGGACCATCTTGCTTTTCGGGTCAGCAGCATCATAATTCGAAATAAAGTCCATCAATTACACATTAGGGATTTACTTTCATCAATAAACAAGTACAGCTGTGTCAAATCACAAATGAACTCTTCTGGTTCATACAAACCTTTAGGAGAAAGAAAAACTAACGTCAACCCGGCTAACATATTCCGTGCTGACGTACAAACCCATATCAACTTAGTTGACTAAATCTCAAATACAGTAAAAAGAAAATTCACTAAAATCAACATTGACACTCAAAAATATAAATGACATCAATTTTCAAGTACTTCACCATCGGCATCAATAAATTGAAATCTTTTGAACAACCAAATAAGTGTAACCCCATCAGTAATAAAAAACATTAAGTAGAGTATACATTCAAATCGACCAGAAAATGTTCAGATAATATCCGAAAAATAGAAAATATGATTATTGCTAAAGTAACCCACTAAATGGAGTACGTAGCTTTTATTTCTAGAACTCACCGGTAAACTAATTATGAAATTATCCATTTCTAAATGACAAGTTAAAATGATTTTAATTCTATGCCATTATCCGGTCTAAAAAGAATCCACAACTTATGTTTAACTCCTGAACATTTCATTATAACGTCTTAGTGGAAATATGGCTGATTTTCTAAATTTCTTTAAATATTGGACGATACTTATCAATAACTGAATTAGAATGGAAAGGCACTCTTGTGTGTGTCCGTCTGTCACAACCTATTTTCTCAGAAACTACTGGATGGGAAAGGTTGAAATGTGGTATTGTGGTGAGTCCATAAGGAGTACGTAAGTACAGTAAATAACAGAATTCTAATTTTGGGATACTTTTTGGGAGCCATTTTGTAAAAAATCGACCATTCACCCCTCATTATCACCCAAACGATTAAGCTTAAAATTTTGAAAAAACAAGGAATATAGGAGCTTACCCAAAGTTTGCAGGAAAAATAAATCAAAAATCCTAATATTAATTTTGGGGACAAATTATAAAGGTAAATTAAAAATATAAAATTTAATTTTTTCCAAGGGCAAATTAAATTACTCCTTATGAGGAATGCAAATAGATTTTTCCATATTTCTAAATAATTTGTATACAAAAATCGATCTATCCCCGCCCCTTTAGCACCAAAAGTATTGAGCCCATAATTTAAAAAAAAATAGGAATATACGACCTCACTTAAACTTTATAGGAAAAGATAAAGTGAAATGATCTACTGGAGAATTCTAATATTAATATATATTATATGAAATGTATAATGAAATGTAATAAAGTTCTAGAAAAGTGAAAGTAAATAAGTTGTTATAATTTTCAAGTGCATCAATGTAATGACATAACAAAATTAAAGTAGTATGGAAAAGATAGACAAAAAAATTGCACAGATTCTAGAAAAACGTGGAAGGAACGCAAATTCAACAAAGTATAAATCTTTTGATGACATATTAAAATTGAGTAAAATCTTGTCACTAATTAAAAAACGTAAAATAGAATTACGAAAATTTGTTTCCACCAAAGCCGAAAATCTGATTGAGGGATTATTCTCGAAATTGAATACGACAACGACCGCTGGGATATAAAAAATAAGCTGAAGAAGGTTCATAACGGGAGATTTTAAAACTTATCTTGAACGATCATAACTGAATTAAACGACAAAATGAATTTAAAATTGACAAATGCAATTATGAACAACTAATGCAAATAGTATCACAAGTTCGAAACAGCAAATAGTAGATTTATAAAAGGAGATAAACGACGACATAAAGATCCTCGCAGCAGTAATTGGAGGCCCTTAGAAAGTAGATGACGATTCCATACAGCCAGTGAAATTTCGAAATATTGTGCTATTCAAAACAAGGTGAATCAGCTGTTCTGTAAAGGATTTGCGATGTAAATAAGGTTCTAGAACAGTGAAAGTACCAATATTAGGTTCCTTTAGTAATTTTCATCTGGCCCATGTATAAACGGCAATTTGAGGCCGTGGCTATCAGCTAAGTATGGGGATAAGTGCAAGTAAAAATCTACTTCTTGAATTTATGGGTCCGGCCTAAACTCCTTCAAAGTTCCAGTTGATGAACAAGGCAATTTCGACAAATCAATCGCCATCCTAGAAAACGATACTACAATCAATCCTTGAGCCAGGTATACCAAGTCCAACTCAGTGAAGAAATTCAACGCAAAGGTTAAAAATCGGTGAAAGTCTTCAAAATTCGAAGCAGAGATTAGAATTAGTTCATTGTCCTATCCAGACCTGCCAGAGAAAAACAACAAAATTCATAAGTTTCATAAACGGCAACAGAGATGTGGAAGTACAAAGAAATTTAAGACTGAGTGGCGTCAAGAAGAGTAATGAAGCTCTACTTCGGGCTTTGGAAGTAAAGGCCGTCATGAACATGTCCAAGCCGAGGGTCCGAGCAGTTTTCTTCAACCAGGAAGAGTCAGAATCACCATTTCAAGCGCTGCTGGCTGGTCTGAATAAAGTATTAGAACAGTCACACAGAACTGGCACCAGAGGGGCATGTTACCGCTGCGGACGGACTTCCAACGTAACTGCCGAGTAAGGCTACCGGAACGATCACCAACCAGGGGTAACCAACAAACCGACCTTACCAACCAGGGAAACTCCAACCAGTCAGCATAAGGCGGAAAATGATGACTCACCCTCCACCAGCCCCCAGGACAGTATCCATCCGGAAATTTTGCCGAGATAGCGGCAGCCTAGTCATCAGAGGCACCATCAATGAGCGAGCAGTTATCATCACCATCGATACCGGCGCCGCTGTGTCCATTGCCAAGTCCAGGGTTTTGAGAGCATCAGAAATTCGGCCAGTTACCAATAACATCCAGCTCAGCACAGTCACCGGCGAGTCCATGTCAATACAGGGTGAGGCAGATGTCGTGCTACAGATAGGGGACAACATGATCCGGCATAGGGTACTGGTAGCGAATATTGAGGACGATTTTATACTGGGTATGGACCTAATTAGCCAACATGGATTTATGTTCGACCCGAGGTATGATGTTCTTCGGTTCCTAAATGAGGAATTTTTATTGACACGGCCTGTCAACAGTTCGGTCACCTCCATAAAAATTGTGGCAAAGTCTTCAGCTAGAATTCCCGGAACAGATTATTCATGGGCAGCTAGACAGCAATCCTGGGAGCTGCGTTGGAATGGTGGAGCCCGTACACTCAGCTGATGACTACTTAGTTGGACGGGCTATAGTTAAAACCGGACGAGATATACCAATCAGAGTCCTGAATTTGTCCAACAACGACATCAGAATTGCCAATGGTCAAGAGATAGCTTGTTTCGAGCCAGTAGAGACCATCATCAATTGCGAAGAAGAGTATCAGACGTCGGTGAAGGAGACAGGACCCAGTAAACAGTTCCTACAACAGTTTGCTGACCATTTGACACACCTGACGCCAGAGAACCAGAAGAAAGCCAAGCAATTTATCACAAAGCACTGGCAAATTTTTAACAGTCAAGATGGAACCACCGGTCGCATCAACATCATCCAGCATAGAATAGATACCGGAAAGGCTCAACCCATCAGAATACCACCTAGACGACTACCATTGGGGCAACAACAGGCAGTCGAGGAAAACATCGACTCCATATTACAAAATGGAGTTATTGAGCCATCCATCAGCCCATGGTCTGCTCCCGTCGTGCTAGTTAAAAAGAACGATGAAACCACCCGATTTTGTGTGGATTACAGAAAGCTGAATGACGTCACGAAGAAAGACAGCTATCCACTACCCCGAATCGATGACACTTTGACCACACTAGCAGGCCCCCGTTGGTTCTCCACACTAGACCTAAAAAGTGGATATTGGCAGGTTGGTCTACACGCAAACGACAGAGAGAAGACAGCGTTCTCCACCAGTAAAGGGCTGTTTCAGTTCACGGTCATGCCTTTTGGGTTATGTAATGCACCCGCTACATTTGAGAGGCTAATGGAGTATGTACTGAGCGGGTTAACATGGAGGACGTGCTTAGTATACCTCGACGACATTCTAGTCATGGGTCAGACATTCGACGACCATCTGAAGAACCTGGGCGAAGTATTCTCCAGAATTAATAACGCCAACCTGAGACACCAAGAAGTGTTCCTTGTTCCAAAAAGAAGTAGAGTTTTTGGGCCACGTCGCTTCCGAGTCAGGAATCCCGAGAGACAAGCATGAACTGCGAAGCTTCTTGGGCCTCTGTTGCTACTACAGTCGATTTGTTGAGGGATTTGCCACCATTGCCGCGCCTCTATATCGGCAGACCACTGAGAAAGAGACCTTCCGTTGGAATCAGGATTGCGAAACATCATTCAGGCGACTGAAGGCAGCACTATGTTGCAGCCCAATCCTAGCCTTTCCTACACAGTCCAGCAAGTTCATCTTAGACACCGACGCCAGCAACACCGGTTTGGGGGCTGTCCGATCCCAGATGCAAGATGGTGAAGAGAGGGATCGAGTACTATAGCCGTGGATTCTCGAAACCAGAAAGAAATTATTGCGTCACCAGAAAATAACTTCTTGCAATAATAAGGGCAGTAGACCATTTCCACAAATACCTCTATGGTCGTCATTTCTTAATCCGAACAGATCATGCCGCACTCAAATGGCTGCTGGACATGAAGACACCGGAAGGACAACTGGCCAGATGGATGGAGAAATTACAGCAATACGATTTCAAGGTGGAACACCGTGCCGGCCGTTTGCACAATAATGCCGATGCCCTATCCAGAAGACCCTGTAGAGCGGAATGCGGACATTGTCTGAAGACGGAACAGCGAGAGGGTATTTCGATCAGGCAGATCCGAGTGCAGGCCAATGAAGACTGGACAACGGAAGAGTGCATCCAGGACCAAATGACTGATCCAGACATCGAACCAATCTTGTCACTCAAAATGAGAGGGGCACCCAGGCCACGATGGGACGAGGTAGCTAGATACTCGGGCGTGCTGAAATCGTTATGGGCTCAATGGGACTCTCCAAGAGTAGACAATGGAATGCTCAAGCGAGTCTGGGAAAGCGCTGATGGACGAGAATCCAAGTCCCAACTGGTAGTTCCGAAGAGAAAGGTACCAGCCATCCTGACCGAAGTACATGATGGGATTACCGGAGGCCACCTGCGCATGAATAAAACCCTAGACAAAGTTCGCCAGCGGTACTACTGGGTGAATTACTTCGAAGATGTCAGAGCTTGGTGCCGCAAATATGCCACCTGTGCGGCCAGTAAGGGCCCGAAGACCCGGACCAAGGACAGAATGCAGCAGTACAATGTGGGCGTCCCATTTGAGAGAATCGCCATCGATGTCGCCGGTCCGTTTCCCGAGTCTGAGAGGGGGAACAAATACATTCTGGTCGCAATGGATTACTTCAGCAAATGGCCTGAGGCATATGCGATACCCAACCAAGAGGCAACCACGGTAGCGACGGTGCTAGTAGAACAACTATTTAGCAAGTTTGGCGTCCCGATGGAACTACATTCAGACCAGGGGCGTAACTTCGAATCGAATTTATTCAAGAAGGTTTGCACGATGTTGGGGATCAGGAAAACGAGAACAACACCATTGCACTGTTGGCATATCGCTCTGCCGTACATAATAGTACAGGCCTGACCCCAGCCAGGGTCCTATTCGGAAAGGAGCTGCGATTACCCTGCGATTTGCCATTTGGCTCCCCCGAAGAACATTCCCAAGACATCGACGATTATGCCGACCAGCTCCGACATAACATGCTGGCAATACATGAATTGGCCCGAACGCAGATGTTGGCCACCAGTGACCGGATGAAGACGCGATACGACCTCAAGGCCAATTCAGTCGGGTTCCAGGAGAGTCTGGCTGTACAACCCCCAACGGAGCAAGGGTAAATCCCCAAAGCTTACACCCGCCTTTTTGATGGTCCATACGAGATGGTCAAGAGGCTTAATGACGTCGTCTACCGGATCTGTCGAAACCCCAAGGCTAAGTTGAAGGTGGTCCATTTAGATCGACTTGCTCTCTACCATGGAGAGGATGTTTCTGATCGGGACGATCAGAATTAAAGGGGGAGGAGTGTTACGAAATTTACCAAATCCGACCCTGTTTAATTTCAGTACGACAACGACCGCTGGGATATAAAAAAAAGCGAGAAGGTTCGGACGGGGGAAAAACTTATCTCGATCATAACTCGACAACTGTAAAATTGACAATGGATTATACTAGAGTATTCGACGCAGATTTTAAATGGAGGACCCATCCTCGCAGCAGTTTAGTTAGAAAGGACGACTAGCGTATTTCGTATTGTTATTGTGAATCAGCTGTTCTGTATAATTTGATGTAAATAAAGTTCTAGAAAAGTGAAAGTAAATATTAGTTTTATAATTTTAAATTGAACCCACGGACTTTACAACAATATTATCAATGTACAAAAAATCGACACCTTCCCTTGACACGACTGAGCCTATAATTTTGAAAACAATTAGGAACATACTCAAACTTTACCGGAAAAATAATGTCTTAATCCTAATATTAATGTTGAGGAGCAAATTATAAAATTAAATGAAAAATAAAAAATTAAATTATTTTCAAGTGCATCATGTAATACATAAAATGAAAGACGTCTCATGAGAAATACAAATATATGTTTTTATTCCTTAATAAGATATTAAGGAAAATATTTAAAATTTAATCCACTCCCCCTTTACCATCGACACTCTTGAGCCTATAATTTGGAAAAGAAAATAAAAGGTTCTCACTCAAAGTTTATTGGCAAATTGATGCGAAAATCCGAATCTTTATTTTGGCTGGCATATGAGAAAGTTAAATAAATTTGTTAAAAGAATCAATGTATGAGATTATTTTAAAAGCCCCATGGTGAGATATAAGAATGTACATTTTTTATAATTTTAAAACGCTTAGTTTAAATATTATCCACCCATTCCGTACTTATCTTCGAAATTATTTAGCCAACAATTTTGAAAGAGGGTACAAGGAAACCAAAACTAGAAAAACAGGATATTAAAAATATTTATGCTATTATTTACCTAGATTATTACAAATCTCAAAGATTGTATCGAACCCTTAGTATACGAGTCAAACTCGCACTTGACCAAATTATTTATATAGGTATTTCGTTTTTTGGAGACTTTATATTATACTATATAATATTTTAACATTGCAATGTTTTCAAATTTACTCATTCATTACAGAAGACCAATAATAAAAAAAATGAGAGGTTGAAATTTATCCGGACTTGAAAATACAATTTATGGCATCACACTCCCTCTAAGGCACGCTATGAGTGTCTTTAGGGAAAAATTCACTAAACCCCAGATATCCTAGATATCAAAAGGGTTTAGCTCTGTGGGAGCCCTTGCCAGGTTTTCAGGCCCGTGGTTGGAGTCGTGGCGGCAGTTTCCCATGAATTTCCTGACCGCCCTAACAGGACGGCTTTTTGCATTTGTTTGTAAAGATGTTCGTCTAGACCGAGGTATTTTAAATTGTATAATAGATGTTTTGGGACTAGTCCTGTCGTTGACATAACAATTGGTACAGTTCGTGTGTTGTTCATGTTCCACTGAGTCTTTATTTGAAATTCCAAATCTCTATATTTGGTTATTTTCTCAGCCTGCTTGATATTTATATTATTGTTGTTAGGAATTGCTATATCAATTAAAGTTGTTTTCCGAGAGACTTTATCTACCAAAACTATATCTGGTCTATTGTGAGCAACAGTCCGATCGGTCAGTATCGTGCGGTCCCAGTACAGCTTGTAGTTGTTATTTTCTAAAACAGATTCTGGTTTATATTTATAGTATGGTAATCTTACCAACTGCGATAATTCAAGTTTCAGTGCTAGTTCCTGGTGAAGTATTTTTGCCATAGCATCGTGTCGTTCTTTGTATTCAGTTGCAGCGAACGCTGTGATAAGCTGGATATCCAGATTCAGATGTTTGGCAACCGTACCTGCATCTGTCGTTGTTAATAGATGTACTTTAGATAGTTCATAGTTGGGATTACTTGATCTTGGATTGCCAATATAAAGCCTTTCGTTTCAGGAAACTTATGACCAGAGATCAACCAGCAGCTCGAAGCTGCACTGTCGACATAATCTTGGTTGACGTCATTTATATGTCTTCCATGAAGGGGCTTCTCTTTCCATTTCAGCAGTTTCTGATCTGTGGTCTGGTGGTGTAATTCGACATGTTGTTGTGTCAGTCGCAGTGGTGTTGAGTCATCAACCTGGCATATGACTCTGTGTAGATCAGAAAATTCTGCGAGTTTCTGGTAATGACTACGCAAAGTAGAAATTTGGTTGGTCTAATAGTTTACTTAGATCTGTCAATCCTCTTCCACCTTCATACCCTGGCAAAGTTGTACGTTCGACAGCGCTCTTTGGATGGTGATTTCAAGCTTTTGTTAGTAAAACCCGAACTTTTCGTTGTAATTGTTCAATATCAGTCTTGCACCAATTAACTATACCGAAAGAGTAACTGAGCACTGAACACGCATAAGTATTAATAGCCTGAAACAGACTGTTACTGTTTGGTTTTCATAGTCAAGTGATCAATTCGTTGAGCCTGCTTTATTCCAAGGTATTTGTATGTATGGCCTTCCTCCATGGATTCAATTGAGGTGCCATCTCCCATTTCGTAGGGCCCCTGCTGTATTTTGCCTTTTACTATATTAATAATTCGGCATTTGTCTAGGCCAAATTTCATATGGATGTCACTAGAGAACCCTTCTACTATTTTAAGCATATCATGCAGCTGTTGTTTCGTAGCTGCCATCAACATTAAGTCGTCCATGTATAACAAATGGTTTATCTTTAATGCTTGTACGTTGTTGTGTTTGAGACTGAACCCAACATTAGTCGAGTTCAGTTTGTTTGAGAGAGGGTTCATGGCAAGGCAGAACCACAGCGGGCTAAGAGAGTCTCCTTGGAATATACCCCTTCTGATTGGAATGGGGTCAGTTTGTATCGAACAGTTGGCTTCATTCAGTGAGATTTTGGTTTGCCAGGTGGACATGGCATATTCTAAAAAGTTAATAATACAATTATTCACTTTATAGAGTTTCAGCACTCTAATGAGCCAATCATGTGTAACTGAATCAAAGGCCTTTTTGTAGTCCACATATGTCATGTAGAGATTTCGTCGTTTGGCGTGGGCTTGATTGCAGAGAAATTTATTATTAATATTAATTTTATTATTGATACTGATTTAATTTACGAATAGTTTTAAATGCTTGGTGCCATTTGTTTAAACAAATTTTATAAGCAAAATGGACTGCAGACTGATAATATAGATATTTTATAAAAAAATGTCGTTCTATTTGATAGAAAATTTATTAAATAATCAGTTTATTGTAAACAATGGCAGAAAATGATTATATTTTTTATATAGAAAAAAAAATTTATATTTAAAAAAGAACCAACTTCAGCTGACTTAAAATAAAAACAGTTTAGAAACCGTGTGCAATCAATCACTATTTTTAGACATATATTTTTTAATTAAGGTACAATTCAATTGAAAATTTTAGCGTATTCTGATCTCTCTCTCTTTTCTCCCTCTATCTTGCTCCCTCTCTGGTTTTTATTCTTTGCCTATATTTTCCAAATATATTTTAACTTTTTTATGTGTTTTCGTATTTGGACCACTTTCTATAAATGTAACTAATTTACTCTATATTGCATCCACACTCTATATGCTTCTGTGTACTGGTTACTCCTATATAACTTATTGTTCTATCATTTTCTGAAACACCCGGTACAACTATAACTCAACTCAACACAATATTACAATGGTCCGGATATCTTTAAAACCAACCTGTATAAGTACAAATCCTCTCCACACTATCTCTTTTTCTATTGTTTAAATTATTCCTGTATATCAATGATTTTACTTCGCCTCATATTTCTAGTATTCCATTTATGCAACTGTTCATGGTCTACCCTATATAATAAAATTCACCTTTTTGAACCACATTTTATGACTATAATTGTACTCTACCATTTATTTCAACCACCCGGTATATGCAACTGCATATAAAAAATTTTGAACATTTTATGAGTATAAATTTACTATACCATTTATTTCAATCACCCGGTATATTTTTTTAACCCGTGTCTATAACTATACCCCGTCCTACGTCCTATAATTCAAATATCCTAACTGCTTATGCTTATATAACACATTTTTGATACACCCTCAATAACAATAATTTTACCCCACCCTTACTTCAAACACATTGTCTAAGCGACTACTTATACTCCAAACTATATAACTTTTTTAAACCGCCTTGTATAACTGTAATTATACTCCACCTTATATTTCAACCGTCCTGTATACTCAAATGCTTCTGACAATTTTTAAAGCCTTTTGTATAACTGTAATTATTCTCCGTTCTATAACGCAAATGTCCTCTGTATAACTCTAGTTTTGCTCCACTCTTATTTTAACCACCTTGTATACGCAACTACATATGTGCTACCCAAAACAATATTTTTAGAACCACCCTGTATAATTAATTCAATTCCAACTGATATTTCAACCAACTGCTTATGTACCACCTAAATTACATGCACGCACGCACACTCCTTCAACCGTATTCCACACCGAAGAGATCACTGGAATAACAAATTTTCGTTTTAATAAGCTAATGGAATATTTTCTGCAATTTCACGCGACTGTTAGTTAACTTCGCTTTTAAAATAAACTGACTTCAAAGGCATCAAAATGAAAATCATTGCAAACACCCTGTACGACATACTTTCATGGCAAATCTTAACATTTAAACTAGATATTTATTGTCTAAGTACTTCTTGCAGTCTGCTTTAATTTTGTTAAATGAAAACGATTGTATCGCTACTACCTCCGTAGAATTCAGTCGTTCCTGGTTGCCGATGAATAAGGAAGAAATTGCTAATGATCATGTCCTTGTGAACAACCCAATATCGGGATAGTTCATAACGTTATTTCTAGGTTTTCCCTTATGCTTTTAATGGGATCACTGAATCAACAAAATTCTTTGTTCGCATTTTTGGCGAATGCACTATCTTATAACAAAGTCGCACCTAGGAGCGCCACATAAAATTCTGAAGATCTCCCTTTCAAATTCTTCCAATTTGAAAGGAACTTTATGATTATATGATCTTTAGAAGTTTGTGTGCTACCCTGTATATTACAAATAAAATCTCTTAGTTACGTCAGAAATCAAATAATACATATTGTCAAATATTTACATCTTAGAATTGTGCCTTTTTTATCCAAGTTTCTTAACCATTGACAACGGGGTCTGACCTAGACCCCGAAACGTTTGGAATATCCAGCAATTTTCTTAACTGTGGTGTTATTTCCCAAGAAGTACTTAGACATTGAAAAATATGCCACAAATAGCATTCAGGAAACAACTAGATATTGATTATGAAAATGTGACATTTACCATGAGATTTGGTTTTTTTGCATATATTTTTCCGATTTTCAGATAAATGGTAAGTTTTACGTTATAGAAAAATATACGGAATCAAGCATATCATATCTTTGTAGAATACAATTTATAATATTCAAATTTCTTGAACGGTTTTAGAGAAAACAGTGAAGAATCATTGTAAATCGCTAAAATCTAGACCCTCATTTACTTTTTTGTTTTGATTTTGTAGAAAACCGCAAATCTCATGTTATAGACAATTATATGGGACCTTTCTGTAATGTTTCTTAATATAATGCAGTCTAATTCATCAAAATTGCCCAACCGTTTTTGAATAATCGCCCCACATACATAAAAAAAAAGTTGCATACGAATTGATAACCTCCTTTTTGGAAGTCGGTTAAAAAAGAAACTAGTGTTTAGTAAAAATGTCAAAATATTTTTTTATAATAATAAATATATTTTTTATCAGGTTTAATGAAAACTAAAGACAAATTATAAATGAACTATTCTAAGAACGGTTACGGCTGGCGAAAATGAATAATGGTAATAAAATAAATTACTTCTAATCACCTTTACGAAATTAAATTTAGAGCTTTAATATCTAATGTATGTGAAGTTAAAAAAATCGGTGTAATCCAGACAGTGTCAGACTGCAGCGGCATCGGCAACAGCACCGCAAGACAAAAAACTTCCCAATGGCAACAGCAAAGCAAGCGCGACAAATCGACAATCCCAATAATTAACAACTTGAGATGCTCTCTTGTTTCCTCTCGATATACACGCGTTCCAACCTTCTTATTGGTCGAAAACGAAGGTGTGTAGTGGAGAATAGTATAAATACAACTTTACAATGATGAAGAAGATAGTCGAAAATTTCGTAAAGGCGATGATGCAATTTGAGATTAACTTTTGAATTGCCTTTCTTGTTTCAGCTTTAAAAGTGTGTTAATATTCGACAGTGGTTAACGCTAATTTATTTTTCAAATTTCTATAAAAAATTTTGAATTTTCTGCGGTTGAGAAGTGCGAAACTACAGTAAAAATGGTGAGTTTTCAAATTCTATTCAATTTAGCCGGCTTTTTAGAAATTATTTTTCAGTTTTAAGTGAAAAATAAATATTTTTTAACGAGAATTTATCTATTTTGTTGTTATTATATGCGAATTTATACTACCTAATCTCTAAGAAATATTTAATTTTCAATTAATCCCAACATGAAGTATAAAATCTGAAATCGAATTTGTTTATTTAATTTAGTAGAGATTTTCAGTTCTAATACTGGTCAATGTTACTTCAATAATATAAAGTCGTATGGTCATATGGGATTTTTTTTTAAATGATACCAGTGTGGGCTATTAGTATATTTATTAGATATAATTAATAATTAAAACATTTCTTACAAAAAA
This sequence comes from Octodonta nipae, assembly GCA_034190945.1. Taxonomy (NCBI): domain Eukaryota; kingdom Metazoa; phylum Arthropoda; class Insecta; order Coleoptera; family Chrysomelidae; genus Octodonta; species Octodonta nipae. Next base: position 53,436,237 of record CM067221.1, on the reverse strand, counting down.
AATTAGATCATACAAGAAAACTTATTTACTAAATTGCTGTATAATGTATTCAAATTATTTCACCATAACTGAACTATAGAAAATGGGTCCTAGAAAATATGTCTTTTAATTTTATTACATCTTATATTTCATTACTCATATTATATACTATAATATGAGTATTGATAATTTCAATAATTGTTGAGATTAATAAACATAGCAATAAATGTTTTCTATTGTTTTGGAGTAAATAAATGAATAAACCTAGGTATATATAAAAATGAGTTGCACAATCCATATCTGTTTTTATGTTGATTATTTCACAAATTATTAAATTACTCCTTTAGAAAATAAATACTCAATTGACCAACATGACCGCTAATCTTTATAAAACCATAAAGAATACAGTTATAGTAAATTATAATTTCTTATGCCCGTGTAACTAGAGAACTATCATTATTTATTTACGGCACGTTTGTGTGTTATCGTGCATACTTTCAAACAAAATTGTAAATCGAAAAGCCAGAATTAGCCTATATTCTGTGTTATACACCGTACGCGCGATTCTGCATGATGCAAGGGAAATAAAAATTTCATTCATGAAGTGCCATTCACAACCGATGATGAATGGATTGCCTAAGGAAGTTGAGTTGAAGTCATTGTCGTAAGAGCGATATCCAGCTTTCTATTACTTCTTATCAAAACCACATTAATTTGGATTCTTAAAAACATAGTAGGATAAATTAGATGTTCAGTAAAATGATCTGTTATTTATGTATAGGATACGGCACAAAATATTGTATTTGAATGCTCAGTACTGAGATTAATTAGATCTAGGTAATTGTAAGACGTTTGGACAGCTGCTTATAAATTTAAATTCATCGTTGAATAGTATTTTATTCTGTTTTGAACTGTTTACTTATCTATTTGTAGGTCACAGTAATTGTTGTATTTTAATAATATATAAAACTGATTTAGAGCAATAATTTTTATCTCTTAGTATGGCCGCTTCAAATTTTCTAAACATATAAAAGCAACTATATTCTTGAAAATAATTGGTTTTCAATTTTGATTAGCATGAATTTAGTTGATGTTAAAAAAGTAACAATCTTAAAGAACATTTTTTATATAATTTATAGAAAAGTACATTCACTCATTATAATTAGTCGTCATTAAGAAGAATTGTTATTGTTGTAAGTTCATGGGGTTCTTTAATTAAGAGGAGTTTAATAATTACTATAATAAATATATAGTTTTGACTCATACAAATTTTGGATTTGAGATTTTGTAAAGATGGTTTCAGATAGACGAAGATTATTAATTCTACTTTTGACTATTTGAAGTCTTGTGATTATTTAGTTGAAATGACTAATGTCACAAGTAGTTTCTTTATGATTTTCTTTTCACCTCAAATGACTTATATAATTAATTTTCAAAGAGAACTTGTGCAATTAAATAATACATCACTTTATTTTTAGCTTTCTTAAGTTGTTTTTGGTTCTGAAAATTCTTGCAATATGATTAGATAATAATGTATCAGACAACAATAAGAAATTATTAACGTCCATCAGTATTAACTCTATACATTACTGGGTAGTTTATCCATTACTCGATAGTTAATCTTTTACCTGCCATTTTTTATTTAAAAAACAATAATGTTTATTATGTGTCACTATTATTGTCTATATTTCGTCAGGTTGATTCTAATTATTTGCATATATTTGCTTATGTTATTTTGTATAAATAGGAAATTTTATTACAGAATTTAAACGTATGCCGTATTAGTTTAATTTTTTCCACTGAACCAATCGTTACTTTGAAGATGAGTTACTTGAGATGGAAGGACATTTTTGTTTCATATCCCAAAGTATTTAATTCCTAAAAGAATTTTTTTAATATAATTTGTTAAGACAATATAACTGTATACATTTTGAAAGTGATTTTTGTTATTAAGTCATTTCAAATGAAGTCTTCCTCTTTTCCATTTGCACACGAGTTTACTGCGAAATTTTCCCTCTTAGGTACTCTTGATCTATTCCATATTACTCACTATTTTTTCATTTCTTAAGTGTCTCTGTACACATTTGCTGTAAATCCTATTTTTGTTTAAATTATTCAGAACTTCTTTTGCAGATCTTCGATAAGGAATAATGATCATTTAGTAGAGTTTGAGTCAATGACGTTGTTTATACGTATCAATAATCTGATCTTGACATCATGCCAATTTCTTTACAAATACGATTAATAGGAACTCTACAAAACGTTTGCTAATAAGTATTCTATGAACGAGCTTAAGTATCAGAGAGTTTTAATAAATTATGTGTATGACGTAAACGCATAACATATAAGGTTCGCTCTATAGAATAATAAAAACCCAATCCTAAATTGATAATTTTATGTCTTAAATCTACTTTTCAGATAATGTCAAAATTCATATCCTCTTAAAATAATTAAAAAAAAATAAAGGAACAAGCAAAATATTTGGAGAAAAACCTCTAAAAAATGAACAAACAAAGCAAAGAAGACAATGTAAACTAAACATGGTACGAAAATAGGTATTCCAGTTTAATCAATATTTCAATGACGTAATAAAATGAGTGACCAGTTTCAATTATATGATTGAAAACGTTCTTTTTTTTTAATATACTATAAGTTGAACTGTGATATAAAAATAAAAACGAATAATATTATCATACCTATATGAAAAATTTGATTTCATTTCTATCGTTTATAAAAAACTTCAGTGCAAAATATTTTATTGGGTGAGATGTGTCATATTTATTTTGATCAATTAATATCTTTGAGTGTCATTATTTTCTTGGCATGGTATCAAATCATATTTAATTCTTATTTTTTTAGTTTATAACCCAATTTACTCAAAGATGAATTAGTTTTTTTTGTAGACGCCAGTTGCCAATAACTCCAATAATTTTAAAATTATAGGCGAATTGAGTGTTTGCACAGCCAGCTATCGAGATCGCTGATTCGTGGATAATTTTTCACATGGTTGAAATAATTGGTAACTGGCTTCTACGATCTAATCTTACATTTACCAAATGATGCAGATAACTTATTTATACAATCAAATAAACTACTAAGTAAATAAAATTCATCTGCAGGTTCATTGTTGAAAACGTTTATAGAACTATTACCTAGCTACAAAGTTCATTTGTGGAAGATGTTTTGGCATATTTTATACTTTATAAAACAAACCTTCATATAAATACAATAAAAAGGGAATTTTAGATATAAAGTAACTTATTTAGAAAAACCAAGTGTTGACTAACATGGCCCAGATCATAATCTCTCTATAAACACCAATACCTCATATAAATTAACCAATTTCAATTTGTTATAGGTTACCGTAAAATTGAATGCAGTATGAGTGAACTTTACTAAATTACATTTGCCTATGCGAATATGAGAACACTGTCTTCTAAACGTTGTTTGTGGCATATTCTTGATTACTTTTATGTTTTTTTGGGCAATAACACCACAATCGAAATAAAACGACGTATATTGAAGCCATTGAAGGAAAACCAAACGTTTCAAAGTCTTGATTACTTTTATGTTTTTTTTGGCAATAACACCACAATAGAAATAAAACGACGTATATTGCAGGAATACCAAACGTTTCAAAGTCTATTCTGACTTCGTTGTCAATGGCTTTATATTTATTGATGTAGATTGCAAAATGAAAATTTGATTTATAAATCAAATTTCATTTTGGATTGCAAAATAAAAATTATGAAAAGTGTTATTTACGACGACATTTTTTTCATTTTTTTGTACTGCTTATATCCATTGAAAATTACTAACAAAAAATACGTTTTCTGTTTATTGTTAGTCCATAAACTGCTGTAAGAGCTGCTCTTGTGTCTTGGCCGGGAGACACTATTTTATCACTGTTCAATAGATATCGGCCAGTACACTTGAAGTCACCAAGAGAACAAAATACTGGTAATTTATTTTAACAGAGGTTCGACTTTTCTGACATTATCCTTAGAGTCATCAATTGCTTGTGAATTAAGATTTAAATTTATTAATTCCCACATTCAAATGCGATTCAATTGATTAGATTTCATGTCCCCACCATTGAACAAGTTATAGACCCTAATTTATGTAGTCATTAAAAAGTTATACTCTTGAATGGACGTATTAGATTAAACACCGGCTTTATACAGAGTGTATTATTATCTTTTTGATACTGCGAGAAAGTATTTCCATACGTCCATTATTTATTTTATTATAATGTTTGTTTATTTTCTGTTTAAAATGGTAAGTTTTTTTCATTTTTAATTTCATAGTTTATTTAATATTGGGGTTTTTGCATTGTTCAGCAATTTCGCAATAATATGTATCAAATGAGAGAAATATATGATTTCAAAAAAACACTATTAGTTACAAAAGAGAATGTTTAAATAGAGAGGAAAATTGTAGTAATTTTAAAATTGGTTTACTTTAACTGTTCTTTTTAAAAATAATTAACTGCCAGGTAAATTTCGACAATTTGTAAAGCTTGTTAAGAAAAGAAGTGAAAAAAAAATTTAAAGTTTCATTCAGACCTATAAATTTATTTTTAAATTTCTTTAGAAAAACATATCTCAAGTGATTCAAGTTTCGAATACAACTTATGATATTGACGTTTAGGTAGATATCTCCCCTTATTTATTAAAAAAATACAACCTATAATCACAGGGATATATTTTATTGATATAAATTCGGTGAACTGTTTTTTAAATACTCGTAATTACCTCTTCCATAAACTTTTGGGTTTTACTTTACTAGAGTCGCCGACTGAGTAGAAATTTTTGTCATTAAATCCTTCCGAAATGAATTTTTACTCTGAAGAACATTACTGTTAGACTTTTGCCTGAATTATAAAATATATGTATTCTGGCTTAAAAATCCTTCTCTATTATTTAACTTCGATTTGAACCCCGTATACCTACCAGGCTACCAAATGGTGACATTACTAAGAAGTAAATACTGAACAGTGACTCCATTTATTTTTTGTTAAGAGTAAAATGTTTACGGCCATACATATTCACTTTTAAATAAATAAATCTCTATTATTATTGCAGTTATCGTCAGAACATTCCAGAAGTAATGAGGATTCTAACATATATTTGAAAATCATTTAGACTGTTCACGCAGTAAATTATTAATCTGGTTCATATTGATTGGAATTTTAATCTTCCACTTCTTTTTTTTTCATCAAACAGATGAGTCATTCATTACAATTTATAACAGTTATTAATATTACAAGTGCAATTTGTTTCATAAAAGTATATAGACAATGATATAATATACAGTCTCAAGCAGGGAATATTAGAATATAGGAATCAGGATATTCTTTTTTTCTTAATTTGTTATATTCTAACTCAATGAATGAGAAGTATTCTATATTAAGATGCGTTCATTTTGCAAAAACATTACGTACCTATCTAATAAGCTTTATAAAAAAAACTCAGCGCTTTCAATCCTTCTCAGTTTAATATATGTTGAACAATTTACATATTAAAATGTATTTTTTATTTTTAAGTTATGAACAAAGTAGATTTGTAAGTGATTATCTATACGACTGCCTAGCCTTTGCGACATTTCATTCTAAAATGATCCCCCTACGATAAATAAATCTTACTGTATAAACTCTAAATATATAAAGTTCAAATTTTAAATACAAGCCACCATTGAATCTATATATATAACAATGCTAACGTCATTTTTGCAACTGTTATTAACCAATTCTTCGTATCTGCTACATTTATTCTTAAATGATACGAATATCTTCTGTAAGTAACCATTTTTTGTAAAAACTCCCAAATCTTAAGTGTCTACCACTTATAATAATTTCTTACAATGGTTATGTAATGTATATTGGCTTTTAAAATGTGCACGCCCTCATCTAAACAAAAACTGATAATGTAAATGTATTCTCGGAGGTTCAACTTGATAAAGTTTAGGTGCTGTGCATCTTTGTAGCAATGTGTCAACAGGACAGGAAGAAAAATTGTACCTGCATTTATTACTTCTAAAATGCACTAACACTTACATAAATTAATGACTTTTGGACCCCACTTTAGTCATAATCAGTAAACCTAAATAAATGGGAAGATTTTAAATTGTAATTTCTTGAGAAAAGAGCTTATTATTTTAATTGATTTTTTAATTTATACACTAGGTATTGCATCACTATCTCTATAGACTACAAAATGAAGATATGTGTACATAGTTTGTTCAGATATTATTATCGTCACAAAACTGATGTTATTTGTATCCTTTCAATAAATCCTTATATTAGTCCCGGCATTGTTGCACATTTTTTAAATCTAGGTACATGTACCTAATCGCCATGTAATTGAAATTTAAAATATAAATGAAGTTTCCTTTCAACTTGAAATTTAGACTTCGCCATAAGTAAATTCGTCTCCGTCACGTATAGGTATTTTTCAAGAATTGATATTCTTTGAAATCCGAACACGCTCTAATGAACAATGACCTGTTTTAAATCATTTGCAAATATTTTTTCAACATGATCTCCATACGAACACGTGCAACCCAATTTTCATTCAGTAATAATTAACAAGTAGTTTTCTCGGAAATAGGAATTGATTAATAAACCTTCAATAACGGCTTCATATTTCATCTGCGTAAATATCATAATTGTCTCAAGTAGTTAGTTAGCCTCCCATGATGACGATGATGAATATGATTTGAGACTGTATGGTGCCACTAGCAGTATTCCTGGAATGATTCATAACTCCTTACGATAGCATTCTGCTGAGTAATATCATGCGATGCATGAAAAGGAATTTGATTGGCTAGTTTGTTGCTAAGCAACTGTCAGATAAATGAATTAGAATTTCTTGGCAAATTCTATGAAAACCGTGAAATTAAGCTATAAAAAATTATACTCGTTTTCGAGATTTTACACTCCTTTGTCCACAAGACAGTACATATTTCTTATTTATTTTATATTCATACTCGGACATAATGACATTAAAGCACTACAAAAAATATTTTATATCTGAACTTGCAGTGTGATTTGAATGAACTTTTTTCCCTTGTACATTTTTCTTGTGTGATAAAAAGTGAAGTTTCTTTGTAATACCTTAATAAAAATAGTAGGTTTCATGTTTCTTCACCATTATAATTTTTTATTCAGTTTTAACTAAACATCTTTTATTATAAACCTTTTTATTGTATGTAGTAGCCTGTGGACTTTTGGTATTTCTTTGAAACATTTGTGTTGTTTTTGACTATCTTGAATTTTAAAATATGTCCTGAATATTAAAGCTGGTTGAGAATGGCTATAAAAATTTTAATATCTCTATGAAAGTTGTTTTTTCAATATTAGCTCCGAGTATATACTAATCTATGTGCTTTTTTTACTCACGTTTTAAGAATACATCATTGATTTTATCGAAGGGTAAATCGTATCATTAGGTGATTTAACAAAATAGGGCCTTACTCCCAAAATCGTTGGCATGTATGTACTAGCGAAAGAAAGGTGGTTTCCTACGCCTATCCACTCTCAGAAAAATTAACAGGAAAGAAATTACAAGGCTTCTTTTCCGTTGCTCTCTCCACAAAGAATGCTAATAATGAAATGTGGAAAAAGTATTTATGTATTTAGTGGTTATCCAGCATAGTCATAATACATTCAGACAAATACTCTTTGTTAATAATAGAGGATTTAAATATTTTTTCTAGGTTTTGCAGCAAAAAACAGTTCACCACCTTTTTCTCCTTTGTTTGTTTACCGCTTTTCTTTTTTTTGTTGTTAATAGCTATTCAGTTTTAGTGTTGTAAGTGAAAAAAGATTGGAAGCAATTAATGATAATCAATTAATTAATATTAAAAATATCGTTTTTTACGAGGACACCATCAAGCTAAACTAGCTTTGTTAAACTTCCGTTCGCTAGAAGACAATAACAATATAAATATTTGAACTGATTCATTAGAACATAGTTATATTAGTGAATTAAAACGACAATTGGTCAAGAGAGCGTTTATTTGAAGTGAAATGTATAGTATAAAATTAGCAAAAATTCAGTTGTAACCTGGCGGCAGTTCTACAAATTTTATACAACTTCTCTACATCAACCCAAGTACCCAGGTGGGTGGTTACTATAGCAAAACGTACGACCATATAAAACTGTATCAGACAATCCTATTTAAATTGTAACATTGGTCCACATTCAAGTTATACGATAACTTGGACCATTTTCTTGATAAAAGAAAAGAACCATAACAATGAAGAAAATTACATTTAGTAACAGAATGAAATATCGGACATGACGCAGTTAGAAACAACAAGAAAAAGAAAACGCAATATCAAATAGCAAATCTCATCATGGAAAATGGATATAGCCAAATATGGAGAATGTAATATAAGAAGGAGAGATTTGATTTGATTATTACTTATATTTGAGACACGTTTTGAGAAAAATACAGTCAATGATGGTTCTAAAAGAGATATTCAGCCAAGCCAATAGGAAGTACCTACAATAAAAATGAATTCAGAATTACTTGAGATAAAATTGTCAACAATAATTGTTAACGATCTGGAGGTTGGCATTTATGAAACAAGATTTGTGGGTAACAAAGAATTAAAATAGCGGTATCGGGGAATACGAAAAGGCCAACAGAGTAAGCTAAACGGGGCAAGCAGTAAAGGGTAAATATAAACTAATGACTACCCTTTAATCTATTTCTGGAAAACAGATTATAGGGCAGAATAACTAGATAGATGGCAGTAAGTTATCTATCATTTTCTTAATCCAAAAGAGCCAATTAAATATAACTTTCTATAAAAACATTGTACTAAAGTAAATGTTATCAGGGTACAATTTAAACAAAAACGTGAACTGTTCTATACTCACATTAGGATGGCAATATTGCTTTAATGTGCACTCTAACCTTTCCATTCCTCCGCAATCTTTACTACTAATCATAATTGATAACGGAGAAGTTGTGCGAAAAATATGTGCTTTATCAATATTTCACATTTCTAAAGTAATAAATTCCTTTTATGAAATTTAAAATGAAATACAAATTAACTGTCATTTCGAAGAAATACAAATCTATAATTAGCAGAAAAACATCGCCTTTAAAATTATAAAGGTTGTTAATTTTATAAAGTCCTCTTAAACATATTTATCGTTTTTTAATATATTATTATATATAATCATTAATGATGAAACATTATAAAATAGCCTTTTAAACTAGAATAAAAAATAAATAGTTTCCTATCGGGCTCTCTTTCTACTAAATTATCTATAATTTTTTGAATTTGTTTTTCCTAAAAACTTAGACTATTGCTAACATTAAAATAATTAACTAATCGGTCCAGCCCTTCTCAGGTTATCCAGTTACTAACAAACAGCAATTCATTTGTATTATATACATATACCTACAATTCACATAATGTCTGTATTTTTCATTGTAATTTTGTGACAACAGGCAGGGGCGGATCCAGACACGAGCTTCAGGGGGGGCTATTCAATATGTCAAGAGGGGGGCGATAACATTCGCATTTTACCTAAGTGGAGCGGGAACTTCTGTATAGTTTCAGATACATTGTATCTCCAGGGCTATTGTATTAAAAATGTCAATTTTCGGTTTAAACGAACACAAATTACTTTATTTTAAGCTCTTGATTCGAATAGTTCCTCTTTAATTGTTTAACTCACTGACTTTGAGGATCTCAGAGGTGGCGATCGCCTCCATCGCCCCGTCTAGATCCGCCCATGCCAAAAGATCATATTTGCAATATATAAATTAACTTAAAAAGTAAGATATCAGACACGTATTAGAAACTTTATTTTGTTTGGAAATTGTTTTATGATAAAACATTCAGTCGTAGTGCATCAACATTTTTAATTGTATAACAGAATTTCTAATGCCAAAACTAATATATTGGTCTAGGAGACATGCATAATTAGCTAGTGGAAATCGAGTGGGCGGGGACTGCGGTTCGAAATAATGATATAGCGCTTTGGATTACGTGGTATCAAATTCTCTTAATTTTTGATTTTCTTGACTTCTACTGATCTTGTTGTGGGAAATAGTTGAAAGCACATCTTTTTGTGCTACAATAATTGACAGTTGCGTTTGTGTGCAGTAACGCTGGATACTATCACATATTCAAGCATTATTAAGAACAAATAGGAATGTATATTAAAATGTCAAATATAGGAATAACCTACATTAATATGTTGGCAGAGGTTTGATAAAAACATAGGTAAGACTAAATTGTGACAGTCACAAATCATGTTTATTTAATAAGAACAAACATTGAATGTATTTTAAAATACTTAACATATACTTCTCTTCAGTCAAATAACACAGGCCGAATCGGTTCTATTATAAATGAGATGATTCATAATACAAGCATGCTTATCGTACGCATTTTATAGTATTTTTCCCTTCAATGCGTGTCCGTCATGAAAGAAAATTACGTCGCATTATAGTAAACTACGTCTGTCGCATCTATCACGCTTTATCACTAGAATAAAAAGGTCAATAAACGTACAACAAAATAGAATCTACGTCAATTAAAAAATAATATAGATATTCTAGTAAGCAAAATAGTTCCACTTATTTTCGTAACTCTGCTCAAAAATTGTGTAATAGAGAGAGTACAAAAGATAAATTTAATTTGATATCTGGATACATAAAATTAATTGTATGAGTCATTAACTTGTGTTACTTTTATATTTATTTTTTTCGATTTCAGATTGCCCCGTCAGTATTATATTTGGTATTAATAATCTCTCTTCAGCGCTCTGACTGTCGGAGGTTAACAGATGACATAGACAATGAAATTGGCAGTGCTACCAAAGAATACCTGGAATACCTCGTAATCGATGAACCAACGACGCCTGTTATCAGAAAAAAAATTGGGGACCACGTAGAATTATCTTGCGGAGCGAGTGGATCACCGCCTCCCATCATACAATGGTATAGACGAAACCAGAGATTAACAGAGGTGAGTACTATCAATAGTTTTTAAAAAAATCTCTGCTACTCTTTTTCTTTCATATAGAAATTACTCTGCTTGGTTTTCTTCAGTATGCCTCTAATATATTGTTGCATCGGTTTTGTTGTTGATCAGTAGCGCGTTTCTATTTTAAACTGATCTCTCTCTGTTTTGACTGCTTTGTCTTTGACTATCCCATTTAATTACTCCTGCTATTTAGTTCTTTTATTTTGTTATTACTCCTGTTATCTGTGCTACTAGTTCTGTCATTCACTGGTTTACCGCCAATTATTGTTAAAGGTTGTTTGCAATATGCTTTTTGTTATTATTCTATCGCGCCCACAGCGCATGCCACTATTGCCTGGGTGATAAATTTTACTTTCTACATCTTTTGTTTCTCTATATTGTATCATTAAGGATATGTTTGCTGTATGCACTTATTCTTCCACTTTCGCTTACATTCCACGGCCTTCATAAATGTTATATCAGTCATAATACATTAATGAAATATTTTTTATAGATAATACTTAGTATTAGTGTTTATTACTAAATTAGTTAAAGCCTTTTCCTATTATTTTTAGAATTATTTAAATAAAACTATTTCATTAAACTAATAATAAAAAATATGGAAATGTGGATTTCCATTCTTCCGGTATAAAAAAAAGTTTGCTGTGAGGGTACAAACTTTGTGCATATCCATTTACACCAAAATAATATGCACAAAGTTTTGTATCTTACAGCAATCTTTATTTTTTACCCTCAATCTCGTTTCTACAGCTAAGTTGTTATCTTCATGGAGTAAACCAAAACTGTGACATGTAACGTTCTGCATCTAGTTGGTTAGTGCTGGCCTTCGATGTGAGTCTTAGGTTTTCTTCTTGTGCTTTAACAAATAAGGAATAGTTGCCTTCCTCCCCCAAAAGTATTTATGGCTGATTCACCTGACTTTCTTCAACATGGTCGCTCTGCATTTTTTTTATATTTCTTTTTTAAATACATTTTGTGGGTTTGGAAAATAATGTGAGGCTCTTGGAATTGTTGTAATTGGTTTGTTCTTATTTTATACTGCAGGGGACAGTAATCGCTACCTATACCAGCCAATTTGAGACAGTTTACTTCAATTATTTAAGGATTTATTCGCCTTTGTTTCAGATCTATTATTTTTGCGAAATTCGTTTTTAGTGCAGAAATCTGTCAACAAGCTTCAGTCTTCAAATTGAATTCTATCGTTAGATATTGCCTTTGACGATCAATAGTTTGTTATTGTTGATAACAGAGTTGTTTCATTAACTGTTGGAGTTTTTTGGGTGTATCTCCCATAATGGTTAGGTTTTCTTTATTTTTACTGCAAATAGGTAGGAAAATAATAGAAAAAGTCGAACCATAACATAAAAGGCCTCACTGCACAAACAATGCTTACTATTGGCCAATTTCGTCGTATCTAGGCAACCTAGTTATATTGCTTAGGGCACTCATGAGATGCTGTATTAAATAGAAAGACATGGTGTAATATGCGGTTTTAAGATACATTAGCTGCTAATTGAGACTTTCAAACATCCATGTTTTACTATAGAGCCACCCAACCCGTACAATAGCTACCCAAGCAATCTCCACCACAAGTAACTTTGGGAAATTTCTCCGTGCGTAGTATGCCCCTTAGTTACCTTGGAAAAAAACGATATTTGCTTCATTTAGATAATATAAGAAAAATAGTATTACTCTTAAATTATGATATTTTAAACTTTTTTTTGATAGATTCTTGTTACTTGTCAATATGGGCTTTTCCTAAGTTATAATTTGGCATAGTGACAAAAAACTACATGAAATTTAATGCTTACACTGGTGAATAGGAGGTAGTTTGTCATTGGAATTATTTTATTAGCATTATTTTTTCGTCAAAAGCAAGAAAACATACAAATATTGTAATGGCAATTTACTTTTTCTTCTTCTTCTTACTAGCTCACCATAATGTTGTAAACTGTTTCTATACCCAGGACATTTTCCATATTTTCAGTTATATATATTTACTTAAAAATTGAACACTAGCCTCCTATATAAAGGATAATAATATATAAAAAATTCTACAGCGCAACAGCTAAAATAAAATATAATATGTTCGGCAGCAAAGAGAGTTTAAATGTAATCGTGAAAGAAAAACCGTGGTCTATTTTAATTATTACTCTGATTATTATCTCTAAGGTTGTGTCGCTGACTGTTCGGAATATAAACGCCCATAGACTCATACATTATAGAAGCACGATTTTGTAATGTTTTTTCCCTTTTTTTAGAACGAAAACTACGATACAAACGTAATAACTCAAAGTACGGGGATGTCTAGCGTGCATTCCAGACTTGTTATCAACTACCTTTTGCCAAAACATCAAGATATCTACACTTGTGTAGCTGAAGGACCCACTGGTACCAGAAGTAGCAGCACGAAAGTCAGTATTAGTAAAGGGAATGGAGGCGAATTAAATTACACTCAGCTAATTAGCGCTTTAGGAGCTCATCGTCTACCGCGTATAACTTTTTGGGCATCTTCTTACTTTGAAGTTATTGGTAAGTCAATTCTACTTGACATTCTATCAATACCTATGTCATTAAATAATTTATTATGTTATAGGCAATGATGTAATTCTCCCATGCAAAAATGTTGGCAATCCCAAACCAAATCAAATGTGGATCAATCAACAAGGAAAAGTCATTGAACACGATGAGAAATATTCCATCCTTCCTGAAGGAGGACTTAAAATCAGAAATCTTCAATGGTCAGATATGGGAGAATATATATGTTCTGCCGAAAACTCCGTTGGTGTAGATTCAGTACAAACGTTTTTGTACCCAATGCGAGTAGGTATATTTTTAATTGCTTTTATGTAAAAATTTTTAATGTCAGGTAGCCCCAGACAAATATTAAGTTTGCTGTTCACTTCACTTTTATTTAAAAATTATTTCTGGTAATCTCATTAAAATCTTATTGATTGATATTTTGAGCAAATATATAAAACTTGATTTATTACAAAATCTGAGCCGACATCCAACATACGCCTAGCGAACCTTAAAGTAAAATAACGGGTACACTGAAATTCTTCAGACCGCGGTTAGCCTCTAATGGAGAAAACCCGATAAGTGTCCAATATGAAATTTCATCTCCTAATTCCACCTTAATCCCTCAATTCTTTATTCTACCTTAAATTTAGGCACCTTAACAAAAAATATTCATTAAAGTCTCATAAAAAATAGCAGCATAATTGAAAATCTCATTTCTGAAGTATATTAAAAATCAATACAGGCTCAATCCAAAAATTATCTAAATCTACAAAAATAAAGTATTACAGTTTACAACGTACATTTACATATTTTTTTTTATTACAGTCATCAGCGAACTGAACTCCTCAAAGAAAAGTAGTACCCAATGAATATTTATTTTCCAGATCTGAATCTAGTCAAATTTTCTCTTAACATTCCAAGTGTAGATGGTGAGTTCAACTTGGAACGTCTATATTTTTAGATTAATTTATAACAAAATAGTATTTATAATTTAGGTATTAATAGTTGTTTAAAGAACACATGTACTTATATATTTAATTATAAAATTGTACATTTTTTTATTAAATGTAATAAATATTTATGAACAATGATCATTTGCCTCTGTATCCCTTTTACGTCGCAATCCAATAAGATATAGTTTAAGTTCACTGAATGCCAGGGTAGACATTTGATACATTCAGTGTGGTTCAAAATAATAGTAAATATCGAAAATACTAAAAGAACCCACTTGACATATACAAAGATTAAAAATACAATAATATTTTCTGAATGTTATATACCGGCGGTTAGCATCATCCTTGAATACTTTGAATCTCATTAAGTAAAAAAAGTTTACAGAAAGTTTAGCAGAGCCATGAAGCATCCCAGAGGCATAAAACTGTATGACTACACGGCAAATATGTATGTACCAAGTGAAATCATGTCAGAGCATCGATCACAAAATTGAGCGATGATTAAATTTACTCTGAGAAATAAAATGAGACACAGTATCCACATGTAGTGCATTGTATATATCGCCACAAACGATTTTTTCAATATTCTAGAAATTTTTCTAATTTGGTAACTGTTCGTCAGCCCAAGTTATGAAAATGAAGAAGAGGAACTTGATTTGTACCGTGCCTGGTATCCTGTTTAATTGTGGGCGTACAGTAGCATCATCTTAATCAAAACCAATTAGCCTATTGGGATTTATACAAAAACTTTTTGTTCCTTCTTTAGATCCCCTAAACTAAGGGAAATAATTTACCTGAAGTGGTTAAAGCGCTTGAAACTATTGAAGAATCTAATCTTGAAGCAGAATCTAGGTATAAATCTCACCTACTGCATGAAGTGATCGGTTTTTAATTCATTCTTTTCTTAAAAATGTGGGTTCATATTCTTAGAGAAATTAGTAGAGTTACCGAGTTACAAAAAGACCCGACATCTATTTTTATTTTTTCTGAGTTCTTTGGGAATAACACCACATAAACTTGAAAGTCTGTATATTTCAAAAAGTCCAAACGTTTCAAGTTCTAAATCAGACCACGTTCTCAATAGTAATAACACAAATCAAAAAGAAGTTAAAAAATTAAAAGGATTCGTAATGAAAAATTGAGTAAATCACAATTCAATGACGAATTCTGCGAGGACGAATCAAAAGAACACGAGTCCTGATAAAGGTGAAAGTGCGAAAACTTGTAATGAAAATTTTGTCTTCCACAATGTACACGCTTTTGTGAATATTTTCACCTAAAATTTGCAGAACAAACAAGCCGATCTAGCTCAAAAATATTTAAGGCACTTGACCACCGATTTTAAAATGGAAATAATTTATAGTTAAAAAGAACTCACTGCAACTGGCTTTTTGGGGGTGGGTTTTTAATTTTTTTTTATTGGTGATGGGTCGATTAGACCTGTAAAATTTATATTTGTGCTTATGTATTTCCAGTATGCATAAAATTGTATAAATTAAAAATGAATATAATTTATATTTCTCTCTCTCTCATTTTTCTAACCACCCTGTATTACTACAATTCCACTCTACCATATATTTCACTCATCCTATATATGCAACTGCTTCCAACATGTTTTGAACACATAGCTTCTTTGAACCACCCTGTACAACTTTAATTCTATTCCACCTTATGTTTCAACTATCCTATATATGCAACTGCTTAAGTACCACCCAATATCGCATTTACCTGAAAGATTTTTGAACACACATGTATACCGGAAATTTTACTTCGCCCTATGCATACACACCTACCACCTTACAACTTAAAGAACGATCGCTCACATAACAATTTTTCTTTTCGATACATTTCACTCGACTTTAAGCCCCGTAAAATGAAAACCGTTACAAACAGTCTGTACGATATACGTATATGGCATATCTTCACATTTAAGGTAGATTTAAGGAATTTGACATTTGCATTGATTTTTTTTTGACATATTTTCCCGATTTTCGGAAAAACAGTATATTTTACGTTATAGAAAATTATACGGAATCAAGCTGGAACATCTCTCTGTAGAATACAGTTTAAAATGTTCCAATTGATTCAGCCGTTTTAGAGAAAACAGTGTAGATTAATTTAAATTCACTGAAGTGTTTTTTCTCATTTTCTGGAAAACCCTAAAACTCGTTAAAGAAAATTATATGCTACCTTTCTGTAACATTACTTAATACAATGCCATTTAATTCATAAAAAGTGCCCAAGCCGTTTTTGAATAATCACTTAGCATAAATAAAAAAAAAACATGCCGATAATTCATTTTTGGAAGTCGGTTAAAAACGAATAGGTATATAGAGCGTATCTGTTTAATATATCTCAATTTCTGAACATAGTCATCATCCATTTCCTTCCATCTACTCCAATTATGCGCCTGTTCCGTCCAGTTTACTTCCGCTGATAGTATTAGGGCGTTTGCCCAATGTGTTGGTGGGCGTTTTCTTTTTCTCTTTCCAATTATGGTGCCCAACAGTAACGGATCCAGGGAGGGCTTGGGGGCTCATGCCCCCCCAAAATCTATATATTATATCCCTTTTAGTGTTTATTTTGCTAAAACCTCTCTTCGGTCAAGCCCCCTTCAAACGACAAACCTGAATCCGCCACTGATCTCCAGTGTAGAGATAAGGAGGATATATGCCCCATAGCGATCTTCATTTAATGAATTATTTTAAAGCAAATGAAAAAACACAAAATGTACAATTTTGCAATTCCAATTTTACACAATATCATATAATATCAAAATCGCAATCTATTAATCTAAGCTTTGTGTATCAGCTATTTTTCTCAATATTTGTTTATAGTCCAAGTCCAAAAAACTTATTAATAACAAAAATCGAATACAACACTGATTCCCAAGATAATCAGAAAGACTAAAAAGAGTGGGGAACAGATACAATATTAAAACATCATTTAAAACAAGAAATACGCTAAAATCAATTATATCAAAAACCAAACCAAATAACACAACTCAAAATACAAAAAATTACATTTATAAAATCTCTTGTGAATGTAATAAATTCTATATTGGAGAAACCTCTAGACCTCTAAATGTTCGAATAAACCAACACCAAAAATACATAAAAAAAACGACAGTTTGAAAAATCCAAAATTGTGAATATGCTTGGGACCATGGGTATAAAATACAATTTCAAAATTCGGTTATATTACACAAAGAAGAACACCACACCAAAACAAAACTAAAAGAGTCTGCTTTCATTTTGATAAATGAAAACGATTGTATCGCTGATACCTTCGTGGAATTCAATCGTTCCTGGTTTGCGATGATTAAGGAAGAAATTGCTAATGGTCATGCCCTTGTGAACAACCCAATTTCGAGATAGTTCATAAGGTTTTTCCGAGGATCACTGAATCAACAAAATTCTTTGGTCGCATTTTTGGCGACAAAGTGGCACCTAGGAGCGCCAGATAAAATTCTGAAGATCACCCTTTCAAATTCTTCCCATTTGAAAGGATCTTTATGATTATATGATTTTTAGAAGTTTTTGTGCTACCCTGTATATTAAAAATAAAATTTTCTTAGTTACGTCAGAACTCAAATAATAGATATTGTCCAACATTTTAATTTTTCATCTTACAATTGTGCTTTTTTTATTCATAGTTTCTTAACCATTGACAACGGGGTCTGACCTATACACCGATACGTTTGGATAATACAACAATTTTTCGTGACTTGCGGAGTTATTTCTCAAGAAGTACTTAAACAGTCTTGATCTGAGTACTATGGGAATGATTTTGTTTTTCAGTGAGTGTCTACAGACCAAATACCGATCAAAGAATTCTTGTCCTTCTGATTTTCTGTCTCTTGTTGTATTTGGTTACTTAGTTATCTGCATTCCTCAACATTTTCAGTAGTACATTCTTTACTTTAGAAGCTTTCTCTTCTAGCTCACCTAACATCTGTTGTAAGTTTTTAACTATAATAATCACGTCATCAGCTAAGGCCGTAGCCAGAAAAATTTTTAGGGGTTGGTTGTATATATTTTTTTATTGGTCGTGGACTGATTAGGACTGCAAAATTTATATTTTTGTTTATGTATTTCCAGTATATAAAAAAATTATAAATATAAAATTTATTCTTATGTTAAAAGTAAATTAATTGGTTAAAATTGAATCTCCAAACCCAAAATTCCAAAATTTCGGGGGCTACGGCCTTGTCATCAGCGAATCCTAAGTTGTCAAATCTCTTGCCGTTTATTGAGATGTTTTTGTATTGCGATTGTAGTCGTTTGAATACCTCGTCCAGGACCAGAGTAAATAATTTCGAAGAAATAGTATCACTCTGTCGACTTCCCTTATCACATTTGTGTTCACTTCAAGTTGATTGACGATGTTCGTTTTGTAAATATGTATATGTATATTCTATTAAGATTACTTAATAATTTATATTTAAAAAAGAACCGACTTAGCTAACTTAAAATAAAAACCGTTTAGAAACCGTATGCAATCAATTAATATTTTCAGACATATCTTCTTCTTTATCTGATTTAAGGTATAATTCAATTGAACATTTTAGCGTATTCTTATTTCTCTCTCTCTCTTCTTTCTCTCCCCTCTCTCTTTGTCGCTCTCTAATTTTTATTCGTTGTCTATATTTTCCAAATATATTTTAATTTTTTTATTTGTTTTATTATTTGGACCACTTTCTCTATATGTAACTCTAATTCACTCTATATTGCATACACACTGTATATGCTTCTGTTTATTGGTCACCCCTATATAACTAATTTGCTTATCATTTTCCGAACCACCCTGTACAACTATAATTCAACTCAACCCAATATTACATCGGTCCTGATATCTTTAAAACCACCCTGTATAAGTGTAAATCCTGTCCACACTATTGACTCTTTCTATTTTTGTATTGTTTACATTATTCCTGTATACCAATGATTTTACTTCGCCCCATATGTCTAGTATTCCATTTATGCAACTGCTCATGGTCTACCCTATATAACAAAATTCACCTTTTTGAACCACATTTTATGACTATAATTGTACTCTACCATTTATTTCAACCACCCGGTATATGCAACTGCATATAAAAAATTTTGAACCCATGTCTAAAATTATACCCCGTCCTACGTCCGATCATACAAATATCCTAACTGCTTATCCTTGTATAATGAATGTTTGATAAACCCTGAATAACAATAATTCTACCCCACCTATTCTTCAAACACCTTGTATAAGCAACTACTTATATTCCAAACTATATAACATTTTTAAACCGCCCAGTATAATTGCAAATTTACTCCACATTTTATTTCAACCATCCTGTATTAAGTTCAACTGCTTCTGACAAAGGTCCCAAAACCCACAATCTTTTAACAATTTATTGTATACGACTAGTTTCGGGGTCTACAACTTCCACCCCATTATCAAGTAAAAAAGGTACAAATAATCAAAATAAGACAAACATACGTTAAACGTTATATGATAACTTATATACAGGACTAACAAAGTAACATATTCTCACATATACATTCAAGTCACAATGAATAAAATTATTAAAACTCCTACACGTTAATAGTTGAAATTACAATCAGTTCTCGCAAGGTTATGTGTCAAGACGGTATGCCTAATTCACAATTATTTTAGCCGGATAGAAAAATTTTTTATTAAAAAATTAAATTAAAAAAACTACAAATGGAAAATTTTTGTTAAACTTCAGCTTATTACTGACATCTCTATTATAATCTTAAAAGTTGTATAAACATAACTATAGATTTACTTAGACAGTATTTAATAATCTTGTACATCGCACAGAGATGGCCTGTCACGTTTTAAATTGTAATTGAATATATGGACGAAAAATCATTATCAAAATGCCTGTACTATGATTTTTGTGTGATCTCAAAATTTGCAGTTGTTCTATATTATTAAGGTACAATTATTCGCTCGGTGTGGAATCTTAATACCATTTGTCTCATTAAATTTATGGTTGTTATCTAAGAGATGCTTGGCAAAATGCGAGAAACCCGAAGAGTTATGGTTTAGACATCTAAGATGTTCTTTTAAACGTATTTTAAAGCATCTGTAGGTTCTGCCGATGTAAAATGATGCACATGTATCGCATGTAAGTTGATAAACACCACTGCGAGTCATAATATCAGTTGGGTCTTTATTGTTCAATATGAAGTTGCCTAGAGTATTTTTGGAAATGCTTATGTGTGGTTTGAAAAGGTTGGCTATTCTGTAAGAAATATTGCCATGGAATGTTAACGATCTATAAGGTTTCTGTAGCTGGAAGTTATTATTGTCATGTGATTCTGGTAGGTATACTGAGCATTCAACCATTCTTTTTAATTTTTTATTCAACAATTTGTCCACGACTGAAGTACAAAACTCATTCAGGGTAGCGATTTGTTTTATCGTTTCAAGTTCACGATTGTAGTTGGATTCACTTAACGGAAATTTTATCAGCCTATTTATGTAACTGTGTAATGCCGCTAGTTTATATTGTAGAGGATGGTTGGATTCGTTATGAATGATAATACCTGCATGGGAAGGTTTCCTGTAAATATTATAGCATATATTGTCATTTTTTAACGTTAAAGTGAGATCAAGGAAATGTCATGCATTATTTTGTTGTATTTCTAGTGTAAATTTAATGCTAGAATGGAGTGAATTCAAATAGTTCAGAAAATGGCATATCGGTTGTCTTGGGAACCATTCCAAATGGATATCATCCACATATCTACAGTAAAATTTGATACATTCAAAATAAATGTTGTTATTATTAATATGAACATTTTCAAAGTTATTCATAATAATGTCGGTCAAAATAGGAGAAAGTGGTCAGCCCATCGCAAGGCCATGTGTTAGTTCATATATTTTACTATTACTAGTTGTACTGTAGAAAATGACGTTTTTAGTTCCTTATAAACTAACTCCAAAACTTCAGGAACTGGTATATTTGTGAACAAATTAGAAACATCTAGGGAAATTAGGATATCATTGTTAGCTACTGTTATATGTCTAACTTTGTTAATGAGTTGGGAACTGTTCTTTATGGGGAAGGTAAGTTGTCAGTATACAATTGTTTCAAGTTCTGGTTTAACTATTTCGCCAAGTTATATGTAGGTGAAAATGTAAATGAAACTAAAGGTCTAATCGGTATCTCCAAGAAATTATCTGATTTATGGATTTTTAGAAAGCCATACAATCTATGAACATTGTTTTGTACAGGTGTAAATTTTTTAATAAGGAACGGATCCAACACTGTTTGAAAGTATTTTTTACCCGATTATTAAATGAAGTTGTATTTATTTTACTTACCTTAATATCATTATCTTTCAGAAAGTCTAATACTTTTTTATTATAGTCCAATCTATTCATAATTATTGTGCAATTTTGGTATTAAGATTCTACACCGAGCGAATAAGAGATTGCACCTTAATAATATAGAACAACTGGAAATTTTGAGATCACACAAAAATCATAGTAGAGGCATTTTGAATGCACAACTCAATCTTGATTTTTTGCCCATATATTCAATTACAATTTAAATTGTGATAGGCCATCTCTGTGCGATGTACATGATTATTAAATACTGCCCAAGTAAATCTATAGTTATGTTTATATAACTTTTAAGATTATAATAGAGATGTCAGCATTAACCTGAAGTTTAACAAAAATTTTCCATTTGTAGTTTCTTTGGTTTTTTAATTTAATTTTTTAATAAAAAATTTTCTATTCCGGCTAAAATAATTGTGAATTATTTGAAGGCATACCGTCTTGTAACATAACCTTTCGAGAACTGATTGTAATTTCAACTATTAACGTGTATTAGTTTTAATAATTTTATTTATTGTGACTTGAATGTATATGTGAGAATATGTTACTTTGTTAGTCCTGTATGTAAGTTATCATATAACGTTTAACGTATGTATGTCTTATTTTGATTATTATTTGTAACTTTTTTACTTGATAATGGGGTGGAAGTTGTAGACCCCGAAACTAGTCGTATACAATAAATTGTTAAAAGATTGTGAGTTTTGGGATCTTTGATTTCCTATTATCATGATGGTAAGGACCCCACACATACCAATATTTAAAAATACTGTAATTATTCTTCGTCCTATAACGCAAATATGCACTCTGTATAACTATAGTTTTGCTCCACTCTTATTTCAACCATCTTGTATACGCAACTATTTATGTGCCATCCAATACAATATTTTTAAAACCACCCTGTATAACTAATTCAATTCCAACTTATATTTCAACCATCCTATGTATACAACTGCTTATGTACCACCTAATATTGCACACACGCACAGACGCACACACCTAAACCGTATACGATATAAGAGTTCGCTGATATAACAAATTTTCGTTTCGATAAACCAACGGAATATTTTCTACCATTACACGCGACTATAAGCCCCCTAACTTAACTTTGTCTCTAAAAGAAACTTACTTCAAACGAATTAAAATGAAAACCATTACAAACACCCGTGCAACATACTTTCAAGGCATATCTTGACATTTAAACAAGATATTTATGATGAAAATTTGACATTTACCATGATGTTAACAGTTTTTTTGCATATATTTTGCCGATTTTCGGAAAAATGGTAAGTTTTACGTTATAGAAAAATACACGGAATCAAGCTAGAACATATCTTTGTAAAATACAATTTATACCTAATGAAGATTCATTGAAATTAGCTGAAATTTCGTCCCTTTTTTACTTTTTTTTCTTCTGATTTTCTGGAAAACCGTAAATCTCAGGTTATAGACAATTATATGGGACCTTTCTGTAATGTTCCTTAATATAATGCAGGTTAAATCATCAAAATTGCCCACGCCGTTTAAAAAAAATGAATTGATAACCTCCTCCTTTTTGGAAGTTAGTTAAAAACAACAAACACTTGGTTAAATTTTCCCTTTTTATTTCTTTTAATGTAACATATAATTTTGTTTTTAAGTAATCTTAAAATGAATTTTTATCAAGTGAAGACTGAAACAATCATCAATATATTCTATTCTATTATTTGTGTATATTAAATGATCAAGGTGTGATTTTTTTAGACCATTTCTTATTGCCCAATGCTCTATAGAACATGGAAAAGTCCACAAAGAACAAACAGATATTAAAATATTCAACATCTTACTCTGTAAGTGTGGAACACAAAGAAAGTAAATAAACTTACCAAAATATGGGCTATCCAGCGGAAGAATTCAGAAACGTTTCGAAAGAAAGAAGAAAAGTAACGAGGTAATATCACAATGTACATGTAGGTATATCGTGGGCAATATATAGGTATAAACATCAGAGAACAGAACAATAGCCTAAAATGTCAAATGAGGCAGCGAGGCGGACGATATTACTATGGAACTTTTCAATAAAAGAGGAGTAGAAATCATTGTCAAATTGTGTGAAATATAAAACGAATTTTTAAAGGAAGGAACAATACCTGATACGTGGAATAATGCTCTAGTTGTTCTTCAATACAAAAACTACAACCTCATTAGTCTTCTCTCATAAACATATGAATTTTACTAAAATAACAACAAACAGAACTACAAGCAAATTAGACGAATATCAATCCGTGGAACAATCAGTCTTTAGAAAGATGAGAATATTTGTCTTTTTTGGGGTTTTGCAGGTGCATGCAATACAAAATTTATTTTTATTTCGTGATCGAATGAATTTAAACATCTTTCAGTGATCGGTATTTCTTGAATAGGGTTTTCTTGGTTTTTATGAACTGCCATGTTGTCAGTCTCTTAAATCCTTTTTCGGATTCATTTTCCTCTTGAAAATCTTCTTCCAAGGGTTGTTCTGTGACATTTTCAATTAAAGATTCATTATCTTAATCCATTTCTTATCTTTCTCTTCTAGAGTTTTCTAGTTGTTCATTAAAATCTTCCATGTATTTTTGGAAAGGACTAGTATCTTTTGTATGGTTTCTACACGTGAAATGCTCAATAGTATAAAATTCATTATCTTTTTTAGGCTTCCGTATATACAATATACGGATACCCTTATAATATCACTCAGGATTTCTGCCTCTGTAACATCACAGCCATTTTCTCCTAAACTACTGGGCGAAAGAGGTTGAAATTTGGTATCAATGTATAGTTTGGTGACCTGATCAGGAGTACATATCGTAAAAGAAAAAAAATTGATTTTAGGGGTACTTCTGGGGGGGGAACTAAAAAAATCGACCGTTCCCCCCCTGATCTCCGAAACTACTGAGCCTAAAATTTAAAAAAAGGAAATATAGAGCGTTGCCCGAACTTTACAGGAAAATTAAGGAGAAACCATTAATGTTAATTTTGGGGGGGCAAATTATAGAATTAAATAAGAATTTAAAAATAAAAAAATTTTCAAACGCATCATGTAATATATCAAATGAAAGGTCTCATTCTGAGCAACACAAATATATTTTTTCATATTTTAATAAAATATATTTAAAAAGATATTAACGAAAATATACCAAAATTTACCCATCCCCCCCCCCTTATCTCCGAAACTATAAAACGTAAAGTTTAAAAAAAAATAGATTTATAGGTTCTGACCTGAAGTTTACTGGAAAAATAAGGAAAAACCTCTACTTTTAATTTGGGGGGGGCAATTACAGAATTAAATGGAAAATATAAAATTAAAATTGTTTCTAACCCATCATGTTATATATCAAATGAAAGGGCTCATTACGACGAAAACAAATATATTTTTTCATATTTTAAAAATAAATTAATTAAAAGATATTAACAAAAATATAAAAAAATTTACCCATTCCCCCCCCCTTAGCTCCGAAACCATAAGCTGGAAAATTTTGAAAAAACTGGAGGTATAGCCCCTCACCTGAACTTTACTGGAAAATTAAGGAGAAACCCCTAATATTTATTTTGGGTGGCAAATTATAGAATTAAATGGAAAATTAAAATTAAAATTGTTTCTAACCCATCATGTTATATATCAAATGAAATGGCTCATTATGACGAAAACAAATATATTTTTTTCATATTTTTAAAATAAATTAATTAAAAGATATTAACAAAAATATAAGAAATTTTACCCATCCCCCCCCTATCTCCGAAACCATAAGCTGGAAAATTTTGAAAAAACAATGGAGGTATAGCCTCTCACCTGAACTTTACTGGAAAAATAAGGAAAAACCCCTAATATTTTTTTGGGGGGCAAATTATAGAATTAAATGGAAAATATAAAATTAAAATTGTTTCTAACCCAGCATGTTATATATCAAATAAAATGGCTCATGATGAAGAAAACAAATATATTTTTTCCATATTTATAAAATAAATTGATTAAAAGATATTAACAAAAATATAAACAATTTTACCCATTCCCCCCCTTATCTCCGAAAACATAAGCTGAAAAATTTTGAAAAACTGGAAGTATAGCCCCTCACCTGAACTTTACTGGAAAAATAAGAAGAAACCCCTAATATTCATTTTGGGGGGCAAATTATAGAATTAAATGGAAAATAAAAAATTATAATTGTTTCTAACGGGTCATGTAATATAT
The DNA here is from genome assembly GCA_034190945.1 of Octodonta nipae. Classification (NCBI taxonomy): domain Eukaryota; kingdom Metazoa; phylum Arthropoda; class Insecta; order Coleoptera; family Chrysomelidae; genus Octodonta; species Octodonta nipae. Next base: position 53,410,211 of record CM067221.1, on the reverse strand, counting down.
CAAATCCCAGGGCTCATTATGACGAATAGGTACAAATATATATATTTTAAATATATTAAAAATATATTTTAAAAAAATTACCCATTCTCCCCTTTTTTCCCCAAACTCTAAGACCTCATTTTTTTGTTTATAGGAAAAATATGAAAAATAATACCTAATTCTATTATTTGGCCTCCAAATAATAGAATTAAACCCCCATAGTAATTTTAGGGACAAATTATACAATTAAATGGAAAATAAAGATTCAATTTTCAAACGAATCATGTAATATATCAGATAAAAGGCTCATTATGTGAATTACAAATATATCATATTTTTAAATCATTATTTTATAAAAGATATTAAAAATATTAAACATGGACTTAATTCCCACTTTAGAAACTACACTATTTAAAATTTGAAAAATATTTTTTATTTATATTTTTAAATAATTTGAATAACATATTTAATAATTTATAATTTAAACTTTGACCTATTTGCCGTTTGTCCTCCAATCTACAGAACCTCAAAACTCAGACAGTAGATTATAAAAGGCATTTCTGAAAGTTTATTAGTAAAATAAAACTCTAATGTTACTTTTTGGGGGCCAAATTAGAAAATTAAATACATATGTATTGTGATAAAAATCAAGCGAATCCTAAAGCAGATAAAATAAAAAGTCTATGTGTGGAAAATAAAAATGTATATTTTTTATAAATTTAAAACGCTTCCTTTAAAAGTTATAAGGGTAAGTATAAGAAAATGCACTCATTCCCTGCTTGTCTGAAACTGGAATATTCGAATCTTGAAGGTGGTACGGAACCCTAAGTACGCGAGTCCAACTCGCACTTGACCAAATTATTTGTTAAAAGAAATAACTTGAACGGGTTTTGTTACAGTGAAAATTGTTATTTTGTCAGATTTGTTTAATATCTGCACATAAGCAAAGCCTTTGACTGCAGTCGATAGAGTTTCAGGTATCTCTACATTTTGAAAATTCTGTTTTGGGACAATTACATCCCTATTCAGTTTATTCACTGGAAATTTAATTATTCGTGAAGTATAATTTTGCATTTAATAATTTTAAATTGTCAAGACTTATTAGTCCGTCAAAAATTGGGTGAAATTAAAAAAGGAAAAAGAATTGTTTTGTTTACATTCTTTAAATATTGGTGTGTTCACACTGTAATCGTGGTTTGAACTTTGAAAAATTATGAGACAACGAAAGGTTCTTATTTTATTTTCTCTGAAGAATGTTTTAATGAAATTTGAGGGTTAATAAACGATTTTATTGATCCAGTATCAACTAAAAGTTTTAAAGGAAAGTTATAAATTTGTATATAAGGTAATTCTTTGTCATTTGTTGAGACATGGAATTCTATCGAGTTTGATCTGTTACGAAGGCTACTTTTAGAAAATTTCCAGGTTCACTAGAATGGTTATAAGAATATTATTCTGCACTTTGATTAAAGTCATTTTCTAAGTCATTATTTAATCATTTAACGCAGTATTAAATATTTCTTTGATAATTAAGTCGGATCTTGGTTTGAATTTATTTTTATTCGTAAAATAATTCATTGGATTTGGTGTTTGGAAATGTTATTTTATACATGAGTGTATGTGCGATGTACTTGCACATACACTCATGGGTTTAGGTTGAAGTATTTTCGGATTTTGTTTCCATGCTTAATGGGTTTACCAAATATTTGGGTATATGTGAAAAAATTTTGCTTAGGTGGGTTTGGATTTGGTCTTATGTCTATAAGACCGATTGAAAATTTATTTTGAATTTGCTGAAATTGATTAGCTTGTGGATATTGAACTGGTAAAGGTATCATTCGACTTTGTTGCATTTGAGCTTGTTTAAATTGTTTTTGAATTTTTTTCGTAGGTGTATTTTGATAGTATTTTATGTTATTTTCCTCCGCAATAAATTGTAAAGATATCTCTATCTGCACTATGAATTTCAATATAGTTACAAAATGTGTTTAGATGGATTATTCTTTTGTGAAATTGATAGGGGTTCTTATATTTTTGCCGCATATTTACAAGATCTAAATTTAGGCTATTTTCATTTCGTTGGTCACCAAGTTCTGGATTAAAGTATTTTGAGTATCGTTCCAAGACGATGAACCGTTTATATTTATACTTACTACCTCTTCAGTTCTTCCTTGAAGTTTATTTAGTCAACCATTTATCAAAAGTACATTTTAAAAATTGTTAGGGTTTTGCTTAAATACAATAATGTCTCAAAATCTATTCAGATGCATTTCAGAATCTGTGTTGGGTTTACTGTCAAAGTTGGGTATAATTGAAAGATTTTTCATATCTAATAAAGGTACCTACTACTTGGTTTGTACTTCTATTTGGTGACATTTTAGACTTTGAATTCAAAATTGACAGTGAAAATTTACTTATTTGGTTACAAATGTTTTCTAAGTCTAAATCAATTTCCCAATTGTTATCGCAAATGTATTCAGTAGAAAAGGTTGTTGACTCTGACATGAACAAAAATCACTCACCAAAATATCAATCCTTTGTCCATTGGTTTAACTCTTGCCGGATTTTTTCAATAAATTTTCCCAGGCTGCTTTCACCAAGGTTTTCAGGGAAGGTTCGTCTGGTTGAGGTCACTCACGGGCTCCTGTTTTTGCAGTAGAACTTTGGATTGTCCGCTCGAAAAGGTTCCTTTTTCGTTGAGTTTCGCTCTTGAAATTTCTGCAATGGATTTTCCCCAAAAAGTCTGTCAACGTGGATTAAGGACACTTTTTCGTTGTCGAAAATCAAATACGAATGACTGCGCCACGTTATAATAAGGCGCTGGCTTATTATGTTTTTAAAAAATGTTTCTATTTGTTAAACAACTAATTAATTATTTATTTGAATATTACACTTGTAATTTACTACTTCTAAGATAATTGCAAAATCACGTCGTGAAAGATAAGAAAAGATGCAACTTGTATAATTAGTGTTATAACAGTCTCAATATTTCTGACAAAGACTTATGAAATGAAAATAAATACCAAAAAAATTAAAAGAATATTGTAAACGACGAAATATTAAAAATATTAATTACATCAAACATAACAAAAATATTAAGGTTGACAAAATTGGCAAAAAAAATTATTCTGTCGAAAACCTAAAATGAGGCATATTTCAAAAATTTAAAATCTACAAAACGTCAAAAATGGCAACGTCACCGCAAATGTGAAAAAAGTAAAGATCTCGAAAATGTCATGAATCCTAAAAATTTCAAAAATGATAAAAATCTCAAAAATTTTAGAAATGTATAAATTTCAGAAATGTCTAAATGTGATAAAAGTAAAAACTCATAAGTCAAAAATGCCAATAAAGTCGAAAAGGATAAAAATGCCAAAAAATCAAAACGTCAAAAATAGCAATAACAATACATGTCAAAAAATCTAAAATCACAATATCAAATACCACAAATATCTAAAAATATTAAATCCCAAAATAATTTTGCTCACGAATGATGATGTTAAAACAATTTTCACAAGAAAATTTCGCAGTAAACTCCGTGGGTTCAAATTAAAACTTTTAATTACTGACATTCACTTTCAATTTCTAGAAACGTTTATTTACACGTAAAAATCAAATGTTTACAACAGCTGATTCTGAATACAATTTAACATCGAAATCATAACACTGTGTAAGCTGTACTAACTAACTCATGAATTCTATATTGCCTTAAATACCCTACATCGAATTTTACCGTTGTGCTGGATGGCTATTACATTTGTTCGCCCAGCGTTGAGATCAGTAGTTTTTGCCCCATTCGAAGATTCCAGTTCTTTTTTATCATTATCCCAGCGATTGATGTTTTATCGGAATGAATAATGCTTTACGTTGCCTTAGTCAGGGACGGCGAAGATAAATTTTATAACACTGCCCTCCCGATCAGGAACATCCTCAACATGGTAGGGGGCGAGTAGATCTAAATGAACCACCTGCAACTCAGCCCTGGGGTTTCGGCGGATACGGTAGAACATCATTGATCCTCTTGACCATCTCGTATGGAGATTTATCCTTGGTCCTCTGGGGGTTGTACAGCCAGACTTTGTCCTTCTCTTGGCCCGACTGAATGGGCCTTGAGGTCACCTCGTGTCTTCATCCGGTCATTGGTGGCCAACATCTGCGTTCGGGCTAGTTCGTGTATTGCCACATTTTTATTAACTCATTATTTTTTTTCTGATATGAATTTGTTGGGTCTAATTTCAATGGTTTATATGATTTGTGTCATTTAAGATATTTTTCATTTTTCGGTCATACTCTTCTGCAGTTCTGCATACATAATAACTGTTTTGTCTGCTTTTAGGATTTTTACATCTGAATGTTGCTTTAAGAATTGTTTTGTTTTTAAAACCTTCTTCGAAAAAATTTGAGTTCTTGTTGTTGTATTTATTTTCTAGTTTTTGTTTGAAGTTGGTTAGTATATTGTATGATTTTGTCTTTGTCTTTTTCGCTAGCTGGTAAATGACTAATACATATTATATCATTTGTTGGTAATGTTTTGCTGTTGTTAATTTCTAAGGCGAAATTCGGCCCTAAACTTAAGATTTGTGATACAGATTCAGGCAATTCATGTTTAGTTAAATTTTCTATCCAAGTTGGTTCAGTCTTTATTTTATTGTTTTCATTATTGTAATTTTTTGTTTTTTTTTAAATAATTTTAAATGTGTAAATGTGCCCAGAAACAAAATTAGTGACCTGTAGATAAATGTCTATTGTAAATAATTTTAATGTTTATATAATAATCATAATTTTAAAATAATTGCAACTTTTAGATTGAGTTTGACATGTTTGACAAAGTACAAAATGCGTCCGAAACGTAACATTAATATGAAATAAAGAAATGACCAAAAACCAAGAAATTTTTTATCAATTTATATATACGATATATGGTCAAAGAAACTCTAAAGTAATAAATAAACTATATATATATATATATATATATATATATATATATATATATATATATATATATATATACATTACCCATTATACATGACTATTAGGATATACAAATAATTAGAAACGATTTAGAAACATGAGTAAAATAAAATCTTTTTTATCCCGCAAAGTTACAATCTCTCCCATTAACTTCAATGAAAAGTCAATCTTTAAAATTTTCTGTAAAACTACTAAATAAGATCCACAATCCAGGAATACCCCAAATTCGTAATTGCAGTACAAGCGATCTATTAAATCTTGAATTTATTCCAAATTAGAAGTAATTCCGATTGAATATTGAAATCCAGCTATGTGAACTCATATGGACAATGCTTATTGATTTATCGGAGTGTATGGGCGCACAACGTGTATATTCCGAATATGCCAAACTAAATTAAAAATTAAATAATGAGACAACAGTTTGTTCACTTTGTATAAGTTGCTACACATTTTCGGATGAAAATTTTATGAGGAATACGATGAAAGGGGTTATTCCTCCCTTATTGCACGTTTTCGGCAAAAACTAATTGCAGATTCGTAATCAGCACCGTCAAATACATAAATGTTCTGTGTTAGTTTGCTGCTACCTCATTTGCAGATTCAGACAAAATTTCAATGGACTAAAAAAGAGAATTGGAGTTTTTATTAGAAAAGTAAATTTTGTGCAGGTTTTCTATATTAATTGGATGTTATATTAGTTTATTTCCAATATATTATTGATATTCTATACAAGAAGAGACTCATAATGTATTTTACTTGGTCTCTGTTTCTTACACAGTGAACTGAATTGTATGGGTTTTTCAAGATCAAGGTAGTGTGTGGCGTCGGTGTCGAAACAAATGAAATTTCAAGTTATCATTCCCTTACTCCTTTATTTTCATATGTGTAAATGTGGGCCCCCGTTAAGTAGCTTTCGCTTCAATATTCAATATAATTGTACCGTAAATCAGATAAGAACATATGCCAGGTAAAAGTTGAAATCAGTTCAATTTCAAAAACAGTACAAAGTGAAGTGCAATATCAAATCAGTGCCAACCAAAACCAAGTGGAAACAGAAATTTAAAAAATGTAACAACATTTGCAGAGAGAACAGAACACCGTGAGTACCAAAGGTTTCTTTAGCAAACCCCCCACAGTATTTTCCAGAATTAAGAATGTCAACCTGAGGCTCAACCCGAAGAAGTGTTCCATGAAGAAGAATGAAGAAAAGATAGAATTGATAGGCCGGTTCCGAGAGACAAGCAGGAACTACGAAGCTTTTTGGGGCTCTGTTCTTACTACAGGCGATTTGTTGCGGGATTTGCTACCATTGCCGCGTCTCTACATCGGCAGACCACTGATAAAGACACCTTCCGTTGGAATCAGGATTGTGAAACATCGTTCAGACGCCACTCCTAACGTTTCCTACACACTCCGGCAAGTTTATCTTAGACACCGACACCAGCCACATAGGTTTGGGGGGTCGTGCAAGATGGTAAAGAGCGGGTGATCGAGTATTACAGCGTTGGATTTTCGAAACCGGAAAGGAATTATTGAGTCACCAGAACCACCCGACAGAATCGCGTAGATGAATGAAGAGTGGACAACGGAACAATAAATCAAGGACCAAATGACTGACCCAGACATTTAACTAATCCTGTCACTCAAGAACCAGGCCACGATGGGGCGAGGTAGCTAGATACTCGGGCGTCCTGAAATCGTTATGGGCCCAATTGCCATTGATGTCGCCGGTCCATTTCCCGAGTCTAAGAGGTGGAACAAATACAATGGATTACTTCAGCAAATGACCTGAGGCATAGGCTATAACCAATCAGGAGGTAACCATTGTGGCGACAGTGCTAGTAGAACAGTTATTCAGCAGGTTTGTTGTCCCTTTGGAGTTAAATTGAAACCAAGGGCGTAACTTTGAATCCAATGTATTCCGGAGTGTTTGAACGTTGTTGGGAATCAAGAAAACGTGAACCACGCCTTTGCATCCACCATCAGACGGAATGGTGGAAAGATTCAACAGGACCTTGGAACAATATCTAACCAAGTTCGTCAGCAATAAACAGCGTGATTGGGATGAGTATATTCCCCTATTCCTGTTGGCCTATCGCTTAGCAGTACATAACAGCCCAGGACTGAGTTCAGCAAGGGTACTAATCGAAAAGGAGCTGAGATTACCTTGTGATTTAGCTTTTGTCTCACCCAACGACCGAACATGCTGATAATACACGAACTAGCCTGAACACAGATGTTGGCCACCAGCCAGCGGAGGAAGACAGATATGGCCTCAAGGTAAATGTCAGATTCCAAGAGAGACAAGGTCGGGCTGCACAATCCCCAGAGGAGCAAAAGCAAAGCTCACTCCAGCCTGGGATGGTCCATACGAGGCAGTCAAAAGAATCAATGACGTTGTTTATCGTATTAGCCGGAATTCAAGAACTAAGATATGAATGGGGTTCATTTGGATCGACTCACTGCCTACCATGGAGAGAATGATTCCGAACGGGACGATCAGAATTAAAGGGGGGAGGGGAGGCAGTGTAATAAAATTCATTTTACACCGGTAAAGAGAAAAAGTAAGAAATCTTCTAAATCAATTGTTTCAATAAAAACCAAGCAAACATAAAATCGGCTGAAATAATTTAAAAAAAGTAACAATGGCTATCCCGAAATTTAGATGGGCATATAAAAAAAGAGGCGGCCACGAGAAGATTCTTGAAAACGCTCCGACAACAAAGAAATATTCATAGCATTCGGGTATGTTCTGCGCTCGCTGTTTAAAAGGATAAGTTGAGTAGTTTAGTTTATATTCGTGTTATTGAATCGACAAAAGTCAGTTGTAATATTACTCATTGTTTGTAAACAGTAAATTTATTTGGTAAATAAAGGTGTGAAAGTGAATATTGGTGTAAATTTGAACCCACATAATCTGTTGCAATAGTGACCAATAGGCACTTACTGGCAACCAGAACTGAATTATGGTTATTGTCAGTTCTAGTTGACCAATTGGCTAGAAATATTTGGACAATAAAAACACTATTTTGGATATTTATCTTATTGTATTAAAACAGTTTACATAACATATATTCTTATATTAAATATCATTACAATATTTTTTTCCACAGGACGTATTTTTATTAACCATTGGATAGTCCCAAAGTACCTTTTGTGGTAACCTGGAAAAATATAATAATATTATCAAATATCACAAGCACACATGATGTAAGAGCTTGGTATTAAAACTTCACATAGTTTAAGAAATAAATCGACACCATTTTAATGCTGAAGGCTTGAAAAAAATACTGACAAAGTTAAATAAATTATTCGCACTAGAGAAGAATATGCCGCATGAGGAATAAATAAGAAACTATATTGTCTAAATTATAGATAAATCAAGGATTTCTCTTATCTACATGTAGTGAACCATAAGAAATCCAAACTCTTTTCTTCCGTAACATTCTTCCTGACTGCGGCAACAAAAAATAATTAAGCAAAAAAATCTGTTAGGCTTTCATCAGTGACTGAAATAAATGTTCTGCTCTAAAATTCACCTGTTCCAAAATAATTCATTGTGAGTCAAAGTATTTTTGTAAATTCCGTCTAAGCAATATTTACAATAACGGAATACCGTTCAGAACTATCGTGAGAATTTGGTCAATATGATTATAAAATTTAAAAAACAGCATATAATTTAGCCATAGCAGTTGGTTTGTAATACTAATTTGTTTTCCATCACTGACAGTGAACAAAACGGGACTTAGATATGTACAATATACACGTTATTAAAAACGTAATTAAGTATCAATAAATAACTGTTATTTCAGACATTTGATGTGTTTACAAAACATTCCTTTACAAATAGTAATTATAAGTTACCAAATAAACTTTAAAAGATAAGGAATTCTCCTGGACTGTTAATCAAAATACCTGAATTTTTATGATTATTATTAATGTCTGCTTGTAAAATATCGAAATTCCCCTTAAAAGTGCGATTTGCTTTCAAAATTGTTTCTACACAATCACTGTTCTTTTGGGGGAGCATCCAACGAGGCCCTCGACTAAAGATCGGTTAATTTGGAAAACAAATCCACCATAATGCATTTGCCAAAATTTTCAATTATTGGTATATACATTATAAGAGAATAACATTGGTATCTAAGTTACAAACACAATTAATGGAGAAAAAGTTGCGTATTTTAGAGCCCATTTCGAACGTAAGGAAAAAGTCCGCTATCTCTTGCCGTTCTCAAGTTGTAGAAGGCAAACCAAAAATGCCATTTTTTGCCCCTATTTTTTTGTTAAAATGTCGATAAAGCACTGAAAGACCAATTCATAGATATTGCATATGTCAAGTTTTATACCACGTTTAGGGAGAATTATACACATCAGTGTAAAAAAATTGAATATATTTTTCCATGACAAGAAAACCTATTAATTTTTTTACTTTGTTTTCTTGCATGGGTATGTAAATGTTAAAATCAAAAATAACACTAAATTTTAGCTGTTTTGTAAATTAAGTAAAATTTCGAAAATTAAAGATAACTTCTAAATTATATTTTAATTATTTACTAAAAACATGTGCTTATGAAAGTTCTGGGTAGTCTATTGAGTAACACTGCCAAGATTGTAAAATTTTGTTTTCCTTCTGTACAAATTGCAAAAATTTAAAAATGAGTGACTGTTTTCTTGTTGCGAGATGATGCAAGTTTGGTCTCTAGGTATTGTTTTAAAGTTTAAAAGTACTATTTTTTACTCCATTTTGTAATGTTGTGCGACAGTAAATTTAATGGTGTAAAATATACAAATCATAGACGAGTTATTCACAAACACCCATTCCTCCAGGCTTTTCCTCTCTGTAAAATTAATTATGCAACATTATACTTTTCTGTTTTGAAACAATACTTGATATTGTCACGAAATTATTTAATTTAATGTAGCAAGTCAAGAGCCATCTATCTAGTTACATGAACAATCCACAAAGGATACGCTGATGAAGCACAGACGACACGAGTACACAGCCAGCGGCGCCATCGTGTCGCCTAGATTATATTTCATTAAACATTTTGTTGAATTATGTTAATCGTATTTTATGTCAGTCTTGACTTGATTTTATAAGTAGTTAGATGGTTGCAATTAGTCCAAAATAACAATTGTAATACTTGTTTGAAATAAAAAGTTTTTTAAAAAGCAAGTTTCAAGAAGCAAGTATATTACTGGCGCAGTCAGTAGGATTGTGGAAGTATCCAGGCAAAGGAAAAACTTCGTTTTCAAACGTTTATCCACAATTCTGAAGAACCAACTTCCAACCGGGAATTTGGACGACCATTGGACAAAGCAGATCAGTAGTTCCAGATGCATCGAGTCATCACCAGTTACTTATTGTAAGTAAAAAAATTCTTGTCGACTCCTTCGTACCCAAATCCTTTTTGAGCAGAGTGCAGAGTTAAATTTAAGGAAACATTTTTGTGTAACGAAATCTGTGAATAAGATTTCAAATTTGATTTTGAAACATTGAATCCGAAAGAAAATCTGCGAATAAGATTTTCTGATATTTTTGAAAATATTACATTTAATATTTTGAAACGATTTCTCACGAATTTAGTTATAGTTGTATTGTAAATAAATAAAGACATATTTTGATCATAATCATGGTACCACCACCTGTCTTTGATGTAAAAAATTTAGTGATATTGCCTAACTTCGAAGGTAATCCCAACGAACTTCACGATTTTTTGAATATCTCCACAACTTTATTTACACACTACTACGACAGCACTAACCAAGGAAGTCTCCAGAACATTTTATTATTCCGAGGAATTCTGAGCAAACTCACTGGTAGAGCAAAAGAAGTTGTCTCCGTTTATGGTTGCGAAACATGGGACGATGTATAGATCACCCTCATACAAAACTTTGGGGATCAACGAGATGAAAATTCCTTAACCAGAGACTTGGTCAATCTGAAGCAATTACCACACGAACAACCATTACAGTTCTATGAAAAATGCATGGGAATTTTAAACGCTTTGTGTAATTACATTGCTATACATAATGATAATGTAATCATCAAAGGTAGCAAGAAAGATTTCTTTAGAAAGCAAGCATTAACCACATTTTTGGCTGGGTTGAGAGAACCCTTAGGCTCATCCATCCGAGCAATGAGGCCAGCAAACCTCGCGGTAGCTATGCAATACATCCAAGAGGAGAATAACATAAACTACCTCCAAAAAAACCGAGCGTCAATACATCCACCATCAAAACAACAAATTCCAGCTCAAAATAAATCCAATTGGCTACAACCACAATTTCGCCCATCAATGCCGTACCAGTACAGACCTCAGTGGCAACAACAGCAACAACCACGCCCATTTCCAACCGGACCTCTGATGCTGACGCCGAAATCACTTCCACCTCGACGCCTGCCAACTAACCAACAAATTTTCGGAAAACCGCAAAACGTATGGAAACCCAAACCTGGCACTCCAAAATTATCCACACCAACGCCAATGAGTATTTCATCGAATGACACCTTCAGAAAACCACACCAAGATCAATTTAGAAATCATTTTAGGCCACACCCAAATTCAAGACCAACATTTACTTTTGAAGAGTTATTCAACATAGAGCAAGAAGAATATTACCCTGAAGATCCGTACTACCTTGAAGACCAAGAAGACCCAGAGTACGAGTACCCCGAATACGAATATAATGTAGAGGAACCAACTACATCAGAACCGACAGTAAATTTTCCTCTAGAAGCCAGTTCAACGGGAAAAACATAGTAGAACTTCACACCTTTACCGACAAAAAAGAGCTTCCAAACATCGCAATATCGGACCCACCATTAAACCTGCTTATAGACACTGGTGCTACGAAATCATTTTTAAATCCTGATATCGCTCAAAAATTTTATAAAAATTTTATAAAACATGAACCTTTTGTTGTAACTTCAATTTTCCAAAATTATTCTCAAGAATTTTGCGCTGAAATACCTTCCTTTTCAGAATTTAATTCTAATCACAAATTGAAATTTTATTTATTAAAATTTCACAAAACATTCGATGGATTAATTGGTTTAGACAATTTAAAATTATTACAAGCACGTTTAGACTTTCCAAAATCAAAATTACTGACTGAAAACTCGACTTTACCCATATACTATTATGAAACAAACAAAACACAATTTTACTCAATACAATTAGATCCACACTCTATAACACGCGTTAGACTACCTGTTTTGGAAGATCAAGGACCGATCCTTCTTCCAAAACAAATAATTCAAGGTGCAACACTTCATGAAACCCTTAGTGAAGCCAACAACCAACTTGCGCATGTAGCTTTGGTTAACAACAGCGATGAAGAAATTAAAATAGCCCTTACGGAACCGATCGTTGCGAAGAAAATCGACCTTGAAGATTATCACATTTTTACAGCAGAAATTTCAGACATCAACACTGAAGGACAAAACACGGACATTGAACACCTTATTAGGACCGATCACCTTAAGAGTGAAGAAAAATTCCACATCACAAATTTATGCAAAAAATTTTCAGACGTCTTTCATCATCCTAATACACACCTAACCTTCACCAACCAGGTAAAACACCGAATAAAGACAAAAGATGAAGTTCCTGTATTTACAAAAACCTACCGATACCCTTATGTCCACAAGGAAGAAGTACAGAAGCAAATATCATCAATGTTAGACGAAGAAATTATTAGACCAAGTGAGTCACCATGGTCATCACCAATATGGGTTGTCCCTAAGAAACCGGACGCCTCTGGAAAAATCAAATGGAGAATTGTAGTCGATTACCGGAAGGTAAATGAAAAAACAATCAACGACAAATATCCCCTGCCAAACATAACTGATGTCCTAGACAAATTAGGCTGTTGTCAATATTTCACTACTTTAGACCTTGCTAGTGGTTTCCACCAGATAGAAATGGCGGAAGAAGATGTACCCAAAACAGTTTTCAATGTTGAGCATGGACATTACGAGTATGTAAGGATGCCCTTCGGACTCAAAAATGCCCCTGCAACGTTTCAAAGAGTTATGGACAACGTATTGAAAGGACTTCAAGGAAAAATATGTCTCACGTACATGGACGATGGTGTAATCTTTTCTTCTTCGTTACAAGAACATTTAGTAAATTTGTCAAAAGTCTTTCAACGTTTTAGAGAAACAAATTTAAAAGTACAACTTGATAAATCCGAATTTTTAAAGAAAGAAGTCGCATTTTTAGGACATGTCATCACACCTGACGGAATAAAACCTAATCCGGATAAAATTAATGCCATATTGAAATATCCAATTCCAAAAACAACGAGAGAAATTAAAAGCTTTCTCGGGTTATTAGGATATTATCGAAAATTTATAAAGGATTTTGCCAAAATCACAAAACCCTTGACAGCCTGTTTAAAAAGGGACGCAAAAATAGAACATACAAAAAAATTTGTTGAATGTTTCGAAACTTGCAAACAATTACTTGTTAACGAACTTTAAACGATAGTGAATCCAACTACTCCACTATAGAGAAAGAAATGCTTGCTATAGTGTGGGCAACCTTTCAAAGTCCTGAATGACCACCGCCCTTTACAATGGCTATTTTCAATAAAAAATCCAAATTCTAAGTTAGTCAGTTGGCGATTAAAACTCGAAGAATTCGATTATGAGGTTGTATATAAGAAAGGAAAAATAAATACCAACGCAGATGCCTTCTCAAGGATCGAAATTAATACGAAAGAAGTAGAGGAAGAAAAAGAACATTTTAACTTAAGTCAATACATGGAAAATTTCAACAAAGAACTTTCCAGTCAACAGCAACTCGACAATATTTCTATGTATAACAATCCCCCTGATGAACTTGACACTGAAATTATGAACGAGATGAATCAACAACGCGAACATCCAAACAGCGAATCTACAGACACAGCCGATGAAAACCCCGACCTAGAACAACGTAACTCTAACTTAAATCGCAATACATCCGAAACAGACACAGCTGATGAACTTATTGACCTATCTCAAGACGAGAGCGAGAGTGACAGTGGAAACACTATACATTCACAACAAGAATCGCCGGCTCTTACAATACCCATATCAGAAAAACCACTGAATAATTATAACAACCAGGTAATAATGAAATTCGTTAAATATTCTCCCGCAAATCCCGTAATTGAACAAATCTTTCAAAATAAAAAGAGAATACACATTCAAATAGGAAAAAATGATGCAGTTGAGAACCTTCTTGACTTTTTCAAAAATTTCATTCCACCTAAAATTAAACATGCTATTCATTTTACTCCGGAAGTTATGTATCAACCAACGTGTGAACTTTTGAGAGAAATGTTCAAAAGTTCTGCATATGACCTGGTAAAATGCAACATAATCTTAGAAGACGTAAACTGCAAAAGAAAACAACAGGAAATAATTAAAAATTACCACGAAGGAATAAGTAATCACCGAGGAATTAATGAGACAGAATCCCAACTGGGAAAAAGATATTATTGGCCATCAATAAAAGCAGATATCGAAAATTACATCAATACTTGTGAAATTTGTCAGATAAACAAATATGACAGAAATCCAGCAAAACCAAAATTTATGGTAACCCCAACACCTACGAGACCAATGGAAATTATCCATCTCGACACATTCCAAGCAGCAGGACAGAAATTTCTTACCATTATTGATTCCTTTTCAAAATATGGACAAGCCTATCCCGTGGAAAGCGCAAACGCTATAAGCATTATCAAAAGTCTCCTAATATTTATTACGCACCATGGCATTCCAAAAATGATAGTATCAGATAATGGAACAGAGTTCAAAAACGGACTTATGCAAGAATTTGCTGAAACTCACAAAATAACTATTCACTATACTACTCCTGAAAACCCCCAATCCAACGGTATGATTGAAAGATTTCACTCTACTATTATCGAACACTTACGAATTTTACAAACAAAAAATAAATTACTTAACATCAAAGATCAAATGCCCTACGCTATACTAGGATACAACAATTCTACTCATTCCACTACGAAACAAAAACCAATAGAGATTTTAAACGGTCATTTAAACACTCACGACCCTTTGGATATAGATATTGACAAAACCTTAATGAACAATTATATGCAACAACACCGCGAAAAAACAAAAGTTTTATGCAAACAAATAAACCAATTAGCTATTGATACAAAGAATAAAATTATTGAAAAACAAAATCTTAAGAGACAACCACCAGTAAACTACAAACCCAATGCCAAAGTGTACACAAAAACCAGTTCCCGACAAAATAAGCTCTTTTCAAGATATAATCCCAAAATTGTGAAAAAAGACAATCCCGTCACGATACAATCTCAAAACACCCTGATTCACAAGAAAAACATTAAACGCATTCCAAAATGTGATTCGAAAAAATCATTACAGATGGAACATCGTGGCAGCTCAAGAGATAAAGATCCAGGACTTGAAAAAAAATCCAGGAATTCTTCCCCTGAACCTAGGACCAGCAAAGATCCAGATTAGTACACATGACTTCATTCATTTCTACAACTTAACCCCGATAGCACAAGAAATTAGCTCAATAGAAAATCAATATGAAAACGCTTCAAGATCAATATCAGCCAAACTAAGCTTACCATACTTCGAGATGTTACATAACTTTGACCAAAGTCTCAGATATCAATTAGAAGCAGTGAATAGAAAATTCCAAACAATTTCTACACATTACAGAAAAAGGAGAGGGCTCTTCAATTTTCTTGGGAGCGCAGTAAAAGTTATATCAGGCAACTTAGACCAAGAAGATGCTCAAAAATATGATGAAGCCATATCAACACTCAAGAAAAACCAGAAAAATATTATTAAAAAGGTAAATCAACACATGTCTTTGACTACCAAATTAATAGATAATTTCAATAAGACAGCGACTCTGTTAATTCACAATCAAAAAGTGATAGAAAAAGAAATCAGAAATATTAATGATGACTTCACAAAATTCGTGTTTGATTTTAATCATTATATGCAAGCCAGAAACATCTTGGACCAATTAAATTTATCATTACAAATAATTTTGCAATTATTAACAGATCTGGAAAATGCAATCACTTTTGCAAGAACTAATACTCTTCATAACAGTATTATAAAACAGCAAGAAATTGAATGGATTATAAAAACAATGTTAGAAAACCATAATGAAAAACAACTATTTTATAGTGAGAAAGAAAACCTGATCAAATATTATGATCTTATATCTGTGGATGCCTACTATTCAAACGAAATGGTAGTATTTATCCTGCACTTCCCGATATTATATCCCGAAAAATTTACCTACTACCACCTATATTCTGTACCCACAATAAACTCCACCACAATTATTCCACCCTCACCTTACCTGACAATGAATTATCGACTCAATCAGTACTCTACGCAACAATGCAAGAAAATCAGCAGCAAGTACCACTGCCAGAGCATTTCGATCCAGTTCCAGAGCAAGACTCCAGATTGCATTTCACACATACTCCAGCTGTCAGAAGAAGAAGCCCTGTGCCAATACGTCCCGATAGTCATCAACACCACCTTAATTGAGCAAATCGCGGATGCTCATTGCATCGCAATCTTCCCGAAATCCACGAAAGTTTCGACACAATGCCAATCCTCAGGAATTCTACAACTCCAGGGAACATCCCTGATCGAGATACCACATGGATGTGAATTCAGTACGCCCGAAGAGAAATTTACCAACACCAAAAACATAGTCAAGGAACAGCCGATGACATTGCCAAAAATAAAAACAACATTCATTCACCAGTCAACAAGGACCAACCCAATCCAATTAGAAAAGGTTTCACTAGATGAACTCCACAAACTCCAGGAAGAACAGCATCGCCTGCACCCCATTGAGACCATCGAAGTCAATGACACTGCCCATTTTTGGTCAAGCCCAATTTATATTTTGATAACTATTTGTGCATTAATTCTGTTATACAGATTCAGAAACAAGTTACCATGCAGAATGAAGCCACGAGAAGAGCCTTCCAGGGATGGAACCCATACAGTCCTGTTCGTCCCTCCCAGAACTTCATCCAGGGATGGAGGAGTTACATGAACAATCCACAAAGGATACGCTGATGAAGCACAGACGACACGAGCACACAGCCAGCGGCGCCATCGTGTCGCCTAGATTATATTTCATTAAGCATTTTGTTGAATTATGTTAATCGTATTTTATGTCAGTCTTGACTTGATTTTATAAGTAGTTAGATGGTTGTAATTAGTCCAAAATAACAATTGTAGTACTTGTTTGAAATAAAAAGTTTTTTAAAAAGCAAGTTTCAAGAAACAAGTATATTACTATTTCTAATATTTTAAACCCTTAATTGTTTTTCTATAGACGTAATTAATTATTGCAAAATTAATGCTTTTTGCAATTTGCAAAGCAACAAAAGGAAATTTTACAAATTTGTCGATGATATTAGATAGTACTTGCTATTGCCTGGAACTTTTGTATAGGTACACATGTTTCCAGTATATCTTATGAGGATGATTCAGTGGAATGTCAACAGCATGGTATATCCAATGCATGCAAGGGTACAATGGCCACCAACATTTTAAGTTAAATAGTACTGTTTATTAAATATAAAATTTACAAAATGCGTTGAGAGACTGCAAAAAATGTAGAAAGAGTGCATGTCCATCAGAGAGGAAACTCCTACGATTATATATAAAAAAGGTTCTGTGGTCCCAAAACCCATTGTGAATTTAAGATATAGTGATTTTTAACATATTGAGCCAAAAATGAGGTGTCGCGAGTGTAAATCCTACACTAGAATTGCATGCGGAAAATGCAAAATCCCTTATGTGATTCTTGTGTGGTTGCTCTTTATGCCTTTTTTCCCAATGAATGACGCTATATAGAATCATATCAATATTTTGTTGAAACAAAGTAAAAAAATATATTTTACATTTTTTCTAAACTATATTATATTGTATGAACCAAAATTTAATAAAAAATATTTTTTAGTCAAAAATTTAATTCGGGAAAGAAAGGAGTGTGGCGTTATTTCTCCAAAACTATAAAAATAAAGTAAACAACGGATTGAAATTGAATTAATAGACCAATGTATACAGAAAGAAAAACTATGAACAACACATAAAAAAATTTAACACAACCAAGTAATTTTTTAAGAAAGCAAAATATTAGCATGCATTAAAAAACAACTTACATAAGCTATATAAAAACATCAAATCCAAAATCGATCACAAAAACCACACATACTATAATGTTTTCAGTAAACTAAGTATTTACTATTCAATTATGAAATGTCAGATATCTAAATCTAAATAAAATTACCAGATCGAGTAGTACTTACTTTACATTGAATCTGATAAATCCGCTCAATCAGATTCGCTCTCAGATAGGCACAAATCATCATAAATGTGCGTATCGACTTTCACTGACGATGAATTACTATTACCATTTGTATAACCATTCGTTAATTTATTTGTATTTACATTCTTATTACTTGAAGTTATGTTATTTGTGGCCGGTGTACGATTGTCATCCGAGTCACTGTCGCTGTCCGTGCTTGATGAGGATGAATCGGATATTTCACCGACACCATTTTCATAATCCGATAACTGATGATGACTATTGCTAAAGGAATTGTGATCATTGCTAGATTTATGGTGGTGACCGCTGTTAGCATACTGCGATGATTGGGAACTATTGTAATGGGTGGTACTACTTTGGCTGTTTGGAATACTTGGAGGTACATTTACATCCATAAAGTCGTCTACACCTATCATCGGCAAACTGGCAAGAGTGCTTTGATTGTGGGATCTAAAACATTTAAGCATATAAATACATATATAGATGTTTTCTAAAGTATAGCTGTAGCATTTCCAGTTTATATTTAGTGTTTTAGGGATAATAAGGACACTTAATAGCAAGTCTGTAAATTTCAATACAGGATGTCCTAACGAAAACGAGCCACCTGGAATACTTCCCAAAATACTTATTATTTTATTATTAGGTTGACCATCCTAACCGTTAATTAAATTGCATCCTCATCACCCCAGTACTAGCTACCCAATTCTTTAAAATGGACCACAAAGTACCATAAGTGACAACTCGTTTTAAAGCCTGTTGAAACGGTGTGTCGTCTTTGATATTCCATTAACATTTAAAGAATTTACGAATTAAAACGGATTCCGGGATCTCTCTCTGATGTTATTGAGGAATAATAATTAAAATAGATAATTCGCTTTTAATTTTAAAGACTTGTTGTTATTACGACAAGGAAAATACTGACAACAGATTTTAATTCGAAATGGTCTGCATTCACTGCAATCATGCCTCAAATTCATTGCGCACATTGAAAAAAACTCTGGAGTAAGTTGGTCACATTCTTCTTGGATATGATGTCTCAGGTCTTTAAATGCTACAAAAAAAATCCAGGTGGTCATATCTGACGATCTTTACTGGCCATGCGATAGCACCTCGTCTTCCAATCCATCTATCAGGAAATCGATTATCCAGAAACTCTCTAATTGGCAAGACATAATGTGGTGGATACCGGGGTGCTGAAAAATAAGTCCAAAATTTAAGTTATTCTTGGAGCTACAGTGCTTGCAAGTAAGTCTAAATACTCATCTCCATTTAAAGTGCCATCTATGTAAAAGGGTCCAAGGATATGATCACCTAGGATTCCTGCCTACACAATTAGATTTAGAGGTCGTTGAGTATCAGTCTCTCCTAATAACTGTGAATTAATTTTACTCCAGTATCAGCAGTTATGATGATTTACCTCACCATTTAAATAAAAGGATGCAAGTATTGTATAAAAAATTGGGATTGTTGTTTATGTAACCGGACAAGGCTTCATAGAATTCTATTCTTCTGTAAAAGTCGCATTCATTTAATTCTTGGACCAGTCTGATTTTGTAGCGATAGAAGTTATTACGTTTCAGAATTTTTCATGGCACATCTGATGTTAACGCAATTTGTCTTACAAGATTTGTTCGGTTCCATTACAACATGTCATAACGTCGTGTTCAACGTCATCGATTCTTCCAGGCTCGCCTTTCTTGTAAACCACGCATCCCTTTTAGTTGAATTTGCTTTACAGTTTAGTAATGTTTTTATCCATTACGAGTCTTTCTGGATGCCTCTCATTGAAATTACGACCAGTTTCGGTAGCACAATTATTACTCTGAACATAAAGAACAAAAATTTCAATTTATTCCACTAAAAAAAATTACGAAGAAAGACTTAGTTACACTGAAGCGACTATGAAAAGAAATTAAGGTACTTACTAACAAAATTTGTTTTTCATTTTTATGTTTATTTTTCATTTATTTATTTAAAGAGTACGGCCCCCCTACAGACAGTCGCAGCAGGGTGGCACAAGTTAACAATAATTGTAACATGAGAACAAGCAAGTACATTTAATTAAATTACAAAAGGGAAAAAAAGAAAAACGTAAGGTACAAATTCAAAACTAACAGACTGATCCTTGACATAGGTCAACAGCCTGTGATATGTGTTTCCTGAAAACCGAGTAACTTAAGGAGAAAATATCATAACTGATACTATTATTTTTTTCACCGACCATATTGTACGATCGGTAACACCGTCTCAGCGGCGAGTTAAAATAATAATTAGAGTTAGAGCGTCCAATTGCAAATATTTCTCTATTTCTGAGGGTGTAAGGCATAGCATTGATTAAAAAATGATTACTTAAATATTCGGAATCAAGGAGATTATTAATTATCTTATACAAGATAAAACATTTAAAAAAATATATATATATAACCGACTTCTACCTATAACTAAAAAGCTAAAAATAATTATAACAAAATACAACTTTAGCAAATAAATAACACACTCAATGTTGTAAGGTACCTACCAAGGAAGTAAAAAATGTAAACATTAAAAGGTGCTCATTCTGTACAAATTAATTAACTACCAATCTAGTAAATTTTTGAAGTCGATGCCAAGCAAATCTAAAATCCTTCAATGCGTACTTATCTATTAATTCATCAAACTTGATTGTTGCTTGGCACCGACTTCAAAAATATACTAGATTGGTAGGTAATTAATTTGTACAGAATTAGCACCTTTTAATGTTTACATTTTTTACTTCCTGGGTAGGTACCTTACAACATTGAATGTGTTATTTATTTGCTGAAGTTGTATTTTGTTATAATTATTTTTAGCTTTTTAGTTATAGGTAGAAGTCGGTTATATTTTTTTTAAAAATGTTTTATTTTCAACTTTTTAGTTTTTTTTGAACTCAGGTAGTTTTCATTCTTTATTTTTTATTTTGTATGTATAACCTTAATAGAGAGAACCAGGTAACATCGAAAGCCTCAACATTACACAATGATACTTTTTCATATAAATTGACAGGTAAATCTTTACGAACAAAATGTACTAGTACGCGTTGACTTAATAAGCCCAAAATATATTTATGCCTTATGGACTACGCCATGTAACCTTTTTTCAACTTTTTTTGACAACCCTGTATAACTAGATATTTCCACTCCAACCTATGTACCAACCAGCCGTACATACGACTGCCCACGGCAAGCATAAATTTGTTTGCTGCCTTCTGTAAACTATAGGACGGAGTAGAATCCATCCTATATTTACGGAGTCAAATCCGTCCTATATTTCAACCTTAGTATATAACTCCTTGTGGGCTACCCCATAAATTATTTTCTTTTTAACATTTTATGTTATCGCTCTGTGTAACATTAATTCCTCTCCACACTTTATGCAACTTCTTATGGGCTATAAAAGAAATAACTTTTTAATCACTTTTTAATCACACCGTATAAATATAATTCAACTCCAGCATATATTTCAACCATCCAGTATATGATTTGCTTATGTCCACATCATATAACAGTTTTTTAATCACTCTATATAATTTTAATTTCACATTTTTGTCAACATTTTTATACCACCAAACGTCCAGTCAACCCTATATTCCAACCATCCTGTATATAAGGCTGCCTACAGACCACTATCATTCTAGTCCGTCCTATATTTCAATTTTCATATAAATGCAACTCCTTCAACCACTTTACTTTGTGATTTTGTTTGCTATAACTATACACCCTGTCTATAGGCCACCAAGTACCAGTTTAAAGTTTGACAAGTGTTGTCACTGAATTTTCTATTAGGCCGGGAGAATGTGACAACCAAAAGTACCGTCTTCGCAAAATGGAAAAATTTGCATTTAAATAGGTATTTATCTGGTATACAAACAAAACGAGCTTGGTACTCATTGATTTAAGGAGCCGAAAATACTAGGCTTTACTACCTATATGCTTGAGATGTACATAGAAAATTTTCAAATTCGCAATTAAAACTTCCAGTGCCTAAAATTACCGCACTATTACCTTGGAATTTTCGGCGATTTTCTGCAAAACTGCAAGTTGCACGTCGCAGAAAAGTATATGAGATCACCTAAGGATCTTCCTTAATAGATTAAACGTTAAAAAAACTATACACATGCATAAGGAGTTATCGGAAAATCGAACAATATGTTAGGGATATTGGTCGATTTCCATGCACGCATGTGTTCATTCACAAATTTTATCACTTTACCAATAGAATTCTTTTCCAAAATTTGAAGTTTCACCAATCCGGATATATACTCTATTAAACAAGACCATTTTCGTTCAAAACGGTGCACCACAGGAGAAGAAATCAGGTAACATACATACAAAAAAAGCGAAAAAATACACGACGAATTGATAACCTCCTCCTTTTTGGAAGTCGGTTAAAAATATGTCAGAACATTTCCTCCTGAATTCTAGGGATACCATTTTATAAAATTTTAAATTTTCAGTGCATGGATGAAAATGTCTTTCCCTGTTAAAACTACAATTTACAGCATTTATACATTTTTTTGGACGTTTTCTATTCTAACAATATATTTATGATAAAAGGGATTCCAAACTGTCGAAGAATATTCTAATATTGATCTAACAAGACTATAGTATAGGGTGGTGAGCGATCTGACATTTTTGAAACCTTTGGTTATTTGTAATAAGAAACCCAACATTTCTTGAGCCTTTTGAACAAGTAGTTCAATGTGTATTTCAAACGACAGTTTGGAATCTAATACAACCCCCAGATCCCTAACGTGATCTACATACTTCAATTTGTCACCCAGTAAATATAGATCACAAGGGGTTCGTGAGTGACTAGGTTTTCTGGTGAACACGATTGAATGACATTTATCACTATTAACAAAAAATCTGTTTCTTGTACAGTAATCAGGGAATCTGTTTAAGTCATTTTGCAACTTTACATAATCAGAGGTGTCCCTGATAGTTCTGAAAATTTTTAGGTCGTCCGCATAAAGTAAATGCTCGGTGTTACAGAAGCATGAACCGATGTCATTTTAAAAAATGCTGAACAATAAGGGCCCAAGATGTGACCCCTGCAGCACTCCAGAAGTAACTGGAATACATTCTGATCTTACATTGTTCATCACAACATATAGTGACCTATCTTCTAAGTAGCTTTTTAGGAGCAGAAAGAGTCCTCCATGAACACCGAAATTCCCAAGCTTAATTAAGAGAGTAAGGTGGTGAACTTTATCAAAAGCCTTGGAAAAGTCGGTGTACACGGCACAACTCTCTAAGCCGTTTTTCATTCCTGCAGTTAACTCTTGAACAAACGGAACCAAGTTAATTAAGACGGAGCGCTTCTTAAAAAATCCGTGCTAATTTAGGTCAAGAGAACACCTTACTTTGAAGAACAGTTGTTCTAGAATCAAAGATTCAAAAATTTTACCAAAGTGACTGAGCAAGGAAATAGGCCGGTAATTCTGTACATGACTTTTATCACCAGATTTAAACACAGGAACTATTTGGGCGATCTGCCAAATCTTTTATGCATTTATTGTAGGGTATGTAGAGTGGCAGACACAGATCAGGACATGACGCCAAGAATACCGCAGGGTATCCATCAGGACCCGGACCTTTTTTTGGATCGATATCATGTAAAGTTGCTTTTATACTTTGCTCACTTATAAAGCTAACAGTGTAACAATTTTCAGAGAAAACTGGCTCGAATAACGATGCTATGTTGGATGGTTCGAAAACTTTACTGAAATAGTCTGAGAAAAGTTCACAGATCTCCTTGTTTGAGGTTGCTTGAATAGTATTATAAGACATTATAGTTGGTATGGATTTGCTATTCTTTTTGTTACTAACAAACGACCAAAAATATTTAGTATCCTTCTTAATATTTCCTTCTGTAATTCTGATGTATTTATTATAGTCAGCTTTAATACTAATTTTTACCCTCTTTCTCAAATCTGTTTATATGTCTTCCATTTTCTATGCGCCTTAGCCTTATTCTTGATAAAATTTATAGCAGTTTTAGAGAACCAAAGGGGGGTATGCAGGTTTACTAATTATAATTTTAGGTACATAAGTATTAACAATTTCGTCTAAGACTTTATAAAATGATAGGATATTCACATCAACATCAGCCGAGCAAAAAGTTTTGTCCCAATCATGTTCTCTAATTCTTTCATTAATTACATTGTAGTCAGCACCATTAAATTTTAATTTACTGTACAATTAAGATCAATGGTAATATTAAGAGACATATGGTGGTTGTCTTCAGTAACAAATGGATTATTACATTTATTCAAATCAATTTTCAGAGATGTCGATAAAACTAGATCTAAGATTTTATTGTGTAAATTAGAGATGCTATTAAACTGCTTTAAATCATTTAAATAAAACCAATCCGAAAAGCACTGGCTACAGGGTTCCATAACATTATGGGGAGCTAAGAAATTGCTTGTTGAGTTCTTTACCCAGTTTATATGGGGTAAGTTAAAATCACCCAGTAACAAAAAGTTATCATGGTTTATCTTACTAAGAATTTCTTCCAACTTAGAGCAAAATGCAATGTAATTATTGATTGTTGCATATGGCGGAATATATACATTACCTATAAGCATCCTCTTACCACCCTTCAGTACCACGGAATTTGGCGGAAATAATTCTGATGAAAGGATTTCAGGTTTTAACCACGATTCAGTGATTGTGATACAGTCATAATCATTAGCACATACTGACTGATAGAAATCCACTGTTTTAGTTTTAGCCCTCTGGTATTTTGGTAATAGACCGAGAAATCATTATTCAAAGGAGCCATTTTTTGGATAATGTCCATTAACTTAACACAGAAATAGTAAATTAAATTTGAGAAGAGTATGTTTGAACTTTTGATAAAAAACTGTCATTCTGGATATACACCGCACGACTGGACTCCTCTCTTTTGATAAAAATTTTAATCCCTTTCACCCAGCAGTATTTATAATCGGATTTTTTACAAAAATCTCGAGCTTTCTTGAAGAGAAAGCTTGTAGTAAGGAGATAAATGTTCGTTCATAAATATCCTCGAGTCTTGTTCAAGACCAAGTATTTTAGTATTTAAACCTTTTCTATTAGCTTTAAAAGCGTTCATGAGATCAGTTTTTTTCTCAAGTGATGAAAATTTCACCACTATGTTTTTAGGATATTTGCCAGTCTCATTATCAGACGAAAAACGTGCAACTCGATGTATCGTATCAATGTCACCATCTATGACATCGATTCCTAATGCAGAGCCGATTTTTTTGATTATGGAAATGACATTCTAATTCTTCTTTTCCGGAACACCACAAATTTCAATGTTGTTTATGCGCTCTTGCTGCTTAAGGAATTCGACTTCGGATTTAAGCATGGTACATTCATTTCTAAGTGCTGCCATATCATGTTGAACCTCGGCTATTGCTTTAGATACTTTACGGAAATTTTCCATGTGTGTATTGAACTCGTCTATTTTATCTCCAAAAAATTTAACCGACTCAGCAAGGTTGGATTGTTCGGATTTTATTCCTGATAAATCCGACATAATATTGTTTACGTTTTTAACTAAATCGAGCAATAGTTTAGAAGGGTCATCTCTGAGGGGTTTGTCCTTACATTCTTTACATTTCCAAGTAATGCCTGAGTCCGCCAGTAACTCGCCGAAGACTGATGGTAATTTAGCACATTTCAGATGATAGACCTTTCCGCATTCACCTTGACACTGAATGCCGGGATTCGTGCGACTGCAAACTGCCGCGCAGCTGCTACCCAGGCCGGATGACACTGCGATACGAAAAACAACGATAAGATGCTGAGTGATTTGTAATCAAAAAAAAACAATGCAAAATTCGGATGAATATTCTTGACTGTTATTGCACCACGACGCACTTTTTGTTGAGTTAAGTATTTACTGAAGACTTCGGTATAAACTTTATAATTAGAATTTAACTAGAGAAGTGATACACCTCAAAAATTAAACGTCGAAATAGTACTCTTCGTCAAACAGGCTATACAGTGGCGACAAAATCGAACATCTGTTATAATCTATTTTAATTATTATTGATCAATAACATCAGAGATCAAAAAATATCTAAGAATCACGTTTTAATTTGCAAATTCCTTATATGCTGATGGAATATCAAAAAAAGCACACCGTTGAATTCCTTTTTAAACAGCTTTAAAAGGAGGTGTCACTTACGGGCGGGTTCCATTAAAAAAAATTGAGCAGCTAGCGTCTTTTTGCGATTTTCAAAATATTGAGTATTTTGGGAAATATTCCAGGTGGCTTGTTTTCGTTTGGACACCCTGTACATATGTTCAAATAGCGCAGAGTTCATGGATGAGAAACTGTTCTAAACTGGGAATACAAATTGGAAAGAAATGTTTATACACCTTGTAATTGGCAAACGATTAGGTAGCAAATGATGAATAAGATCTTACGAAAAAGTTAATGGAAGAAAACTGGAAGTACGAACCTAAAAAAACACAAATAAAACCGAAAGAGATATTAACAACATAATTACACAAGGCCGTAGAGCGATTCTGTAACTAAACTCCGTTCTGTGATCAAAAAACTGCACAATGGAAACAAAAATTAATAATTACAACGGTATTATTGAACTCATCTACACATATGAAGCAGAAAGTAGGAAAATAACAACTATAACTCAATAAAGACTCAAAGCTGTAGAAATGGACTTTTGAAGATTTGCTCATCACAAATATCTATAACAAAAAATATTTTAATTTAAAGTATAATTAAGTTATAAGTGAACGAATTGTATGATGTGAATGTTAAACCCCAACTTAATGTGATTTAACTATGTGTAAAGTTTTTTATAAAACAAGTTTTTGAATATTGTATATAGATTTTAAATTAACACGAGATTGAACTTAGTAATCAAATGTTTAATAAAATATTTGGATAAAATCAGTAAAGTACAAAAATTACAATGAAAACTTAAAAACTTAATTAATGCTTCGAGTGTCGCGAACGATTTTTGTAGTACGTTTGGATTTTCACGACCCTCTTAATTAAAACGACTCGTTTGTCTGGAGTTTCTTAAATGACTGGTTTTGAAAATACATCTTTTCAAAGAAGAAAAAAATCCTCCGGAAAGCATTGCTTCCCGAAGCCAGCCCATTTTTACTTCAACATTGGCTAATTACTTTTGTTGGTTCCACAGGGAGAATAATTTCTCATTTCCAGGAACACCCAGATGGCCAAAATAATTTATCCCTCTGACCCTGCCATTATAAAAAGGTTCTTTTTCATACCCAATAACTTTAAGTGTCAGCCGTTCCTTATTGTCACGGACTAACACTTTCTATTTATTTTTATTATAGTTTTAATGTATTTAAAAATATACACTATTGTTTGGGTTATATAAACCTTTGAAAGAATAGTTTAATAGTGGCAAATGGAAACTTACAATCGGATTATTTGTTCTTATCTTTACAAGTGTATTTACCATTTAGCTTTTAAAGACCTTTTTCTGTTAAATATTACAAACAAGAAAATTATATTAGTTTATTTAAAAATTAAAGAAATACAATTAATTAATAAAAGCATCTAAAATTAAACTTGAGGTTACGTCTATTTACATTATGACAAAACATTTTAGTTCAAACGCTCCTAGTGGAGTTTTCCCAAGTTAAGTCTGCCTGAGGATCAGTATTCAATTTATGTATTAAATGAATTTTACTAGGCAAAATAAATTATGACAATACTTACTCGCTTAACCCGCTATTTATCGACTGTGGTTCCCTTTTGGGGCTTCTGTTGTATAAGGGCGACGGATGGTAGCTTGGACTGGCATGTAAGGGAGAATGCTTTGGCACCAAATTATGTTGTGATTGTTGGGAAGTCGTACTAACAGGCCTTCTTTGTCTACCACTAGTTGTCACTTTAGTCTTATGCGATACACGTTGAGCCACTGTTACAGGAGGTGTTTGGGATCTTGCTAAAGAAGAGAATGAGGAGCTCGTTGTTGGTTTGTCCTGACTGCTTTGACTAAGTCTGTCTGCTAAAATAAGAAACAGCGAAGGATTTTTTCTGCTTTAGATAATTTGAATTTAAATAATAACTAATTTTTATTATCAAATACAAGAATCGCTAAAACCAACAACAAAAATCAATGTTAATAAATTGTTATAATTCATAACATTTACAGAAGAAAGTATGACTACATGTGGTAAAGTATCTTTATAATTGAAAAATTGGAAATAAAAATATGTTAATAAGAATCCGATTACATAGCAAAATCAACGAAAAAGTGAGAAACAAGCACCAATCCATGTTATTCTGAGAAGTCTAGATTGTATCATGAAACGGTTTTTCCTTCGATAAATAACTTCGATGGGGATTGGTTGCTACAACAGAACCATGTTTTCAATAAGTTTTGAAATTACTTTTTCTCTTAAAATAATTTGGTCAAGTGCGAGTTGGACTCGCATAGTTAGGGTTCCGTACCACCTTCAAGATTCTAATATTCCAGTTTCAAACAAGCAGGGAATGAGTGCATTTTCTTATATTTACCCTTATGTCTTTTAAAGGAAGCGTTTTAAATTTATAAAAAATATACACTTTGATTTTCCACACATAGACTTTTTATTTTATCTGCTTCAGGATTCGCTTTATTTTTATCAGAATACATATGTATTTAATTTTCTAATTTGGCCCCCAAAAATTAACATTAGAGTTTTATTTTACTAATAAACTTTCAGAGAAGTCTTTTATAATATACTGTCTGAGTTTTGAGGCTCTGTAGATTGGAAGATAAAGGGCAAATAAGGTCAAGTTTTAAATTATAAATTATTAAATCTGTTATTCAAATTATTAAAAAATACAAATAAAATATATTTTTCAAAATTTAAATAGTGTAGTTTCTAAAGTGGGAATTAAGTCGATGTTTAATATTTTTGTTAATATCTTTTAAACAAATGATTTAAAAATATGATATATTTGTAATTCACATAATGAGCCTTTTATCTGATATATTACATGATGCGTTTGAAAATGGAATCTTTATTTTCCATTTAATTGTATAATTTGTCCCTAACATTACTATGGGGTTTTTCTAATAATTGATTTTCCGTTTAATTCTATTATTTGGGAGCCAAATAATAGAATTAGGCTTTTTTATATTTTTCCTATAAACAAAAAATTTTAGGTGTTATAGTTTGGGGAATAACGGGGGGAATGGGTAATTTTTTTTAAATATTTTTTTAATATATTTTAAAATATTAATTAAATATATATATATATATATATATATATATATATATATATATATATATATATATATATATATGTATTCGTCATAATGAGCCCTGTGATTTGATATATTACATGACCCGTTAGAAACAATTATAAATTTTTATTTTCCATTTAATTCTATAATTTGCCCCCCAAACTGAATATTAGGGTTTTCTCCTTATTTTTCCCGTAAAGTTCAGGTGAGGGGCTATACTTAAATTTTTTTCAATTTTTTTTATATTTTTGTTAATATCTTTTAATTAATTTATTTTAAAAATATGAAAAAATATATTTGTTTTCGTCATAATGAACCCTTTCATTTGATATATAACATGGTGGGTTAGAAACAATTTTAATTTTATATTTTCCATTCAATTCTATAAGTTGCGTCCCCAAAATGAATATTAGGGGTTTTTCCTTATTTTCCAGTAAAGTTCAGGTAAGGGGCTATACCTTATTTTTTTCAAAATTTTCCAGCTTATGGTTTCGGAGATAAAAGGGGGGATGGGTATTTTTTATATTTTTGTTAATATCTTTTAATTAATTAATTTTAAAAATATGAAAAAAATATATTTGTTTTCGTCGTAATGAGCCCTTTCATTTGATACATAACATGATGGGTTAGAAACAATTTTAATTTTATATTTTCCATTTAAGTTTGTAATTTGCCCCCCAAAATTAAAAGTAGAGGTTTCTCCTTATTTTTCCAGTAAACTTCAGGTCAGAACTTATACTTCTAAGTTTTTTCAAAATTTTACGTCTTATAGTTTCGGAGATAAAGGGGGGGATGGGTAAATTTTGGTATATTTTCGTTAAAATATTTTTTAAATATGACAAAAATATATGTGTATTCCTCAGAATGAGACCTTTCATTTGATATATTACATGATGCGTTTGAATTTTTATTTTTAAATTTTTATTTAATTCTATAATTTGCCCCCCAAAATTAATATTAATAGTTTCTCCTTATTTTTCCTGTAAAGTTCGGGCAACGTTCTATATTTCCTATTTTTTTCAAAATTTTAGGCTCAGTAGTTTCGGAGATCGGGGGGGGGGGCGGTCGATTTTTTTAGGTCTTCCCCCCCAGAAGTACCTCTAAATTTTTTTTTCTTTTACGATATGTACTCCTAATTGGGTCACCAAACTATACATTGATACCAAATTTCAACCTCTTCCGTCCAGTAGTTTAGGAGAAAATTGCGGTGATGTGACAGAGGCAGAAATCCGGAGTGATATTATAAGGGTATCCGTATATTGTATACACGGAACCCTAAAAAGTAAAAGAATCCTGGGCGTTTAAATCTGGGAACAATCAATTCTTCTAGATACTCTTGATTTAGTTACTATCTCACTGACAAAGCATAATTACCCTGAGCATTCATTGTCTGTAAAATATTTAGTGGCAGATCTAGATGATTACGCCATAGTTTTTTAGAAAATCAAAATAAATTTCTCAATTCAAAGTTTGTGGTAAATCAAAAAGGCCCAATCATCGGTGAACAAGCGGTAATCCGCAAAAGGTCCAGATTTCGAATATCCTGGGCGTTTAAATCTGGGAAACAATCAATTTTTCTAGATACTCTTGATTGAGTTACTATCTCACTGACAAAGCATAATTACCCTGAGCATTCATTGTCTGTAAAATATTTAGTGACAGATCTAGATGATTAAGCCATAGTTTTCTAGAAAATCAAAATAAATTTCTCCATTCAAAGTTTGTGGTAAATCAAAAAGGCCCAATCATCGGTGAACAAACAGTAATCCGCAAAAGGTCCAGATTTCGAATATCCTGGGCGTTTAAATCTGGGAAAAAATCAATTTTTCTAGATACTCTTGATTGAGTTACTATCTCACTGGCAAATCATAATTACCCTGAGCATTCATTGTCTGTAAATATTTAGTGACAGATCTAGATGATTAAGTCATAGTTTTCTAGAAAATCAAAATAAATTTCTCCATTCAAAGTTTGTGGTAAATCAAAAAGGCCCAATCATCGGTGAACACGCGGTAATCCGCAAAAGGTCCAGATTTCGAATATCCCTCATGTTACAGCTGCAGCAATGACGTTGCATTAACATTCTCCATAAGGGGGTGTTATTGGCAATGAAAAGTAATTTGAGGGATTTGTCGGATTCAGATTTTGGCCCCATTTTGCTAGTGTGTATGATAAGTATTTCTGTATATTGTGTAACTTGATATTTCATATCTAAACATGTATTGAGATTTTTGTATTAATTACTAATAGCAAACAGATTACACTGTCATTTAGAGTATAATCCATAAATCAAAAGTGTTTTAAACATTTTTTTTTTCTAAAAAGTTTGAACAATATAAACAAAACTAAATAATTTAAGCATGTTTTGGCACTGAAATAGTTCATTTTAAACCCAAAACCAGGATAAAACTGCCTGCATAAATGTATTTCTATGTAAATCTATTAAAATGGTTAAACAAATGTTGCTTACCATTTGGTAAATGCAATTTGTTAAACTCGCTCCTAGTTTTCTTAACCTGAATATTACAACTTAATTTTTCTAATGTTATTTCACCAGTTGCCCGATCAATAATTAAAACGCATTCCTTTTGATATGGCCTCTGTGATCCCTTGAATACTGTCTGAGGAACACCAGCTCCATCTGTAATTAGAAAATACAAGTTAATAAACAAATCAATTATTATTTTGTAGACAATATATACTTTTACAATAATCTAAAACTGATGCAATACTATGTAACAAAACTATTACAGTACCTCTCTGAATATTTATGAGTAAGAATGAGTATTTATATTTTTGTTTCCTTATGGATGAAATTTTTAATAAAATTCCTTGAACGTATACAAAATGTCAATCCGTTACACTGCATTAAAATAAAGACGGAAATATAGATTTATTCTTTAATACAATTAATATTGCATTTCTATGAATATAATAATAGAACTTTTAACCTTCCATACTTACAATAACTCACACATTCACAATAATATCATTTTGAAAATGAAACTGTTGAACATAAATACAGACGTTTCGCTTTGTCAATGTGTCTTCAGAGGCTACGGGTGAAATTGCAACAATGGACATATTTTGTCATGATTTTAAAAATGTAGATCTGTAGGTTAGTGAAAACTACAAATTTTAGTGCAAGTTATAAGCAGTATAAAAGCACATATATCAATATAAATTCAAATAAATATAAAAATAGTTTTCAAAATAACCTTGCACCTGTTAAAATAATCAAAAATCATTTCATTAATAATTTGAAATTAATTCTTTAAAATATGAAAATTAATTGATTATTTAAATCAGGAAATCTTGGTGTGTAATAAATACAATGTTTAAGCACTTTCTGGAAAATAACACCACAAGTCACGAAATTTCTGTATATTTCCAAACGTTTCGGAGTCTAAGTCAGACTCCGTTGTCAATAGCAAACTATGAACAAAGGCACAATTCTAAAATGTAAAATTAAAATGTTTGACAATATCTATTATTTCTCACACCAAATACCGTTTGACAAGGAAGTTTTCATCTTCGTTAAATAAATTATAACAAGCTACGATATACAAAATAATAAACAAAAACAAAAATCAAATATACATTTCCAAGTTTGAAATGAGATTCACAATTTCAACACTCGACAAAACAGTTATTTTCAGATAAATCATGAAAGTAGCAACTCTGCTACGACTAACCCAGTCAATACAAGTATAAGGAAACTTTTTTCATAAATCTAAATATTGTTATGAAACTCATTTTTACACCGCTAAAAAAGTAAGAAACTTTCTAAATTAACCATTCTGGTAAAAACACTGCGAATACGAAAAAAAAAACTGAATATAAAAAGCATCAACAATGGTAGCCCGGAAAATTCGACAGATGTAAAAAGTAAGGTGATTCCGAAATCGAATACCATCTAGACTGGCAGATTGGAAAAATCTTCTTGCGAATGAACTGTATATAAGACGCGGTTGCTAGGGGCGATGCATTCTGGTTTAAAAGCAGCGTGTAGCACATCAGTTGACAGCATTAATCATTTCACCGAGATATCCCGGAACTAATCCAATTTCTTGTCAATTTGTCCCATGTTACGAATAATTTTTTTCCATATTTTTAATACCGGCGACTCCACTAAGGCATAGAGTATAAAAAATATGATTCCCAATTTTCTAAGAAACGATAATAGCTATGTTATTGAAAAAAACATGGGACCACTTTGGAATATCCCGGCACTAATCCAATTTTTTGTCAATTTGTCACATGTTCCGAATAAATTTTTTTACACATTTGTAATCCGGCGACTCCACCAAGGCATAGAGTATTTGAGAATAGATAATATAAAATAGTTTTTCCCCATTTTCTAAGAAACGGTACAAGCTATGTTGATGAAAAAATACCACTTCGCGATCCCCCGGAACAGGATTCAGTATAAACTTCCTTGAGCCGTTTGCGAGTAATCGGTGAACAAACATAATAAAAGACATAGAAGTTAAAAATTTAATTGGCGGTTATTTTACAAATTTGAAGAAAAACAAGAACAAACTAAATTAAAGAGACAAGCGGATGAATTAAAAAGGTAAGATGGAACAATTAGAACAACTAATGCAATTAGTAATGAAGGTAAAGAAGCAGTTAACAGGAAAAGTGATTATGGAATCAGCCACATATATCAGGTGCAACTGAGTGGGAAAATTTAAACATCTGGAGAAAGTTTACAAGAATTTGAAGCAGAAATTATACGTTAAGTACACTTGTACTACCCAGACCTACCAGAGGAAACTAAAGATCAACTGGCCACACAGAGTTTTATAAATGGTCTCAGAGACGTTAAAAGGCAAAGAAATAAACAGCTTGGCATCAAGAAGAGTAATAACACCTTGCTGAGGACTTTAGAGGTAGAGGCCGTCATAAATATGTTCAAGCCGACGGTACGAGCTGTTTCCGTCAGCCAAGACGAATCAGAGTCATCGTTTCAGGCGTTGTTGACCGGTATGAACAAACTACTAGAAGTCACAAAGAAATGGAACGAGAGGTGTCTGTTTTCATTGTGGACAGACAGGGCATTTTCAAAGTGCCTGTAGATAGATCACCAGTCAGAGTTGGTCAATGGAAGGATAAGATCTCCAGGAACATTCAGGTATTCAGCATAAGAGGGCGAATGCTGACTGACCCTCTCCCAGCCGAGATAGCAGCCTAGTCATCAGGAACACCATTAATGGCCGAGCAATCACCATCACCTTTGAAACCGCGCCCCTGTGTCCATTACCCCACAGTTATGAGGTCATCAGAGATCAGTCCAGTTAACAATATTCAACAGTTACCGGCGAATTCATGTCAATACAGGGTGAGGCAGATGTAGTACGGGATAACAGAATCCGGCGGAGGGTCCTGGTAGCGTATATGTATGGACCTAATTAGCCGGCATGGGTTCATGTTCGACTCGAGATATAATGTTCTTTGATTCCTAAATGAGGAAATTATATTGAAACAGCCCTTCATCAGTTCGGCGACTTCCATAAAAATTGTAGCAATATCCTCAACCAGAATTCCCGATCGAACGGAACAAATTATTCATGGGCAGTTAGAAAGAAAGCCTGGGAGCTATGTTGGAATGGTGGCGCGAGTAAATTCAACTGAATGTGAATTGAAAATGGTCAAGAGGTTGTCTCGAGCTAGTAGACACCATTATCAATTGCGAAGAAGCGTACCAGAGTAGAGTTTCGAGAACAGGTTGGCGACCATCTACACACCTTGCACCAGAGGAACAGCAGAAAGCCAAGTAATTATCGAGAATCTCTGGCAAATTTTTATCACTCAAGATGGAACCACCGGTCGTACAAACATCATTCAACACCGAATAGACACCGGGAAGGCTCAACCCATCAGAATACCACCTAGGCGACTACCATTGCAACATCAGGCAGTCGAAGAAAACATTGAGTCCATGTTACAAAATGGAGTTATTGAGCCATTCATCAGCCTATGGTCTGTTCCCGTTGTTTTAGTGAAAAAGAAGGATGGAACCAACTGTTTTTGCATTGACTACAGAAAATTGAACATTGTTATGAAGAAAGACAGTTATCCCCCGAATCGATAACACTCTGACCACACTAGCAGGGTTCCGTTGGTTCTCCACACTAAAGAGCCTAAAGAGTGGATATTGGCAGGTTGGACGACAACACAGAGAAAAGACAGCGTTCTCCACAAGTAAAGGGCTGTTCAAGTTCACGGTCATGCTCTTTGGGTTTTGTAATACTCCTGCTAGGTTTGAGAGGTTAATGGAGTATGTATTGAATGGGTTGACATTCTGCTCATGGGCCACACAAATGACGATCATCTGACGAACCTCAGCGAACTATTTTCTACAATTAAGGACACCAACCTGACCCTCAACCCGAAGAAGTGTTCCAAAAAGAAGTACAGTTTTGGACGACGTCGTTTTCTGTGTCAGGAATCCGCACAAACGAAGACAAGATACAAGCAATTCATGATTGGTCGGTCTCGAGAGGCAAGCATCAACTACGAAGCTTTTTGGGGTTCTGTTCTTACTACAGCGATTTGTTGAAGGATTTACCACCACCATCACCATTGCCACACCTCTACATCGGCAGACCAATGAAAAAAGTCCTTCCGTTGGAATCAGGATGTGAGGTATCCTTCAGCACGATTGAAGGAAGCCCAGCCCAAATCTAGCGTTTCCTACACGGTCCGGCAAGTTCATTTTAGACAAGGGCGCCAGCATTACAGGTTTGGGGGCCGTCCTACCCCAGGTGTAAGATGGTGAAGAGAGGGCGATTGAATACTACCCTACATTCTCGAAACCGGAAAGTAAATATTGTTACGAAATTTACCCAAAGCCGACCCTGTTTCATTTCAGTACGACGACAAACGCTTTGAGATAAAAAACGGTTCTCGAAAAGACTCGGCAGCGGAAGGAGTGATGATTGATTTTACGAGAATTTTCTATGCTGGCTTATAAAGGAAGCAGCCACGATGGAGAGTTCAGATATACCGCGACGACTAGCGTATATGGGAATGTTATTGTCATATTTGAATCAGCTGTTTTAATGTAAATAAAGTTCTAGAAAAGTGAAAGTGAATATTAGTTTTATAATTTTAAATTGAACCCACGGACTTTACAACAATTTGGTGTAAGAAGTGAAGGATTAGGTGCAGTTAAAATCGTAATTTGATTTTTGGAAACTCGTAGTATGGAAAAAACCGACGAAACTACCAAAAAAATTATCAAACAGGTTACGGAGGGACTAGACGAAAAAATAGCAGATTCTAGAAAAACGTGACAAGGAGAAACATCAAGAAGAAATTCAACAAAGGTTAGTGAAATCTTTTGTGGATAAACTTAAAGTTGAATTAGGAAATCTTGTCGCTAATATGGATGAAAAACGTAAAATAGAATTAGAAAATATTGTCACTACGATGAAAAGCGAACAACAAAATCTTGTTTCTACAATGAAAAGTGTACAACAAAATCTTGTTTCCACGATGAAAAGTGAACAACAAAATCTTGTTTCCACGATGAAAAGTGAACAACATAATTTAATTGAAGGATTATTCTCGAAATTTTAAGAAAAACAATGTCACATTAAATTAAAACGACAAAATGATTTTAAAGTAACTGAAGAAAAAAGACAACTGCAATTTGAACAATTAATGCAAATTGTATCGCAAGTTAATGAAAGAATGCAAATAGTTGAATCCGACATAAAAGAAATAAACGACGACATAAAAATCCTAAAAAATAATGTGGAGGCCCTTGAAACCAAAGTAGATGACATCGATTCCATACAGAGCCAGGTGAAATTTGAAATCAGTGCTATTCAAAGTGAAGTAGAAACAGAAATTAAAAAAATGCAACAGGACTTACAGCGAGAAAAATACCAGAACACTGTGAGTACCAAAGGTTCCGTTAGCAAACCACCCACATTTGATGGCAGCTCATCTTGGCCCATGTATAAACGACAATTTGAAGCCGTGGCTACAGCTAATGGATGGGATAACCAAGAAAAATCCACGTCTCTGGTAATTTCGTTAAGAGGTCCGGCCCTAGAACTCCTCCAAAGCATTCCAGTCGATGAACAAGGTAATTTCGACAAGATCATCGCCATCCTAGACAAACAATACGACAATCAATCCTTAAGCCAGGTATACCAAATCCAACTGAGTGGAAAAACGCAAAAATCCGATGAAAACCTCCAAGAATTCGAAGCAGAGATTAGACGGTTAGTACACTTGTCCTACCCAGACCTGCCAGAGGAAACGAAAGACCAGTTGGCCACACATAAACGGCATCAGAGATGTGGAAGTACAAAGAAATTTAAGACTGAGTGGCGTCAAGAAGAGCAATCAAGCTCTACTTCGGAATCACCATTTCAAGCGTTGCTGGCTGGTCTGAACAAAATATTAGAACGGTCACAAACACCTGGCACCAGAGGGGCATGTTACCGCTGCGGACGGACAGGACACATCCAGGGTGATTGTAGAGTGAGGCTACCTAAACGATCACCGACCAGGGGTAACCAACAGAACAGCCACATGTCCAGGGACCGTCAGTCAGTCAGCATAGAGGGGCGAATGCTGACTGTCCGTCCACCAGCCCCCAAAATGTTATCCATCCGGGGATTTTGCCGAGATAGCGACAGCCTAGTCATCAGAGGCACCATCAATGGGCGAGCAGTTACCATCACCATCGATACCGGCGCCGCTGTGTCCATTGCCAAGTCTAGGGTCTTGAGAGCATCAGAAATTCGGCCAGTTACCAATAACATCCAGCTCAGAACAGTCACCGGCGAGTCCATGTCAATACAGGGTGAGGCAGATGTCGTGCTACAGATAGGGGACAACATGATCCGGCATAGGGTCCTGGTAGCGAATATTGAGGACGATTTTATACTGGGAATGGACCTAATTAGCCAGCATGGATTTATGTTCGACCCGAGATATGATGTTCTTCGGTTCCTGAATGAGGAATTTGTATTGACACGGCCGGTCAACACATCATTCACGCCCATAAAAATTGTGGCAAAGTCTTCAGCTAGAATTCCCGGTCGAACGGAACAGATTATTCATGGGCAGCTAGACAGCAATCCTGGGAGCTGCGTTGGAATGGTGGAGCCCGTACACTCAGCTCATGACTACTTAGTTGGACGGGCTATAGTTAAAACCGGACGAGATATACCAATCAGAGTCCTGAATTTGTCCAACAACGACATCAGAATTACCAATGGTCAAGAGATAGCTTGTTTCGAGCCAGTAGACACCATCATCAATTGCGAAGAAGAGTACCAGACGTCGGTGAAGGAGACAGGGCCCGATAAAGAGTTCCTACAACAGTTTGCTGACAACTTGACACACTTGACACCAGAGAACCAGAAGAAAGCCAAGCAATTTATCACAAAACACTGGCAAATTTTTAACAGTAAAAATGGAACCACCGGTCGCACCAACATCATCCAGCATCGAATAGATACCGGAAACGCTCAACCCATCAGAATACCACCTAGGCGACTACCAGTGGAGCAACAACAGGCAGTCGAGGAAAACATCGAGTCCATGTTACAAAATGGAGTTATCGAGCCATCCATCAGCCCATGGTCTGCTCCCGTCGTGCTAGTTAAAAAGAAGGATGGAACCACCCGATATTGCGTGGATTACAGAAAGCTGAATGATGTCACGAAGAAAGACAGCTATCCACTACCCCGAATCGATGACACTTTGACTAGCAGGCTCCCGTTGGTTCTCCACACTAGAACTAAAAAGTGGATATTGGCAGGTTGGTCTACACGCAAACGACAGATAGAAGACAGAGTTCTCCACCAGTAAAGGGCTGTTTCAGTTCACGGTCATGCCCTTTGGGTTATGTAATGCACCCGCTACATTTGAGAGGCTAATGGAGTATGTACTGAGCGGGTTAACATGGAGGACGTGCTTAGTACACCTCGACGACATTCTAGTCATGGGTCAGACATTCGACGACCATCTGAAGAACCTGGGCGAAGTATTCTCCAGAATTAATAATGCCAACCTGAGACTCAATCCGAAGAAGTGTTCCTTGTTCCAAAAAGAAGTACGAGTTTTTGGGCCACGTAGTGTCCGAGTCAGGAATCCGCACCAACGAAGACAAGATAGAAGCCATCCGTGATTGGCCAGTTCCAAGAGACAAACATGAACTCCGAAGCTTCTTGGGCCACTGTTCATACTACCGGCGTTTTGTTGAGGGATTTGCCACCATCGCCGCCCCTGTACATCGGCAGACCACTGATAAAGAGACCTTCCATTGGAATCAGGATTGCGAAACATCAT
This sequence comes from Octodonta nipae, assembly GCA_034190945.1. Lineage (NCBI taxonomy): Eukaryota > Metazoa > Arthropoda > Insecta > Coleoptera > Chrysomelidae > Octodonta > Octodonta nipae. Next base: position 53,370,308 of record CM067221.1, on the reverse strand, counting down.
TCAGGCGACTGAAGGCAGCACTATGTTCCAGCCCAATCCTAGCCTTTCCTACACAGTCCGGCAAGTTCATCTTAGACACCGACGCCAGCAACGCCAGTTTGGGGGCCGTCCTATCCCAGGTGCAAGATGGTGAAGAGAGAGTGATCGAGTATTACAGCCGTGGATTCTCGAAACCGGAAAGAAATTATTGCGTCACCAGAAAAGAACTTCTTGCAATAATAAGAGTTGTAGACCATTTCCACAAATACCTCTATGGTCGTCATTTCTTAATCCGAACAGATCATGCCGCACTCAAATGGCTACTGGACATAAGGACACCGGAAGGACAACTGGCCAGATGGATGGAGAAATTACAGCAATACGACTTCAAGGTGGAACACCGTGCCGGCCGTTTGTACAATAATGCCGATGCCCTATCCAGAAGACCCTGTAGAGCGGAATGCGGACATTGTCTGAAGACGGAACAGCGAGAGGGTATCACCATCAGGCAGATCCGAGTGCAGGCCAATGAAGACTGGACAACGGAACAGTGCATCCAGGACCAAATGGCTGATCCAGACATCGAACCAATCTTGTCACTCAAAACGAGAGGGGCACCCAGGCCACGATGGGACGAGGTAGCTAGATACTCCGTCGTGCTGAAATCGTTATGGGCTCAATGGGACTCTCTAAGAGTAGACAATGGAATGCTCAAGCGAGTTTGGGAAAGCGCTGAAGGACGAGAAACCAAGTCCCAACTGGTAGTTCCGAAGAAAAAGGTACCAGCCATCCTGACCGAAGTACATGATGGAATTACCGGAGGTCACCTGGGCATGAATAAAACCCTTGACAAAGTTCGCCAGCGGTACTACTGGGTGAATTACTTCGAAGACGTCAAAGCTTGGTGCCGCAAATGTGCCATCTGTGCAGCCAGTAAGGGCCCGAAGACCCGTACCAAGGGCAGAATGCAGCAGTACAATGTGGGCGTCCCATTTGAAAGAATTGCCATCGATGTCGCCGGTCCATTTCCCGAGTCTGAGAGGGTGAACAAATACATTCTGGTCGCAATGGATTACTTCAGCAAATGGCCTGAGGCGTAAACGATACCCAACCAAGAGCCAACTACGGTAGCGACGGTGCTAGTAGAACAAGGGCGTAACTTCGAATCGAATGTATTCCAGAAGGTCTGCACGATGTTGGGGATCAGGAAAACGAGAACAACACCATTACACCCACAGTCAGACGGAATGGTGGAAAGATTCAACAGGACCTTGGAACAACACCTATCCAAGGTCGTCAGCAATAACCAGCATGATTGGGATGAGCATATTCCCCTATTCCTGTTGGCATATCGCTCTACTGTACATAATAGTACAGGCCTGACCCCAGGCAGGGTCCTATTCGAAAAGGAGCTGCGATTACCCTGCGATTTGGCATTTGGCTCCCCCGAAGAACCTCCCCAAGACATCGACGATTATGGCGACCAGCTCCGACATAACATGCTGGCAATACACGAATTAGCCCGAACGCAGATGTTGGCCACCAGTGACCGGATGAAGACGCGATACGACCTCAAGGCCAATTCAGTCGGGTTCCAGGAGAGGGACAAAGTCTGGCTGTACAACCCCCAACGGAGCAAGGGTAAATCCCCAAAGCTTACACCGGCCTGGGATGGTCCATACGAGGTGGTCAAGAGGCTGAATGACGTCGTCTACCAGATCCGTCGAAACCCCAAGGCTAAATTGAAGGCGGTTCATTTAGATCGACTCGCTCCCTACCATGGAGAGGATGTTTCTGATCGGGACGATCAGAATTAAAGGGGGGCAGTGTTACGAAATTTACCCAAAGCCGACCCTGTTTCATTTCAGTACGACGACAAACGCTTTGAGATAAAAAACGGTTCTCGAAAAGACTCGGCAGCGGAAGGAGTGATGATTGATTTTACGAGAATTTTCTATGCTGGCTTATAAAGGAAGCAGCCACGATGGAGAGTTCAGATATACCGCGACGACTAGCGTATATGGGAATGTTATCGTCACATTTGAATCAGCTATTTTAATGTAAATAAAGTTCTAGCAAAGTGAAAGTGAATATTAGTTTTATAATTTTAAATTGAACCCACGGACTTTACATCAATATTGTGGTACCAGATAACAACTTCTTGCAACAATCAGGGTCGCAGACCATTTCAACAAATATCTCTATGGTCGTCATTTCCTAATCAAAACCAATCATGCCGTCCTCAAATGGCTGTTGGACATGAAGACATCGGAAGTACAACTAGGCAGATAGATGGAGAAATTACAGCAAACGATTTCAAGGTTGAACACCGTGCCGGCCGTTTCCATAATAATGCCGATGCATTATCAAGAAGACCCTGAAGAGCATAATACGCACTTTGTCTGAATACAGATTCGCATACAGATGAACGAAGATTGGATTACTTAAAAAGAGAGGAGAACCATAGACCACAATGGGTGAGGTCGGCTAGATACTCGGGCGTCCTGAAGTCATTGTGATCCCAATGAGACTCTCTAAGAGTAGAGAATTGAATGTTATATAGAATTTGGGAAAGCAATGACGGCAGAGAAACCAGGTCCCAACTGTCAGTCCCAACGAAAACTGACCAAAGTACATAATGGAACTACCGGAGGTCACCTGGGCATGGATAAGATCTTGGATAAAATTCGCCAACGGTCCTACTGGGTAAACTACTTCAAAGATGGCTTGGTGCCGGAAAGCTCGGAAATGTGACACCTGTGCCGCCAGTAAGAGCCAGAAGAACCGTACCAAGAGCAGAATTCCCAATACAATTCATTTTTACGCTGCTAAAAAAAACTAAGAACCCTTCTAAGGTAACCATTCTGATAAAAATACTAAGAATTCGAAATAAAAACGGCTGAGTATAAAAAGCATTTACAAAGAATGAACTGCTTGGGGCGAGGCAGTTTGGTTTGGAAGCAGCGAGTAGCACACCAACTGATAGCATTAGTCATGGGGTTTTGTACACGTTTATTTTGATCAAAATAAAAACGTTTATAGTGAGTGCGAATATTTGTGAAGTTGAACCCGCAGGATCGATTGCAATATATTTTTTTATATATAATTCACTATATTAATGTACAGAAATTTTGCTGTTCTAATCAATGGATACCCATCAAAAAAGAAAAATTCTAGACCAATCAACCCCAGAACAAAAAAAATTGGCTACTGCCTTGACAAATATAGTTGATAACTGAACGATAATGGGATATTTGGTCATATTTTTGCGCTTTTTAATCAAATCAAATAATTTACATGTATGAGTCGGTTATTAAAATTGTGTCAATTGTGGCTTATAAACTATTATTTACGTGATGGGGTAAGCGTTCTTGTTGAGCATATACATGAAAATATTTATGAAGTTAAACACTACGAGCTGTATTTTAATGCTGTTTTTTCAATATTAACTTGACAAATAGAATTAAAATCCTGACATCATTATATTTGGAGCAAATATGAAACAATGCAATGAGTTTTTATACTTGCTTCTCTGAAATGATTTTTCTGATGTTCATGAAGACATCAACTTATAATCATAAGCGACACCTGAAATTTTAATATTTATAAATTTGGAAATTTGGAATAAGAGAATTTCACATTATGAAGGTATTGTTCTCAGCTTCTAAATCATGTACGACATAATTTACATTTAAAAAAGAACTAACTTCAACTGGCTTAAAATAAAAACTGTTTGTCTCCCTCTCTCTCTCTAATTTGAATTTTTTTATAATATTCACATATTTTTTAACTATTTGATTTGTTTTATTATCTGGCCCACTTTCTATAAGTGTAACTCTAATTCACTCTATATTGCAACAATCCTGTATATGTTTCTGTGTGTTGGACACACATTATAAATTATTTGTCCATCATTTTCTGAATCACCCTGTACAACTATAATTCAACTCTATACGATGTTGCAACCGCCCTGTATAAGTATTAATCCTCTCCACCTTATATTTCAATCATCCTGTACATGTAAATGGTTATCCACTCTGTATAACTATAGTTTTACTCACTTTTATTTAAACCATCTTGTATACGCAATTACTTATGTGCCACCCAATACAAAAATTTTTAAACCACCCTGTATAACATTAGTTCTATTTCACCTTATATTTCAACCATCCTTATATGGAACTGCCCAATATCACATTTATTTGTAAGAATTTTTGAACCCAACTGTCTAACTGTAATTTTACTTCGCCAAATATTTCAACTGCGCACATTGCTGCTTGAATTTCGATGCACCCACACACGTACCAACCACCGTATACCATATAGAAAACAACCCTCATTCAAAAAAAATTTCTTTTCGATACACTAATGGAATGTTTTATGCCATTTCACTAGACTACAATGAAAACCGTTACGAACACCAGGTACGATATACTTTCATGGCATATCTTGACATTTAAGCTAGATATTTATGATGAAAATTTGACATTTACATTGATGTTTACCGTGTTTTTGCAAATATTTTTACGATTTTCGGAAAAACGGTAAGTTTTACATTATAGATAATTATACTGGAACACCTCTTTGTATAATACAATTTAAAATATTCAAATTGGTTGAGCCGTTCCAGAGAAAACAGTGTAGATTTATTGAAATTCACTGCAATGTAGTCTCTTAATTAGTGTTTTCTCTGACTTTCTGGAAAACCGTAAATCTCACGTTATATAAAATTATATGGGGCCTTTCTATGATATCCCTTAATACAATGCCGTTTAAATCATCAAATTTGCCCAAGTCATTTTTGAATACATACATAAAAAAAAAGACGACGAATTGATAACCTTCTCCTTTTTGGAAGTCGGTTAATTATGAGCAAAATCTACTCTCTTTAATTGATCTGAAATATTGGCTGACCCTATATTTGCTTTATATGACTTAAGGATTCGCAATGACAAATATCGTAATCACAATTTGACATTAATGTTTGACAAATTCCCAAAGAACTCAGAAAAAATAAAAACCAGAGATGTCACAATTATCATTCAGAAAACAGGTATAGTTGTATATAGAAGTGAAAACCAGAGTATAGACAAAGCAACAGGCCCAGAATAGATCAATGTGGTAGTTTATGTGGTATTTAGATATGAAGTGAAATATTTTAGCTCAATGATGAGAATCCTATGATTTACAGTATCACAGGTTTTTTGAGAGATATATAGTAAGTTATGTATATCTGTTATGGCAAACTAAATTATAATTGGCATTATCCATGAAAGATACTTGTTTATATTGTAACGGGCATTCATCTGATATTTCGTGGAATTCAAAAGGTTGTTTGCCTGACGCCCCCGAGGCGCAATCGAAATTCCTCGAGTGTTCGAGAATTCATTTAGAGTAAATTTTAAAATCTTGAAAGTGGCGTTAGGAGAAAATTCTAAAACCCTAGAAGACAAATTGTTAGATAAGTTTAAGCCTCTAGAAGATAAGCTACACAAATTACAAGAAAATTCTAAAATCCTAGAAAACAAATTACTAGAAAACTCTAAAACCTTGACAGAATCTTTAGAAGCCCAGTTACTGAAAAATTCTAATTCTTATGAAGAAAATTTGAAAAGCATGGTACAGAAATAATCAGAAACGAGCAGAATATAGTTGAGAATGAAGCGGGTATAGTAGAGCTAAAACAGATAATGGAGGGTGAGATCAGAAAACTAAAAGAACAGGTAGTCACAATACAAAGGGCAGAAACTCCACCAAAGACCGAAAGCAGAAAATGTCCGGAAGTAGTGGATTCGAAAATTGGCTTCCAGGGAACAAGACACAAAATGAAACCTCCACAATTTGACAGAAAATCATCATGGAGTAATTATCGGCGACAATTGGAGGCTGCAACAAAGCTAAACGGATAGTCAGTAGAGGAGAAGGCAACGCCTTAACCCGACAGATATTTTGCAAACATTGAATACCTCGGAACAAGAAGACTATCAACAACTTTTCAAACATTTAGAACTGAGGTATGGTTTACTACTCCCGACGGAAAAATCGGCACCAGAAATCGAATGACGCCCTACAACAGTCTGAAGCTGATATTCCCCGTCTAGTTCGCCTTGCCTATCCAGCCACACCGAAAAACGTGATAGAAAGGTTAACAGTTTTTGGATGAATTTCGGGACCAAGAAGACAGGCAAGCATTGACACTGGCTCAACCAGCTCCATTAGTGGAGGCACTGGCTCGAGCTCTGGAATTTAAGGCTACGAAAAGTACTTGTAGAGGTCAGAGAAGAGATGAGAATTAGAAGATGGCTGAAATGAACCTCTGTAAGGAAGATAGTAGAGGAAGTCCATTTCAAATTTATGTTGCTGGTCCATTCTCTGAATCTGACTTCGGAAACATAGTGGTTGTGATGGACTATTTCAGTAAATGGGGACAAGCTTATGCCTTGCTGAATCAAGAGGCCTTGGCCATTGCTGATTTCCTTGTCAAGGAATGCATCAGTCCTTTTGGAGTTGTACTCACCCAAGGTGGAAATTTCAAGCCTACTCTTTTCAAAGATGTCTGCAAATTCTTGAAGATCAATAAAATACGAACGACAGCATTACACCCGCAATCCGATGGAAGGGTAGAACAGTTGAATAGGATCATTAACCACCGTTCGTCAAAGGTAATCTCTGACCACCAAAGAGACCAGTATCTTCACTTGTTTCTAATGGCATATCGTTCGACTGTGCACTAGTCCATGGGTCAGACCCCGGCCAATGTTATTATGGGGCGAGAATTAGGGCTCCCATTCGATTTGAAGTTTGGATTTCCCCCAGGAGAAGAGACCGCAGGTGAAGACTATGTCAATCAGTTACGTCAAAGGAAGAACGATATCCACCAATGAGTCAGTTTCAATATCGAGAGTGCCAGTGCTCGAATGAAGGAAGCATATGACATCATAGCTGATGTAGACGAATTCCAAGTTGATGAACTTGTTTGGTTCTGTAACTCGCAACGTCGTCGTGGATATTCGCCCAAGCTACAAAGATCTTGGGAAGGGTCTTACCAGATTGTAATTGCCGGAAGTCATGACGGCGAAGTTGAGCGAGCGCAAGTCCAACCACCCGATGAAAAGATAACCTTCGAACAGTTTATGGGACTGTACCCGGGGGGCAGAAAGTGCAGCACGACGTGACCAGAGAGAAACCCCGAGACCTGTTTGTGGCGCCCATAGAATATTCCCTGCCTCATTGTGTGGCGCGAGATCTCCGGATGTCCATAGAAATAGCCAAGGTGTTTCAAAGAAGTACGGCCAGTTCCTGAAGCTAAGTAAGTTCCACAAAGTGTTTAAATAAATCCAAGAACAGAGAGTATAGGATAAAAACATTAGAATGTAGTCACTATTCTTAATGACAAACTGCAAAACTACCATTTAAAGAAAATAAGGCTGATGGCTTTTTTAGGTTTTTGAAAAAGTATAAAAGGGTAATTGACCTTGATATCGTAAAATTTGTAAGAATTATTGTATTTAGTCTATGTGTTTATTGAAGTAAGTCCTTAGTAACATTGTTGGATTCTAGAGGAGGGAATTTAATATATATTATTAAATGTTGGTCCAAAATGTAATGAGTTAATAGGTTTATTAAAAATCTTTTATTAAAAATTTCAAAGATTTTCTGAGTTATTCAATTTTTCTAATTCATGTATCAATACTTGGATTAAACCTGATGTGTTAATTTTGGCTTGACCAACTTTCATGCAGTTAAAAAAGATTAAATTGTGCAGTCTTTCATTGTTTTAACTATTGATGGATGGAGGTTATTAAATATTAAATATTAAATATTAAATATTAAATATTAAATATTAAATATTAAATATTAAATATTAAATATTAAATATTAAATATTAAATATTAAATATTAAATATTAAATATTAAATATTAAATATTAAATATTAAATATTAAATATTAAATATTAAATATTAAATATTAAATATTAAATATTAAATATTAAATATTAAATATTAAATATTAAATATTAAATATTAAATATTAAATATTAAATATTAAATATTAAATATTAAATATTAAATATTAAATATTAAATATTAAATATTAAATATTAAATATTAAATATTAAATATTAAATATTAAATATTAAATATTAAATATTAAATATTAAATATTAAATGAATGAAAATGTTAAATCTCCAATATGCTTTAGATCTCTATATTACAAAAATATTGGTTCTGTAAGGCAACTAGAGGAGTCAATTTAAATATTTCTTTCAACAGACAAATGCAACTGCAATCAATTAGTTGAAGGCATAAAAGGTGTTTTACATTTGAAGCTACACAGCCTCTACTATTTTAATTCATACTAAAAACTGGTAGATGTAACCTATCATTAAATCATCACTTACATACACTATGTTTATGATACTCTACCTGTAACAAAGCAACTATTTACTGTTTACAAAACCATCATCAGAGGCTACAAGAGAGTAAATATTTATAACAATTTTCTTTCTTTTTATAAATGTTCTGAGAGAAAATGACCTCTACAATGTCTTCCTGTGTTCACATTAGTGCTTTCTATATTGTGTATGCTTACCTACTCTGGAGAAGTTTCAACTCCAATTTTGGAGTCACTTACTATATGTACTTATCAGTTATGCTTATTTCCTGAATATGTGGTGATGCACATTTTTTGTGTTCACCAAATAAATTTAACAGTGACAAGTTGTTTATACTGAGGGTCCAGTTTTTCACTGGTTGAGCAATATTTCTTCAAAGTTATGTAGCGCTCTATTAATGTTGCTTGAATTTTTGAATTATTAATCATGAGGAAGGTAGATTTCTTAAGTTCCTCTTTATGGTTTCTTATTTCATACAGATCTTAATATTGTCACATTAATATGTTGTTGGATAAGTTTGACTTGTCAACATGTCTTTGGGAGATGTTTCATGGAGTTTCTTGTTCCTTACTTCTACTGATCTATAACTTTAACCTGTACATGCATAACCCCAAACATCAAGCACACTGTGCATGCAATGAGCCAACCACAAGTTAACCAGCACTGGCTGCACCCATACAGAATGGACAGAATGGAATAATACTAACATACAATATATAAAATGAAGCATAACTAATACACAGTTATTGAAAATGACTTCAGACTTGGAGTTGAGATGTCCCATTATTCATAATTAATTCCAGATTGCATATATAATTTAAACATCTCATAGCATGATCAGTTGACAAGCTTTTCTAATATTTTTTTACGATTTAGTATAAATTAACTCTATACTATAATTACTGTCAGTAGAACCAAAAGATGCAACTTTGAAATTAGCACATAACATGTGAATGCTTATACACATATGACTTCTGGCCAGCAATATGCCAAAAAAATTAACTGTTTGAATTTGGTTATGAATCTTAATTGGGATGATAAAATACTAGTTACTATATAAGACCACCTGTTATCATTTCATGAATATACAAAAGAAGAGGTTCTTAATATTGTTTCTGTGGTACTTGAAACCCTATGATGGACTAGGCTGTTTTTACTGAATTACTATTTATTTTTCTGATTTAACACCAAACCCTTATTTCTGAGTGTAAATAAAAATGTATGGTTTTAGAAGACAAAACCTTGTAACTATTCATTTCTGCTATACACCAGTCAATAAATATTCAGAAAAACAATATAGTGCCTACCACAGGCATATAATATCAAAATAATAAAAACATTTCTTACATGATGAAGCAACAATTGTCATAAAAATAGGGCCCTAATGACATATTATTTTATTATTTAAATTTTCAAAACAACTTCTAAAAGTAAATAAAATGCAAACGCCTCAACTGACGCCTAATTAAAAACTGACTGGTGATTAGTAAATCAATACATAAAGCAGGCCTGGTGTTAATAAGAGTTACTCTGGCAGAAATGTGTTCTGCAATTCAACATATATTCAATCAAGTCAGTTGCCTGTAAAATGATCTATATGTTGTGGTGGTCCTGCTCCCTTGTCATTGCACCAATGCTAGTAAGGTTATTTTTATGGAGTAATTTCAAAGGATTAAGAAAACATTCCAGTGAACACTGTATTATAAAAATGAAATGTCTGTCGAAATTCTATTATTTTGAATTAAATGAATCTGATCAAGATATTGTCATTCTCAAATTTTCTGAGTGTGTATGAAGTTAGTGCTTGAGTTCTCCTCAATAAATGCATTCAACATTCCCATTGAAAGAATCTGCAAATTACGGGGGAATCAGTAAACCAGGTATGATTGATAAATTAGTAGATAGGATCACATATTATCAACTTGGCTAGAAATGCAAAGATATAAATGCTTAGGGACAAGATACCACCAAACAGGTAAATTTATTTAAAGCTTTCTTTAGGTACATTAAAGAGATTATGTGATTAAATGAATGTTAAATAGTCACTATGGTATTAACAAATGGAACAACATACTTTTAGTACAATTTAGCTGGTCATTAAGAAGATATTCTTGGAAAAGGTTAAACTTCTTTGTATTTCTGGAGTTTATAATGTTGAATTTTGTGGTATAGGCTTTGACAATGCATTTTTTGAATCTTAAAGTATTGGAAAAGAGGGAACTGAATCAAGTATATGATTTGAAAATGTAGAGTCTGTTTTTGAGATTTCAGTGAGCTAAAATGTTCAGTAATTTAGTGATTCAGTCATTAACAATTCCTAAGTCTGTTAATAAGATATACTAACTTTTCTTTACACATTACACCAACATTAAAGTCAGCTTCAAATCTCAGAATAAACTTTTAAACATTATTTTTAATGCCAAAAATAAAGATAATGTATATAGCAAATCTGGAGTTTATAAGTTAATGTGTCCAGTATCCAGATATGATTTATGTAAAAATGACTATTTAATCACCTATAATGGGTGATTAAAGTTACAGTTCTGCTCAATTATATAACAAATATCAGAGTCTACATTTTCAAATAATATACTTGATTCAGTTCATTTCTAAAACTTGAGGATACACAAAATTGGGCATTGTCAAAACCTATATCATAATATTTTAATTTTATTGTAAATGCTGGTTTGTAAATAAACATTCATTAACTATATTTTGCTTGTAAGATCAAGTTCGTAATATTTGCATTATTTGCTCACATTTTTGGACATATATAGAAAACAAGTTAAAAATATGTTCCTTTGCATGACTGACTAAACTTTGCATGACTGACTGAAAAAAACTTAATATTGATTTTAATAATCTTCATAGGATAGTTATGCTTAGAATACTGTGTCTGAAGACTCTAGTGAACAGGTGTTGGAGGCTTGATTGTTATACACATGCAGACTAATAAATTTGGCTCAGATTTTCTCCTAAATCTTTGTGGATGTACCCTTATACAGCTTTCCTACTAGCATTAGTCAGCTCTTGAGTTTATAGTTTGCTCAAAGTATTTAATGAGATGGAAGTTGACATTTTTAGATGTACACTTTCTGTTTTTCATTACAAAGTACTTCTGTTCTGTTTATTCACTTACATTTTCTTGGCCTGTTGTATTGGAATCAACATAAAGTGAGTAAATCAGAGTATATCCCACAAATAAGAACCAGACAACTTATCTAACAATTTCATGGAGTGTAAGAAATATTTATATGTGAGTACAAAGTGAATCAAACAATTTTCCCTGACAAAAAAACATTTGTTTAAACATAAAAGTATTTCAGTTTAAATAAAATTTTACTCCTATATTCTAAAGCTTACCAAGATGTGGGACTGTGACAGTGACTTGGTTATTGCCAGCAACATCTACAGCTGCTTTTTTGCTTGTATCTACTGAAGCTGGTTTGAAATCATCTAAAAAAATTATCTTTTGAATTAAGAAAAGTTCATAGAAAAGGTTATACTTACACTTAACTGTGTGAAATGCTGTATGTTTGGGATCTGTGAAACTCTGTCCTATTTTCAGTTTTTTAACTTCATTTTTAAGACCAAGTTTTTCTGCCATATTTCACCTTTTTAAACCATTCTTAATGTAGTTTTTAAATTACTGATTTTAGTGAATTATTTCAGTTTCACCGTAAAAATCATATAATGTCGACAATTACTATTATTTATAAGTACTTACATCCTGTTCTTACACGTGCTAATTTCAAGATTCAATCCTCAAAAATTCTAAGACATGAACACACGTATTAAAAAGTAAATGTAAAAATATTGACCTACTTTTTGACGTTTGACCACTTTTGAATGTCTAACCACTGTCGATATTTATCGACCTTACAGGAAACTGTATTAGAAAAATACAAAATTGCTTTTTCTCGAATTATCTTATATTTTTATTAACACTGTTTATAGAAAAATGTTGCTCATTGCCTCATTCAATTTTAACCGTACTAATACTGTGTAACATATAAATACATTTATTTGAATACAACCATTTTAAATCACTGTATTTGAAGGTTAGGGTGGGGATAGGAATAAAGAGGAAAAGTGATTTTAAATGTATCCGCCATGTTGTAATACAATATACATAAGTGTTTTGGTGCTGTCAAGTTATTAGATTTTGTATGGATTCTGTGAAAAGAAATGGAAGAAACTAAAGTTATCTATCACATAGACGACGAAGAAACTCCCTATTTAGTGAAAATCCCGATATCCCCGGACAAAGTGACTTTGGCTGATTTCAAAAATGTTCTTAATAGGCCGAACTATAAATTTTTCTTTAAATCTATGGACGATGATTTCGGGTACATTTTTGCTTTCTACTATTCCTATTATTAACCGAATGATATGAAAGGCAGTGATACTGTTTAGTGTTAATATTTTTATTGAGTAATTTTCATTCCAATTTGTCATCTTTTGTATGTATATGGTAGCGGAAGCCATTATTATTTTGAAGTAAACATTCCTAAATGCCTAAAATCCAAGTTTTCTTTTCATGTACATACATTATGTTTTTATTTTTGCAAAAACGAATATTATCTTTACATATTTGTTGAAAATGTTCTACCTATATATCAATATTATGTTGATTATGACTTTGGCATTTTTATTGTTTTCTATGTAAATACATTACTTGAAAATATTTCAATTTTTCTATAGTGTCAATATGAAACATTTTACTCAATAAAAATAAATAAACGGTCATTATTTTTTAGTGTTGTGAAAGAAGAAATCATTGAAGATTCAGCACATTTACCCTGTTTTAATGGAAGGGTAGTGAGTTGGGTGAGTTATCATTTTTTATCATATCTATTGTGCTAAGTATATTTAATTTTCTTAAATTTATTTTCATACTGTATAAAAAATAAATAAATTTATATTCTCTAAATTAGTTGAATCAAAGATAAACTAAGAGAAAGTTAATAGATATTTTATGTTGATAGCTGTGAGTTTGACTTAAAAGTTTAATTCCAGATAGAATATGTGTTATTATATTTTGGATTGACTGTAATGCATAATGTTTAGAAGGTATTTCACAAATGACATTCTCACACTTTCATATTTGAAAAATGTAATTAAAAAATCAAAAAGAATTTACACATTTTTAAAAATTCAGTTAGCTTTTTGGGACCAGGTTTTATTTTGTTATTTTGCTGATATTACAGTACCAACTTACATTATTAAATATATTGTTAATTTATATTGTGATAAAATCTTTTAAAGAAGCTCTACCAGACAAAACGTGTGGCATAAAAGTAAATGGTCAACTGATCAATAATATCAAGCATACATAAAAATAATACAATTTATATGTTTTCTTGGGAAATAACACCACAATGGAAATAAAAACCTGCATATTGAAAGAAAAACCAAACATTTCATAGTTGATTCTGACTTTGTTGTCAATGGCTTTAAAGTACGTATGTATTACAAATGTGAATTGCAAATTGAAAGTTTGATTTATGACATTTAAGTTGACATAAGAAAAATTTATTGTTATTAGATATACAGGTAGCACAAAGAATTCTAAAGATCATGTATTATAGTTAAATAGCTTTCAAGTTGGAAAAACTTGAAAGAGTTGTCTTTAGAATTAATAAGTATCATTTCTAGGTACGAATCTGTTATAAGATAGCGCGCATTCGCCAAAAATGCGATCAAAGAATTCACTGTTTCAGTGATCCCATTAAAGTCATAAGGGAAAACCTAGGAAAAACCTCATGAACTATCCCTATACTGGGTTGTTCAAAAGGAGATGACCATTAATAATTTCTTCCTTAATTGTCATTAACCAAATACTATTGAATTCTACAGAAGTAGAAGTGATACAATCGTTTTCATTCAAAAGAATTATGGCAGACTCTTATTTTTCATTTTGTTTTATCTTGTTTTTTGTGAAGTATAGTTGAATTGTCAAATTGTATTTTATGGCCTAGGTTCCATGCATGTTCACAAATTTTCGATTTTCCAAATTATGGTTTCTTTATGTAATTCTTTTGTGCATTTATTCATACATTTAATGGTGTCAATGTTTCTCCAATATAAAATTTGTTTTTGATATGTGATTTCAGTGTATTTCTTGTTTGGAATGTTGTTTTAACATTAACTGTATGTATGATATAGTTGTAACTGTAATGTGGTTGTCCTGAGTAGCAGTGTTAATAAGAGAAGTTCTGAGTTGATTCGGAAAGTTTGTTCTCTATTCAAGTCTGTTTAATGGTTGATAAATTTTGTGGGGTAATTGATTCCAGTGAGAACATTTTTTATAATTGTTTTTTCTTTGTTGAATTTGTTATCAGAACAGTTGGTCTTTGCTCTATCATATAATGCCTTAATAACACATTTCTTTGGATATTTGGATGATTTGAATTGAGATTTTGGTATCTGTTGGTATGAGTTGGTTTTCTATAAACTTCTGTTTCAAATAAAGATTGTGTTTCTGTTATTAATATGTCTAGGAAAGACGGTTTGTTATTTTTTAAATTTCAAGGGTAAATTTGATAGTTGGTTTTTTGTTATTTATATCATTTAATAATTTATCTAGTTCTTCAAGATGGTATTCCCAAATTAGGAAAATCTCACCAAACTAAAGGTTTATTTCTTTGGATAAAATTACTTGTTGTTCAAATTTTTCCATAAATATGTTACTTAATGCTGGTGAGAGACAAGAACCCATAGCCATGCCAAATTCTTGGGTGGTAAAAGTCATCGTTTAATTGAAATTATGTACTTTGGGTACAATATGTTAGTAGTTCCATATTGATTTTCTGAAAGATAATTGTGACATCTTTGTTTTTTATTTTTCTGATTTCTTTGGGAATAACACCACATAAACCTGAAAGTCTGTATATTGCAAAAGTCTCAATCAGACCTTGTTTTCAATGGTATTACACAAAATGAACAAGAAATTAAAAAATTAAAAGAATTCGCAATGACAAATATGTAATCACAATTTGACATTTGAAATATACAGACTTTCAAGTTTATGTGGTGTTACTCCCAAAGAACTCAAAAAAAAATAAATAGTTTCATATTGTTTCAACTGATAACTGAGTTCATTGACTTAATGAAGAATCCTGTTCTAGTAGTTGTTTTACTATAGGTGTTTTAGAAACAGGAACATTGTTATAAAGATTTACTATATCAAAACTTGCTATTGTGAAGGTATTTTTATATTCTATATGAGACAGTTTTTCCAAGAAATGTGCACTGTTTTTTAGATGAGAAACAGAACTTCATGTAAGAAGACACATAATGATTAAATAAATTTTGAAAGTTAACTACCCAGAGAATGTATAGAACTGACAATTAAACAATGACTTTACCAACAAGAATTTGGCATGGCCATTGGTTCTTATCTGTCACCAGCATTAAATATAATATTTATGGGAAAATTTAAACAACAACCAATTTTATCAAAAGAAAATAAACCTTTAGTTTGGTGGCGTTACGTTGACGACATTTTCGTAATTTGGGAACACAATCTTGAAGAACTAGATAAATTATTAAATGACATAAATAACAAAGAATCATCTATCAAATTTTAGAAAGTGAACAAAATAACAAACTGTTTTTCCTAGACACATTAATAACAGAAATACAATCTTCATTCAAAAGAGAAGTTTATAGAAAACCAACTCATACCAACAGATACCTCAATTTCAATTCAAATCATCCGACTACAGTAAGGAAAGGTGTTATTAAGTCATTATATGATAGAGCAAAGACCAACTGTTCTGATGATACTAAATTCAACAAAGAAAGAATAATTATAAAAAATGTTCTCACTGGAAACAATTACCCCACAAAAATTATCAACAAAGACTTAGACAGACTTGAACAGAGAACAAACCTTGTGAATCAACTCAGAACTTCTCTTATTAACACTGCTACTCAGGACAACCACATTACAGTTACAACTATAACATATATACTGGGTCTGTAAGAAAGATTGAAAAGAGTGGACAACAGATTTAATGTTAAAACAACATTCCAAACAAGTAATACACTGAAACCACTAATATCGAAAACAAAACCAACAAAATTAAGAACTCAAATGACTGCATATACAAGATTCCTTGCGAATGCAATAAATTTTATATTGGAGAAACATTGACACCATTAAATGTATGAATAAATGAACAAAAGAATTACATAAAGAAACCATAATTTGGAAAATCGAAAATTTGTGAACATGCATGGAATTTAGGCCATAAAATACAATTTGACAATTCAACTATATTTCACAAAGAACAACATAACACAAAACAAAAAATAAAAGAGTCTGCCTTAATTCTTTAGAATGAAGACGATTGTATCGCTTCTACTTCTGTAGAATTCAATAGTATTTAGTTAATGACACTTAGGAAGAAATTATTAATGGTCATCTCCTTTTCAACAACCCAGTATCAGGATAGTTCATGAGGTTTTTCCTAGGTTTTCTCTTATGACGGTGATTGGATCACTGAAACAGCAGAATTCTTTGATTGCATTTTTGGCGAATCTTATATCTTATAACAAAGTCGTACCTAGGAACGCCACTTATAAATTCTAAAAACAACTATTTCAAATTATTCCAACTTGAAAGCTATTTAACTATAATACATGATCCTTAGAAATTTTTTTGATAGCAGTATATCTAAAAACAACTTAAATGTCATAAATCAAACTTGCAATTTGCTATTTACATTTTCAATGCATATTTTAAAGCCATTGACAACGAAGTCAGAATCAACTTTGTGGTGTTATTTCCCAAGAAAACAAAAATAATCAAGAATATGCCACAAATAACATTTAGAAGACAATCAAGTATGTAGATGATACTGTAATTTTATGTGATATTTTGTGTCAGCGAAGTAGGAAAAATAGGTCTAAATATTAATGTCAATAAAAACAAATTTATTGTCTTACCAAAAACCCATACCCTGATGCAAACTGACAACTCCATGGGCAATCAATGGAAACAGTAATATTATTCAAATATTTGTGAAGTTATGTGATAGAGCAAAGGGACCCTCATAAAGAAATCAGACACAGAACTGATCTGGCTCATTCAACTTTCTTCAAAATGACAACCCTTCTTTGAAATGTTAACATTAATTTGAAACTATGGCAAGATGGTAAAATGCAACATACAGTCAAAATTCTGGTATGGACAGAATTCTAGACCCTGACAATAGAAAATATAAATAAGCTAGAAGCTCTAGAGATGTGGATACATAGAAGAATGTTACCGATACCATAAATTGCAAATCAATCAAAGACATATGCTACCGAGGGCTAACACTCTTCAAGGCAATCATTACTATATGTTGCAACTAATAATAAAAGATAAAATAGAACAAAGACAAGTTTTATAGAAAACAAGCATCATGACTGAAGAATATTTGGACAGGTATCTGCACGTCAACAAATTATTTAAACTTGCATAGAATAGATGAAAATTTGCCAGAATGATATGTACTTGAAGTTTTGAAAGTTCAATCGAACAAAATAATATAGATATACAAACAAATTATCTAAATCAGAGCTAATTGCTGACAGTCATAAATTCTGACTTATGGAGGTGTGAAAGGATCCCATCCCATTTGCAAAACATTGACCATTTTTAGTTGATGGTGGAAACCATTACTTTGTGATATACTATCATTATGATTGTAGAAAAACGAATTACTTTGTTTTATAACACTAATTTATTTATTTATTAATAAATAAACATAAAAACCGTGACTAGTTTTTTTTTACTTATAAATTTTCATTTAATTCTATAATTTGCCCCCAAAATTAATATTAATGGTTTCTCCTTATTTCCTGTAAAGTTCGGGCAACGTTCTATATTTCCTATTTTTTTTTTTCAAAATTTTAGGCTTAGTAGTTTCGGATCAAAATTTCTTCTTTTTTAGTCCCAATCGTGTCACCAAACTATACATTGATACCAAATTTCAACCTCTTCCGTCTAGTACTTTAGGAGAAAATTGCTATTATGTGACAGGGGCAGAAATATATTTATTATAAGGGTATCCGTATATTGTATATACGGAACCCTAAAAATGGTCGTAGAAAAACGAATTACTTTGTTTTATATCACTAATTTATCTAATTTTTAATAAATAAGCATAAAAACCGTGACTAGTTTCGACAATACCATGTCATTTTCAAACGGAAACAAATTCATGAATGACGACAAAACATGTGTGTTAAATTCTCGGAAGGATTACATAAATATGGCATTTTTGGGTATAAGAATATTGCATAGAAACAAAGTGGTAAACTAATTAAGAAAATTTAAATATATCATTTTTGATTATTAGTTATTAAAAATTTCAAATAGAATGCTATTTTTAAAATCTACCTGCTCGTTAAGTAGTAAATTGCAAGAAACGGAATTATTCTGGCTTTTGTAAATTTCTATGTTCTCAAGTGTTTCAATAAATGGCTTAAAATTGTTATAGTGAATGATCTCTGTTTCTTGTAATTTAGGAAATGTATGCCCTGTAGTAAGACAATGATTTGCAAATGTTGAATCAGTTTTATTTAATCTAAAGGAACGTAAGTGTTCATTCAAGATATCGAATATTGAAATTTCTACAGGTCACACCAAGGTAAAAGCTATTGCACTCTGAACATTTTAGTTTGTATACTCCGGATTTTAAGAACTTATCACTTATTTTATCTTTGGCGTTAAAAATATGATTTGACAATTTTGATTGATATCTAAAACTAACTTTAATATTTTGCTTTCACAAAAGTTTCGCTATTCTCTCACTTGTGGTTCCAAAATAAGTAAGGTATTTAAATTGAACATTGTTATCCTTGATTTTTGGATAGATTAAATTTTGCGCAATTTGACTTTCTTTCCGGGAAATAAGTTTATTAATTAACTTATAGTTATAGCCGTTATTAATGGCTATGGTTTTTATGATATTCAGTTCGTTCTTTAAGTCGGTTTTGGAAAGGGGTAATGTAAGAGCTCTATGTATCATCGATTTGTATGCTGCTAGTTTGTGTGAATGTGGACTAAAAGATGAATTTGGGATAGTAGTGTCTGTAAATGTTGGCTTTCTGAATACATTTACAGACACTACTATCCCAAATTCATCTACATACATAGAGCTCTTACATTACCCCTTTCCAAAACCGACTTAATGAACGAACTGAATATCATAAAGACCATAGCCATTAATAACGGCTATAACCATAAGTTAATTAATAAACTTATTTCCCGGAAAGAATATAAATACGTTAGCCTTACTTATTTTGGATCAACAAGTGAGAGAATAGCGAAACTTTTGTCAAAGCATAATATTAAAGTTAGTTTTAGATCCCAATCAAAATTGTCAAATCATATTTTTAACGCCAAAGATAAAATAAGTGATAAGTTCTTAAAATCTGGAGTATACAAACTAAAATGTTCAGAGTGCAATAGCTTTTACCTTGGTATGACCTGTAGAAATTTCAACATTCGATATCTTGAACACTTACGTTCCTTTAGATTAAATAAAACTGATTCAACATTTGCAAATCAATAGGGGTTTTCGCGGAAGCCGTTCTGAATCGGTTCATTATTTTTAGTTCTATTTTTGTTCTGTCCCTAAATCGGATCACCGGAGTTCACATAGTGTTTTGTTTCATGTCATCTGTAAAAATCATTTTGTGGTTAATTTCTATGGGTTAAACGGTGCGCATGAACAACCTGTAAATTTTTAGGAATTGAAAATATCTCCTGAATTTAAATTTTCAAATATTGAATGAATATCACTATAGAGAAATCCCTTTCCAGTCAGCATTATTATTCGGAATATTTATTTTGTCTAGAAATTTAATACTAATGACTCCACAAAAGGGCATATAGACCATAATTATAGCTAAAAAATGCTTAAAAATTACTGACCCTATAAATATTACTACCCTGAAAGTAGCCAACAAACGACAAAAAATCTGAGAACATTTTGGTATTAATATTTAGCAAGCTACATGGGCTGTAAATTAAACTTTTTCCAAATGTAATGAAATGCACATCTTTATTTTGATAAAATCTAAATATTGATTTCTTTAAAATTTTGATTTTTGCATTTATTTCAAAAATATTAGGTCTTAAATTTATAGGTTCAATTTTTTTTTCTGTATTTGTTATACAATATTCAGCAAGCTATATGGGCTGTAAAATTAAACTTTTTGCCAATGTAATGAAATGCACATCTTTATTTTGATAAAATGTAAATAAGCATTTCTTTAAAATTGTAATTATATCTTTCAAAAAATATTCTATTTCAAAATTTCAGGTATCCGACATTCAATATTTAGCAAACTGCATGGGCTTTCAAACTTTACTTTTTCAAAATATAACAAAATGCGCCTGTTAATTTCATAAAGTCTAAATGTGCATTTATACGTTTTTAGGGTTCCGTATATACAATGTACGGATACCCTTATAATATATCACTCAGGATTTCTGCCTCTGCCACATCACAGCAATTTTCTCCTAAACTACGGGACGGAAGAGGTTGAAATTTGGTATCAATGTATAGTTTGGTGACCCGATCAGAAGTACATATCGTAAATGAAGAAATTTTGGATTTTAGGGGTACTTCTAGGGGGAAAAACTAATAAAATCGACCGTACCCCCCCTGAGCACCGAAACTACTGAGCCTAAAATTTTGAAGAAAATAGGAATATAGGTCGCTGCGCGAACTTTACAGAAAAAATAAGGAGAAGCCATTAATATTAATTTTGGGGGGCAAATTATAGAATTAAATGAAAATTTAAAAATTAAAATTTTTTCAAAGGCCTCATGTAATATATAAAGGTCAGATTCTGAGGAATACAAATATATTTTTTTCATATTAAAAAAAATAACTAAAAAGATATTAACGAAAATATACCAAAATTTACCGATTCCCCCCCCCCCTTATCACCGAAACTATAAAACGTAAAGTTTTGAAAAAAATTAGAGGTATAGGGTCTGACCTGAAGTTTACTGGATAAATAAGGAAAAACCTCTACTTTTAATTTTGGGGGGCAAATTACAGAATTAGATGGAAAATATAAAATTAAAATTGTTTCTAACCCATCATGTTATATATCAAATGAAAGGGCTCATTATGACGAAAACAAATACATTTTTTCCATATTTTTAAAATAAATAAATTAAAATATATTAACAAAAATATGAAAAAAATTACCCCCCCTATCTCCAAAACCATAAGCTGGAAAATTTTGAAAAACATTGGAGGTATAGCCCTTCACCTGAACTTTACTGGAAAAATAAGAAGAAACCCCTAATATTCATTTTGGGGGGCAAATTATAGAATTAAATGAAAAATAAAAAATTATAATTGTTTCTAACGGTTTATGTAATATATCAAATCCCAGGGCTCATTATGACGAATAGCTACAAATATATTTTTTTAATTTTTAATATATTTTAAAATATATTAAAAAAAATATTTAAAAAAATACCCATTCTCCCCGTTATTCCCCAAACTCTAAGACCTCATAAATTAGGAAAAATATGAAAAAAAAACTAATTCTATTATTTGGAGGTCAAATAATAGAAATTAGGTAGAAATAAATTACTAGAAAACCCCCATAGTAATTTTAGGGACAAATTATACAATTAAATGGAAAATAAAGATTCAATTTTCAAACGCATCATGTAATATCAGATAAAAGGCTCATTATGTGAATTACAAATAGGTATATCATATTTTTAAATCATTTGTATAAAAGATATTAAAAATATTAAACATCGACTTAATTCCCACTTTAGAAACTACACTATTTAAAATTTGAAAAATATATTTTATTTACATTTTTAAATAATTTGAATAACAGATTTAATAATTTATAATTTAAAGTTTGACCTATTTTGCCGTTTTTCTTCCAATCTACAGAGCCTCAAAACTCACACAGTAGATTATAAAAGGCATTTCTGAAAGTTGATTAGTAAAATAAAACTTTAATGTTACTTTTTGGGGGCCAAATTAGAAAATTAAATACATATGTATTGTGATAAAAATCAAGCGAATCCTAAAGCAGATAAAATAAAAAGTCTATGTGTTGAAAATCAAAGTGTATATTTTTTATAAATTTAAAACGCTTCCTTTAAAAGATATAAGGGTAAGTATAAGAAAATGCACTCATTCCCTGCTTGGCTGAAACTGGAATATTCGAATCTTGAAGGTGGTACGGAACCCTAAGTATGCGAGTTCAACTCGCACTTGACCAAATTATTTAAATTTCACATTCACTTATTAAATTCTGATATATTTCCCTTCTGATGTTTAGGAAAATGCTTATCTGGACTTAAGATTTCATTTACTTCAACAGAAACTTACCCCAACCTCTTTATTCAAATATTTATATGCATTGGTATATAATTAAATGTGTATTTTTAAATTAGCTTGGAATAAGTTTTTTTCCAATTAAAAAACTTCTGAAAATGTAGTGGTATACAAAGCTAGGACCTGGATATATCTGTGTCTTTATTAAAAATTATAATCCTAACTATTTAGAAAATTTTAAATTGAATTATTAAAAAAATGTAAATGTATAGCAAAGGATATTTTCACCCAAAGAACATGCTAATGTTTTTTAGAATAAAACATTTTAAAAAAATGTAACCGACTTCCAAGTATTACTAAAAAGTTGAAAATAATTATAACGAAATATAACTCTAGACAGTAAATAACACATTCAATTTTGTTAGGTACCTACACACAAAGTAAAAAAATTAAACATTAAAAGGTGCTCATTCCAAAAAATAGTTAAAAAGATATTAATGCAAATATACCAAAATTTATCCCCCCCCCCTTATCACCGAAATTATAAAACGTAAAGTTTTGAAAAAAATTAGAGGTATAGGGTCTGATCTGAAGTTTACTGGGAAAATAAGGAAAAACCTCTACTTTTAATTTTGGGGGGCAAATTGCAGAATTAAATGGAAAATATAAAATTAAAATTATTTCCAACGCATCATGTTATATATCAAATGAAATGGCTCATTATGACGAAAACAAATAGATTTTCTTTTCACAATTTTAAAATAAATTAATTAAAAGATATTAACAAAAATATTTTAAAAAATTACCCATCCTCCCCCCCAACTTTTATCTCAGAAACTAAAAGACGCAAAAAATTGAAAAAATAGGTGTAGCCCCTCACACGAACTTTACTGAAAAATAAGGAGAAACCCCCTAATATTGATTTTGGGGAGCAAATGGCAGAATTAAATGAAATATAAAAATTATCTATTTTCCTCTTTATTCCCCAAACTATAAGACCTAATTTTTTTTGTTTACAGGAAAAATACGATGAAATGCCTAATATTAATATTGGGGGACAAATTATAAAATTATTCGTTTAAAAGATATTAACAAAAATATTAAACATCGACTTAATTTTCGCTTTAGAAACTACATTATTTAAATTTTGAAAAAATGTATTTTATTTGTATTTTGAAATAATTTGACTAACAGATTTAATAATTTATAATTTAAAACTTTACCTATTTTCCCCTTTATCTTCCAATCTACAGAGCCTCAAAATTCAGATAGTAGATGATAAAAGGCTTCCCTGAAAGTTTATTAGTAAAATAAAACTATAATGTTAATTTTTGGGGGCCAAATTAGATAATTAAATACATATGTATTCTTATAAAAATCAAGCGAATCCTAAAGCAGATAAAATAAAAAGTCTATGTGTGGAAAATGAAAGTGTATATTTTTAAAAAATTTAAAACGCTTCCGTTAAAAGATATTAGGGTAAATATAAGAAAATGCACTCATTCCCTGCTTGTCTGAAACTGGAATATTAGAATCTTAAAGGTGGCACGGAACCCTTAGTTGCGAGTCCAACTCGCACTTGACCAAATTATTTTATTATTTCACCCTCTCAACACCTCCACAGAGTTCTAAAAAATTCTGAGTGCCTCTGTCAGTGGGTACTGCGACTTCTACACAATATTCGATTCTTGAAAAGGTGGTATTAAGGGATGAGTCTGGAGATTAAACATTGTGTCAGTGTCAGTATTTAAATCAAATATTTTATTAGTGTTTAAGGTGCCACAGGACATGCTCAAATCAATGTAAATACAGATATGTAATAATAATTAGTTATTTAATGCTAATGCCATTAAACAATTAAAAACCTATGGTAGACAAACCTTAAATAACCTATGGTTAAAAATTAAAACTGCAGCTGAAAAATTCATTTAGGCTGTAGAAAGCTTGGGCCATCAGAAATGATTTAATCTCCCTCCTTAATGTATTAAATGGCAAGTTTCTTATGTATGGTAATTGATTGAAAAAGGTAATGTTGATGTCGGGTGGTGTGAGAGTGAATTTGCTAAAGTATTTGATAGGTAGATATATGATTTTTAACATACATACACCAAGTTTTCTAAAATAAAAACAAAAGGGAGAGTCAGGATTTTTAGGCCATTGATAGCAGCTTTGCAGTCTGCTGTATATGGGAGACCAGCAACTATTATAATAGCCCTGCATTGTAAAGCTAAAACCCTTATAGCCCTCAGACTGTGTCCCCAAGCGATAATGACATATGCTAGGAATGAGTGGTGCAAACAAAAATATGCCTGCTTAAGTGCATTAGGTGAAACACAGTTTGCCCTGCCTCTGAGAAGGAATATATTGCTAGCTAATTATTTGAAGCACTCATCAGTATGGGCATTCCACCATAATTCTGGATCCAGATACACACATTGCCTTCCATTTTTTCTGAGTTCATTGGGAATAACACCACATAAACTTGAAAATCTGCATTTTTCAAACAGTCCAAGTGTTTCAAGGTCTAAATCAGACCCTTTTTTCAATGGTATTAACACAAATTAACAAGAAAATAAAAATTAAAAGGATTCAAAATGAAAAATTGACTAAATCATAATTTGACATTAATGTTTGACAAACAAACTGATACAACTAAGGGAATTTACTGCAATTTTGATATGTATAGGGTAGCACTAAAAATTCTAAAGATCATGTGAAATAACAAAACTTCTTTCAAATTGGAAGAATTTAAAAGAGTTATCTTTACAATTTATGTGTGTTTATGAAGCTAGGTACAACAGTGGCACACCAAACGAAGCATACGAATTTTTTTAGAACCATGGGAAGGTGTTAAAATGGTTTAAAATCAAAAAATGTTCAGGATGACATTAAACAGTGAGTCCGAAAATCGAAAATTCCTTGGGAGCATCAGTACTTACTAAAGGAAACAGCCGAATTTTTTTTTAGAACAATGAAAGGTGTTTGAACTTTCGAAAGTTCAAGTATATAGAAGTACTGCCAACATCAGGGAGACCAGACAAGGTACATAAACAAGAATCTTATATTATGATATTTCCTTGAGCTTGTCTTGCCAAATGTCCTGCCCATTATCATTTCAGGGTTTTTCCTTTGTGGATTATATCTATTATCTGCGTTATTTCGTATCAACTCT
Organism: Octodonta nipae; assembly: GCA_034190945.1. Lineage (NCBI taxonomy): Eukaryota > Metazoa > Arthropoda > Insecta > Coleoptera > Chrysomelidae > Octodonta > Octodonta nipae. The sequence goes on along the minus strand of CM067221.1, from coordinate 53,344,433 downwards.
ATTCTCTTTCAGTCTCTTTTTTTTTAATTGCAGTTTTTAAAATCCAGGTTTCATAAACATAGTGGTAGAACACATTGATACTTCTATATATTTCTGGTAGCAGCAAACCTGTTGAATGTTTTTTTGTACCTTAACTTTGTTGTTTTCGTGGTGTTTGTGTTTAAGTCTATTTCATTACTGTGTTATTTGTTGTTGAATTCCTTGTGATATTTTGGCAATTAAGAAGGCATAAACGGAAATCTCAGGTGATTGAGAAATTCGATATCTATATAAGTCCCTTGTCGTTCCAATCTCAATTTCAAGAGACTTTTAAAAGTCTCTTTGAATAGTTTTGTTGAGATGGCGTCATCTTGTCTGATTCCTCTGATTGTGAGAAATTCTAGACTGCCTTCAAATATTCTGATTTTGGCTTTGGCTTTTCTGTATATATATTGGTCAATGTGTCTTACACGGTCCTTCTTAATGAAATGCTAACATTTTAGACCCATTTTCAGAAAAAGAAATCGTATGAACGTATGTGCTAAACGGCGTATTTTTGAGTTACAGGTTGGTAAAGTTTTCAGAAAAATATTTTTTTATATCATATGTGCTGCTATTGTAGGTATCTTTATGAAACTTGGCACGTACGCATGTTCTATGTATTATGATGTATTTGCTGATGTACAAAAGAAATTATTTTTTCAGTGGCGTTTGGACAAGTTTTGCATTGAATATGTTTGGTGAAAAAAATGCTACTGTTTTTTCTCAAAATAATTAAATCTGAGCAAAATTCTTCTGACGCATGGTTTTCTTTAAAAAAAATTAAAACCGTTTTACCTCAACTGATTTTTCAACCTATTGAGTTTATTTCATATCAATTTTTAATTAATTCAGAAATACTGATTTTACTGTAGGAAAAAAAATTGTTGAAAGTGGCCACATTCACTTAATAACCATGCTTCCGCATGAATTTGCGCACTCGCTCAAATATTCCCAGCGTATACCGTATAGTTTTACACAAAGCAACTATTCGGCCTTCGCCCCCTTAAATCTTCTAAAGTCTTAAGGAGAGTTTTAGATACTAGATTTGTATGTTGCTCCCATAAAAAGAAACCCAAACCATTGAGATGGAGGGATCTTGCTGGCCAGTTTCAGTAAAACGATTTTTGTTTTTTTTTTGGTCAGATATAAATTGAGATTCAAATAATAATTTTTATTTTAATACAAAGCAGTAGCGTATCATTTGTAGAAATAATAAAAAATTTTTTATATCCTAAAATTAATTTTGATGTAAAGAAGATGTATACTTTTCATAACAATAGCTGAAAAATCTTCTTAAATATCTCAAGTCAAGAATGAACACCCTATATATGACTTGATTTGATTATTACGTACGTTAAAACGGTACCGAGCACTTTTTCGAAGTCTGTGAAAGTCAATGAGAATTATATTAGATATTCTTCTTTAGTTAGACGGATAACTTCCATTCGAGTATGCATGAAGGCAATGGTGAAGCCACTGCGGAATCAGTGCTGTTTTCATCGTTGAGCGAAGTCTAGTGTACTTTGTATTTTGTTATGTATGATCTTAGACTTACTTTATACACTACTGGCAGAAGATTTATCAATCTGTAATTTTGGATGTCTTCACTACCCTCCTTGTATATTAACGCTCTGAAAGCCATATTCCATTCTTCTGATATTTGTGGTATTCTTAGACATGACGTATAGATTTTGGTCAGGCGTTTATTTTAGTAGTTCGGTCATTACTCGTCGTTCCCTGCTATCTTCTCATTCTTCATGTTCTTAACCGGCACTTCTTCCACGAGTAGTTCTTTTGTTTCTTCGTATGTCATCTGTAATTCAGTGGTTTATGGAGCTTTATATAGGTTCTTATAGAATTTGGTGACATACTCCATTATCTTGTTTCTTTTTGTTATTCAGATGTTCAGATTTTTCGTCTGTTAATGTGATTACTTACTTGTCTTTATTCGTGCTTTCTTAACGTTCATATAGATTTTTTGATTTTCACTTGCAGATTGTACCATTCTTTCATTGTAATTTTTTATGTATGCTTCTTTCTTAGGGTCTTGCACAGTTCAGTGTACTCTTCAGGTTGTGTTTTTCCATTTTCCTCCGTTTCTGTAGTATCGTCTTTATATTCAACCGTAATTTGTCGTGCCTATTTCGTTGTTGTGTTCCACCTATTTATTTCAAACAAGTCACTATTGTAATCATTGGTTGCATGCCATTTTATTCGTGTAGCTTTTGTTCTAGAAGTACTTAATATTGTTCTGAATTTTCGTTCTTGGATGACAATTCTTGCTCCATCATGTCTCATCGCTCCCTGTCCTTTTCTACATTTTTTGATAGTGTGCGATATATACTAATCTCTCTCTTTTGTTACGTTTAGTAAATCCCCAGTGTATCACTAATACCTTCGGATGTATTGTTCCGCTCTCGCAAATTATGTATTTTAAATGGCTGTTGTTGGTACTTAGTGCTATTTAGATATCGTTGTATTATTTGAAGAGTATCTTTTTGAAAGTGATAATGTCAAACTAGCCACTCGATCTAATATACAGACAATTCCAAGATTTTATTGGTTTATCTTTTGTGGATGAGGAATTCTACCCTGCTAGTTTTTCCAGTTGATGTTCCGTATAACAAGTTCCCTGATTCAAGTTTATTAGTTCTCCACTTTTCATCCTACCCCAATTGATTTTTGCTGTCTCTTATTCTAACTCTACAACTCTAGTTAGATTTGCTAGTATTTGGCAGTTATATGTTGGCTAGATATAGTCGAATTTTTACCTTTTTTAAGAATACTCGTGACATGTGAGTTTCATTTTGTCGGCTTGTGCACCCAACAATTTAGTAAGTTATGTGATTCGACATTTTTAGGTTTTGTTATATTTTATGTTAATTCTTATTTAGATATTTCTCGGTGCCGCCATGTTGACATTTTTTATGTTTTTAATAGATGTATTTAACCATTTAACCCGTATTTTTTGCGCACAGTTGTTGCTTGAATATATGGTTATGTCGGTTTTTGTAGTGGAGCAAACTTCGATATTGGGACAAAAATAAAAATTTAGTATTTGTATTTTACCTTTTTCACAAACTTGTTTCCACATTCGTGGTTGTGGTTGTGTTTAGAGAGATTCTATACTGGTTTGACTTCTTCTTCATAGCCAATGTAATAGAAAAGGGGTTATTATTATTGTTGTTTTTTTTTTGTTTGATGTCTGCATAACCAATTACTGAATTTCTACATTTTTATTTGTAAATATCAAAAACTGAATTTATATTTTCCAATCAATGAAAAAGATATTAGTTTTCGGAAGTAATCTTTTTGTCGATGAGCCAGCCTTCTCTTTCTTTTGTACTGCTCTACACTATTATAATTCCAGACCATAAAGTTGTACAGTTTGTAGTATGTAGTTTTAAATATATCAACGAATTATTTAAAATCAGACCCTGGACTTGTAAGGCCAATGCAGTTAATACAGTTTTGTAAAGAAAATCATGAATATTAAAAAAATATATGAAAAAAACATTAACACTTCTTAAAGTACCGTCTCTTAGCGGAGGTTAGCATTAACATTTGCAAAATGGTTTCCGTTTTCAGCAATTCTTAGTAGCGTCGGCAAGTCCATATTGTTCCCGTTTCTCGCCTAGTATCCGTTTTACCCTTCATTATAAGCTAGCCTCTACTTATCATTCTGCAGAATGTGCCCTAAGCGGTTTTGCATCTCTTTATTGTTGTTATGTGACATACCCACATTTCAAAAGCTTCTAGCCATCTCCCGCAGCTGTCAGCGTCCTTGTGCCCCGATTCTTGAAACCAGTCGACTGCACTACCATTCGGTTTTCGACGTAAGTTGTATGATAAATTGACATAAATGAAGTTGAACCTATATATTAAACTTCACTTATTTCAGCTGTTTTCGCCTGCAGTTGCAGTTTATAATTTTCAATTGCGTAACTCACGGCCCGCATCGCGCATATCGCGTTTACGTTGGACACATCCTAAGTGTGTTGTGCTATTGGATACCTCACATCTTAGATCTGGACCAGAAAGGTTTCAATTTTACAAAAATGCTCCTGGATTGTTCTATTCTTGAGCGTGGATTGCCAAGACAGTGCTGACATATAATGTTATCTCGGTCAGTCTTGAAATTGATTTTCCCATCAAGCCTTCTTTGTCAAGGTGTTTCGAGGTGTTTGTCTAAATTGGAGATGATCTTGCTTTGATCTTATTGCGACTTCAATTGTTCTGCAGATGGCTATTGCGGAACATTAGATGATCGTGTGTAGCGACTCGAACGTATTAACATCTAAAACATAGTTTGGTAAGATAATTTTTTCCCTTCCGGCAAGACGATACTCAGTTTCTTTGAAGATTTTAGTTTTGGAAGAGTTGGTCTAGTCAGTGGATCTGTTCCACGGTACTTTAGAAAAGCTCTTTCCATATCTGACTGGATCTTCTCAAGCAGGTCAACGTTGATTAGCTGTTCTTGTTAACGTTCATAAGGTTCGTCCGCTCTTTGTGCCAAAGGTTTTTCAGGATCTGGACCTGTTGTATTTCGACCATATACTTGGCGCTCAACTTCGCTCTTTATTGCATCCAGTCGATCCACCTAAATAAGGCCGTTTCTCAAGATAACACAGAATTCTTGATGAAGTATTCAACTATATCCAGTTTTGACCTGGCCAAGGTTCGTCACTCTGTAAAACGTGCACATTATAAACTCATTCATGGCGCTAGTCCATCTCATGGGCTGTCTTTTCAGTCCCACTTGAAAGAGCTCTGGCTGTTCATTTTTTCATTACCATCGTTTTGTGTTTTTAGTGTTGAAGCGCAATCCCTACATGGTTCCCTCATCAACGGTTTAAACTTTCCTGGTTGCCGGCTATGATGACCCTGTTGATGTCATATCTGATATTGTTTATAGCTTTAATTTCTTAGTTGCCGCGTTTTAAGTGTGTTATCAAAACTAAAAATTTGGTTCCTATATAGCTCTCTTAAAATATGTTTCTCATTGAGGCATTCAATTAGGCTCTTGTAATTAATTATGTTGAAAGCTTTTTCATTATCGATTACGTATTAGAACATATACTTTTGTTTGTCTTTACAATTTTGAATGAGAACATTAAACCCAAACAGAGCAGCTCTTGTGTCCAGTCTGTCTCTAAATCTAAATTGTTCGGATCCTGTATACAATATAATAATATAGTATCTTCAGAGACAATACTGCCACCCGTGAACAAAGTAGTGTCACAGAAAATCAAAACAAATTATATATTTCACATGTATTATAAATCAGTTTATAAATGATCTTATGGAATTTTTTTCGTTTACTGGACATCCATTCCAATCAATCTATAATAGTTACCGCTTTCAGGATTTCTAGTTTCTATGATAAATAATGGAGTCAGTCTGTTGAAAATTTTGTTGTGTAACATATCATTAAAGAGTGTTTCTAGTAGAATTATTTTTTCATGGTTTTTAAATTTTATTTATTATATAAGATTTGATGATAAGAGATCTATAACGGCTGCGTTACTGTTGGGCTCTGCTCTATTTTCATGAAATGTGTCTTCATTGTATGACTTCAATTCCGCCAGTATATCAGATTTTTCAATATTGCGGTCTACTACAGTATGTTTTTTTTATTCCACAAACTTGTTTTGTGCAAGGCTGTGTCATCTAGTTTTTATTGGACTTCTTCTATTTCTTAAATGTATTTAATTTCGAAATGATTATTGTTATCATTTTATGATTTCTTCTCGTATTGTCTAACAGTACTCTAACAGTATTTCAATCTGTAACTAGCAGAGCATTGCAAAATTGCCCGAATTACTGGTTGTCTTATATCGGATGTCTTCCTCAAAAATGTTTTGAGAGAAAGAAGATCTCACTTTTGATTTACTTAAAGAAAACAGTATTGTGTATACTTATCTGGTATATAGAAGTTGTTGACTCCAAGCCTGGAGCCCTCAACAATCACGTTATTTTTAAATTATTTATTTTTGTCAAATAATATTGTCAATGACTGACTTTTTACCAATGTTCCGTTATAATATTCCATTTATATGCTGTTTCGAATTTTCATCAAATACGGAACTTTTTGATTAAATACTAAAGGCCTTTTTTAGATTACGTATAGTTGAATTTAATTTTCTTCCTTAAAAAAAGCATATCCAGAAAAAAATTATTGGCCCTTTTCGACCGACTATACCAAAAATCTTCAGAATTGGTATCTTATTGTACCTATCACCCTCCAAAAATATATTTTCAAAATGTCGTGTTTATATCAGTGTGTTTATTGTCCGTCTGCCGGTCAGTCACGGGGATACTTGATGGATACATGCATTAAATGGATTCGGGATATTCGGCTTTAATTACCATTGGCTCCTTGATAAAATTATGACGTTCAAGCACAATCTTATTTGCCACTAGCAGGTTTCTTCATTGTCCTCGTATCCATTAGCTCACCTTTTCCCTTATCAGGAGAAATCAATTATTTATTATCCACAACGCGGGTGGACATGGGAAAACCATACTATAGTACATTTAATACTGGGTAATATTAATAATATTGAAATTTAGTCTTTCAGTCAAATTATCAGGACCTTTTGCGCTTTGTACTTTTATTCCATATCATCCAGCCTACAGTAATTTTAATCTGATTTCGTATGCAGTTTGTTTAATCGAAACTCACTAGTGACTTTACTTTGTTTAAGTATAACTAAAAATTTATTTGTTTTCAATAAATTTCTTCAATTTTTGAACGTGTTCCTGTAATTTTGGGCCACTCTGTCTGAAAAAATTGGATTTTGTAAATTGCATTGAACATACTTTTGTTGTATCGATTAAATCCAAATTATTTTTAATTAAAATTTTCTGATTTTCCTTTAAACGTAGCCCTCAATTTTTACCGAAACATACTTTGTGAATGAATTGAAATAAATTAATGAAAATTATAAATTGCAACATTTAACAATCTGAAAAAAATAAGGTCGCGTTATTTCTGTTGTTGATTTTATTATTCCACTAATATCCAATACAACGACTGTCACAAATTTGTTATATATTTTTCAGTCGGAATCAATTAAAATACATTCATCAAAAAGTTACGAAAAACAACAAACGAAAACAATGCCATTATCGAATGACACATCTAAATCGATCGGTTTGTTATGACAGTGAAGGCGACTGACAGATCTTATCATTATGTTCTCGGATAATATTACCGAACTTACAGATAGTAACAAAAAAATTTCATACATGCTATCAATTTAACCAAAATAAGTCTTAATATCTTCAATGAAAATAGAGCCTACATGTTGATTAATATCGCAGAACGCACAAAATCTGAAAGGGACGAATGCTACATATATTATCTGCATTTTTCAAATGCGACATAAATTTATAAAATACTTGGATATTGGTATATGTACAGTTATACCAGTATACGAGGGCTGTCTTTTATATTTCGGGATTAGAGAACAAAAACAAATATTAATCATCGAAAATCGCTTTATTGTTGTTCAAAATATTCCCCATGAAGATCTATACACTTTTGCATGCGTTTGAACCAATTGTCGAAGCACTTTTTCCACTCTGATTGAGGTATCTCCAAAACATGCATTCTGAACGCAGCAACCGCCTCTTCAGGTGTCGAAAAACGTTGACCTCTCAGTTTGTTTTTTACGTACGGGAATAAAAAGAAGTCATTTGGTGACAAGTCTATACGACTATACGGCGGATGACTCATCAAATCGATGTTTTGAGTGTTTGAGCCGGTGTGTGAGAGCTCGCATTGTCGTGGTGAAGAGTGATCCGTTTTCGGCGGTTGGTTTTCCTCATTTCTTGGAAGACAACTGGCAAACAAATGGTTGTGTACCGCTCAGAATTGACTGTTCTGCATTGTTCTAGTGGTACGGTTGCGACATGTCCAGTTTTTCCCAAAAAACAGGCGATCATTTGCTTGGAAGTGCTTCGTGCGCGAACATCTTTTGTTGAATTCGGCTCATCTTGAAACACCCTTACAGTCGACTGCTGTTTACTTTCGAGCTCATACGCGTAAATCCACGATTCATCACCTGTCACTATGTCATAAACGTGTTTTGAAGCACCGCGATCGTATTTTTTTGAGCTTTTCTTTCGACCAATCGACACGAGCCTTTTTTTGAACGATTGACAAATTGTCTGGGATCCAACACGAACAAATTTTTTTGACATTCAAATGTTTATGCAATATTGAATGTATGCTGGTCCCAATAATGTGTAAGGTTAACTCAATATCACGATACGTCACATGACGATCTTTCAATATCAGTTCGCGCACAGCATCAATGGTTTCCGGAACAACAACTGTTTTTGGACGACCTTCACGAAATTCGTCTTGGAGGGAACTACGACCTCGATTGAATTCACCATACCATCGATAAACAGTGGTACTTGATGAAGTTTCATCGCCAAAAATTAAATTAAGTTAATCCATGCACTCTTGCTGCCTTAATCCACGTCGGAAGTTGTAAAAAATAATCGCACGAAAATGTTCACGATTTAATTCCATTTTTTGGCCGAGATGAATCCTTTAAGTTACTGTAAACAACACATACCGCTCGTATGTCAAAACGTTCTGAGTACGTATAACCTCAAAAATGTCAAACTATACGATAGAGCTGTCAGTTGTCAGATTGCAACACTAGGGTTGTCCAATCCCGAAATATAAAAGGCAGCCCTCGTACTATATTACTATTAGCAGGGGAGCTCGGGATGCTAAATTTCCTGTTACTAAAGCGTCATGGGGACCTGTTGGATCGTGAAAATTAGGTCCTAAAACGACCGAAAGTTTATGTAAAGTTTTCATTTTAGTGGGGGTGATGGGGGGGAAGCGCGTACACATTTAAATAAAATGTAAAAAAAACAGTCACATGGAAATACTTGAGCGCCTCAGACGTTTATAGTGTATACACGCATTATCTTTCTGATAACCAAGAATATTAATCTGACGATTATATAGAGGGGGGTGGCTATAAAAACGGTAGAAAAAAAAAGAAGTTATTCGAGCGTGTCAGATATTCAGAACAAACAATAAGTGGACTCAAAAAAGTGTCCTATTCAAATGTCTGATGATTTGGACGCGACTGAAATTCATGATCAATTTTTTAAAATGTAAAAGAATGCATGACCTTGAAATACTCGAGCGCGTCAGATTTTTATACTGATGGTTTAATTTGATGTCCTAGTCGTCCTCAATGATAATTTGACAATTATATGGAGGAATATTGTTAATCGGACAATTTGATTTTTATTTTTTTAATTATTTTTTAATTACTGGATATAATAAAAATAATATATATGTATTTGTAATTATATTGTGTATTGATATGAAAGTACTTAAAAATAAAATTAATTTTATTAAAATGTTAATAATGCAAATATGGAATGAAATAATTTAAAAAGTAAATTCAAATATGAAAACCTTTGTCGAATAATAATCATGTTATATTTGCCGTAGTACAACAAAATTGTGATAAAAAAGTAACTAGAGTTCGTCGAAATCTTATTTTCATTTTAGCATTTAAAACACAATTAAATTAATCTTCTAGTTATTTGACTATACCCTAAGGGAAAGCATTGCATATTGTTACAGCTAGGTTCAATATGAAAGCCACTGCTCCAAAAAGGAGCAGACATGCATCACTGTTACTTTTCCGAAACTGCGACAGCTTCTGCAAAGTAGCAGCTTGGCCCATCATTACGTCTTCATTATGTCTTTTTGATCAGCTGAGATAGCATCATAGCGACAAACGGTGCGAGAGATTGAGGGATAAAGAAAGAGTGAGAAGGAAAGAGAGGCGTGGAGTGGGAAATATACAGCAGCCAGCAGCTGTACTCTCCACACTTTGTTGATTATTTTAGCTACATCGCCCCATTAAAAACGTCAGATTATATTTTTTCCGTAATTCTCTAAAAACCTCAGATTATTCTTAAAGGATTTCCTTCAAATTAAAAAAAATTAAGTTTTACAACTTTGTCTTTCGACCATTTCCCTATGCCACACTCAAATCGTCAGATTATTGAAATATACACTTTTCTCCATGTACTTACTTTACTTACCTTATCTTAATCTGACTCGCTCGAGTTTTTCAGAGGATAATTTTTAGGGTTCCGTATATACAGTATACGGATACCCTTATAATATCACTCAGGATTTCTGCCTCTGTCACATCACAGCAATTTTCTCCTAAACTACTGGACGGAAGAGGTTGAAATTTGGTATGAAGGTATAGTTTGGTGACCTGATCAGGAGCACATATCGCAAAAGAAGAAATTTTGATTTTAGGGGTACTTCTGGGGGGGGAACTAAAAAAAATCGACCGTTCCCCCCCTGATCTCCGAAACTACTGAACCTAAACTTTTGAAAAAATAGAAAATATAGAAAGTTGCCCGAACTTTACAGGAAAAATAAGGAGAAACCATTAATGTTAATTTTGGGGGACAAATTATAGAATTAAATAAAAATTTAAAAATAAAAAAATTCAAACTCATCATGTAATATATCAAATGAAAGGTCTCATTCTGAGGAACACAAATATATTTTTTTTCATATTTTAAAAAAATTAATTAAAAAGATATTAAAGAAAATATACCAAAATTTACCCATTCCCTCCCCTTATCTCCGAAACTATAAAACGTAGTTTTGAAAAAAAAATAGTTTTATAGGTTCTGACCTGAAGTTTACTGGAAAAATAAGGAGAAACCTCTACTTTTCATTTTGGGGGGCAAATTACAGAATTAAATGGAAAATATAAAATTAAAATTGTTTCTAACCCATCATGTTATATATCAGATGAAAGGGCTCATTACGACGAAAACAAACATATTTTTTTCATATTTTTAAAAGAAATAAATTAAAAGATATTAACAAAAATATAAAAAAATTTACCCATTCCCCCCCCCCCTTATCTCCGAAACCATAAGCTGTAAAATTTTGAAAAAAATATAGGTACAGCGCCTCACCTGAACTTTACTGGAAAAATAAGGAGAATCCCCTAATATTCATTTTAGGGGGCAAATTATAGAATTAAATGGAAAATAAAAAATTAAACTTATTTCTAACGTATCATGTAATATATCAAATCACAGGGCTCATTATGACTAATACAAATATATTTTTTTAATTTTTTTTAAATAAATATTTTAAAATATATTAAAAAAAATATTAAAAAAATTACCCATTCCCCCCTTTATTCCCCAAACTATAAGACCTAATTTTTTTATTTACAGGAAAAATACGAATAAATCTTTAATATTAATAATTCATTCAAAAAATGGCGGACGGGTCGGGTGATACCGGCTTGCCGCCTGATTCTGTTAAGTATAAGTTAGGGTGCTGTAAAACAAAAAATTATTATAATCTTGTATTTTGCATATATTGCAATGAAGTTTATCATTGCAGTTGTATAAATAGACAAAACTGCGTAAGAATCGATAAAAGAACTATCATTTGTTGCGGAAAGGTGGACATAACCTCAATACATAAAGTGAATGATGAAATCATTGAAAATACGTCTGATATAAAGAAATTAAACTTAATAATGAAGAAACTCATACAAGATAACGATGTAATTAAACGACAGCGGGATCTTGCGTTACAAGAATTCAATGATAAATTCAATGGTGCCCATCTTCAAAATGAACCAAAAATAATGGAAATTAAGGATAATAGGGTTTTGGAAAATGAAACAGAACTTTGGAAAGAAAGGTACCAAACCTCCATGCAACAAAATATTATCTTGGCGGAATATAATATTGAACTCAAAGAAAAAATCAGCTATCTAAAAAACAATTCAGTAAACAAACAAAACGTTCCTTCATTAATTGACGAAGTGTCTGTAGTGCATCCGATAAACAGTGCTTCCATAAATTTGTATTCACAAGCAGTTAATAACAAAAAAACTAAGGTAAATATCCCTAGCATCTTCATTTATCCCAATGATAAGACAAAGATTAATGAGATATGTAAGAAATCAAAAGAAAAATTGCAAAGTGGAAAAAACTGTCAAATAAATAAAGTAGTAGTTAATAAAGATAAAATAATAATAAAATGTAAGGAAATTCATGATGTGGAAGAAGTTAATAAGCTCCTAAATAGTGAAAAGGAAAAACATTTTAAAGTTGAAATTGAGGTTATGAAAAATCCGAGAATTAAAGTTGTTGGTATAGAGGATGAAGCTATGTTGGGTGATAATTCTTTGATTGAAAATGAAATTTCTACCAGAAACAATCTTGAAGAATTCCATCAGCTGAGTCTTGTGCATAAATACAAACATAAAAAAAAAACAATCAGTGGTCGCTTATTCTTGAAGTAAATAGAGCTGCTTATGAGCTAATCATGACTGAAAAAAAACTGTACTTTGGCTGGTTTCGATGTGCTGTGTATGATGACTTTAACATAAACATGTGTTACAAGTGTACAAAATATGGGCATACTGCAAATAAATGTAAAACTGATAAAGTTAATCTCTTTTGTGCAATATGTGCTGGGAATCATTCTGCTGAAATGTGTGTTAATAAACAAAATGTGAAGTGTGCTAACTGCTCCTTTGCTAACATAAAATACAAAACAAATAGGTCTGTCAGCCATCAGGCTAGTGATAAAACCCAATGTGAATCATTTAAATATCTTTTAAATAAAGCAATTAGCAGTACTGACTACCCGTTCAATCCTTTATCTCATAACGTAAATGGATAAAGGCTACCAAATTTTAGACAGAATTTTAGATAATTCAGCTGCAGGATCCACAGAGAGTGAAGAACAATTTAATAAATCAACATCACCTTGCCAATTAGCAGTGCTGAAGGCTATGAAACAGTTTAAACTTTATATGTCAACTGAAATATTATGTTGTAAGTTAAATATGTTATTAATCTTTTTGGTGGGGGTTTTAGAATGAGAGATATATTTGAACATTATACTAACTGTTCTGAAGTTAAAGAATATGTTTATGACATAGAAAGCTATAATCACTCAGATAAAAATGTTAATGGTTTAAGAGTTTTACATGTAAATATACGCAGTTGTCTTCTAAACGTTGTTTGTGGCATGTTCTTGATTATTTTTGTGTTTCTTTGGGGAATAACACCACAATAGAAATAAAACTACGTATATTGCAGGAATACCAAACGTTTCAAAGTCTATTCTGACTTCGTTGTCAATGGCTTTATATTTATTGTTGTCAAGTAAACCAAATATCATAGTCTGTTCTGAAACTTGGAAAGTTAATCTTATTTCTCTATACAGAATTGAAGGTTATGACATGCATTATAATGAGAGTCACTTGAGCAAGGCTGATGGCACAATTATGTACATAGAAAGGGGTCTTAATGCTGATGTTAGAATAGATGTCATAAATAATTTAAAAATTGTTACTGCAACTGTAAAATGTGATAATAATTATATTATTGATGTTAGTGGTTTATATAGATGCCATAAAATGAAAAAAATAGATTTCATAAAAAATATAGAGGAATTGTTAATATTGAATAAGTCAGCTGAAAATCACATTATCATTGGGGACTTTAACATTGATTTTTTGAGTATTGGTGAGGCTGAAACTGAGTTGTATCTGAATAACTTTTTGCAGTTTAAATATGTACCTAAAATCTGTACCATCACTAGAAGTAATGAATTAGGGGAAGGGTCATGCATTGACAACATATTTGTAAAAACGGAAAGAATTAAAACTGAAGCATATAAGCTACTCTATAAACTAAGTGATCATGATCCCTTAATATTAAACATGAATATTACTCCTAGTAGAACTGCTAGATATAAAGTAGGTCCAAATATTGTCATAAATTATAAAAAACTTTTAGAAATTTTGAAGGAGACTAACTGGCTTGAGCAATTTAATTCGGACCCAGATATATACATGGAAAATATAATTAAATATATTTCAAATAGTATTGAAGTTTCTAAAGAGAGTAAAGTTATTAGAAAAACTAATAGAAAAGATTGGATTACTATAGGCATTATTAAATCTTGTAAAACTAAAAATAAATTATATAAAGAATGGCAAAGTCACCCTTACAACATCCAACTTAAAAATAAATATAAGAAGTATGCAAATAAACTTTCAAATATCATTAAGTTAGCAAAAATTAATTTCGAAAGACAAGAGGTTGCAAAAGTACAAAATGATAATAAAAAAATGTGGAAATATCTAAATAACAAATTGGGTAGAAACAAAACGAATGAAAAAATTGATTTCCTAAATATTGATGACAAAATAATTAAAAACTCTTGTGATATTGCTTCAGCTTTCAACACTTTTTTTGCAAATATTGGTTTCAATCTGGCTAATAATATTCCAGTTAACCCGGAATATGATCCAAGTTCTAATTGTACAAAATGTGATGCAACTTTCTTCTTGACACCTACTAATGAATGTGAGGTACAAAAAATCATATTTAAGCTCAAAAACAAAGTTGGTGGTGTCGATAAAATACATGCTTGTACTCTAAAAAAAATTAGTAAATTTATATTAAAACCACTTACTATAGCTATAAATATGTGTTTTGAAAAAGGAATTTGGCCATTCCACTAAAGATGCCATCTTATACTTAATTGACTTTATTTCTGGAAAACTTGATAAGAGTTTACCTACTATTGCTGTTTTTCTGGATTTGTCAAAGGCGTTTGACACTGTTAATCACGATATCATACAAAAAAAATTAGAAAAATATGGTTTACGAGGTTTACCACATGGTTTTTTTAGTAGTTATTTGGTAAATAGAAAGCAATTTGTCCATATTAATGATAGTAAAAGTGACAGTTTAGACGTAAAATGTGGAGTTCCTCAGGGTACTATTCTTGGCCCTTTATTATTTCTAATTTACATCAATGACTTATTAAATATTATACCGTCTAATAATATTGTAACGTTTGCGGATGATACTTCCTTGTTTACTTCTGGGATGTCTTGGAATGAGGCTATCAAATCAATGAATCTATATCTAGATAGAGTTACTTGTTGGCTTAAATCAAATCAGCTCACCTTGAATATTAATAAATCTAAATATATCACTTTTGTCAATTACAATGACATGATTCCTTATAATATTGAAGTTAAGATTGGTGAAGAATTATTAGAAAGAGTTGATAACACAAAATATTTAGGAATAATATTGGACCAAAACCTAAAATGGAATGATCACATCAACAAAGTTGTAAGTAAATTGCGATATTTGCTGTATGTTTTTGTAAAAATGAAAAATGTTGATAGGAAAACTCTTACTATGCTATATTTTGGACTATTTAATAGCCTTGCAACATACGGAATTGAAGTATGGGGTGCTGCCTATGACAATGCTTTAAAACCTCTTATAAAATTGCAAGATAGAATTCTAAAAAATGTGATTAAAGATGAGAATAAAATAATGAATGTTAAGCAGACATACAAATTGAAAATTTTGGTGAATAACTATGATATGTTAAAGAGACAGTACGTTAGTTCTACAAGTATAACTAGAAATAAAAGTTTAATTAAACCTAAAAGTACATTAGAAGTCGGTAAAAGGAATCATCTATTTAATGCTATCGACTATTTTAACAAACTACCACATTTCCTCAAAAATTTAAATGGGAAAAAAACCGTGATCAAAAATAAACTAAAACAATGGATTTTGGCATCCTCCTAATTCAAAATTCTATTCTAATTCAAAATTCTATTCTATTTATCTATATTCAAAATTCTATTCTATTTATTTATGTTCGAACCAATGTAATGTGATGTTCAACTTTAACTTACATGGTTAACTTTAACTTATTAATTTAATTTAATCTAGTGTTAAGCTATTACTATTACTACTCTGTTTTTTTTTCGCTATATTACTTATTTTCTTGTTATTATTATTATTTATATATATTTGTATATGTGTATAAATGTGATATATACCAGGCCAGTGTACAGGTTCTTTACCTTCAACTGGATATAGCTCTGGCTGTATTACTTTAATACATTAATATGTAACTATGTATCTGGGTATCAATAAATCAATAAATCAAAATCAATAAATCATAATAATGTGGGCAATTTATAAAAATAAACGGAAAATAAAAAATATTTTTTTAACGTGTCATGCAATATATCAAATGAAGGGGCTTGTTATGAGGAATACAAATATATATTTTTCATATTTTTAAAATTAATTGTTTACAAGATATTAACATGCAGATATAAGAAATTCTCATTTCTCGCTTTATTTCCGAAACCATACTACCTAAAATTTTGAAAATAATTAGGGGTACTGGGGCTCACTTGAGATTTATAAGAAAAATTATTAGAAAACCTCCATGGTAATTTTAGGGACAAATTATACAATTAAATGGAAAATAAAAATTCAATTTTCAAACGAATCATGTAACATATCAAATAAAAGACTCATTATGTGAATTACAAATATATCATATTTTTAAATCATTTGTTTAAAAGATATTAGCAAAGATATTAAACATCGACTTAATTCCCATTTTAGAAACTATACTATTTAAATTTTGAAAAATATATTTTATTTGTATTTTTAAATAATCTGAATAACAGATTTAATAATTTATAATTTAAAACTTGACCTATTTTGCCCTTTATCTTCCAATCTATAGAGCCTCAAAATTCAGACAATATATTATAAAAGGCTTCCCTGAAAGTTTATTAGTAAAATAAAACTCTAATGTTAATTTTTGGGGGCCAAATTAGAAAACTAAATACAGCGAATCTTGAAGGTGGTACGGAACCCTTACAATGCGAGTCCAACTCGCACTTGACCAAATTATTTTTACTAATCTGATCAGTTGCCCTCCACGCACGCCCCTGTATTAAGAGTTCATATATGGTAGGGATACAATACAAGGAGTAAGGTTTCTCCCTATATAATTTTCTGACGAGCTCGAGTAACGCGCAAAATATGGACTTCTGAAAATACCACTGAATGAATTATAATGTGAATCACCTTTTCTTGAACATTTATTTCATTGCAAAACTTGTTCTTTATACAACACAATGGCATAGAAAAATATACATTAAGCCAAGAAATATTTTCTTTATAATCATGCGGGGCGTTTGGTAAAACCACCTACAGGTAATACAATTTTCGCCCTGTGTCGAAGGCGCTAACTATTAGATATCTTAAGACGGCGTAGCGAAATAGGCGGAATTCAATTTAACTTATGTCATAATTTTTCGCCCTTTTTTTACCACTCTAATAATTTTGAAACAAAAGCTTCTTAACCGAGGCCCACACTTACACATATGAAAATAGATGACCAAGGGAATGAAATGCATAACTTTAAATGTCATTTGTTTCGACACGACACGACCGACCGACACCACGCACTGCTTCGATCTTGAAATACCCATCCAATTCAGTCCTCTGTGTAAAAAACAGGGACCATGTAATACAATAAGAGTCTCTTCTTTTATAGAAAATCTATAATAATTAGGTATCAAACCAATATAGTATCCAACTAATATACAATACCTGCACAAAATTTGCTTTTCGTTCTAATAAACACACAACTCTCTCTTTGTGATATATTAAATTGGAGACTTGACATACATCAGAAATTAAAAAGAATACCACACAGAAAGGCAACATTTTACATAAAATGAATAAAACTCATTTTAATATTACATAGAATAAGAACTTAAGAATTTTAAAAATTGTTGCTACCGTTGAATATATAGGTATATAATTTATTGTTTTGTATAAATGTTATATATTTGTACTGATGTTAACTAAGAACAAAACGAACTTTTCTTTGACATCTTGTCTTCTAATATTCACTTAATTAAATTTAATTTAAAAAACTGACATACACTTCACTTTCTAGAACTTTTATTCACACGTAAACATCAAATATAATCAACAGCTGATTCTAATAAAATAACATCGAAATCATCATAATAGATACGCTCTACTGCCTTCTGCGATGATCGGCCGTTCCTTTTATAATCTGCATGGAATTTTTTCAGCAAATTTCGGGGGTTATCTTCCCGATTGTCGAGTCTTTTCGAGATTTTCTAGCACGATCGACCTTGCGGATATTCTTTTTTATACTTCAGTCGACTTGAATGTTTTACGTTACTTTAGCTAGGGACGGCGTAGATAATTTCACAACTCTATTTACAAACACTTACTCAAAATCTAAACTTATATTTCTTTGCAGATATATTAAAATTAAAAATTAAATTAGGATTAATACATGAATTTTAACAAAATATTGACAATTATTTTAATTCGCCTGATATTTATATCCATTACACTAAGAGTGACACAAAGAAAGAAAAATAGAGACAGTGAGATAATCAGAGAAGGGAAGAATATATCGTAAGAAACTTTGGCTTCCATCGTTCAGTCTCGAATGACTGCCGCTCTTTTATTACCATCAATGTTTCACTCCTTATCCACCCCTATTGGCAGGGATCCTTCTAGTTATAATATTAAGCTAGCAAAATTCACAGAAATTCTATTTTGACAATGCCATATTTTGTCACACTTTCATACTATGTTTACCACCCTAACAATTTTTCACCCCTAACTGCAGCGAGCCTGCTAGTTAAAACATTAAGTTGTCAGAATTCAACAAAAATCAATTTTAGCGATGCCTTACTTTTCCACATTTTTTCACTCATTTTTACCACCCTAATTATTTTTCACCTCTAAGCCACCCCTAGTGACAGTGAATCATCTAGATACAAAATTAAGTTAAAAAAATTCGAAAAAATCAATCCTTACGATGACATATGTTTCCACACACATTTTACGAATTAATTTTTCACCTCAAAACCACCCCTAATTGCAGCAAGTCACAAATACCTTCACATTCAAACCACCTGTTAATTTTTCACCCTCAAAGCAGTTTTAACAACTAATATCTCATGGGGTGAAGCTTGACTTAAATTATTTGTTGCGCTAACTACTAGTGGATTAATTTGCCCTTCTGTAGTTTCAATTGAATAGTTTTGTGGTTAGAGATTTTACAGTTTATTTTGTGCTATGTATCTTAATGGAACAAACATAAAAAATTAATAAGTTAAAAAATTCAAAACAGAATATATTTCTATACCAAATTAGCATGTTCCCAAGACGTTCGCGGCGAGCATTTCATAGGTTGACATTAATGGTTTTTTTTTTGTTTTTTTTTTAATTATTAAGAAATAAGCAGTATTACTTATTAGTTTTTAGTGTAATGTAGCGAATTTGTGTCATAATTTTTTTTAATGTTAATTTTTGTAATAAATCTGAAAACACTTAATATTTCCAAAACAGTTGAATTATGTCTAGATTTTTCTGGAGAATTCAAAAAATAAATAATATATAGGGGCTTGCATTTAAAATAAGAAAGGTGGTATTGGCAACTGTCACATGACACACCCTATATATATTTTTTTTGTTGAAAAAATGCGCATTTAAAAATCCAAATTGACGTGTTCAAGTTTTTTCCCTATTAGTCATCGAATTTATTCCATTTGGCTGTTCTAGACTGTAAATACTCTTCCCAAAATAAATAACAAGAGTGTCGTTTGCCTGGAATCTAAGTACCTTCAGACACACAATTTATCTACAATGTTGGTTGAAACTGTATTTTTTATTATTCAAGCAGAGTACCTGAAATAACCAAGCTTATAGCTGACTGGCAATCAAATATTCCGAAACCCTCAGACATTCAACATAAATAAACTTTCTTAGGAGAGAGGCCGAAAACTGGAAATTATCATTGCCCAGTTTTAAAAACTGCGTAATAAGATTTTGCCATGCTGCTGTACTTAATATTCCATAATCAAGCTACTCGTGTAAGATCTTCATAAACTGAATGCAGCATAGTTTATCGAAGGTGATCTCAATTTTTTAATGTAAAACAGTTAACTTGATTTGTATTAATTATATCTTGCATATAAATCCAGGTATGTCCCGAGTGCCATTGTTGTTTTCAATATTATTCAATATATTAGGTGAATAAACCTAGGAGTTCCTAATTTTTGGTTTAGTTCGACAATTTCATCCTACAAGATTCGGCGATAATATCCAAGATTGCCTCACATTTTTTTAATTAAATTATGCATTGCTTGTTAAGAGGAGGCCAATACTGGTAGCATAATTTATCGTCACGATTTAAAAAATTCTCTAATCTCATCACCACTACCGATAGATTATATGTCACTGCAACTCGTCTTTAATGTTCTGTACTTCTACAGAAATGTTCCACATAACATCTCACTCCGACTTAAATGTGGACAGTTGATTAGGTACGGAAATGAAAAAAAAAGGAATAGTGAAAATGAATAATCACCAAATGGCTGTTGAAATAAATTGGTGCCTTAAAACCCTAATCCTATAACTTTATTTAATATGCACTGAATTCTTAATGGAATGAAACAATAAGATATTCAAAACCATAGTATGCAAACTATCCTCATCTATGCATCAGATATGTGGGTTAATCAACAAAAAGAACAAAGGGAAAAATCCTAGCAACATAAATTGAATACTGGAGATGAGGTTGCGGTCTTACAAAATGGGCAGACTGATAAACGAAGAGTTACAAAGAGCAATGCGGGTAGAAACCGATTGAAGAAAGACTTTTGGACATGTTAGAAGAGCAGGTAACAAGTAGATAAATAATATAATAGAATGTGGTCTGATGGGCACAAGAATGAGGGATAGACCCGTATATCATGTAGAGATAAAGTGGATGAGTCTATGCGAAATCGAGGACTTAGTGCTTATGATTGGGGGAATAAAAGGGAATAAAGATTCTAGTTCAACGAAGGGAGGCGAGAAATAATAAATAATTACTGGTCCTAATTAAATGGGCATTCGCCAATAGAATGGAGAATGTAAACATATCACAACCATCCATCCATTAAATTCACCATGGTGAGGGAAGAGAGTGTGTGTTTACCATATGACCTTTTGACGAATGGATATCCGGAAACCATAATTAACAAGACGTTTGAAGAACGGGATAAATCACCTAGACAGGAAGAGGAAACCACGATACCAACTGTGTTACTACCATACATTAAAGGCTTGCAGTACCAAAAAACTGTCTATACTTAGCGACCACTGGACACCAGGGTTAAGGAGTAGCGCATAACTACTCAAAGGGAAGAGCTAACAAAGTCTGGATTAGCTAATCACGTATGGACCGAACATCATAACTTCGACTGGGACCAGGCAAGGGTAATTCACAAGGAAGAGTACTGGTATAAAAAAAGTCATAGAGACGACACAGTGTGGGCCAGAATTTTGTAAAACACTGAAAAATGTCCAAACCAACAAATATATTAAATTTTAACCTGTAATAATTTTACAAATAAGTTAAATTC
Source organism: Octodonta nipae (assembly GCA_034190945.1). NCBI lineage: Eukaryota > Metazoa > Arthropoda > Insecta > Coleoptera > Chrysomelidae > Octodonta > Octodonta nipae. The sequence goes on along the minus strand of CM067221.1, from coordinate 53,323,044 downwards.
ACTTATAGACAACTTAAATGACCCCACATATCAGATAACATGAGATTGTGGTACCAAATTGGGGATCAGTTTGTGCTATTTCGAAAGTATTACCCCCGAAGGCAAAATTGTAAAACTTGTATTTTTATTAGAAGAAAATGATCGCGATGTCAGAAATGGAAAAAATTTGAATTATAGATTTTTTCAGAAAGCTTAGAGGATTTATGTTCCAAAACAAATGAACATTTTAAATAAAGAAAAAACGGTCTCTATAATTTTTGCAAAAAGATGTTCCTTTAAGATTTTATAGTCCCAAAACAGTGGTGCACCAGGGACCTAAGGAAGGGGTTGAATCCCTCCACCCTTCGGCCCGGGAATTTTAACAATAATTAATAACACAAATAATAAATGGAAAAAAATCTATTTAAAAACCCGAGTAAATACAAAAACAAGGGTTACCTTTTTGTTTTTGATTTTTTTCTCGCCAAAAAACGATTTCTGTTAAGCAATTATTAAAAAATATATACTAATTAGTTTTCGATTATCGACCCCTCCCCTCCAGGCTACGCCACTGTATTAAAACACCGAAACAACGTTAAAAAAACTGAAAGTTATTGATTAAGTATAAAAAAGCTTAGTTTTCCGAAACATTTATTTAAAAGGCTATAACTTAATCACTATGGCGGGATAACAAGTATAGAGAAAACTAACACTCTGAAATAAAAATAATAATAACATTTTGGTTATCCAATATTCTTATTCCAAATCAAAACAAATTATTAATTACAGCTGGCTGTAATAAGTTTTATGTCTCTGGGCAAATTCTTTAATTGTAAGTTTTTTCCTTAAACTAGTAATTTTTGGATCAGATGAAACGAGCATGTTACTAAGGACATCAATATTTGTGGCAACTCTATTAAACTTTCGAGTGTGGCATTCCCTATATTTCTGGTACTTTTTGTTGCGTGCCTACTGAGCTTCTTGGGAAAATTGCCTTATTGGCACGGGTGCTGATTGTACAATAGCTGATGTTGAAATAAATTTTCAAAAGCTATATGCCTTATATACGATGTTCTGTCAAACTGAGTAGACGTGTTGAAGTGTACTCCGGCAAAGATTAAAATTTCAAGCAGTTTAGTGTGTCCACTAGGATGGAAATTGACTGGGACCTTTTTTGCTGGGCAAATATTAAATAATTTAATCATTATAAATTAAGTAATAAGCGATTAATTGTAAAAACAAAGAAAAATTTGGGCCAACAGAATGGTATTTACCACGATACACTTATAACGGTATGCCGATGCGCATATGGTATGATGTCACGTTGGAGTCAAAATTAATTAAAGAACATATACGGGCTAAAATTTAAAAAAAAAACAGCAACAATAAAAAACTATAAGGTTAGCATTTGTATTAAAACAGTAACAGTGAACTCTTTACTTACCATTTTTTAAATTGATTTTATCTTTTCGACAACAAGCATTTATCCATTGTTTCGCTAAATCCTCATTTTTGGAAATCCAAAATATTTATTATTCGTACCTTTAGTATTCCGGTTTGTATTTTTACATGTTGCTATAGCACAACTCGGCATTTTTCTTAGTAATATTAATAAAACTAATAATGTTTTGACTCCAACGTGACGTAATGCGCGCAACCGTTCGAATTTGAGTTGAGAAATCAGCATACCGTTATAAGTGTATCGTGGTATTTACTGAAAAGCAAAAAAGTGAACTAAAAACTTTTACGATGGATATTTCTAGAGAGGTAGTAAAAAATGCCATTGAGGATCAGGCATTTTTAAATACACTGGTCGACAAAATTGCGATCTTAGTATCGCAAAGAATTCAAGACGCAATGCAAAACCTTTCTATAAAATTAGATAAATTGGAATCGCAAATAATTCTACTTAAAAAGGATAATGAAGTAATGAAATCTAAAATAGATAAATAACGTAAACCCCATTAGCTGTTACCGGGTTGGTCCAGTTATCAACAACAAATCTCGAGCAGCTGTAGTGACTTTTGACAGTTTGCATCAGAGAAATACTGTTTTTTTTTTTGAAAAAGAGAAAGCTGAAAGGAATAGTAAAATTGTCATTGTTAAAGAACTGACAAAATCTAGACAAGAATTGCTTACTCTAGCTAGAGAAAAAGTGGGAAAGAATAATGTTTGGACAGTAGATGGTAGGGTTATGACCAAATCTGGTAACAAGAAGATGGTTATTAAAAGTGAAGATGATGTGGTCAATCTTGGCCAATAAAGCCGGGGTCTTCAGTACAGCTCTGTCAATCAGTACTCATCAACAAAATTGATTGTTTCTTTTGTTAAATTACAGAATATCTTAATTTTACGAAAATTGGTAAGTTTTTTGTCTGATAAATTTTTATAATAATCACTGGTTCAGTGTATAATGAATAAATTAAACATAGCGTTTTTGAATGTCAGGTCGCTTGTTGCGCATTTTACTGAGTTCAAGGAGCTCCTTAATGAACGCTGTTATGATATTATGGGCCTTACGGAAACATGGTTAAGCTCGGATATAGACGATGATATAATTAATATAAAGGGCTATAATTTAATTAGAAGTGATAGGTGCACAAGGGGTGGAGGAGTAGCCCTTTACATAAAAACTCACTTACATTTTTCAATGTTCTTAAAAAACGTGGATAATGTATGTGAACAATTTTGGGTTGATATTATAATTAGGAGGAAAAAATATGCGGTGGGAGTTATTTATAGACCGCCAAAGGGTAATGCAGTTAATTTTCTTAATGTATTTGAAAAAATGCTCTCCAAATTCCAACCAAATGACATTATATGTGGTGGTGACGTAAATATTAATCTATTAAATCCCTCAGATCAATATGCCAGTATATTTTATGAATATATAGAAGCCTTAAATTTAAAACAAGTAATTGAAGAACCCACAAGAGTAACAAGCAGTTCTACGCTGCTGGATATTATTCTTGTGCAACGAGATGAACTACATTTACAGTCCGGTGTGCTAGATTTGGACTATTCCGATCATTGTCTTACTTATTGTGTCTTGCATGAAGTGTTTTCGAAGGAAGAAAGTACTATTAGAAGTAGAAATCTAAAGAATATAGATAGAGACCTCCTAAACCATTTTTTATGCATCTCCCCGTTTGAAGATATAGTTTATGCGATATCGGTGAATGACAAAGTAGCGACTTTAAGCAATATCTTAATTAATTATTTGATGTTTTGGCTCCGGTGCTAGAATACAAAGCTAAACAACTAAACCCACCTTGGCTCACATTTATTATAAATAACATGCTACGGCTCAAGGATAGGTCATATAAAAAATATAAAACAATCCGTACCGATGCATCTTGGGAATCTTACAAACAAATAAAAAATCAAACAAATATAGCAATAAGTCAGGAAAAGAAACAATACATGACCAATACCTTTGGTGGCTGTTTTAACAGCTCAAGTACCTTATGGCGCAAACTTAATATGTTAAACATACATTCCAAAGATAGTCGTAGTAATATCCCAATACATTTAAATAACCCAGAAGCGTTTAATGATTATTTTTTGAATATTGAGAATAGCCTTGAGGTAGATCAGGACTTATTAAATTTTTATAACAGGAATTTAAAAGACGGTATAACAAAAAAATAACTTTCATACTGTATCGGAAAGTGTAGTGAAGGATTCAATATTCGACACTAAATAGCGAGCTACGGGATGTGATGTAATAAATCTAGATATGTTGCTGTTCTGCTGTGACCGAATTCTTCCGTTTATAACAAATATAGTTAATACATGTATATTGGAAAACGCATTTCCAGATCAATGGAAAATTTCTAAAATTAAGCCACTCGCTAAAAAGCTTAATGTTGTAGATTATTCAGACTTTAGACCTATAAGTATTCTTCCTGTCTTAGTATTGGAGAAAATCATGAACTCTCAACTAAGGGAGTATCTCAATGAAAACAACATTTTATCACCACATCAGTCAGGTTTTAGACCAGGATTTAGCTGTTCGACAGCGCTGCTATGCATTACAGACGATATCATAGAGGCAGCTGACAATGGGAAGTCCACCGCTCTTATACTGTTAGACTATTCTAAGGCCTTTGACCGCATAAACCACACCTTACTTCTCTCAATATTCCGTTATATAGGTCTGGACAGCGGGCTAAGAGAGTCTCCCTGGAATATACCCCTTCTGATTGGAATGGGGTCAGTTTGTATCATTTAGTGAGATTTTGGTTTGCCAGGTGGACATGGCATATTCTAAAAAGTTAATAATACAATTATTCACTTTATAGAGTTTCAGTGCCTTAATGAGCCAATCATGTGGAACTGAATCAAATGCCATTTTGTTGTTGAGTAATTATGTTGTTCAGCTCACAATGTTTGAAAATGCCATGATTAATGCACGATGTTATGAGTTTGTATAAGGTTGGAAGGCAAGTGATTGGTCGGTACTTTGCTGGGTCCTGTGTACATAGGTTGTCTTTTGGTAAGAGGTATGTAGCACCGTGCATAAGGAAACTAGGCATCTTGTGTGGGTGGGTAATTACGTCATTTATAAGGGCTGTTAGTGTTTCGTGGGTTGCGTAAAGTTTCTTGATCCAGTAATTTTGCACACCATCTGGTCCTGGTGCTTTCCAGTTATGGAGGTGCTTCATTATGTTGGATGTGTCTTCCGTTGTAAATGGTAAGTGTTGCATGCCATCACAGTTCTGATGCAGCCTCCTCCTCATTAATCCAGCTGGCAGAGTTATAGGAGATTGTTGGGGAAAGCTGTGTTTTCCAGAATTCCTCGATGTCTGTTTTACTCGTATAACTAGGAGTTTCATTATTATTGATGTTGTTGAGTTTTCTATAAAACCCTTTTTCTGATTTTCGGAATAGTGCGTTGTCTAGTTTCCGTTGGTTACTGGTTTTGTACCTTCTCAATCGACTTGTGTAGACGGAAAGTTTTTGTCGTAGACTGTCCAGACACTGCTGAGACGTGATTTTTTCTCCATCCCACTGGGAGTGTATTCGGTTATTGTCCATGATAGTCTTGACAAGTCTTTCTATTCTGTTGTTCCTGACCCCTCGTTGGTACTCGGTCAGTCTCCCAATGTCTTTCCGAAGAGAATTAATTTTCCCTTCTAGCCTTCTTTGCCAAGGTGGTATTCGAGGTGTTTGTCTAAATTGAGGAGGGTCGTGCTTTGGTCTTATTGCCACCCCAATTGTTCTGCAGATGGAAATTGCAGCACAGTAGATGATTGTGTGTAGCGACACATAAAACATAGTTTGGCAAGATAAATTTATTCATGGCCTGCAATATGATACCCAGTTTCATAGAAGATCTTAGTTTGGGAAGAGTTGGTCTATTCAATGGATCTGTTCCACTATACTCTATAAGAGCTCTTTCCATTTCTGCTTGGACTTTCTCAAGCAGGTCATCGTTGGCTGGCTGTTCTTGATGAAGTTCTTGAGTCTCGTCCGCTCTTTGCGCCAAAGGTGTTTCAGGCTCTGGATCTGTTGTATTTCGACCAAATAATTCGCGCTCAACTTCACTCTTTATTGTATCCAGTTGATCAGGCGATATACGGCCATTTCTCAAGATGACACGATATTCATCTGCGACTCTCTGTTCGGTAACTTGAAGCTCTGGGTACTCACGACAGAATTCTTGATGGAATATTTGGCGATATCCAGTCTTATCCTGGCCAAGGTTCGTAATTCTGTAAAACGTGCGCATTATAAATTCATTCATGGCGCTAGTCCATTTCATGCGCTGTCTTTGCAGGCCCGCTTGAGTGAGCGCTGACTGTTGATTCTGCGCAACACTTTCTGCGGGTGGTTCTCGTTTGACTGTGTTGGTGATGGTCACGTTGATTCTGTGACCGTATTGGTGAGTGTTGTTGTAGTTCTTGGGGTTCTTGGACTGTAGCTCTTTGGACGACAGGGGCCCGCCTTCTCAGCACCCTGCCACCGACGTCCCGCAAGCTGTCATGCCCAGCGCCGGCTCCAGACATGCCCTGGCAATCCCCAGGCAGCGGCTCTTTTCCGAGGCATCTACTCCGTAGCTCCATTTTCATGGTTGGTGTCACCAATTGACCCTGGTGACCCGGGTAACTCTGAACCGTGGGGTTGTCACTTCCCAGATGAAATGATTTGACCAGATCATCCCGTGCGGGTTTTGGGGAAGGGAGGAAGGCTAGGTAGTAGGTCAGCGGACAGCCGCCCCTTTAGTCGCCTCTTACGACAGGCGGTAGATACCATGGTGCTATTCTAACCCGGACACCACACGGGTTTTATTTTATTATCCGACTTGATCATACAATGTATGGCATCACACTCCCTCTAAGGCACACATAGTGTGCCCTTAGGGGAAAATTCACTAAACCCCAGATATACTACATATCAAAAGGGTTTAGCTCTGTGGGAGCCCTTGCCAGGTTATCAGGCCCGTGGTTGGCGTCGTGGCTGCAGTTCCCCATAAATTTTCTAACCGTCCGGGCTGTTCCTAACAGGACGGCTTTTTGCATCAGTTGGTAAAGATGTTCGTCCAGACCGAGGTATTTCAAATTGTTTAATAGATGTTTTGGGACTACTCCTGTTGTTGACATAACAATTGGTACTGTTCGAGTGTTGTTCATGTCCCATTGTCTCTGTATTTGAAATTCTAAATCCCTGTATTTGGCTATTTTTTCAGCCTGCTTAATATTTATATTGTTGTTGTTAGGGATTGCTATGTCAATTAAGGTTGTTTTTCTAGAGACTTTATCTACCAAAACTATATCTGGTCTATTGTGAGCAACAGTCCGATCGGTCAATATCGTCCGGTCCCAGTACAGTTTGTAGTTGTTATTTTCTAAAATCGATTCTGGTTTGTATATATAGTAGGGTGTTCTTACCGACTGTGATAGCTCGAGTTTCAGCGCTAGTTCCTGGTGCAGTATTTTTGCCACAGCATCATGTCGTTCTTTGTATTCAGTTGCAGCGAACGCTTGGCAACCTCCTGTGATATGCTGGATAGATTCAGATGTCTGGCAACCATATCTGCATCTGTCGTTGTTGATAAAAGGGTCTTTGACAATATACTTTAGATAGTTCTTAGTTGGAATTACTTGATCTTGGATTGCCAATATAAAGCCTTCCGTTTCAGGAAACATATGACCAGAGATCAACCAGTAGTTCGACGCTGAACTGTCGACATAATCTTGGTTGACGTCATTTATATGCCTTCCATGAAGCGGCTTCTCTTTCCATTTCAGCAGTTTCTGATCAGTTGTCTGGTGGTATACTTGAACTTGTTGTTCTGTCAGTCGCAGAGATGTTGAGTCATCAACCTGACATATGACTCTGTGTAGATCAGAAAATCCTGCGAATTTCTGGAAATGGTTACGCAAATTGGAAATTTGTTGATCTAATAGTTTACTTATATCTGTCAATCCTCTTCCTCCTTCATACCGTGGCAAATTTGTACGTTCGACAGAGCTCTTTGGATGGTGATTTTGAGCTTTTGTTAGTAAAACTCGAACTTTTCGTTGTAATTGTTCAATGTCAGTCTTGCACCAATTAACTATACCAAAAGAGTAACTGAGCACTGAACACGCATAGGTGTTAATAGCCTGAAACAGATTTTTACTGTTTAGTTTGGTTTTCAACAGTCGTCTTACCCTTCTATAAAACTCTGCTGTTAGGTCCTTTTTCATAGTCATGTGATCAATACGTTGAGCCTGCTTTATTCCAAGGTATTTATAAGTATGACCTTCCCCCATAGATTCAATTGAGGTGCCATCTCCCATTTCGAAGTGCCCCTGCTTATTATTATTATTATTACTTTTTAATAACTAAAAACTGACAACCCATATTGAACTTATTTAAAAAAAATGTGAAAATGTTAAATTGACAAAGAACTTTTTCATTTTTTTGTATAATCTATTTTATAACATTTCTCGCGCCCCACTACTTTGTTGAATATATTATGTAGGTATAGGATAATTAATGTTTTGCATCAATTACTAATAGAAAAGTGTATAATGTCGTTAGGTTCCAAGCGCTATAAACAGTTTTCTCCTAAATAGACACGAATCGGCAAAAGTTATTTGTTTGATAATAAACCCTAAGAACTGAAGAACTTAACAGGATCAACAAACACGTATAGCAAAATGAAACTCTTGAGATATCTCTACTGTTATTTCAAGGGGACGTTTAAATTTTTGCATTTATACGCATTTACTAAATAATTAGTGAAACCATTTCAAGATTATGGAAGTCCAACGAAATGTATCTGTGTGCATCTTTAACAAAAATTTCCTCAAATGTTTGCTCTGTTTTATAAATGTTGTTCTCCAATGGCTTGTTTTCCCATCTAAAAACTTTCTGTAGGATTATATCTTCTTTCTGAACACTCAGTTTAATTTTATTACATGCTCATCTTACTAATATTAGAATTGTCAAAAGAGTCAATTTCAAATTTATATTTTACTAGACGGTTACTGCGGCTTCACCCGCATATGGCATGTGAAATTATGTGAACATACTTGAAATGGGAACCCACCTTATAGTGGTTTCACTTGATATTTTAATACCTCAGGCTTCTCTCATCGTAATCAAATACCTAAGTACGAGTTCTTAGTGTAATCAAAAGTTTTTAAACCAAAACCCAACGTCTCAACTTAATTTTCAGTTTTAAAACTATGATACATAGTAATCAGATCGACCAAATACTGTCAACAAAGGAAGGACGTTGTCAATGTCAGCGAATAACAAAGGGCCTGGTCTGAATTTATTATCTCGAATTTTCCCCGCAACCTACAAAACTTTCTTACAACCAAATCACTTAGCCAATATCTTCTAAGTTACTCTCTTCGAGGTGTCATTCCTTTGTACGCAAGACAATATATATATAATACATATTGTTTCTGGTTAGGGAACCTTCATCAGTTGCGCTTCCCACAATTGAATGTCTTCTCGAACACTTTATGTATTTGATACATTTCGTTAAATTTGAAGACGCGAGATGTAAGACCGACATCTAGGATTTTCGAGAGAATTAGCACACAGAGGTTCCGAATCTGGAGCCTTTCCGTGTAATTGCTGTTCTCCCTTAACTCCTAGGACAGAATGTCACGATAAAATTTTTAGGTTACTTCACCTGTCAGAGATATTGAATACTTTCTTCGATGTGTCATTCCTTTGTACGCAATTCTCTGGAAAATCCTAGATGTCGGTCTTATATCTCGCGTCTTCAAATTTAACGAAGTGTATCAAATACATAAAAGAAGTGTTCGAGAGGACATTCAATTGTGGGAATCGCAACTGATGAAGGTTCCCTAACCAGAAACAATATATATTATATATATTGTCTTGCGTACAAAGGAATGACACCTCAAAGAGAGTATTCAATATCTCTGACAGGTGAAGTAACCTGAAAATTTTCGTGACATTCTGTCCTAGGAGTTAAGGGAGAACAGCAATTACACGGAACGGCTCCAGATTCTGAACCTCTGTGTGCTAATTCTCTCGAAAATCCTAGATGTCGGTCTTACATCTCGCGTCTTCAAATCTTCTAAGTTATTGAAATAGAAAACCGGAATTATCAACTTCATTGGGTATCTTACCAAACGAACATACATCATGTGTACACACTTTATCCTTACAGCCTGTATACTGCTACAGATCTGTCCCTGTAAATATGTATACGTACACTTTGTATACTCGAATAATCGAGTTACTAGAAGCGTAAGCAAGCCATTACGAGAATTATGCGAACCGACCTGATGAGGACAGATGTGACTCTTCCGAAACGTCATTTTAGAATCGATCCCGATAGAAATCAGTTATTAACATCGCGGAGGAATTTCCGGAATCCACCTAATACAATACACTTAGTACCCGCGATAACTTAGAACAAATCTAATATATAAAAATCTGGTGTCACGATGTTTGTGGTCGAACTCCTCCGAAACTGCTCGAGCGATTTTTATGATTTTTTTATGTATATTTGATAGATATGAGAATAGTTCGTAAAATATATTTCCTACCGGTAGGTGAATAGAGTGCCCTTATCCAGAATTTAAAAATATATATATATAATATCTCAAACAAAACGTGACACAGGCGTGAAAATTGGTGTATATACTACTCCTCTCCCCAAACAAATAATAATGAGTATTATCATTTAGCAAAAATTTAATTAACTTATGGAGGAAAGGTGGGGACATGTTTTTTAAAAAATTTACTATTTGTCTAGAACCTTAAGTAATATAGACAGAAAAATTAAGAGGTTGATTCCTTTTAATAATTGAAGTAATACCTGATTCGTCATTTTGTCAAATTAGAAATATTAAATGGGGGTTACTATTGTTTTAGAAAGAATTCAATATATCCGAAATAGAAAGTAATACTCTTCTAAAATAAAAATAAGCAGGTTTGATCAATTTGCGAACATTCAATAGGAAGCAATTTTTAAGAAAAAATAACTATTTCTCGGCAACCGAAAATAGTACAGATATGAGAATTATAATACTAAAGCTTCAATTAATAGAGATTTTACAAAAATTCTGTTATTGAATGGGAAAGATGGGTGTCATGTAATTTTTAAGGAATGACTAGAACTCAATTTAATCACTTAGCGATCATCAAGTAGCCGATAAATGTTATCTGTATTAATTATTCATTGCATGAGAATTAATAAATTGATTCTGTTCTTTAAATGAACAGATACATTCGTCATTTTGTCAGTACTGAGGGGATTGGGTCTACATAATATTCGCTATCTGATTTACGGCACGTGAAATTAAAAAAATGGAAGGGTTGTTAAGATTTATAAAATAAACCTCGAAACGTTAAGAATATTAATTGCACCAAATATCACGGAAATATAAAATGTGTCAAAAATGTTAAATTTATTCTGTTAAAATCTTAAAACGAAAAAAAATCTAAAAAATAAATTGTACAAAATGCCAAAACTAACAGAAATAACTAAAGTAAAGAGAAGACAAACAGTCAAAAACGCCAAATATATCAAAAATATTAAAATATCAAAAATGAGAAAAAAAATCAAAAATGTCAAACTCAGAAATGTCAAAATTGTCAAAACCACCAAAAACCTCAAAAATAGCAAAGAAACGTCAAAAACCTGAAATGGAAACGAAAAAACAACTATCAAATGTTAAAAAACTCAAATATGTCTAGCCTCTTCATATTTAATCTGAAAATGTATTTTTTAAAGCGGTTGTTACCATATAATTTTCGCTCATGAATAATGAGGATAAAATGGTTCACAAAAAAATCTATAAATTTACAGGATGTTAAAATTAACAAATTAAAAATGTTCAAGATAAATATGTCAAATAAGCTGATTGTATAGCCCGTGCGATACGATAACGGGATAAAAGATATTCCAGCTTTTGTGCCTAATTGTAGGCTTTTCAACAAAAATAATTTCAGTAGTTTTTACCTGATACTCGCACATACAATTTCAATACATAAGTATAGATTAAGTTTATAGTATCATTGACAACGAGGTTCCATTGAGACCTTGAAACGTTTAAATTTTTGTACATCAAAAGAATCTAGCCTCAAATAACCTTGCTACATATTTTAAACTTTTGGTCACTAGAGAGCTAGTTGTTCCATAATCTGACAGACAGAACATCAATAACTTCAAATTAATTGCTGTCGAATTTCGACCATTCGGCGACCACTTGTTTTGATAAAATAAATATGAACTGTAGCGTTTAGTTGTAATTCACTCTGAAAATTTATAATTTCAGCCTCATTCTCTTGTCCGCTATAACTTCTGTATGTATCGTCATTGAAAGGACATATATGCAATATTAAACTATGTACGGAAATCAAAAGAACTCTCTATATTGAGAAGTATTAATTATTTTATACAAAAGTGGGAGCAATGCACAACTGAGTCTAACTTAGTGTCATTGCAATAAATCAATTTTTCACAACCCGCTGGTAATACCCCTGGTAAAGTGCATAAATAATTTAATGGGAAAGGGGTAGAATTTCACGTTCAACTAGTTCATGTTAATGTGTAATATTTATTTTGATATAGCTGTTACAAAATATGTTCATAATATAAACTTTAACATATTAGTTAAGGCTTTGAAGAACTGTTTTTTTAAAGTTTGTGCTTTATTTAAATACATCAGAATTAACAAACATCGCCAATTCTAATTTACATTTTTTTTACAGTTGGTATCGGCGGAAGGCTCAAACCAATCAGATGGCGGTTCGCAATGTACGGACAGTGTCACACATCCCTCAGAAAATAGATTACCACCACCAGTGCCAGAATCTGTTTGTACTGATACAGAAAGTATTATCAGTTCGAGGCAGGGTAGAAGACATCATAAATACTCATCCCGTATTAACGGACACCTTCCACGGTATGTAATGAAGTACCAGTTTCAGTTTTTAACTATATTATCTAGTTTGTGGAAAGAGTAAGATCGATTTCTTGCATATATAGCAGTTATAGTCCAGGATTATATGCAACATAAAAACATAAGAAGCTTGAAATAGTTCAGGTATATTTCAATATTCCTTTAAAAATGCAAGGAACGTGTCAAAATATGAAACGTAAAATAATAAAAAATCCCAAGTGTAGTTTCTTATTTTAAAGGCAGCATACAGATTGAATGCTACGCATGGTAAAAGTGACATTTTTTCAGAAAACTTGTCGGCATCCTTATCATACTTTAAAAACACAGTGGGAAGGTCTTGGTATATCACAATAAAATCCCAAAGGGCGTACATGTAGATGGATAGAAACGGGCTTGTGGACGTAGGTAAACTGAGTAAAAATGTGTGTGAGAAATTACCTTTCCAAATAAATCTGCCATTTCTACTAGGTAATCAATTTTAACGTATAATTTTGTTTTTGTCATTTGGTTTGTTGTTACGTACCAACATAAACCAAACAAGTTATAAATATATACATAACAATAGAATTTATTTCATTTTTTCTTCTTTTCTAACTTGAAAATGCATGTATTTTATAATAAACCACTGTATCTTAACTTGGCGTATCTTTTTAGTTTCATCGAAAATGTTTCAAAAAACGGTAGACTGACATTTTAAAGTATATTCCTATATATGAATAAATTCTAATCTGGATACTAAACCCACATGTAAAGATACAAAATAAGACTCTATCAGTAAAAAATAACGACATATTTCTAAAAACTCCTATTTTTTTCGAAATATTTCGGAAATACATACTTAATACTAAATTTCACAGGGATATCCAAGTAAAAATTGCTTCAGTGGTTTACAGAATATATGTTATTTCATGTTTAAAAAATTTACATCGAAACATTTCATATATATTCAATTTTGATCGATATATCAATATTAGTGTGTAAAAACAAGTTGCGAATTTATATGTCACAATCACCTCGCTGTAATTTGCATTTCCCCAGCCCTCCCATATCGCCAATCAAAAAAACAAATACCTAGGAATTTTGTAACAGCATTATCGAATTTTATACAAGTCGTGGTCACGAGTTATTAACGTGTCGGATGGGGGGGCTGGGGAAATATTTCTCCATCTGATTCGTTGAATTTTGTATAATTTTGTAACAGCAATGAAAATTTTGTTAATTAATTGTTTATAACAAATTATGCCAAACATTTCGCCAACCCCCCCACATGCCAAATCAAAAAATTGGCAACGCTATCTGATGCGCTGAATTTTGTACAATTTTGTAACAGCAATGAAAATTTCGGTAATTGTTTATAACAAATTATGCCAAACATTTTGCCAACCCCCCACATGCCAAATCAAAAAATTGGCAACGCTATCTGATGCGTTGAATTTTGTACAATTTTGTAACAGCAATTTAATTGTTTATAACAAATTATGCCAAACATTTCGCCAACCCCCCCCCACATGCCAAATCAAAAAATTGGCAACGCTATCTGATGCTTTGAATTTTGTACAATTTTGTAACAGCAATGGAAATTTCGTTAATTAATTGTTTATAACAAATTATGACAAACATTTCGCCAACCCCCCCACATGCTAAATCAAAAAATTGGCAACGCTATCTGATGCGTTGAATTTTGTACAATTTTGTAACAGCAATGACAATTTTGTTAATTAATTGTTTGTAACAAATAAGGCCAAACATGTCGCCCTCCATATTCTATGTCAAAAATTTGAGGACTCTGATTCGTTGAATTTTGTACATTTTTTGAACGACAATGAAAATGTTGTTAATTAATAGTTAAGTGAGGCTAAATATGTACCCGGGCCTTCCTTTACTTGCTTTCCGAAATCGAAAACCTTGTCGGATTCATTGAATTTACTACAATTGTCTAAGGTAAATGAAACAGTTATATAATTTTTTCTTATTAATTTTAAAATTTTTATCAACATGAACCCTAAGCATGTCTCCAAAATTAGATGTTCAATATCAACATCTGTTCAATATTAATAATGTTAACTCTTTATTAATAAATCAAATGGAAGCACCTTACAGCGTGGTATGACGTAAGGTGGACTATGAAAGTTGTGATAAACAAGTTTTTTGTTATGCTTCTTCCCCTGGATTCAATCAAGGCAGAATTTTCGGGATTTGATCGTTCGATCACATTTTTAAAGGGTAATTATATTGATTAGAACTACACAATTTACATCCACTCATTTAATTCTCTTATATAAAGAATGTATACAAAAAGACAGATTTTGCACTATATGAGTTAAAAATTGTAAAGTTACTGTATTAGTCACCATGCATAAGTATCTTAGATTCAAATTATGAATATTTCAAAATAATGGGAGCGGGCACTATAATGATTGCTTTTTATTTCATGCAATAAAAAATGGTTGAGAAAATCTCTGCTATGTTATTGAAGCGAAAGCTTCTTAACGGGGATCCACATTTACGCATATGAAAATAGATGAGCAAGGAAATTAATTGGATAACTTGAAATTTCATTTGTTTCGACACCGACACCACACACTACTTTGATCTTGAAATACCCATACAATTCAGTTCACTGTGTAAGAAATAGAGACCAGGTAAAATACATGATCAGTTTCTTCTTTTATAGAATATCAATAATATATAGGAAATAAACTTATATAAAATCCAATTAATATAGAAAACCGGCACAAAATTTGCTTTTCTAATAAAAACTCCAATTCTCTCATCGAGATATATTGCATTACGGATTTGACATATGTCAGAAGTCAGAATTAATTTCATACATCTTCCGTTAATTTTTTGCCACATTTACATTACGGACTTGACATATGTGAGAAGTCAGAATTAATTGCATACACCTTTCGTTAATTTTTTGCCACATTTACAATAGGCCTTTTCATATTCGAAAGTTTTTAGTGGGCATGTGTCAACTTCTGTAACTTTCTTCGGGCAAAAAACATTGTATTTACATTTGTAGACGCTATGTATCAAATACATAAATAAGTGTTCGAGAGGACATTCTATTGTGGGAAGCGCAACTGATGAAGGTTCCCGACCAGAAACAATATATTTCAGATATATTGTCTTGCGTACAAAAGAATGACACCTGGAAGAGAGAGTAATAAGTGACGCATGGGAACAAAAAATTTTCGAATATGAAAAGGCCTATTCACCGGATGTGAGCTTCAACTTGCAAGTTAATAATTCAATAAATTTTATTTGGCACTTAGGTATAGAAATGTAAATTATGAATTAAATTACACATTGGTATTAATACTTGAGTCATAACAAAATAGTGACAATTATTTTAATTCTCCTGAAATTTATAACCATTGCTAATGATAACACAAGGAGATAGAAACAGAGATAGGAAGAGACGGGAAGTATAATTAGTAAGAAGCTTTCGCTTCTTTCATTCAGTCTCAAATGACTGCCGCTCTTTTTATCTATCATTAAAATCATCTTGACGCTTCTGCAATCACTCAAAAAAACGCCTCATAAAATAATACGCACACTGAATCCAAAACCTAACACCAAAGATTGCTAGCTATCACAACTTTTCGAACTCAACATATGATACACTACGCCGTGAGGTGTTTTTGTGTTTTATCATAACTTTTGAAAGCGAAATATGCCATTTACATTTCAAGGCTAAACTCTTGCCGTTATTAAGACCTAAGGTTTGGTAACACGAAATATTTTATTTTTACATATTGTTTGCAACAACCGTAAAGGACTGTGTTATGCTTTTTCAAATAAGATATCACTCAAAAACGATTAATTTGGACAACAATTATTATGGACTTTTTTATTTAGAATGAGTCAAAATAATGAATTTTTGGATCGAAAAAATGTTTTCATAATTTGTTTTAAAATATTGTTTAGAAAAATTATGACTTGTGACCAAGTTCACCGTTGACGCCATTTTGATTTTAATTCTAGGTAATAAAACAAGTTCATTTGATTTATCACATCTAAAAAATCCTGATTTACCTAACAAAAAAATATATTAAATTATAAAGTTACAAATTCACACACTGTTAATAACATTAAATGCTTAGACAAGGCATTTCCTTATACATATGTAACCAATATTTTTCATACTTGTATGTTGGGTGCATAATATTTTATTCAATAATAAATAATTGTTCCGTATAGTTTTCACTTTCACCTTATACTAGGTAAAATAGTCTTAAAGTTTCACTATTCCTGTTTAATATGTATACTAAGGTACTTTAGATCCTTTTCAATTAAATTTAAATGTGCACAGAATATAATTAGTAAATGATAGTCTCGTTTATTTTAACCGACAAATTTTTATTTGCCCTTTACCTAAGTAAACTATTATGAGAAAAAAAGGTAACGAAGAACTGAAACGCTACATATTGGTAAACGAAATTTTTTTCCCATGAAAATATCGATTCTCAAAGAGTGTTAATAAAATTTTTACTGACACAATATACGTGTTAATACTACGTGGACAATGCGAAAACGTGGTCATCATTCGGAAAGATGCGCGAAAATTAGAATCAAGATGTCGTCCATATTCTATTTGTGTAAGCAAACTACATAACAAATGTTTAGAACTAAAAATACTTTAATTTTTAATTAGATTATTTGGCTCATGCTAAACAAAAACGGTCCTTGGTAATTGAACCGAAAGCTTCTTAACGGAGGTCCACACTTAGACATAAGAAATTAGACGAATACGATACTGAAATGCAAAAATTGAAATGGCATTTGTTTCGACACTTCGTTCTGACCGATACTAAACTTGAAATACCCATACAACTTTGTGTGTAAGAAACAGGGACCAGTTTATACATTAACAGCCTCTTCGTTTACAGGAAATCAATAAATTATAGCAAATAAACACTATTCATTTAGATATATAATACCCGCACAAAATGTGCGTTTCGTTCTATTAAACATGCCAATTTTCTGTTTGCGATATTTTAAATTTGAAACTTGACGTACTTCAAAACATCACAAAAAGGGCAAGTTTATGGATGGTAGAAACAAGGTTGATAAACTGGAACTCCGCAAAAAAAGGTCAGTTTATAGATGGTAGAGACAAGAATGACGAAACTTATATGGGGATTAAACTGAAAAAGTGTTCAGCTGAAAGCATTAAATAACAAGTTCAAAAAGTGACCAGAATGGCTCTGGTGTCCGGTTTTGTCTTTTTTTTTTCAACCAAGGTATGTAAAATATATAGCTTCCTCATATCTATGACATAGTGCAAAAACTTTTGACGTGCTGTTTGAAATCCACTCTCTTGCTACATCAGCGCAACCCTTATTTACGGACACGTTTTTAACTGCTAATTTGAAGAAGAATAGACTGGAGATGTTGTGATATTTAAAAAACATTTGCTTATGTTACAACAAATTAATCTGTTTATAATTAAATGACCTCGTATTGTCAGAATAATGTATAGGTGAATGATTTATGGTACATTGTAATTCTACAAATTTTCTATTTTAATTATAAATTAACATGTTCCTTTCACTTAGATAAAGTAAAGAATTAAATTATATATTTGGATTAATACTCGAGTCGTAACGAAATAGTGACAATTATTTTAATATCCCTGAAATTTATATCCACTAATAAGAATGGCCTAAAGAAAGAGAAACTGGGACAGGGAAATAACAAAAGACGGAAAGTATAATTCGTAGGAAGCTTTCACTGTTCAGTTTCAAGTGACTACCACTCTTTTTTCTTCATCATTTTCGAGTGAAAAAAAAAACAGCCCTTTACGATTGTTACAAACAATATGGAAAACTAAAATTTTCGTGTTATCACCTTAAGCCTTAACAATGGCAATAGTTTACCCTTGAAATGTAAATGGTATATTTCGCTTTCAAAAGTTATGATAAAACACAAAAACAGCTTACGGCATAGTGTATGATATGTTAATTTTTGGTGTCACGTTTTGTATTCAATGTGTGTATTAGGAATATAAGGCGTTCTTTCGTCTCATTGCCGAAGCGTCTCAACCATTTTTATCGCATGAAAAAAAAAGTGTCCATTCCCATTAATTTGAAATATTCATAGTTTGGCCCTAAACTTGCAGTACCTAGTTTTAACAGATGTAGGTATCTGAAGGTTAAACATAATCTTTCATAATAATAAACTCAGGCTGTGATAGATATGTCTTTTTGTTTACATTCTTTATATAAGGGAACTATATGAATGGTTATGTAAATAATGCAGTTCTAATCAATGTATTACTCTTTAAAATAAGGTAGAACGATCAAATCCCGAAAATTCTGCCTACGGCCTTGGATTAAATCCAGGGGAAGAACCATTACAAAAAACTTTTTTATCACAACTATCGTAGTCCACCTTGCGTTACACCACGCCGTAAGGTGCTTCCGTATGATTTATTAATAAAGAGAAATATTTCCCCAGCCCCCCTATCCGGCACGTTAATAACTCGTGACACCCACTTGTACAAAATTCAACAATATTGTTACAAAATTGTTACAAAATTCCTATGTATTTGTTTTTTTGATTGACGATATGGGGGGGGGGCTGGGGAAGTGCACATTTCGCCGTCCCCCTTTTAAGATTTATATCTGTTATGTGTCCAATATTACGTGGTAAAAATGGCACATTACGATGATGATTTGTTTACCTATCAGTTCACCCCGGTCCGCTACCCCTTTGTATGCAACGACCCCTCCGCGCTTTAGGATTTTGTTTAGAAATGTCAACTAACATGTAAATTTTCAAGCATGAAAACGATTTTTGCTAACTTCCCGAAGTACTTCCTGAATGCAGTAGGGTGTCGGCTGGGACGATAATGTAACAATCCACATTTAATGAACATACATTAGGTAAATTCCACATTATCTTAAACAAATGTTTTTCAACAACTTATCAACTATAATTAACAATTATTTAACAGTTTGTCAACAATAAAAAATTGGGTATTTTACCATATGTTCCCTAATAAAATTAAGTCTCCGATCACTCAAAATACTTTTAATAACAATAATAGGAATAGGTTTATTGTCCAGCAGAATAACATTAATAAATAATATATATATATATATATATATATATATATATATATATATATCCATATTGAAAAAGGGAATAAATGTAGGCTGGACATTTATTCGACAAATAATAATCACACTAAATTTACTTTCATTTCTAGAACTTTATTTACATTTAAAACAGCTGATTCACAATACATTTTCATATAAGCTAGTCGTCGCGGATATATCCTGGCGATCGTGGTGTGCTTCTTTTATATCACCAGCGTAGAATTCTCAGTACAAATCGTCATCGTTCCTTCCGCTGCCGAGCCTTTTCGAGAATCGTATTTTTTATCTTGAAGCGTTTGTTGTCGTGCTGAAATGACACAGGGTCGGCTTTGGATAAATTTCGTAACACTGCCCCCCCTTTAATTCTGATCGTCCCGATCAGAACATCCCCTCCATGTAGGAGCGAGTCGATCTAGTGAACCACCTTCAATTTAGCCTTGGGGTTTCGACGGATCGGTAGACGACGTCATTCAGCCTCTTGACACTTCGTATGGACCATCCAGGCGGGTGTAAGCTTTGGGATTTACCCTTGCTCCGTTGGGGGTTGTACAGCCAGACTTTGTCCCTCTCCTGGAACCCGGCTGAATTGGCCTTGAGGTCGTATCGCGTCTTCATCCGGTCACTGGTGGCCAACATCTGCGTTTCGGGCTAAGTCGTGTATTGCCAGCATGTTATGTCGGAGCTGGTCGGCATAATCGTCGATGTCTTGGGACGTTCTTCGGGGAGCCAAATGCCAAGTCGCATGGTAATCGCAGCTCCTTTCCGAATAAGACCCTGGGTGGGGTCAGGCCTGTACTATTATGTACAGCAGAGCGATATGACAACAGGAATAGGGGAATATGCTCATCCCAATCACGCTGGTATTGCTGACGACCTTGGATAGGTGTTGTTCCAAGGTCCTGTTGAATCTTTCCACCATTCCGTACTGACTGTGGGTGTAATGTGTTGTTCTCGTTTTCCTGATCCCCAACATCGTGCAGACCTTCTGGAATACATTCGATTCGAATTTACGCCCATGGTCTGAATGTAATTCCATCGGGACGCCAAACCTGCTGAATAGTTGTTCTACTAGCACCGTCGCTACCGTGGTTGCCTCTTGGTTGGGTATCGCATATGCCTCAGGCCATTTGCTGAAGTAATCCATTGCGACCAGAATGTATTTGTTCCCCCTCTCAGACTCGGGAAACGGACCGGCGACATCGATGGCAATTCTCTCAAATGGGACGCCCACATTGTACTGCTGCATTCTGCCCTTGGTCCGGGTCTTCGGGCCCTTACTGGCGGCACATGTGGCACATTTGCGGCACCAAGCTCTGACGTCTTCGAAGTAATTCACCCAGTAGTACCGCTGGCGAACTTTGTCTAGGGTTTTATTCATGCCCAGTGGGCCTCCGGTAATTCCATCATGTACTTCGGTCAGGATGGCTGGTACCTTTTTCTTCGGAACTACCAGTTGGGACTTGGTTTCTCGTCCATCAGCGCTTTCCCAAACTCGCTTGAGCATTCCATTGTCTACTCTTAGAGAGTCCCACTGAGCCCATAACGATTTCAGCACGCCGGAGTATCTAGCTACCTCGTCCCATCGTGTGCCTGGGTGCCCCCTCTCATTTTGAGTGACAAGATTAGTTCGATGTCTGGATCAGCCATTGGTCCTGGATGCACTGTTCCGTTGTCCAGTCTTCATTGGCCTGCACTCGGATCTGCCTGATGGAGATACCCTCTCGCTGTTCCGTCTTCAGACAATGCTTGCATTCCGCTCTACAGGGTCTTCTGGATAGGGCATCGGCATTATTGTGCAACCGGCCGGCACGGTGTTCCACCTTGAAGTCGTATTGCTGTATTTCCCCATCCATCTGGCCAGTTGTCCTTCGGTGTCTTCATGTCCAGCAGCCATTTGAGTGCGGCATGATCTGTTCGGATTAAGAAATGGCGACCATACAGGTATTTGTGGAAATGGTCTACAGCCCTTATTATTGCAAGAAGTTCTTTCTGGTGACGCAATAATTTCTTTCTGGCTTCGAGAATCCACGGCTGTAGTACTCGATCACCCTCTCTTCACCATCTTGTACCTGGGATAGGACGGCCCCCAAACTGTGTTGCTGGCGTCGGTGTCTAAGATGAACTTGCCGGACTGTGTAGGAAAGGCTAGGATTGGGCTGGAACATAGTGCTGCCTTCAGTCGCCTGAATGATGTTTCGCAATCCTGATTCCAATGGAAGGTCTCTTTATCAGTGGTCTGCCGATGTAGAGGGGCGGCGATGGTGGCAAATCCCTCAACAAAACGCCGGTAGTATGAACAGAGGCCCAGGAAGCTTCGGAGTTCATGTTTGTCTCTTGGAACTGGCCAATCACGGATGGCTTCTATCTTGTCTTCGTTGGTGCGGATTCCTGACTCGGACACTACGTGACCCAAAAACTCTACTTATTTTTGGAACAAGGAACACTTCTTCGGATTGAGTCTCAGGTTGGCATTATTAATTCTGGAGAATACTTGGTCCAGGTTCTTCAGATGGTCGTCGAATGTCTGACCCATGACTAGAATGTCGTCGAGGTATACTAAGCACGTCCTCCATGTTAACCCGCTCAGTACATACTCCATTAGCCTCTCAAAGGTTGCGGGTGCATTACATAACCCAAAGGGCATGACCGTGAACTGAACAGCCTTTACTGGTGGAGAACGCTGTCTTCTCTCTGTCGTTTGCGTGTAGACCAACCTGCCAATATCCACTTTTTAGGTCTAGTGTGGAGAACCAACGGGAGCCTGCTAGTGTGGTCAAAGTGTCATCGATTCGAGGTAGTGGATAGCTGTCTTTCTTCGTGACATCATTCAGCTTTCTGTAATCCACGCAAAATCGGGTGGTTCCATCTTTCTTTTTAACTAGCACGACGGGAGCAGACCATGGACTGATGGATGGCTCAATAACTCCATTTTGTAACATGGACTCGATGTTTTCCTCGACTGCCTGTTGTTGCCCCAATGGTAGTCGTCTAGGTGGTATTCTGATGGGCTGAGCCTTTCCGGTATCTATTCGATGCTGGATGATGTTGGTACGACCGGTGGTTCCATTTTTACTGTTAAAAATTTGCCAGTGTTTTGTGATAAATTGCTTGGCTTTTTTCTGGTTCTCTGGTGTCAAGTGTGTCAAGTGGTCATCAAAACTGTTGTAGGAACTCTATCGGGCCCTGGCTCCTTCACCGACGTCTGGTACTCTTCTTCGCAATTGATGATGGTCTCTACTGGCTCGAAACAAGCTATCTCTTGACCATTGGTAATTCGGATGTCGTTGTTGGACAGATTCAGGACTCTGATTGGTATATCTCGTCGGTTTTAACTATAGCCCGTCCAACTAAGTAGTCATGAGCTGAGTGTATGGGCTCCACCATTCCAACGCAGCTCCCAGGATTGCTGTCTAGCTGCCCATGAATAATCTGTTCCGTTCGACCGGGAATTCTAGCTGAAGACTTTGCCACAATTTTTATGGGTGTGACTGATGTGTTGACGGGCCGTGTCAATACAAATTCCTCATTCAGAACCGAAGAACATCATATCTCGGGTCGAACATAAATCCATGCTGGCTAATTAGGTCCATTCCCAGTATGAAATCGTCCTCAATATTCGCTACCAGGACCCTATGCCGGATCATGTTGTCCCCTATCTGTAGCACGACATCTGCTCACCCTGTATTGACATGGACTCGCCGGTGACTGTTCTGAGCTGGATGTTATTGGTAACTGGCCGAATTTCTGATGCTCTCAAAACCCTGGACTTGGCAATGGACACAGCGGCGCCAGTATCGATTGTGATGGTAACTGCTCGCCCATTGATGGTGCCTCTGATGACTAGGCTGCCGCTGTCTCGGCAAAATCCCCGGATGGATAACGTTTTGGGTGCTGGTGGAGGGACAGTCAGCATTCGCCCCTCTATGCTGACTGACTGACGGTCCCTGGATATGTGGCTGTTCTGTTGGTTACCCCTGGTCGGTGATCGTTCAGGTGGCCTCACTCGACAATTACGTTGGAAGTGCCCTGTCCGTCCGCAGCCGTAACATGCCCCTCTGGTGCCAGTTCTTTGTGACCGGTCTAATATTTTGTTCAGACCAGCCAGCAGCACTTGAAGTGGTGACTCTGACTCTTCCTGGTTGAAGGAAACTGCTCGGACCCTCGGCTTGGACATGTTCATGACGGCCTCTACTTCCAAAGCCCGAAGTAGAGCTTCACTACTTTTCTTGACGCCACTCAGTCTTAAATTTCTTTGTACTTCCACATCTCTGATGCCGTTTATGAAACTCTGTGTGGCCAACTGGTCTTTCGTTTCCTCTGGCAGGTCTGGGTAGGACAAGTGAACTAACCGTCTAATTTCTGCTTCGAATTCTTGGAGGCTTTCACCGGATTTTTGGGTTTTTCCACTCAGTTGGACTTGGTATACCTGGCTCAAGGATTGATTGTCGTAACGTTTGTCTAGGATGGCGATGATCTTGTCGAAATTGCCTTGTTCATCGACTGGAATGCTTTGGAGGAGTTCTAGGGCCGGACCTCTTAGCGAAATTACCAGAGAAGTAGACTTTTCTTGATTATCCATCCATTAGCTGTAGCCACGGCCTCAAATTGTCGTTTATACATGGGCCAAGATGACTGCCGTCGAATGTGGGTGGTTTACTAAAGGAACCTTTGGTACTCACGGTGTGCTGGTATTTTCCTCTCTGCAAATCTTGTTGCAATTTTTTAATTGCTGTTTCCACTTTATCTTGTACTTCACTGTGTACTACGTCTTTAATTGAACTGATTTCAGCTTTTACCTGGTTTTGGATAGCACTTATTTCAAATTTCACCTGGTTCTGGGCGGAATCGATGTCATCTACTTTGATTTCAAGAGTCTCCACATTATTTTTTAGGATCTTTATGTCGTCGTTTATTTCTTTTATATCTGACTCAACTATTTGCATTCTTTCATTAACTGTTTCATTAACTTGTCCTACTATTTGCATTAGTTGTTCAAATTGCATTTGTCTTTTTTCTTCAGTTATTTTAAATTCATTTTGTCGTTTTAATTCAGTTTGATCTTGTTTTTGTTCAAATATTTTAAAATCATTTTGTCGCTTTAATTCAGTTTGATCTTGTTTTTGTTCAAATTTCGAGAACAATCCTTCAATTAAATTATGTTGTTTTTCTTCCATCGTGGAAACAAGATTTTCTAAATCTATTTTACGTTTTTCATCAATATTAGTGACAAGATTTCCTAACTCAATTTTAAGTTTGTCATCAAAAGATTTCACTAACCTTTGTTGAATTTCTTCTTGATGTTGTTTCTCCTTCTTATCACGTTTTTCCAGAATCTGTGCAATTTTTTCGTCTAATTTTTCCATACTACGAGTTTCCATAAATCAATTTACGATGTTAACTGCACTTAATCCTTCACTTCTAACACCAGATTGCAATATACTTCGTGGGTTCAATTTAAAAATTATAACAACTAATATTTACTTTCACTTTCTAGAACTTTATTTACATTTAAAACAGCTGATTCACAATACATTTTCATATAAGCTAGTCGTCGCGGTATATCTCCTGGCGATCGTGGTGTGCTTCTTTTATATCACCAGCGTAGAATTCTCCAGTACAAATCGTCATCGTTCCTTCCGCTGCCGAGCCTTTTCGAGAATCGTATTTTTTTATCTTGAAGCGTTTGTTGTCGTGCTGAAATGATACAGGGTCGGCTTTGGATAAATTTCGTAACATTATAAATAATATATATATATATATATATATATATATTATCGGGTTTTATATCCACGAGGGAATGTCGGGTTTGATCCAAAAGGGAATAAATGTAGGCTGGACATTTATTCGACAAATAATAATCACACTAAATTGACCGAAGGCACCATAATGATCCACCACTGGAGTTTCAAACTATACGAACAATAGATAATGTTAATGATCAATTTATCTTGGGTGCCACCTAACATAAGTTCGATCGGCGTAGCGATATGATATTATTAATCTAAATTGGTACGCAAGGTATTCTACTCGGAACCGCGGCGAAATCCCGATTACGCGATAGCCCTCTACGATTTTACCTCGCTCGAGGTTCGAACAGAACTGCCCTCGTTCATCTCGATATGATTCGCATGACAAACACCGTGCATAACACCTTTCTCACCGACTATCATGTAATCAACAGCTCGCCGGATGATTATTTATCTATGAATCATCCACGGTCCCTAGCTGGCAAATTTGTAATAGAATATAATAATCGTAAACAAAAGTACGTAAGCATCCTGTTTCCGATAATACAAACTATATAGTCTTTAGACCTTCGCCACTTGAGAAACCAACTATTTCGTTATATCCGACAAGGCCATCCTGACTAACACACGTCCTCGGGTGTATCTCAAATGCATTCCCATGACATTAAACTCAATATTGCAAGTACTCGTACTTATCCATCAATTCAAACATCTAATTCAATAGCAAGAGGAAGTGAAATGTGTTTAAGGAATTGACTTTATAATTACAAGTATTACAAGTGCCAGTTACAATCCCTGGAGTCATTTGTTACGGAACGACTAGTACTCTCAAGTTATATCGCTAACATTTGGCCAATATGGAAATACTCCAAGCATGCTCGATCTCACATTGAACCACATCTAAATTTCTTTAGACCACACTGCCAAAATGGGCACGTGTGAAAATAATGTTCGATCTTGCACCTCAACACCTCATATTGCCAACAGTAGGCCAATAGGGAAATACTATACGTATGTTCGATCCCACACTGAACAAAATCTAAATTTCTTTAGACCACACTACCAAAATAGGCAGATGTTAAATCAGTGTACGAACTTGCACCCCAACACCTCATATTGCCAACACTAGGCCAATATGGAAATACTATACGCATGTTCGGTCTCACACTGAACAAAATCTAAATTTCTTTAGACCACACTACCAAAATAGGCACATGTTAAATCAGTGTACGAACTTGCACCTCAACACCTCATATTGCCAACACTAGGCCAATATGGAAATACTATAAGCATGCTCGATCTCACACCGAACAAAATCTAAATTTCTTTAGACCACACTACCAAAATACGCACATGTGATATCGGTGTTCGAACTCGCACCTCCTCACCTCATATTGCCAATGCAGCACAGAAACGTGTGTACTCATGTCGTAGTTGTCACTGTCCGCTCTGCACACATCCGACTCACTAGGAATGCAACTCTCCGGCATTTTCTCAATTTATCATGATTGTATCTTTATGTTTTTTTTTAATAAAAAATTAAAATGACCAAAATTAAATTCAATGACCTTTACTTTTATCGTCTCTATTCTTTTCATACCTAGCATTATCTTCAATAATACTGACTCCCTGTACTCTTTCTTCTATCACAAGCTAATAGTCCGTAAGGTGTGGTGACCTTACCAATTAATAAGTCAAGCAAATTATTTTCAAAATCCACACTACCATGTCACGTTTTTTTTGCGAACTCAAATTTGAAGTATCCTATGAAACTCTTGTTTTTTTTTTTTCATTTTATTAATTTAAAAGGAACCACATTAAAACCAGTAACTACTTAATTATGGTATACACCATGTCTAATTATTCAGATGCAATAATTCCATTAAACCTGCATATAGAACATGCATATAGAACCATGATTTATAGAACATACTCTATTCCCTTAACCAAACGCCAATCTGACTAATGAAGTCATTATTATACGTTGTATAGCCACAAATAACGGTTTTCATACTAGTGAAATCAAAAGTTATATATTTTTTTGCAAATTGTACTTAGCGCTTTTTTTAATTAATGTGAGATATTTTCGCAACCTTTCGTAGGTATTTACTATTACAAATATTTCATTTCAACCTAATATTTGCTCGTTAATCAAGGGCTAACCATTACTTTAATTTCCCCGTTTCAAACTCAAAACTCCAGCGGAACATCATTCCGCCTTTCCTTTTTTGTGTTGGATAGATTTTATTTAGAAAGACCTCTAAAACTCAATTCACTCATTATACCAATAAACTCACGAAATCTAGTAAAAATTAGATTCTATCAGAGTTTAATATTGTATAATTTTGGTGTATTAACTAATTGATTCTTATACAGTGCTTACACGCATACATTGTTGTTTAGCTTTCGTATTTCCCTAAATTATTAACATTTCAATTTACGGATTACCATTATCTTGTTAGACTTTAAAAGAATAATGGTTGTGTCACAGACTACTAGATTTGTTTTTATTTGGGTTAACTTGTTTGTAGTTTTCTCATACCTTTTGAAGACTCTCTAGAAACACTTTATACTAGGTTGAAACTATAGCCCTTCAAACATGTTGACTTTGCTAAATATATCGCTTTTTTCATTTAAAGAGTTATTTCAAATATCAAGATTTGAGAATCATTTCCAGATTTTAAAAATTTAAATTAAACTACGTTTACATTGCAACTATTGTTAATTAATCTCTAAACTTTATAGTTGTTGCTATAATATTAGTCCATCTTTAGACAGAAGCCTAACAGAAACTGCAATTCGCAATTTTCCCATCTTTACATTAGACAAAGAAATCTAAAGAAATCTCAATTTCACTAACAAAGTAATAACAGTTAAGATTGCAGGAGAAAGTTATTATAAAAACTGACCTTGCTCTTTTCTAAAGTATACCGTCAGTATGAAACTTATCGAGACGTCAGCGATTTTATTACAAAAGTCGATTATTTTCGTCTCATAAATATCGAAACTATTTTATGTGAACTCTGGGGTAAAATTTCACTACCACTCATTATGTCATATTGTCAATAAATATCAGAAATAAAGTGAAAGACCATCCCCAATTTAAAACTGTCAACATTAACAGTTTGAAACTCACTCACATTGTTAGAACTGCATTAATAGTTTTTCTCGAAAATCTTAAAGCTAACGATTCTTTATTAATGAGCACTCGGCCCCAGAATCGAAACAAAATGGAAAGGACTCACCAATGTGTTTTAGTGTACCAAATCAAACTGCATCCTCAGTCACAGCACCACTGGCAAGTGATGTGCAATCCACACGATTATCGTGCGCTGTTAATCGAAATATAAGTCCTCTTACCCACGACCAAGTTATAACTCCCCCCAAATGTAACTGGAACTAGCCACGGTGAAGACAAACCCTCGAGAGCACGAGTTACCGCAGAAAATAACATGCCACCCTGTAATGGACTTTCCTCCATCACAAAACCAGTAGTTAAACACCGCACAGCCGCGTCAGAACCAGCAATTTCACAACTAAAACGCGGCAACCGCAGCTCCACTGCTTCCGCAGCACTTCACTAGTTATCGCGTGCACTGATCCCACTTCTGATGTCGGGTTTTAATCCACGAGGGAATGTCGGGTTTGATCCAAAAGGGAATAAATGTAGGGTTGGACATTTATTCGAGAAATAATAATCACACTAAATTGACCGAAGGCACCATAATGATCCTCCACTTCTACTCGGAACCGCGGCGAAATCCCGATTACGCGACAGCCTTCTACGATCTTACCTCGCTCGAGGTTCGAACAGAACTGCTCTCGTTCATCTCGATGTGATTCTCATGACAAACACCGTTCATAACACCTGACTCACCGACTAACACGTAATTAACAGCTCGCCGGATGATTATTTATTTATGAATTATCCACGGTCCCTAGCTGGCAAATTTGTAATAGAATATAATAATCGTAAACAAATAT
The DNA here is from genome assembly GCA_034190945.1 of Octodonta nipae. NCBI lineage: Eukaryota > Metazoa > Arthropoda > Insecta > Coleoptera > Chrysomelidae > Octodonta > Octodonta nipae. The sequence continues at coordinate 53,293,836 of CM067221.1, read as the reverse complement.
CACACAAATATCCTGTTTCCGATAATACAAACTATATAGTCTGTAGACCTTCGCCACTTGAGAAACCAACTATTTCGTTATCTCCGACATATATATATATATATATATATATATATATATATATATATATATAATATAAATATAAAAATAGCTGTCCGCTGACCTACTACCTAGCCTTCGTCCCTTCCCCAAAACCCGCACGGGATGATCTGGTCAAATCATTTCACCTGGGAAGTGAAAACCCCACGATTCCGAGTTACCCCGGGTCACCAGGGTCAATTAGTGACACCACTCATGAAAATGGAGCTTCGGAGTAGATGCCTCGGAAAAGAGCCGCTGCTTGGGGATTGCCAGGGTATGTCTGGAGCCGGCGCCGAAAATGACAGCATGCGGGACGTCGGTGGCAGGGTGGTGAGGAGGCGGGCCCCGCAGAAGTGTTGCGCAGGATCAACAGCCAGTGCTCACTCAAGCGGGACTGAGAAGACAGCGCATGAAATGGACTAGCGCCATGAATGAATTTATAATGCGCACGTTTTACAGAATTACAAACCTTGGCCAGGATAAGACTGGATATCGCCAAATACTCCATCAAAAATTCTGTCGTGTGTACCCAGAGCTTCAAGTTACCGAACAGAGAGTCGCAGATCAATATCGTGTCATCTTCAGAAATGGCCTTATTTCGCCTGATCAACTGGATACAATAACGAGCGCAGATGAGTGCGAAATATCTGGTCGAAATACAACAGATCCAGAGCCGAAACACCTCTGGCGCAAAGAGCGGACGAGACTCAAGAACTTCATCAAGAACAGCCAGCCAACGATGACCTGCTTGAGAAAATCCAAGCTCTTACAGAGTATAGTGGAACAGATCCATTGAGTAGACCAACTCTTCCCAAACTAAGATCTTCTAAGAATCTGGGTATCATCTTGCAGGCCATGAACAAATGTATCTTGCCAAACTATGTTTTAGGTGCTAATACGTTAGAGTCGCTACACACAATCATCTACTGTGCTGCAATTTCCATCTGCAGAACAATTGGGGTGGCAATAAGACCAAAGCACGGCCCTCCTCAATTTAGACAAACACCTCTAATACCACCTTGGCAAAGAAGGCTAGAAGGGGAAATTAATTCTCTTCGGAAAGACATTGGAAGACTGACCGAGTACCAGCGAGGGGTCAGGAACAACAGAATAGAAAGACTTATCAAGACTATCATGGACAATAACCGAATACACTCCCAGTGGGATGGAGAAAACATCACATCTCAGCAGTGTCTGGACAGCCTACGACGAAAACTGTCCGTCTACACAAGTCGATTGAGAAGGTACAAAACCAGTAACCAACGGAAACTAGAAAACGCACTATTCTGAAAATCAGAAAAAGGGTTTTATAGAAAACTCAACATCAATAATAATGAAACTCCTAGTTATCCCAGTAAAACAGACATCGAGGAATTCTGGAAAACACAGCTTTCCCCAACAATCTCCTATAACTCTGCCAGCTGGATTAATGAGGAGGAGGCTGCATCAGAACTGTGATGGCATGCAACACTTACCATTTACAACGGAAGACACATCCAACATAATGAAGCACCTCCATAACTGGAAAGCACCAGGACCAGATGGTGTGCAAAATTACTGGATCAAGAAACTTTACGCAACCCACGAAACACTAACAGCCCTTATAAATGACGTAATTACCCACCCACACAAGATGCCTAGTTTCCTTAAGCACGGTGCTACATACCTCTTACCAAAGGACAACCTATGTACACAGGACCCAGCAAAATACCGAACAATCACTTGCCTTCCAACCTTATACAAACTCATAACATCGTGCATTAATCATCGCATTTTCAAACATTGTGAGCTGAACATAATTACTCAACAACAAAAGGGATGCGCGAAAAATTCGATGGGCCGCAAAGAACAACTGATAATTGATTCCGTTGTCTGCAATCAAGCCCACGCCAAACGACGAAATCTTTACATGGCATATGTGGACTACAAAAAGGCATTTTATTTAGTTCCACATGATTGGCTCATTAAGGCACTGAAACTCTATAAAGTGAATAATTGTGTTATTAATTTTTTAGAGTATGCCATGTCCACCTGGCAAACCAAAATCTCACTGAATGAAGCCAACTGTTCGATACAAACTAACCCCATTCCAATCAAAAGGGGTATATTCCAGGGAGACTCTCTTAGCCCGCTGTGGTTCTGCCTTGCCATGAACCCTCTCTCAAACAAACTGAACTCGACTAATTTTGGGTTCAGTCTCAAACACAACAACGTACAAGCATTAAAGATAAACCATTTGTTATATATGGACGGACTTAAAGTTGATGGCAGCTACGAAACAACAGCTGCATGATATGCTTAAAATAGTAAAATGAAATTTGGCTTAGACAAATACCGAATTATTAATATAGTTAAAGGCAAGTACAGCAGGGGCACTTCGAAATGGGAGATGGCACCTCAATTGAATCTATGGTGGAAGGTCATACTTATAAATACCTTGGAATAAAGCAGGCTCAACGTATTGATCACTTGACTATGAAAAAGGACCTAACAGCAGAGTTTTATAGAAGGGTACGACGACTGTTGATAACCAAACTAAACAGTAAAAATCTGTTTCAGGCTATTAACACCTATGGATGTTCATTGCTCAGTTACTCTTTCGGTATAGTTAATTGGTGCAAGCCTGACATTGAAAAATTACAACGAAAAGTTCGAGTTTTACTAACAAAAGCTCAAGATCACCATCCAAACAGCTCTGTTGAACGTACAACTTTGCCACGGTATGAAGGAGGAAGACCATTGGCAGATCTAAGCAAACAATTAGATCAACAAATTTCTATCTTGCGTAGTCATTTCCAGAAACTCGCAGAATTTTCTGATCTACACAGAGTCATGTGCCAGGTTGATGACTCAACACCACTGCGACTGACACAACAACACGTCCAATTACACCACCAGACCACTGATCAGAAACTGCTGAAATGGAAAGAGAAGCCCCTTCATGGAAGACATATAAATGACGTCAACCAAGATTATGTCGACAGTGCAGCGTCGAACTGCTGGTTGACCTCTGGTCATATGTTTCCTGAAACGGAAGGCTTTATATTGGCAATCCAAGATCAAGTAATCCCAACTAAGAACTATCTAAAGTTCATCGTTAAAAACCCTTCTATTAACAACGACAGATGCAGGTACAGTTGCCAAACATCTGAGTCTATCCAGCATATCACAGGAGGTTGTCAAGCGTTCGCTGCAACTGAATACAAAGAACGACACGATGCTGTGGCTAAATAACTGCACCAGGAACTAGCACTGAAACTTGAACTATCACAGTCGGTAAGATTGCCATACTATAAATACAAACCAGAATCTGTTTTAGAAAATAACAACTACAAGCTGTACTGGGACCGCACGATACTGACTGATCGGACTGTGGCTCACAATAGACCAGATATACTTTTGGTTGATAAAGTCGCTCGGAAAACAACTTTAATTGACAGCAATTCCTAACAACAATAATATAAATGTCAAGTTGGCTGAGAAAATAACCAAATATAGAGATTTGGAATTTCATATAAAGGCTCAGTGGGACATGAACAACACACGAACTGTACCAATACTTATGTCAACGACAGGACTAGTCCCAAAACATCTATTAAACAATTTAAAATACCTCGGTCTGGACGAACATCAAATGCAAAAAGCCGTCCTGTTAGGAACAGCCTGGACGGTCAGGAAATTCATGGGAAACTGCCGCCACGACTCCAACCACGGGCCTGAAAACCTGGCAAGGACTCCCCACAGCTAAACCCTTTTGATATCTAGGATATCTGGGGTTTAGTGAATTTTCCCCTAAAGGCACTCTTAGCGTGCCCTAGAGGGAGTGTGATGCCATACATTGTATGGTCAAGTCGGGGAATAAAAAATTAAAGAAATGGATAATTCATGTGAGATTCCGTCTTCAAGAACATTTACAATCTAACGATGTAGGAAAGGTCATTGATAGACATTAAATTCAGCAATATATCTATAGGTTTGTCCTAACTTGATGCAAAACCGTACATGAAGAATTCAGCGCATGTCAATTATCTCAAAAGCGTACCAACAAGAGCTTGCACGGTACACGGAATGATTCAGCTTTTTGTACCAACCAAAATGTTGTTCAAGATATTTAAAGGAACTGATAGTTCATTCACTTATGACTTGCGCAGTTCCTTTCTCCAAGTACATGTAAACGACAACATTCTATGCCATTAAGAGGTTAAGTAATGGAAATAAGATTATTTTTCATTAAAAAACCATTGAACCAAATTAAGTATTAGTAAAACATAGAAAATTATTGAAGTACGTGTGTCTATAACGGAAGTAATGTACAATTGTCTTATATTTTTATAGCAAACAATTAATGCATTTAGCCCGAAATCAAAAAGTAACGTTGGTAATTTGTTAGTTTTCTCCGCTATAGTCACTACCATTGTGAATAAATTAATTACACTTATTAACATTATGTCTGATCAGTCTGATAATTGCAGACAGTAATTTTGGTATTATCTCAGTTTCGAAAACGTACCAATCTTAGGCATGCGCCTTGACTAGTTCCTGATTCGGTAATGGTACACTGCATCAAGTTGGCACAAACCCTATATCTCAACTAAATTAGTAGTAGTGTGGATGTCCCCAGAAGTGCCCGACTCAACAAAAAAAACACAAAAAAATTTAGTCTAAAAGTGTATTTATAATTTAAGAACTGATGCAATTATAATAAACTTACCAGTAGTAGTAGTAGTTAGTAAGTTTATTATAATTACATCAGTTCTTAAAGTATAAATAGATTTAACTTATTCGAGTAACTAGAAGCGAAAGCAGAAGGCTACGAGAATTATGCGAAACGACCTGAAGAGGGCAGATGTGACTCTGCCGAAACGTCGTCATTTTACCATCGATCCCGGCAGCGATCAGTTATCAACTACGCGGATGAATTCCCAGAAACCACCTAAACATTTAGTGCCCGCGAAATATATTAACACAATCTCATTTTAAATAAATTAGATACACTTTTTATAATAAGAACTGTTTTACTGTTCAAAATGGCCATTAACTGCCGATATCACTTCTTCAACGTTGGAAAATTTTTGTCCACTGAGCCATATTTTCAAGTATGGTAACAGAAAATGATCAGAAGGGGCTAAATCTGACAGAATATGGCGCATGAGGTAGCAATTCAAATTTTAATTCATTAATTTTGGCCAGTGCAATAACGGATTTTGTGAGCCGGTGCATTGTCTTGATAAAACATCTCAGTTACTCAATATTGAACTGTTGTAAAATGAAGGAGCAGACTCAGAGTAGAATCTAGTTGAGTTATATATTGGTTAGGTTGAGGCATTTCAAATAAAAATATTGTACATAATGAAGACCAGTTTTCTCCATTTTCACAAATTCACTGAAAATGTTCACTATTGATGGCTGTGAAACAAATACTCAAAGTGTTGTCTTCAAACTTGCAACATACCCTTCATAGAAATTGTAGTTTCAAGTACTCTAATATTAATTAAACAACTACCTCTATCTCTAGGTCTAGTACTTCTGAGGCCCCCTTATATTGCACAAATCCCTGTTGATGATATTAAACATTTTATTTTTAGTGGATAAACCCAGTTATATAAAGATTAGGATGAGGCAAAAAACGATCCTATGGAATTTATGGGTTAAAAGTATATCAAGAAAAAACAATCCACAGTTTGGCAGACTTTTTTGCTCAATTTTAAAAGATGTCGGTGGGCATTTGAAATTTCACATTTAAGTGTTTCAAGTCAAAAGTTTGAATACTTGCAGGTCATGAAAGTTCAACAAAACCAAAATTAGCAGTTTTAGGGATTCATGATTAGAAATATTTAAGGGAATAAATACATTGAAATAATACAAAACATGTAATAAATATTGTTTATGAACTAAAAAAATACATTTTAAATGTTCTTTGAGATTTTTTAAATTATTACCGTTAATTTTATTATAAGAAATTCTCTAAAAAATCGGCAAAAAAGCTCTTTTAACACGACTGTATTTTTTCAGTTTTGTAATCATTTTCTTTTACAAGTTTGGTTTATAAATAATATTTTTTAAATGTTTTATTTCATTTCAGTGTAATTTATTTCCTTAAATATGAACATTTCTTATCATGAACCCCTACAACTGCTTATTTTGGTTTTTTAAACTTTCATGGTCTGTAAATATACGAATAATTAACATTAAAAAATCGACTCAGGGATTTTTTTAAAGGAATTTAATGCACTACAAGAATTTGCCTGGATTTTTTTTTACAGCAAACACCTCAAAAGTTACAGCATTTTTAATGCAAAAAAACTTTTACGTGTTATTTAAATGTGAAATTTCAAATATCTACCGACATCTTTTAAAATTGAGCAGAAAATTCTGGCAAATGGTGAATTTTTTTCTCGATATTTCCATTTTAACCCATGAATTCGATAGGTGAGTTTTTTGGGCTCACCCTAATAATTGCCAAAACTTTCAGAAAATTATTTAACATTAAATCTCTATATTCCTTTAAGGACAAAACAATTTTCTTAAGAATAAAGTTGTAATGAACAATGTCTTGTTTTCAGAGTGTATGAGACTGCATCGGTTTTAAGTTCGGACTTGGAAACAACAAGTTTTCAGTCAGAAACAACAGGAAGACATACAGCCTTATCAGAATGTTCTAGTGTAAGTAGGTTACATGTCGCAGGAAGAAAAAGACCACAAAGGCGGCGGAAACAAAGGCTACAGGTAAGTTAATACTAATATATATATATATATATATATATATATATATATATATATATATATATATATATTTATTTAAATCTACAATATGGTGTTTTTACCTAGGCAATGTCAAGGACGAGTTCATATTCAAGTATAACGGATTCTACTATGTCATTGAATATTATAACAGTTACTTTAAACATGGACACCGTGAATTTTCTTGGTATATCTATTGTGGGGCAAAGTAATAAGGGCGGAGATGGTGGAATATATGTAGGGTCTATAATGAAAGGGTAAACAATTGGTATATATGTTTAATTTTATTTTATCGAGATGAATATTTTTAGGGGTGCGGTAGCTCTTGACGGTAGGATAGAACCTGGTGATATGATACTACAAGTGAATGATGTTAATTTTGAAAATATGTCAAATGATGAGGCTGTTAAAGTTTTAAGAGAAGTTGTACAAAAACCGGGGTAATTTGATTAATGTTTTCCAAAGAAATAGCTCATATTCATTATCGTTTATTTTTTAGACCCATAAAATTAGTTGTTGCCAAATGTTGGGATCCAAATCCCAAAGGCTACTTCACAATACCTAGAACTGAACCAGTTAGGCCGATAGACCCAGGTAAGTGAATTTAATTTTTAGTTGATATATGCTAGATTTGCTTGCAGTATTATGTCATAAAAGACTCGATAGATTTTGCAACATGACAATATCCTTATATTTCTGATACTAGAAGTTTTCATTTTCTTTTATTTACAGCCGAAATGTAGTAAACACCGATAAATATTCCAAATATTTAGTAACTTCTTGGATAGTATTATATTTTTGATCAGCTACTCAATTTCATGAATTAAATTTAAAGTATAAAACATTTGTGGAGTATTACTTTCTGGAGACTCCTGCTTGAAATTAGATGTCAAAAAAGGTTCTTAATATTAAAATGATGTTTAATATTAAGTAGAAGTTGTTTGAAAAATCATTTGCTAATAATTGACCTACGCTCAACGGCAATAAATTTATATTTTTGATAACTTTTAAAACCCATTGATTGCAAACTTGGTTGTATATGGAATTCTGAAAAACAGCAATCCTGAAAGTTCACTACACTACGCCATATTGAAATAAAACAAGCATTTCAATTAGAATGATGTAAATTAAACATATAATATGGCTAATAATTACAAATACTTTCATATATAAGTGTAAATCAATAAGCACAACGTCATCAATTGACGTCAGCCAAGTAATACAAAGAGGGATGTTCATGAGTTTATCTTATTAGTAATAGTTTCATGATTTTAGTTCACATTCTATTTCTCGTATATCTACAATAGAATGTCGATTGTTTCGAGTAAAGCTCAACGCATTTCCTCTAATAAATGTTGTTTTAATATTAAATCATATTACTTTTTTGATAAAATATATGTGGCAATTACATTAAAATTAATTATGCTGGGCAGATGGCTGGAATATCCATCCTCATAAAATAATAAATGACTTGTAATTTTGAAATGGCCACTGGTGGGATCTTGCACTCACTCCAAATTTTTGTACCAAAGAATTGCATCAATTTTTATATGATTATACTTTTTAAGATCTAAAGCAGTTCTCTAATTCTTATTAGTCTTTCACTATATTTTATATTCATTGGATTTTACTTCATTACTTCACCTAAGAATCAGTTAAATGCTCTTGACGTTATCACTTCTAACAAAATGGCTATTAATAAATATCGAAAGCAGTTTGACAATTTTTCAGTAAACAATATTCTTATAGTTTAATTTCAGAAAATTCTCTATTTTAATTACCAAAAAGTGTTCAAATATTTTCATATGATCTATGTTTTTCCGTAATATAATAATAAGCGCCAATATTATGATTTCTTTTTAGGGGCATGGGTTGCTCATACAGCAGCAGTACGTGGTGACCCTGTTGCTCGACCTCCTAGTAGTTCGACAGTATCTAGCTCCTCAATTGCCAGTACGATTCCAGCTAATGAACGTGAGTGTCTTCTTGGTCCTGGTATGTACACAGTTTATTTTTTCATGCACGCTATATTTTATCGAAATAACTTTTAACTTTGTTAAATATAATACCTTTGTAATGCAAATAGTTTCTCAGTTAAGTATATTATTTTAAGTTCAGTTGCAGTATTGAATTCAATAGTTATTTTAGTATAAAAAAATCACATCAATTCTAAAATTTTTATCACTTCAATTTTTAATATATCTCTGTATTTCAAATTTTATATGTATTATTCAGATTCAAAATACTTAAATAATAATTGAGAATGTTTAAATTGTAGTTAAATGTCATTTATTGTAACATTTTGCTTGTCCCAACAGGCTGACTATTTTCGTGTTGTCACCTCTAGGAAAAAACATTTCTACTTTAGGTTTCAATGTTTAGTTTTTTTTTTTTCGAATTCAGTTTTTGGACAAATTTATTGTTCTCTTTATTCTTAAAATTGATAAGGTTTGAAAATAATAGGTTCCTCTGGTTACTCAAGACTTTCTTGTGAAACTCCACCTTCGAGTTGCATACTGGCTTATGTATAAGATGCAATTTCTACAACCAATTTATGGATTTCCTAACGATTTTCTACGCTAAACTTACTACAAAGTATTCCAGAATAGCAATAGGTGGATGTTGACAAATTATTCTGAGTTCTTAAAAATGACGGTATGATAACCCAGGTCTTAGTCAAGTTTACCAAATGCAATTTTGGTCATGCGAACATAGAAATATGTGGAAAATTTACAAGAATTTGAGGCTGGCATTAGACGTTTAGTCTGTTTGGTGCTTATCCAAATGTACGTGAGGGGTTTTGGGAGCATTTGCCAACCAAAACTTTCTTGAAGGCTTTAGAGATGCTGAAATCCACAAAGGCCTACTACTCAGTGGTATCAAAGAAATAATAAGAAAATAATAAAATGTCGTATTTCTCTGAACTTTAGAACATGGAGCTGTCATGCCTGTATCTAAGCCAAAAGACAGAACATTCTCATTCGAGGAAGGATACCAAGTAAGCACCACTCAGATGAATGTCAGATTTACCAAACTACCGGAAATATGCCAAGGCTACCAGAGTACAATGTTTCTGCTGCGGGAGAACCTGACATTTAAAAAGAAGATTGTCCAGTTAGGCTGCCACAACGATCATCACTCTCAATTGGGCAAGGGGACGAAGCAGGCACAACTCAGATGAAGGCCATATTTACCAAATAGAGAATATAGACAGTGGAATGTGTTGAAATAATTGTAAGCCCTGTACGATTAATTTCGAAAAGGAAATCAAATCTCAGCTGTTGTGCCAAAAAAAGGTACCCGCTATCTTAAAAGAGGTGCATAATAGAATTTCGGGTCACCTGGTCATGAATAAAACAGTAGACAACGTACAACAGTGTTATTAAGGAAGCCATACGAAGATGTAAGATATAAATGCGACGTATTCTGTGCCGATATGACATAAAAAAAATAAAGCAATATTATTGCCATTGACATTATCCTGGATCATTCTTAGAAACTAAGAGGGATAAAAGATATATATCCTTGTATTTGTTATAAATTTAATAATTGTTTGCTGTTCTCAATCAAGAGGGTACCACTATATCAACTGTTTAGAGTACTGTTGAAACTCCATTCGACCAGTGCCGAATTTTAGAGTCAAAAGAATTCCGGAAAATCTGTGACTTCTTGAGCATCAAGAAAACCAGAATCGCACCATTGCACCTGCAATGGTGGCTTTGTAGAAAGATTCGATTGGACTCTCGAAAATCATCTATCCGAAATGGTCGATAGTAAGTAACGACATAGGGATGAGCACATACCTCTATTCCTGAGTTAAAGATTGCAAAGGAAAAAAATGTTGGAGTAGATGAAGCCAATCAGCAATTTATATATTAGTTTGAATGGCAGCTTTCTGATATAAGAAATTTTAAAGCACCGGGTAGATAACAGCCTCATTAATTAATGATTATGCCAACCAACTAAAGGAAGCTTAATTGACATCCAGTAAATGGCAGGAAAGCACATACTAGCCACAAGTGCTAGGAATTCTTCTAGCCAAATTCTACTGGCTTTCATTAAGGGGATAAAGTTTGGTCGTACATTCCTCAAAGGAGGAAGGGCAAGTTGCGTCATTCATCGTGGGATTGGCCCAAAGATAAAAATTAAATTTTATAGTTGGATCATCTCTTACCCTATCAGACCGAAAATGACTTACGAGACGATCAGACTTAAAGACAGGACAATATCAATGCCAAATATATGATTACTTCTATAGAATGGCAATCTAAAGTACATATACTTGTCATCCTTGTAGAAAACTGCAAATAACCATTCGAGATTGCTTATTTAAGTGTCTAAGTGTACATCCCGTAGACTGTTTTTTTGAGATATGTGTGAGATATCAGACATACAGGAAATATCAGTCTCACATTATGCATCTGCATCACATGCCATTGGTTGGCTCATCTTTCTGACACTACATGTTCCAACTCCGATGGATGCAACATATATATAGCGCTCCCCAGTGCAGTTGTAATATTTCATGCGCTGTTTTTAAAGTATTAGGCACAAGTACGTCCGCCCTTTCGCAACAGCGTACTCACCCGCCGTGCGCGAATTTATTTATGCCTAATTTGGTAGTTCTGGTGATTCAGGAATCCAAGTCAAAACGATCTTCATCGCTCAGTATGAACTATTCTAAAAATTGCCATGTTCGTTATGAGTCGCAATAGCTCATTAATGAAATGGGGAAAGACTGCATATGCTGGGCCAATTGAATATTATAAGCGTTAAATGCAAATCTTTTCTCAATATGATTCGTGGCGTCGTTCAATGAATATCCAATTCTAGCGAACGTCGTTTGGTAGAGGTTTCGGGATTTTCTACTGCATTTTAGAAGATTTTCTGGTGTACGAATACAACAATGCTTTAGCGCTTTTAAGTGCTCAAATTTTACTACGAATTGACGAATTGTTTCGTTGCGTTAATCCATGCAAAGTGGTAATCTTCGAGATTTACTCTCATTATACATTTTCACAATTTCAACTCCAAGTTAAAAAAAAATCATTCAGCTGTAGATAATTCTCTCACGCTGTGAACACTTTATTAGTTTTTTAAAACGAGTGAATTTAAACTGAGTTAAGGGACATAACTTGAACTTTGATTATTCATCTTACAAATTAAAAATAGACCATGGAAAATAGTTTAAATTCATGTGACATATTGTTTAAATACAATCTTTAATATTAGTATATAAGTAATTTCTTTTAAAAAAGAATACGATTTCAGATCTGGAAGAACCTCTCTCAGTCAACATGCCAATGCCTCAGATTGTACAAGCCATGCAAAGGCCAGACAGTGGTCTAGAAATTAGGGATCGCATGTGGTTGAAAATCACCATTCCTAATGCATTCATAGGAACAGACATGATAGACTGGTTATTAAGTCATGTTGAAGGATTCCAAGAAAGACGAGACGCTAGAAAATATGCTTCTCATCTACTAAAAGCTGGTTTTATAAGACATACTGTGAATAAAATCACTTTTTCTGAACAGGTAATTATTTTCAATTAGTCTTGTTACATCTTTGATGGTTTTCTATATTCAACTTCGGAAAATATAATTGGCAATCACAATTATATTTTTTTTATTATAATGCCATAGACAGATTATTAGTTTTCATCCTACTTTTGTACTCTTTGAAATTTTCTTCCTTTCACAAACACCCTATGAATATCGTTCTGGGAATGTTACCTGTAAGTAATTCGTTTGACATTTAAATTTAGATATTTTTTTAGTTTATTGACACTATTGACGCTTATGATTTATTTTACTTATTTCTTTGATTTTTAGAAACATGTTAAGTTTTACAAATATATATGGAAACACTTCTAGAACTCTCTTTATAAATAATTTTCCAATTATCGTTAAGAAGGTCGTTGATTTTGTTGCCTGTTCATCGGAATTTTATCTCACTCCTTTTCTGTAAGGTTTTGAAATTAGTAATGGAGACAGTGTAGCAATCCAACAATTGCCCGTATAACCAGTTGTTCTATAAAGTAAGTCTTGATCACAAATTTTCTAAAATAGAAAACATCTCTACAGTATGATTAATAATAATACAAAATACTTACTGTATAGTGCGTATACTTATCTGACTGTGGAATGTTTTAATTCCAAGTATGGAGTCGTTGTCATTCGCTATTTGCATTAGTTATGCTATCTTGAATTTTCCCTGATATGCACAATTTTTTGTATTGGTCAACTAAATTTGAAAGTGACAAATGTTATATATTCAGACTGGAATAATCCTGCTTAATATAATAGTATAAAATATAAGAATCGGCTAAGCCGTTTCAGAGAAATCTGAAGAATCATTGAGTGATAATATTAATAAAATGTTTTTTTCGATTTTCTGTTATTCCTTACGTCATAAAAAATTCATTTTACAAATGCATGTTGCAGTTTACCGTATATATATATATATATATATATATATGTTTGTGTATACTGTTTCACGGATGGAAATATGTGGTTGATGATTTATTCCGGTGTACATCCGTTCGTCTGTATTCGTTTGAAAAATCACTTGACGTTTCGCCAAAATCATATATATACCCCTTGATTTTCAAGTTTTACTTTTGGTTTGGGATTTCCTAAACTTGTGCCTATAGTCTGGTGCGGTTTGTATGCTGTCGCTATGTCATGCCTTCGAAGAATTCGGCCAATTCTGTCCGTTGTCCCTTTGATGTATGGTAAGACTACTTTTGGTTTTTCGGTGAGGTCATCTTTTGGTTTTGGCTCATGGTCTTGTTGTGCTATTGCTTTTTTGATAGTGTGGTTTGTGTATCCGTTTTGTCGTAGAGCGGTAGTTATCTGTTTTAATTCGTGTGCCACACGGCAGCGAAGGGGGCGGCGTCAACACCGACCAATCAGGGGTGATACGACCTCCGACGGAGACATATAAAATAAACAGCTCAGGCAGATCACCTCTCTGTTCATTAATATAATCCCTTTCTCTTACAGTCTGAAATGATTCTCGATTCCACAATAGAAGCTTCAAAAAATTGGCGAAACTGTTTTTTTTTTTGTATTCAAGTAGCTAAGAAAGCAAAAGAAGTAAAATAAATAAAGATCGGATACAACAAATTCCATACATAAATTCTCCAACTTTTAATGACTCGCATCATGAATTGTATTGTGTATTATCGGGAAGTTCTTAAAAGAATTTCTTGTAAAACCGATTTACAACCACTTGTCAGGCAGATTGTTATAATTTGCCCAAAAGCTCTATTCACCTGAGTGAGGTTCAACAGAAAATTACCCAAGAATTTTGTTGATAGACGCAGCAAAGAGCAAACATACAAATTCATAGTGCAATATAGTCCGTGGGTTCAATTTAAAATTATAAAACTAATATTCATTTTCACTTTTCTAGAACTTTATTTACATCAAATTATACAGAACAGCTGATTCACAATAACATTCGATATACGCTCGTTGTCCTTTATAACTAAACTGCTGCGAGGATGGGTCCTCCTTTTAAAATCAGCGTCGAATTCTCTAGTATAATCCAGTGTCAATTTTACAGTTGTCGAGTTATGATCGAGATAAGTTTTTCTCCCGTCCGAACCTTCTAGCTTTTTTTATATCCCAGGGATCGTTGTACTGAAATGAAACAGGGTCGGCTTTGGTAAATTTCGTAACACTGCCCCGATCAGAAGCATCCTCTCCATGGTAGGGAGCAAGTCGATCTAAATGGACCACCTTCAACTTAGCCTTGGGGTTTCGACGGATCCGGTAGACGACGTCATTAAGCCTCTTGACCACCTCGTATGGACTATCCCAGGCGGGTATAAGCTTTGGGGATTTACCCTTGCTCCGTTGGGGGTTGTACAGCCAGACTTTGTCCCTCTCCTGGTGGCCAACATCTGCGTTCGGGCTAATTCATGTATTGCCAGCATGTTATGTCGAAGCTGGTCGGCATAATCGTCGATGTCTTGGGAAGGTTCTTCGGGGGAGCCAAATGCCAAATCGCAGGGTAATCGGAGCTCCTTTCCGAATAAGACCCTGGCTGGGGTCAGGCCTGTACTATTATGTACGGCAGAGCGATATGCCAACAGGAATAGGGGAATATGCTCATCCCAATCACGCTGGTTATTGCTAACGAACTTGGATAGGTGTTGTTCCAAGGTCCTGTTGAATCTTTCCACCATTCCATCTGACTGTGGGTGCAATGGCGTTGTTCTCGTTTTCCTGATCCCCAACATAGTGCAAACCTTCTGGAATACATTCGATTCGAAGTTACGCCCCTGGTCTGAATGTAGTTCCATCGGGACCCCAAACCTGCTAAATAGTTGTTCTACTAGCACCGTCGCTACCGTGGTTGCCTCTTGGTTGGATATCGCATATGCCGCAGGCCATTTGCTGAAGTAATCCATTGCGACCAGTTGTCGAGTTATGATCGAGATCAATTTTTCTCCCGTCCGAACCTTCTAGCGTTTTTTTATATCCCAGCGATCGTTGTCGTACTGAAATGAAACAGGGTCGGCTTTGGTAAATTTCGCAATAATAGAATGGAATGACGATCTTCCAGGCAAAATTCCTGATCCCTGATGAAGAAACTAACTACCAATAGATCCGTATTACTATGATATTGTTATTTATACTAAATTTGGATCCAATACCATTATATATTTAAAAAAACGACCATGCTGTATTAACACACTTTGGTGCAATCAACTCCATAATAAAGATTTTACATTTCATTCAATGTTACAGTTACATCCGCGGATTTTATATATTTTAATGCCCCAGGCGCTCCACCTATATATGAAAGCAATATCGAATAATTGTAAAATTTGGTGAAGAACACATAGGCTAACCTCAGGGTTTGGCTTGTACAGTTGGTGCATATGCTTAATGTGTATTCAAAAGTATACTGAATGAAAAAGTTGCAAAGGGCATGAGACAAGTTCTGAATTTTTGAAATTGTGCTTAATGCTATATCTGGAAATTTCGAGAATGTGATAAAACAGTAGTAACTTCACTCACATTGCACATTACCGAATATGTAATGCTGGACACTTTGAGCACTTAAAAATAAACCTTGCTTTGACTGTCTGGATTTCACAATAGGTTAAAGGTGGTACAAATTACGTTCAAACCTGAAGGTAAAATTAGCTGCTCTATCTTATTTCCGGTATCAAAAAAATCCCGTTGACATTGTGTCACCGTTGAGGTTAAGGTCAGTTCGAAATTCTAGGATAGCCTGGGAAAAGCTATTGAACCCTAAATGCATTTATTTCCCTATTCTCTAAAATTTTTCAGCTACCATGTCATAGCACGACTTTTTTTTTCTTCGTGAGGAACATCAAAGATGAAAATTGGGGGTAACTAAGGACAAGACGATATAGAAAGTTTTCCACCTTTTCCATTTGCGGCATTAAAAACATCGAGCCTAACTAAAAAAATAGTTGACGTTGAGATAACCGTGGGGTTCAAGTTCAAATTAGATAGCCAGAAACAAATTATCGACCATTAGCTCTTTAGTTTCTCCTTTCGAAAGTTTCCAGTTATTCAGCCGTATATATACCTATACACGGTGAGTCAGTTCAACCGAGCCATCCAAAGTTTCACGTGGGGGGCATCTTCCTTTCATATCAGTTTTGACCTTGAGATGGATTTTGATGGTCATTTAGGGCTAGAATTTTTTTTTAAGGAAAACCGCAATTTTTGACCCCGTATTCTGAAACAGCAAGATATTTTACACCCAAAAAAATATTGTGAAATTTTTATAGAATGACCTTGAGATGGCTAAATCAATCATCAAAAATTAAAAAAAAAATTCCTAAACGAATTTTTCACATTTGACCTTGATTAGACCTATTGGTAATTTTCAAAAACTAAATATTAATGTTTTTTAGAATCCCGGTAAAGCATCAGGGTTTCTGTTTAAAAAATAAATATGACCTTCAAATGACCTTGACAATCGACCTCAAGGTCAAGATGCTCATATTTATTGGGTCACAAGCTCAAACGTTTAATCGCTCATAATCTTTGAAAGCTTCAAGAAACGATTTTTTAATGGATTTGCAATATAGTCTAAAGGTCATCCTAAAACAATTTTTAAATGTCGTTTTGGACTCATTCCCACTCTTGAGAATATGGTGTCAAAAATAGGGGTTCCCATTTTAAAAATATCATTGTGACCTTTAAGTAACCTTAACCATCCAAGACCTTCTCAACAATTTGTTTGTAAAATATGTACATCAAAAGTATCTTTACTATTTACAGACTGAGAATCTTCAAACGAAGAACTATTCTGAAAATTAAAACAATTGTTATACTTTGATTAATGACTTTTTTAATTTCAGTGTTACTACATTTTCGGAGACATTTGTTCTGCAATGAACAATCTAAAGATACAGGGTGATACAGATAGTGTAGGGCCTCTTCCTAATGTACCAAATTATATGCCATATAGTGGTACCTACAATCCGTTGGAATATATGCCAATGCCTTTCTATAGTGAGAATACTGTATATGGATATAATAAAGAAGAATCTGTTCTCAGTGGCAGTGGTAAGTACAAGAATATTACTAAACAACGAAATCATCAGCATGTTATAATAAGTGAGTTGGTATGGATAACAATAATTATATTTTAAAGACGTTTGGTTTCGAAAAATGTATTTTGTATCATTTTCTGATTTACATTTAACTTAATTTAAATATAATGCAACAATATATTGTAACAATAAGAATAGCTTGATTTATAACAAAGTTTCATCAATTATTTGCATCATAGTTAGTAGAGGAGCAGTATATAAACGAAAGTGAATTGTGCGCTTTTACTTGTCAAAATATAAGTCATGAATATTACTACTAGAATTTTATGGAATGTAGCGCTCTAGGTATTGTATTGGTATTGTGCCTTTATTTTGTCACTGTAATTAGGCAACATTCTTGTTTTAATAATCTCTTGTGAGAATTTCACTCCTTTGCATGCAAGAAAGTGAGTCTTAAATACAAAAGGCATCAATTACCTTACATGATTTTTATAAATTTTGGTTTGTGAGGGTTTTGTAATACAGTCGATCTTATGGTAGTATTTATATTGACAGATTTTCAGTTTTCTGGAAATATGAACATTATTATTTCAAATTGAGTACATATATTGTTTCTTTTGTATCAAAACTTTAAAAGATACTGAATATTTTTCATGTAATACCTAAATGTCATAATTTCGGAGTTATAGCTAAAATTGCATTATATTCGCCCAAGTTAAAATAATTCATTCAGGTGGCTATGACTACAATAATAACTCCCGTTTCAATAAACAATCATAATTATTGTTGCTGTTTAGTGAAAGTCAGAATGGATCGTTTATCTGAAAAAGAATGAATTGAGATTTTAATATTAGGATATGGTGATATGCGCTGGAGTCAACAAGAAACGCGTAATATTTTAATAATTTCCATCCTGATCGAAATTCCATAACAAGATCTACTGTAAGATGGTATAAAAGTTTAACGGAACTGGTGCAGTAAAATCAGGGCGCACAAGAACTGCAACTGAAAACAAATCTTTATGTGTCTGTGTTATGTTAGAAGACGATCCACACTTGAATACTAGACAATGAGAATTTTACGTGGTAACAAATTTCATACATACAAAGTAAGGTTAGAACAAGGGTTGTTATATGACGATTTTGATATATGTGAAGAGTTTGCAGGCATAATAATGGGAAAATGTTCCAGTTTTTGTTATTAACGGAAACTTAAATCGGCATAATTGTAGATACGGGTCACATTGTAGATACGGGTCATGTAACACGTGAAGACCACATTTAGTATCCAGAGTAACTTAATGTATGTGCTGGAATAATAGGCGACAAAATAAATGGACTCTTTTTTCATTGAAGACAACTTAAATGGTCCAGCATATTTAAAGTTATTGCAAAACTGTTTTGCCTGAGATCTTTCAGTTATTTCCAAACTCTTACAACAACAATACCCCAAATAACAATATTTGGTTACAACATGATGGAGCTCCACGTCAGTAATGTGTTCCCCGGAAGATGCTTTGCAAGGCGTGTTTTATGGAATGACTCCCGCGATCACCGCCTTTACACTATTGTCTCTGGGATTACTTAAAAAACACAATTTATAAAACAAAAATATTCAGGAATGAAACGATAGGATTACCGTAGAGATAAGAATTGAGCATTTAGGCATGTTGCAGAATGTATTGTAAAACACATGGCTTGTATTAAAATAAACG
This sequence comes from Octodonta nipae, assembly GCA_034190945.1. NCBI lineage: Eukaryota > Metazoa > Arthropoda > Insecta > Coleoptera > Chrysomelidae > Octodonta > Octodonta nipae. Next base: position 53,274,748 of record CM067221.1, on the reverse strand, counting down.
GACAACATTTTGAGCATCTGCTGTAACCACCTTTACTTTATGCTGTCTGAAATTTCCTATTTGTTTATCATTTAATGTAGAACTTCTTTTAACAAGGCACAAATATCTAAAGGTTTGTATTTAATTGTTGCAGGTTTTTTGTGGCATGCTTTGGATAAATCTTTTAGTGCACCAGTTTCTTTAAATGTTTTTTATGTACTGACAGTAGACCTCATTTTAGAATTTCTGTTGAGAAATGAATTATTAAAGATTATTCACATTAAACGAGTTTATTCAATCATAGCTACTTGAATGTATTCTTGGGCGGATAAAATATAATTTTAGCTATAACCCGAAATTATGGTATTTAGATACTAAGGAGTATTACCTGAAAAATATTTATTATCATTTAAGATTCGAGAGAGGAAAAAATACAGGGTGATCCATTTGAAATAATATTATATTTCCAGAAAAACGGAAATTCTGACATCAATGTAAATAGTACACAAACCAAAATCAATACAAATCGTTCCATCTGTTTCCCAAGTAATTAATGCATTCCATACTTTCAACTCACCCTAGATATAAAACTGTAGTACTTCGCGACTTGGAAATGTGTTTTTTAAAAATGCGTTTTTTTACATTCTGGATAGAAGAGTTAACCTGACGTTTCGCCAAACTCGCATTAGGCTGTGTCCCACGTAAACGCGATTTGCGCATTGCGGGCGGTGCGTTATTGCAACTGCAAACTATCAAACACAAAAAAAGAATTCATTTTGTCTTTAGCGATTTTGTGTTGAAATGAACCATGCATCATTTGGTTTGTTTTAGCTTTTATTTGCAGTTTTTAATTGTCATCTTGACGTAAGGCACCGGCCGCAAGGCGCAAATCGCGTTTACGCGGGACACGGCCTTAGACATTTTCAACAAGATTTTAAAAAGGCAAATGCCAGTTATATAGGGTCAAGATAGGCATAATCTAAAAATGTTTTGACTTATAAAATATTAGGTCATGAGTTAAGAGTAAGGGGTGTACTTAATTGACTCAAGATTCCTTAACTCTCCGATTTTAAATGGTACACTCTGTATCCAACAACCATGGGCATAATTTCAGCTCTGCATTGGGTAGGCAGGTATTTCTCATAGATATATACCCAATAAAGATGAAATCGAACTCTAATTCCTTAACAATAACGCTTTAAATCCAAAAGACCAAGGGAAGCAAGTCCTGCAAAAAGTTTAACTGTATATATGTAACCCTAAACCAAAAAGATCAAGGGAAAAAAGTTCTGCAAAATATTAAACTGTAGAATTGATACTCTTTCTAAATAATAGGTGGTCAGTTGCCTACCCTATCTACTCGGATTACGCCTATACTAACAACCGTAAAGGTATTTTCTAACAATTTCTTAGTTATCCCTTTTATTCTGATATTTCTTCTGAATTCGGTTTAGGCATATTTCAAAATTAGTCTAGGTAGGTTTGACTGCCGTTTGAAAGTCAAAGTGAATAGGTAATTTTATTTATTTTCTCCAAAGATTTTATAATTTTCAAAAGTACATTTTTTCTCACATTATAAAATGAAAATTTTTAGTAAAAGAGAGCAGAACTAATATATTTTTTGCCGAATGTGACCAAATTTATTTATTACAGTTTACACGTAGAAAACATGTATTTTAGAGACAGTTGCAAGTTTTTGCCTATGAACAAGTAAGGAACATAAAATAAATTACTAATAACGTAAATAATGAAATCAAAATAATTGGATCAGTTACAGAAATTTCTCATACAAATTCAATCTGGATTAAATTAAAACAACTAAATGATTTAAAAAAAAACGAGTTTTTAGAAACAGATTATTGGTACAAATTATATTTTTGTTTGTGACTGCTATGTAAGGGCGTTGAAATCATATTTGATTCTCAGATGACCCTATATTTTTTTAATGTCCTCTGGAACAATTATTTATGTAGTTGTTACATACTTCTAAGTTAGAATGTTATAATTATCAGATGACGATCATTACATTTCATGTCAACATATTCAACGATACAAAAAGATTTGTTCGAAAGGAAAAAACAATATATAAATTGTACATAGGTATTGTCTTGTGTACAAAAGACTGACACCTCGAAGAGAGTGATATTTTTAACAGGACATTCTAACCTGGGACTTATGGGATAACAGCAGTGACAGGAACAGCTTCAGATTCGGAACCGGTGAGTGCTAGTTTCCCTGAAAATCCTAGACATCGATCTCTACATTTCGCGGCAATAAATTTCATTTCATGTTAAAATATACTAAACTCTAATTACTGATCTCGGTTAGTTGTCTATGCGACTACATTCATAAATGTTTCGTAATGCCGGTATTGAATAATTACAGTTTTTAGAATGTTCTTTAATCATACTCTAAGCCAAAAAAGTGTGCCAAGGCAATGTGATCCCGAGGTCAGGTGAGATATGAGAATAAAAGCCTTATAAAAACCAAAGAGTATTAAAAAAGTGAATTGTCTGAGAAATGCATTTAAAATAACATAATTAAGCAGCGTTGAATTTTATTTTGATTTAATCCAGATATGTCCCAGCCTGTATACATTATTTTCTGTCAATTAAGTACGGTTAACTATGAGACCAGTCCTTCCCTTAATATGTTGAAACTTCACACAAATTTTTATTTGATTATCCTATGATCATAACTTGCCTACATAGACCCCATATAAGTGTCACCAGAAAATATGCAACAATTTAAAAACGTCAATTTACAAATCTTGATAAAAGGAAATGTTGTTAAAGAAAACTGGTTAAGAAAAAAACTGTTTAATTATCTGTGTTTAATAGTATTGTTTTGAGAAATTGCGCCAGACTATAAAAAAATTGTGAACATTTATGCCTTTTGTTTGAATTATTAAGATATTTAGGCTATATTTAAATTACAATGAATACTTGCAAGTGTTGGTTGAATTGAGTTGCAGACTTGTAGTTATTTTAATTTTTTTTTTCTGGAATCAAAACCATATGCGGAGAAATTTATCATGCCCCAATGGCCAACCTATAACACATTGGAATAAATTAACAGTATTCCAGAAGGTAGGACTCAGAAAATCGTGGTTGAACTTCTAATTCAGATCTCTCGGTCTATAAGTTTCCAAGTGGTTGTTTTACTTTTTAGTTTATAATTTAGATTTTTTAGAAAAAATGTCATTAATTTGAAGATGCTACTACTATATACTAGCGTATATTAAATATTTGTATACATTTTTTGTTCCTTTTAAGTGGCAAATATAAAATTCCTTAAAATTTACGAGGATGAACTTTTTAACGATTTAAATCCATTAGAGGAAAAGCGGTTAAATTGATAGAACCATCCCAACGCTTCAACATCGTCTTTAACATTGTAGCGACAATAACTTCATTTGTTTATAAAGTGCGTATTAGTGTGTATTTTGGTAGTTAGGATCTCTAGTTAGGTATGTAATACATGTATAACAACAATATATCAGAATATAAAACATTTCTTTTTCAGATGTTCTACTAATTGAATCATCTTAAAGATTATTTGATTCAGCTAAGAACGCTGTGGCCTGTTATAACCATCATTATTGATCAGATTGAGGATCTTATGGATTTTCATACCAAGCAGACTTAAACCTACATTGTTAAATATTTTTCTCCTACTCTTATACGTTTAATACCAAAACTATTTTCCAATTTGTTGAATTTTGCCCAATTACAGAATATGAAATTATAATAATATATAAAATGCCATAGTAATTTTTCAAATCACCAATTTTCATTTTATTAGTTCAAAATTATTATTTTATATAAAGTATTTAGAACGATATGCCAATAATAGAGCATTATAGACCAGATTACCTTAATTTTTACGCAGTGTTTTTCAGTATTGATAATAGTAATCACCTTGTGAAATAAAAAATCTTTGTCCTAAGGGATACAGTGGAATGTAGAAATAAAATTAAACAGTAAACAAAAATTATAACCTACAATAAAAATCAAGTTATGGGTTTTATGAACTTTTCAAAAAAATGTGTAACTTAATGGAATTAAACTCGAAAATTAATTAACACCAGTAATTGAGCCTTGATTAACAAATTTGTCTCAGCTCCTTATTTTGTTGATGAATTCTTGTGAATTAAACGATGACTCTGAAGATTTTTATTATACACTGAATGAAAAACTGTTTAATACAAATTAAAGATTACCATCTATGGGTAATAATAGTCGGGAAATTTATCTCTCGAATGAAATACAACTTAGAAATCTTTAAATTTATAGAAATGCTTTACTTTTTGAGACAGTTACTTACTGTCTAAAGAACAGATACCGGAGAAAGGTGTATTATTCCAAACTTACATGAATTAGATTTCGTTGAAAGCTTAATTTTTTATTATTTCCCGCATCAAAGCGATACTGTTACAATAGAATTTTTTAAAACAGCTAATTAGATACATGTGATTTTTATAGTAGTAGTTTCGTAAGTTTGTACTATTAAAATGGGGGAAAGCTAAGTAAAGTTCTTAATAATACAATAGCTCCCTTTTTTACTATGCCGTCAGCTGGCAGTCATTTCACAAATCTATTATTATTTTTATGTCACTACTTCCCAAACTGTTACCAATTTTCAGAAGAAATGAGAATGAAATGGTACGGTATTTTATTGATTATTATACTTTAAAATTAGTTGTAGGCTAGGTTGTCTCTTCAAGATTTTGACGCTTGAAATAGCATCTTACTAGTTCCCATCAAACGTTTACTTATTAAAATCAATTAAAAGATGTGCAGAATATCAAAATCAATTAGTGGCTCAAATACTAATATGTAACATTAATTATCAAACATTTATTTTTTCACGTAACATGTAGTTTTATTTACGGCTTAAATGACCTTTTGAAAAACTCAAGTTTATGATCTGACACTTACCGGTGGGAAGATAATTCGACAAACGAATATGCCGTTTTCCGGCATGTAAAACACGGAAATATCACTTTATTGTTATTTTTTTACACTTATACAAAATAATACTGATTTCAAACAAGTTTCAACACCGAAAAAACACTTTAAATAATATAAATACGGAAGTTAACCGCAATTCAAAATATAAATAAACAGAATTGCCCTGTTGCGTGCTGGACATATCGGCGTTCAGTAAAGGCGTAAAATGCCTAGATTTACGTCTTATTGGTTACAATGGAAAGAAGTTTGGCAGCGGTTAGCATTTGTTAATTATTTTCCGGCAAACATCTTTCAACCCTTTTTATTGAAAACAAACAGGTCTATTTATATTAGTAGTCATTGTTTTGGACCCTGTAAAACACACTACGGAGTAAAAATATACATTAATAAATTGGTTGGTTATCACACATTTATAAAAAAAACATTGAAAAGTGTGATTTATACTGATCACTTTTTGTATAGCTTATTACTTAAACTTCTTGTTGTTATTTTTTATATATCTTCACTCTCGGAAACTTATATATATATTTGTTTTTATTGTCGTGTATTATCTAAGAGTAGGACTTTTTGATCAACAAATTTATGTTCTAAATAGCTTTTCACCTCTGGAATTATTGCATTTTAAACCTTTCTATCTATTGTAATCAGGCAGATTTAAATTGTTGAATGCACGTCGCTGAATAATCCGTTCATTATTTTCTTTAAAATCAGGAGCTGTATTTTTGTGGCTGGCGAGAAAAGTTGTTTCTGGTAATATTTTGAGGTTCGGTCCTATCTCGTCCATGTTATATAAGTTTTTGGAAGTTAATTTGGAGAATTTCTCCGAACTTGGTCTTGAAATCTTTGGCACCAGAAGTATCCGGCCTGTTAATGCGGAGGCCGTTAAGAAGGTGTACAGAGCTAGACAAAGTAACATGTAAAATTAACCAACAAATGAATCTAACAAAGAAACAGAAAATAAAGATCAGGAACCTAGAGCTGGAAAAGAGCTGGACAGTAGAAATTATGTTTTTGGCGGCATGTGTTAAAAGTGGGAAGAGAGAATAAAAAATAGAACTTTACAAAAGAAGAAAACTGACTTGGGCTGTCTTTGGAAGGTAAGGTGGACATTGAAATATAAACATATACCTGTGATGCTACTTCTAGAGTATTCGATCAATCCGTCAGTTCTCACATAAGGGTAATACCCAAATTTTAGGCATAACACTTAAAGATCGTAGAACACTTGGATACGAAACATAATAAAAATTAAAGTAGTCGCCAAAGCAATACCGAAAGTAAGATGGTACTTCTCAGGCCATGTGGGATAAGGATGAAAAGTGCACCAGCACAATCCTTAAATGAATGCCCGATTTGGGTAGGAGATATAAGGAACAGTTTGCAATGGGATGGACTGGACTAAAGTGGATCCTAAACGCAGAAGAAAGAGACAAATGACAAAAAGTGAGGTTAAGAAGAACGCTGATGAGATGAAAGTCGCATATATTTTATTCAAGTCTATCGGCTTTCTTCTAAACATGTTTTATTAGATTAAACCTACATTCCTAATTTTAAGGAGACTTTATCCACTTCCAGTTTTGGTTGATATAATTAAAACACTGCAGGATACTCACAATTTTATATGATGTGTATATCTCAAAAGTTTTGTTGTTCTCAAGTTTTATTGCTATAATATTTGAGACATTGTTTAACGTTGGAACATCCAAATAGACCTACTGGATTTTAAGTTACTCAACATAATAATATTACATTATGACTTTTTTAGTATTTAAAAGTACAAACATGGCATTAATATATTATTCTAGTTTTGTATATTTTTTCTTTTTGTTTGAACTCTGATATTTTAATTTTTTAAATGGAAATATTATGTTTATAAATACAGGATTACTGGAAATTCTGAGTATTTATTTCAGGGGTCAGTTTTACGGGTTGTTATTTTAATTTCATTATTGTTTTGAATATATAATCATTAAAATATTATTTTTGTTTTTTACTCTTTGCATACCAAGACATAAAGGATGACTAAAGGTTATATACACTTTTGTAATAGGAAATGATACATAAAGAGTATTCATCATTTTCATATGTGTTAAAATATTAGTTCACACTGTTACTGATGGCTGAAACATGATAGACAAAAAAGAATTATTTGAATCCTTGAAAAAACATTTATCGGTAAGGTGCAAATGTTAATAAAAGTATCATACAAAAAAGATCACTTATATTATTGCCAGTATTAGTAGAAAATAAGTTATAAATCTTAAGCAATCGCGTTAGAAAACTAGGCCGTCCAAGAATTAAAGATTATAATTGTAGAAAATAAATGACTAACTAAAAAAACTTAGCGCATTATGTAAAAACTTCATTTAAACCAATCATATTTATTATAATACCAAAAAATACATCCAGTGGAATAACAAACATTATAACAATTACATATTTCTCTATTTCTATTATCTCACTCAAATAAAAAGCTTTATTGCAAATTATTTATTTCATTATTATTTGCCGATGTCGAATTATAATTGCCTCATTAAATCTCTTCCCTCATATCGTGTGCTCACTGATAAGAAGAACAAATTCTTTATTTTTCATTTTACGGCACTAAGTCATTTGTAAAAAGTTCTGCTTGTCGATTGAATTTCAATTTACAATTTTCAATCAGATGTTAATAAATTGAGAAAATTAGAAAATACCTCAAGAAAGTATATTTGTTAGTTTTATCAAACATTTTATAAATACATAAATCAGTCTAAATACAAAATTTGAAATGAAAATCCGAATATTTAAAATTATTCTACATAAGTTCCTCCCACCTCCACACACTTTTCCCCCTAATCTAATAAATTTACCGCCAAGATAGTTGTCACCTATCCATAAATGTCACGTAAACATATTAGAATTCTGATTTCATAAAATTTCAAAATATTAACCAGACAAGAACGTATTTATTTAATACAGTGTTATGTTATTGCAAATGTGTTAGATCAGGGGTCGGCAACCTATGACCCGTGGGTCAACAAGTGACCCAGTTTAGTTCAGAAAATAAAGTATAAGATATACAAACATTTCTTTCTTTTTTCCAAAAAAAAAAAAGTATTATTTAGCGTGTTTTTGGTGTTGAAATACGTGATTATCTTGTGTACGTGTAAAAAACAATAAAACAATGGTTTTTCAGTGCTATATACCTATGCAAGAAAACGACATATTCGTTTGCCGAATTATCTTCTCATATGAAAATATCTGTGACCCAAACGGCTCTTTAATACTCGCATTTTGGTTGATTTTGACGAGCCGCCAAAAAAGGTTGCCGACCCCTGTGTTAGATCAATAGGCTTTACATCTTTTCCATGAAAAATTCCTAATACGTCTGTGGCGAAGGTACTTAGCATTGCGAAAGTTATTTATAATTCAATGAACGGTGATGAATGAATCTAAGAAAACATACGACGAAAATGGGGCAGTTACATTATTAGAAATTGGATCAGTTTATGTTTAAAGGAGCGTGCAGAACTATTGGATATAAGCAACTGTGAGTTGCAAACAATTTTAACATTAAACCTTTCAAGCCAAAGTTGCAGCATTCACTTGAATCTGGAGATGAAGAAAGGGGTTTTAGAATTTTGTTTGTGGAAAGGTGAAAACTACCTTAAAAACCAAAGTTTTCATAGATTTTTTTGCCGATGAATCTACATTTTCACAAACCGGCATCTTCCCAAAATAGTAGTTGATAATCCTAATTACATTAACGACAAAGTCAGCGTTTTAAAAAAGTTAATATATGCTGTGGACTTTTTTGGATCGAATTATTGGTTCATATTTTATAGAAGAAAATTTAAACCAGCACGTGTATTTGAACATTTGGTAAACGTTTGTCTTACCATTTCTTAATACATTGGAACCAGAAGTACATAATAACGTAATCTGACAAGATGGCTGTTTTGCTCACTCCACAGCATTGGTCAGACAATGGTTACATAATCATTTTGGTGCAAGATGGATAGGGAGGTTTGGTTCAATCAATTATTCTGCTCGGTCGCCTGCCCTTTCTTTATTAAATTTCTTTTTGTGGGGTGCCTTAAAACAATAGGTTTTTTCATGCATGCTGTCACGTGACGCATAAAGAATCAATTCATGAACTCAATGAGTAAAATGTATGGTAAATTTATTAGGTTAGCGAAAAAATGTGTATAAGTGGGATGTAGCTATGTAGTATAATTTTAAATATTCGAATTTTCATTTCAAAATTTGTATTTAGACTTTGTTAGTTTATAAACAATGCTAACTTTTCGAGATTTTTCAATCCAATGAACGCAAGACAATATATTGATTCTAATCGAGAACCTTCATCAGCTGCGCTCCCCTCAACTGATTGAATTCTCGAATAATTATTTATGTATATAGTACATATAACTGAATTTAATATTTTATCGGGAAATGAATTCCGACATCCAGGAGTTTCAGGAAAATCTAGCTCACAGAGACTCCAAATCAGAAGTGGTACTGTGTGAAAAAATTCGTAGGTTTACTAAAACCTGTCAAAGAAATTACGATATTAACTTTTCGAGATTTTTCAATTTTCCTGAAACTCCTGGGTGTCGGAATTCATTTCGCGATAAAAAATATAAGTTTATAAACAACTTTGTGTCATAACATTGTCGATAAAACTAATAATAGCACAGGTCATTTACGAAAATACGTGACAAAATTAATAGTAGAATAAAACATGAATAATTGACATAATATTCAACATTTTTTATCGATGCGTTTTTTTTATCAAAAAAAAAAAAATAAAAAATTTAATTTTTTACCTTTTATACAAAATCTACCCGTGAAACCATCTTTGCTGGGCAATGTTGTGGAGGAATGATAAACCTAAAAACTGAGCTACTATACGCTCAACTTGGTTAACTGCTTCCTTAGATAATGGAACCTTTACTTGAAATTACAAAAAATGTCATTTATTTTATTTTATAGTTAAAACATTTGTTATTAACTGAAAGGGTAGATCTTTTCATACCCAATTTATGTTCTAAAAATAAATACTTTAGCCCCAGTAGTTCTTGCAAAATTTCACTCAAACCTGTGGAAGATCTTTTTTTAAAGGTCGTATTACCTCACCGTATGACCCTATCATTATGAGTTGAAAAGTAAAAGAATTGATCTAGAGACCCCTCAGCTCAGTTTTCCAAAATTAGGTCAAGTCCCGAAACGTTTGGAATTATAATTTCGTGAATTGTGGTGTTATTTCCCAAAAAGACCTTAAACATTGACAAACTATGCTACAACTATCCTTCAGGAAACAACCATTTTTTTTAATACTTTGCATAAGTCGTGAGATTGGGTTACTTTCAGCTGACGATTTGTATGGAAAGAAAAACCTAAAAAATGTTCATAAAACCGCTATCAGACTATTACACGGAGAAAAAACAAAAACTATTAAGCCGGCCGCACATTAGATGCGAATTTGAATCGGTACTTTCACGTACGAATTGAGTGCACAAACTGAATACGTTTTTGTTCCGTCAAATAACCAATCACCTGGTGAAATCCTCGTTAGTGCGTGATGAAGAATCTGTATCTTCAAGATAATTTTCATTCTATGAAACAACGGCGAGCAGGAAAAAAGAAACTATGATCTGTTTGTCATAAATAAAAATATTTCACTTGTCTTCTAAATGTTATTTGTGGCATGTTCTTGATTATTTTTAAGTTTTCTTGGGAATAACCCACAATTGAATCAAAAATATACAGCTTTTTTAATTCAACTGTGGTAAGTGAAATAATATTTCACTTACCAGATATTTCTATGTCTTCGATTATTTCTCACCATGCGCGGCGCTGATGGTCATGTAAGTGATAACTTGAATTACTTTGAACCCACAAACTTTTTCTAAATTCAGTATTTTTGTTTTCAACTCACGAAAATCCCAACAAGTTCGGATTGATTTCGGTCGTCGGAACTATACTTACGCATACGTACGACTAACTCTCATCCAGTCTGCGCTCTCGCATAGTACTTGGAAAGCTCGGATCGTTCATGCGTGTTCGTACGTGTTCGCACGAATCAAGTTCGTACGAAAACGGGTCCAAAGTGGGTAATTTACGCAATTTAGCGAAAATTTTCCGTAAACGATAGTTTGTTGTTACACAGGTGAAAGACGAATTTTGTTGCATTAATGGCATTTACATTATTACAGTATAAATAATTTTTGCATAATATGGATTGATTAAACGGATTCTGAAAGTAAAAATTATGATTTGGACACCGGAGCCTTTATATTCAGAGATGCTTTGGGTTAATTTTAGCAAAATTTTTGTGTTTAACAGTTCTGAACGCGTGGACGGAGAGTCTTAATAGGCACAAAGTCTGAAAGTCTTGTTTTTGTTCTACAGCCTCAACGTTTACTTTTAACCCCAACGCAAGAAAGTGGCTTTTAAAATCTGATTTTTGATATTTCTAAATAAGTAGATAAAAAGTTTCAATAGGCACAAAGTCTCCATAAGACTTTCATAGTTTGTAATCATACTTTTGGTCCACGTATTTAAAATTCCAGGAGTTCCAGTAAAATTAGCCGAAATCCATTGCCTTGTTATGCAACACAAGAAGATATAAAAATCAATTTTTGTGCTCATAGAGGCTTTTGATCCACGCATTTAACCAAAAGCCAATCTCAAGAATGCTACGGTATCCTTTGTTTATAATTTTGTTGAAATATACATAAAATGTTTTCAAATGTGGCACGATACTCGTGGACACTTCGTTCGCCTGCGGCAGGGAGTTTAAGCATATCGCACTATGATCGGAAGCGTCTTTATATATTATTCATAATTTCTTCTACTTTCAAGATATGTTTGATAAATTCAAATTGGGTTCAGGTTAATAGGACGACAGTTACAAATTTATACTGTAGGTATGCAAAAACTATTAATACGACAAATTTCACTATCTTGGATTCATTCGGATTTAACATAAACATTTAGTTGGATATCCAACTGCTAGTCTTTATAAATTTCTTGAAGGTGATGTAAGCAAGCTCTAATCATGAGTAATAGGGTAAATATTTTATTTGCAATATTTACTCTACAAAAATTTAGAAATCTGGAAATTCTCTTCAACGGCATCATAAATATATGAAATACTAGTATTAGGTACTTTAGTTCGAATTGAAATTATATTTTATTGTGAGATAGTAATAGTGTATTAAATGATAAAGCTGTTAATCGTTGGAAAAGTGATAAAATGAGTAATGGAAATGACATCTCTGATAAAAATAGTGAAAAGTAACAGTGAACTAGTACTGAGTTAGAACGCATGTGTAGTATATTGGGTAATTTCAACAATTTATTTTAACACAGTCCATCATTGTGACTTATTTTTAACAGAATAAAATCTTAAAATAAATACATTAATACAATTCAGGAAACGACTTAATTTTAGCTAAGTAAATCTTATTCTAACAAGGTTGAAAAACTATAACACTAGAAGTATTGTTTACATATTTTCTGAATATTTTGTAAATGTAATTGATAGCTAGGCTATGCCATATATCGGGCGACTCTTGTTTTAATTAATAAGTATAAATTAATACTAATGAAACGTCAAAACTTTTTTATCCTGAAATTAAAATACTGATTCGTTATTTTTATCGGGAATTCCCACAATCTTTTAATAAATAAGAGATGTAAATTGTTTTTCTCCATTATGATGGTAATCAAATTATCACACGTATAAACTCTTTAAAGGTGAGTTTTTTGTGACACCCGTAAAATATTTTAGTCTGTCTTAGTGTTATGTGTTTTTGCCTAATAATTACTCAGTGTTTTATGTCAGAACTAATCTCTCACCTCATTTTGTCTTGGTGTATAGTTATAAAAGAAACTGAATTTTCAAAAAAATATTGGGAATTATAAGGTAGGATTATCAATCAAACGACCCGTATTAACACACTCCTTGATAAGAATTCTTCGACTTTCCTGCACTCCTGTACCTTTTTTTCTTTTAGTTGGTATATTAATATTTTCTTTTAATTAAAAAATAATAATGCTTGTCTTATTTCAATAATTGTGTTATTTTTATTATGTCTATGAATGTTGTTCATATTATTTCTGTTAAATTCTAGTTACGTTGCTGTAAATAAAATGTATAACTTTTTATATTTTGTTTATTGTTTTGTTTACTATTCCCATCTATTCATTTGTGTTGAATTGACTTATTGGAAATGTGAAACCTTTGATGCATAATAAAATAAACGAACAAATACAAATTTTATACCCTAACACAAAACCAGATTGAACACATGTTGCAACAACAATGATAGCATTCTTGAGAACAGTATTTACCGTATATTATTTCAATTTTATGAAAATGTGTTTCGAGTAAACGTTTTGTGATAAGGTGTGAAACATTTATTTATTTGTCTGTTAAGTCTGCTTTGGGAAAATGTTATTTTATTTTAACATATTAAAATTTATGAGTTAATAGTTTTAGATAATAAATTTTCCCGGTTTAAGGTACAAAAAAATCTTAAGATAATTCATATATATATATATTTGTTTTTAAGTTTTCGCGGGCACTAAATGTATTAGATGGTTTCCGGGAATTCATCCTCGTAGTTGATAACTGATCCCTGCCGGGATCGATGGTAAAATGACGACGTTTCGGCAGAGTCACATCTGCCCTCTTCAGGTCGGTTCGCATAATTCTCGTAGCCTTCTGCTTTCGCTTCTAGTTACTCGAGTAATATATGTATATATATGTATTAGATCTAATACATATATATATATATATATATATATATATATATATATACATACATACAGGGCTTTCATTTCAAAACTAGCCACCCCAAAATAACTTTTAAAATATCTTCAAAAGAAAAAGACAAAAAACATGTTAATTTATATTTACGGACACATCTTTTACACGTATCGGTCACCCTGCAGTTTCAACTCCTAAGCGGGGGGTGAATATCACTTCTACAAGTTTAAGTACAAAGGGATATCATGTGATACCTCTTTTTAAAGGTCTGTTTTTTGACACATCATTTTTTTAAATCAGATTATTTTTTACAGAGTAAGAAACCGTAAATAATTAAACATTTTGTATTGTATTTGAAAAAAAAGCATGATTATAAATACCGCGGTAAACAAGTGAGAAAAAAATCCTTAAATGTGTTTGCGAAAGATATTTGCGACTTTAAATGTAAACAATTTATTACTAGTAGCGGTTTCGTTGTATACTAACCATCAAATTTCGACAATGGTTTATTCTTTACAAGAAAGGTTTGAAATAATATTTATTTATGGGGAAGAACAACACTATGCACGCAGAACTGCTCATGTTTTTCATCAGAGACACCCCGATAAAAATATTGGGCATCAATATGTGTTGGATTTATTAGTTCATAAATTTCAAGCAACTGGAAGTGTGCCCAATAAAATTGTCAAGAATCGTAGTTTTAACTGAAGCTGCACCGGTTGAGATTTTAGGTCATTTTGCCATGGATCCTTAAACATCAATACCAAAAGTCTCCAGGTTAACAAATATTTCCGTCGGCTCTGTGCATAAAATGTTACGCCTAAATAAATTATTTCTCTACAGAATACAGCTTTTACGCTTGCTAAGGATGATTATGACAGATGGTTAGAATTCTGCGAATTAATGACTCAATGGGCAAATACAGGGCCTAATTTTATTAAAAATATTTGTTTTCTGACGAAGCCTTTTTTTGTCATGGATTTTTCAATAAACTTATGTTTATACTGGGACAATACCAATCCATAAGTTTTTCGGGAAGAGCACAACCAACATCCTCAGAAACCGTATGGGCCGGAATACTGGGAAATAAAATTATTGGTCCTTTATTCCTGGAAGAAAATTTAACTGGGGATTTGTATTTGGACTTGTTAGAAAATGTGATAAATCCCCTTATAACCGAATCTTTAGAAAACCAACTAGATCAAGATGGAACTTTGTTGCTAGACGAAGAATACCTATTTTTTCAACAGGACGGGGTCCCTCCACATTATGCCTTGCTTATACGAAATTGGCTAAAAGAGATCTTTAACAAGAATTATCACATAATACCTCTTTGTATTTAAACTTGTAGAAGTGCTATTCAGCCCTGCTTAGGGGTTGAATTGGCCGATGCGTGTAAAATGTGTCCCCCGTAAATATGAATTAACGTGTTTTTTGGTTTTTTTCTAAAAGTTCTTTTGGTTCGCTAGTTTTAAAATGAAAGCCCCGTATATAACCAACATATAATTCCAGTTTGATATGTTTATATGTTTGACTTCTCTTCCTATTGTTGAGATATTAACCAGTAGACACAAGCTCACAAGAAAAAATAGTTGTGAACTAAGCCTTAAGTAGGTTTCATAAGAGTGGTTTCTTTATATGCTATATTTTCATCAAATAGAACCCAGTTGCGATAATAGTAAAAACCAAACAGCCTATAACAGTAGATTTTTCAAATCATAATACAATGAAAATATAAATACATTGTCATATTTTGTGAAGGCTAGAAGAAGGAAAGCTTAACAATCAAATTGGCAGAATATGAAAATTAAAAATTTAAAATAATGTGTGTGACCATATGTGATCAATGAATTTTAAGAATTTGCACCGGTCCATAAGAAAAATGTTTTTCATTCCGATCTCGAAATGGCGATTGATAAAAAAGTTTAAAAGTAAAGAATGATTAAATTAAATCCAATTTTGTTACAATGATCTCTGAACTCGAATATGATATTAGCAATAGCCACCAAACTGCCTGGTGCAAAGAATGGCCGGTATCAAAGACGTATCCTGGAGTTTCATGGGAATTCGGTTTATGAAACTCTCCGATATTCGTCACCCCCATCTGCAAAGGTTTCCGAGGAACCAAGTACCCAGGACGGCTAATAACAACATTAGAATGTATCAAAAGGTTATCGAAACTTGACACCCACAGGTTTTTTTGCTAGGGCTCTGGCGATGAGTATCAATTGATGCTAAATTATTTATTTGAAGAGCTATAATCTAAGCACGGGCCAACAATGTTTCAACTACTTTTCTACCTTTCCAGGATTAGGCAATTTGCTTGTTCCTATTTCACCATCTTATTCTGGGTCTGTTGACACTTTACGTCCGGCAGGATTATAATAAAGCATTTTTTGAAGGAATTTGTTCTGGAGACATCGTCATTACATGTTCTTTCCATCTATGTTTATAGTTTCTTGTGAATTCAGTTATTGGTTGTACTAATAGTTCTAGTCTGATGTCTTCATTTCTTATGTAGTCTAAAGGAGTGCAACCTTTTACCGATCTTAAAAATCTCATTTCTGATGTTTTCAGTTGTCTGTAATCTTGTTTTCTTGGTGCCCAAGTTTCCGATCCGTATATTAGGATGGAGATTTAACATTATAGAATTTTATCTGTTTGTTTTAACGTCTTTCCCTTGAGTGTTCCACACATTCTTTGAAACTTATTTATTTTGTTAGATATATCTTTACAGTAATATGTGATGTTGCATTCTAAATATCTGAAATGTGACACCTGCTCTAGAATGTGATTATGAATAACAATTTTTGTTCTAACCGTAACTTTTCCCGAAAACGCCATAGTTTTTGTTTTCTCTATAGATATTTTCAGATAATATAATAATCTGCGGACAGGAAATTTAACTTGCCAGTTGTAATTCATATTCTGTATTTTGTATTATAAGTTGATCTTCAGGAAATAACATTGTATTTATAAAATTATTATTTTTTATTTATTTCAGAAGGCACAGTTTTCGTCCATTCTCTCACAAGATCATTTACTATATATCTACATATATATTAAATAATGTTTTTCTAACGCCTTGATTTATTTATTTCTTTAATAATGTCTTTATCAGTATTTAGTTACAGGTTTTGTATTATGCTTATAAACTGAATAGGATACCTTCATTTCTCCATTATAGGCCAAAGTTTATCTCAGGGGATTCGATCAAAGACTTTTTTGGAGTCTATGAAGGCTAGGAGTGGCTCTAGATTGAATTCCGTGTTTCTGAATTATTTGTTCTAGACGAAAGTCCACCTATTCTAATAGGTAGTATAACGTCTGGGATAGTTTGAAGCCTCTGGTTAATAATTTTACTATACAGTTTATAAGCAACATTTAGAAGACTAATTACCTTACAATTTTCTGTTTTATTTCGGTAGCTTTTTTGAACAAAGAAATAACCTTAGCGAATCTCCATTTTTCATACAATTCCAGGAGACGACATTGATACCGTCCGTCCGGAACACCGGGTTGATTGGAGACTGTTGCCTTCTCATTATTAATATTCAGCGACCTCAAAATCCCCGGGGTTGGAATTTCAAACTAGTTTTGATACAAACTCCCTTAAAACTCCAGTAGATTACGTTGGCACCACCCGAGCCGTCCCGGTCACGGAGTTCGTCGGGATCATTGCTGTCGCCATATTCGTGTTCAGCAATATTTCAAAAAACTAATGGGGACAACGTTGATACCCGCCAACCTGGGCACTAGGTATTCCCAAGGTTGTTGCCCATGTCATATTTGTATTCAGCGACCAATACTACCGAAGACGTTTTTTTTATCAATTAACTCTTCGAGATGTAGGTACTTATAAAATTGCATTTTTGTTATGCACCTACGTAAATTTTCAAAAGTTATTAATTATGTATGTTCACAAACTTTGTAAACGCTTGCACGAATTGAACGCATCAAACGGCACCTGGATCCATCTTAGTTCACAATAAATCGATAATGCAGCCCTTCATTTCCTTGAGTATACGGAAAAATGGAAATTACGGATGGTAGAATAATGGATATTCACAGATAAAACTGAATTAATAAAACAAAACGGACTGTTAAATATGTCCAATTATATACTTGGAAAGTAATATTTGAAAGTGACAGAGTTTAAGAACAACTAACACTATTTTAAATATTGCTGCTATTATTTCCAGAAATAAATTGCGTCTTAATCAATTTATTTAGGCCAATCAATGGAGATTTTTTCTTGGAAAAAATACTATCCGAATACCGACTGTACCGTGACATTAAAAACAATTCGTAGTGATATTTTACTGTGATTTCCACTCCCAACTATAGTCCTTTACTTTATTATAAATACAACTGAAGGAAGAAATTGGCGTATTTTTCTGTTGCATTCTTATAAAATCAAAAATTATAAACTAATCTCTATGCCGAATTGTAGAACATGAAAATACCAAAAAATGAACTCAATATCTCTATTTTAATTTTTCTTTGAACTGAATGAAACAACACGATTAAGATATAACTTGCCTTCTCAAATGTGACCAAGTTTGCGCATGACGTCACCTGGGAATGCAATATTTGTCTTCATCCATTGAATATAATACTATTACATTTAATTTAAACAATTTTGAGCGTTTTCTGCAGGTTGTAGGACATAATTTCATTGATGGTTTATAGATGCCAGTCATTTTTGTGTGTTTACAGATAAATTTAGTAGTTTATTTATAGTATATTGGGTCCGAACGTTTCTCTGTTAATTTAATTGAAAAACTTTGAATTAATTTCTATTAAATTCAAAGAACAATAATATAAAGACTAGGGATTCTGTTATTAAAATTTCACAAAATGCATGATAATACTATGCCAAAAAGTACAAATATTCACGAAAAAACAAATTGCGAAACTACATGCTCAACAAACTATGTAAACCGATTGATGTAAATATGTATGTACATACATTCTAAAATAATGGTGTATTTTCTCACTTATGTTTCAAGCGAAGCTATTGTCCCATTTTTTCACCTAGAAGAATTTTCTGAAGACTGGGTTTGTATTTCAAAGTTAGTTTTCCTTATACCTTAATACTATTTCACTTCTGAAATAATAAAAAAAGCTGTATGAAGTGTCACCGTTACTCAAATTGCGCTGCTGGATAATAACTAACAATTTTCGCCTAAAGTACTAATTTCATAATTTTTCATCCTAATTCAAATATTACACGTGAAAAATATTATTAACAGAGTCCATAAATATTTTTAAACAATAAACAAATCCATTCTCTCTATATAATACCATACTGTAATTGGGAATTTTCATTCCTAAGTGACATCCGTTATATGTGTGTCATGTGAAAAATATAGCTAACATGCCCAAAAAGGGCTATATGGCCGAGTACTGAAGGGACCCAGAGGTTAAGGGGAAGCATATAGCAATAAATAATAGAAGCAGGTTGCTCCTAATAAATACCCAAATTAATTTTAATTAAAATTGTAGTCGGTTTTAAAATTTTTTGTTTAATTTTCCGAAAAATAAACTGTTTGATGGGATCCGAAATCAGTGTTTAGTAATGTTAAAATCCCGAGTATACGTGTACGCCGAATGTATCGCCATTTGAAAGAGGTCGAATTAGTGGTTTACGGAAGGCGTGTTTTTCATTTCGAGAAATCGATAACTTCACGAACAGAAATCCAACTACTGTTATGAGATGTTGTCAGGCGTGGTTTGGTGATACCCAAAACCGGACGTCGAAGGGCCACAAATGAAGTTCAAGTCGACGTCTAAGACGATTTTCGACAACTCGAATTTGACTAATGAGTGGTTAGGAGAACAAGGCCATCTTGTAAGTGTCCGAACGCTTTACCGCCGTATAAGATCTTTTGGACTGCAGCAGTATGGACCCCTTCTTGTGCTACCTCGAGGGCAACTACAGTGGTGCACAGAACGACAACATTGGAATGTAGAATGACATCAAGTCGTCTTCTCTGATGGATCTGGGTTCTGCTTGGGTGGACATGATGGCTGAAAAGGGGTTAAACGACGGCGAGGAGAAAGAATTCCAGGTCATGTGGTGTGGGGTCCTAGGTCCTTTAGTCTTTGTTCGAGGCAACATGACAGCGACACGTTATCTTCAGGAAGTAGTGGAGCCATATGTACTCATGGACCCCATATTTCAACAAGATAATGCTTCGCCTCATATTGCTTGAGTAAGTTTAAACTTTTTTAAAGAGAGACTTGTAAATCTGTTGCCTTGTCCTCCGAGATCCCTCGATCTTTCGCCTGTAGAAGAACATGTTTGGGATATGATGGGTAGAAGGCTTGGACATTTATCCCAGCCCCACGGACTTCTAAGACATGAAATACAGTTAGCTTGGAATAGTATCCTCAATATGGAATAGACCACCTTATTAAATCAATGCCAAGACTTTTTATTCAAATTTTAATAATTTACTCCTTACTATAGCATATATGTTTTACCAAAGCAATATACATTTTCACTGTTTATTTGTGCTATATTTTACTCTCAGTATATGATCTTATACCGCACATTACTCCAATCAAATAGAAATTACAATTTTGGAGGAAATACCAACATTTTTTGTATAAGTTACCTTTTTACAATTGTAAACAAAAGAAATATATGAATTTTAACCATTTTGTGTATATCACGGTATTAATCATTTCTTTAAACTGATAAAAGACGAATAGCCATGTGGTCATTGTGTTTAGGCATTTTTTTGACATGCGCATATATGTTTGTAGGTTCTCAAACTAGAAGAAATTCGATGATAATAAAAATAAATATATCTCAAAAATCCCATAATACTAGTATTTTAAGTTAATCTATACTCAGGGGCGTACCAAGCTTTTAGTTTAGGGAGGGGCAAATCAAAAATATAATTGTTCTAGAGAGGGGCAAATCAGAAAAAAAATGTCCAAGAGAAAGTGACAAAACAGATATTTTTTGGCCCAGGGGTGGGCAGCAAACAAATGGGAAGCTTTTAAGGCTCAAGGCAAGTATTTCATGTCCTGGGGGCAGCTGCCCGTCTTGCCATCCTCGGTACGCCCATGTCTATAGTATAACATGAATTCTGAACCACATAAAACACTCTTCTTCAAAACATGTTTGAACTACTAAAAGATATCTTTTACAATTCAAAATGAAATAGTTCCAATCTCTCTTTTAGAGTCTTATATAGACTCTAAATAATTTATATATTTAAAAAATAGCAACCTATTTCAAAAATTATATACTTTACAACTATTTAGATATTCATCCATCATGAATTGCTCACATATGGTGGGGCCTTAACCGGCGCCAGGAGAGCAGGTTAAGTGTAATAGCCTAAAACACCCTGTAAAACCTGGAAGAAAACACAAATTCTTTAATATATGGTTAAACTCTAAGGAATGTAAATGGTTTATATATTTTTTAAAGATGTATTTACAAAAATATACAAAACACGACACATCCCCCCTATATATACTAAACTATCTAAATATTAGGAAAAATAGAAATATAGGGCCTGAATTTTACAGGAAAAATAAGGAAAAACATTAAAAACAATGAATAAATTATTATAGAATTAAATGTGAAATATATTATTTAAAATGCATCATGTAATATATCAAACCCATTTCTCTCTTTATCTCCTGACGTACAAGGTTTTTAATTTTGGGGCGCAAATTATCAAAAATGAAAATTAGAGAAAAAAATCAAACGCGTCGTATACTCTATCTAAACAAACGGCTCATTATGTGGAATACAAATATATTTTTTTCATATCTTTAAAACCTTTTTAAATGTATTAATAGTATAAAAAATCGTCCCTTAAGGGTATCTATGAAACTATAAATTCTAAAATTAAAAAAAGAAATCTAGGGCCTCACTTAAACTTTACAGGAAAAATAATGAGTAGATGCTAATTTAAAGTTTGGGTGGCGAATTATTGAATAAAATAAAATGTACAATTTTTTCAAATGCATAATGGAATATATCAAGTGAAAAAGTTCATTATGAGGAATTGGATTACTTTTTCATATTTTTAAAAGAATTTGTTTAAAAAATTAATCAATTTCCTCCATGCATCTCCGAAACTATTGAGCCTAAAATTTTGAAAAAACTAGGAATCTCACTTGAACTTTACAGAAAAAGTAATATTAATTAATTTTGGACGGCAAATTATACCAAAAATTAAATGAAAAATAAAAACATTTTCAAGGGCACCCTGAAATATAGCAAATGAAAAATCATATGAGGCACACATGTATTATTTTTGCTTTTTTAATAATTTGTTTAAAAGAAATTAAGAAAAATATACAAAATCCAACCCTCCTATATCTCCGAAGAAATGCGAATATTAGAACTATCTCAAAATTTGCAAGAAAAGTAAAGCACATTTATGATATAAATTTGGGGTTGCAATAAACTTAAATGGAAAATAAAACTTTTGTTTCAAGCCCATCTACACCAGTACGAGTCAATAGAGATTTTTAGGTGACATAAAATTCAACAGCAAACCGTAAAATCCGTCACGTAAATAATAGTTTATAACAGTAAACTCGTAGAAGCAAATTATTTGAGCCTTAAAAACCCCCAAAAATATGGGGTATTTCCGTTGTTTGTTTATAGTGTAAAAAGTAATGACCTGTTCATAATGCCGTCCATAGAAAAATTGTAGAGAATCAGAAAATCTTCAAAATGAATGTTTATAAATTTTAATCGCACCATTTTTCATAAAGAAAAGCTGGGCTGTTCAAAGTAGCTCTCTAAATTATTTAAATTCGAATTTTCAAACACTACTTATTCAGTAGTATCGAGCGTAAGCCCATATAAACTTAATATCATAAACTACCGTTTTGACGGTGACTGATATTCCAGAAAGTTATAAATTTTTGAAAAAAAATCCACTTTTGACCAGTTTTTCTGAGTTTACTCGCTAAAAAATGATCCAATCTGGATGTATAAACATTCATTAAGAAGGATTTCTTATTCTCTACAACTTTCCTGTAGACGGCACTACGATTCCTCCATTACTTTTCATTATATCAGCAAAAAATCAAAGAAGTCCTTTACTTCTACGAGTTTGCTGTAAAAATAATTATCTATAAACTGTTACTGACGTGATGGTATAAGCGAAAGACTGTTGAATTTTTCTCTATAAACTGTTGTAATCCGTAATGTATCAAATGAAAGGAATCGTCAAAAAAATACAAATATATTTTAATATTTAAAATTTCCTCCCCGTTATCACCCAAACTACTGAATCTAAAATTCCCAAAAAAGATTCACAGAAGGTTTATTGGTTAAAATAGCAAAAATCCTCATTTTAATAGCGGGGACAAAATTTAAAAATGAAATTAATATTTTTATAAAAATCAAGCACATCATGTAGGAGATCAAAGACACGTTATTAAGAAATACATATGTATATATTCCGAAAATTTAAAACGCCTATTTTAAAAAAATCCACTCATTCCCTGCTTATCTGCATAGTCAATAGAGATTTTTAAGTGACAGAATTAAATAGCAATTTAAATAACAGTTTTTAACAGCAAATTCGTAGAAGTAAATTATTTAAACAAAAAGCCCCAACAAATATTTGGATTGTGTTTCTTTTCTGCTTACATTATGAAAACTGTTTACGATATCGTAATGTTTACGGAAAAGTTGTAAAGAAGCAGGTATAGTTAAATAAAACTTCATCTTTGTCAGAGTGATAGCTTATCAAGTTAAGATTAATTGAGCTCAAGATAGATATTATAAATTTATGGATAGATATTTTGTAAAACTCGCATAGTTAACGAAGATCATTCGGTCAGGATACACTAAAGATATTTTGAAAGTTCTAGAAATGCTGTTCACTTTCTATATCTTGAATGTTCCTTATAATACCACGAAATTTGTTAAAAAAGATTGTGAGTATTGCTAATTAAGAGATACTTGCTTTTCCTTAAATGCTTTAACAGCTACTGTCATTGGTCCGCTGACCGTTTGTCACATATTCTGGTGTTTAATGTAATATTCACTAACATTTTAGCCAATTTCCCGTCATTGTAAGGAAATCAAATATAGAAACATCAAGTATATTATATAAACTTGAGAGGCGAAACCAAATATGATAAGAGAATATGTAATTTATATTTAAAAAAAGAACCGACTTCAACTGGCTTAAAATAAAAACCAATCAATGTGCAATCAATAACTATTTTCTTACATTTTTTTTTATCTGATTTAAGGTACAATTCTATTATTATTTTAGCGTATTCTTATCTCTCCCTCTCTAATTCCAATTTTTTTATATTATCCACATATTTTTTTAACTTTTTTATTTATTTTATTATTGGGCCCACATTCTATAAGTGTAATTCTAATTCACCCGATATTGCAACCACCTTGTATATGTTTCTGTGTATTGGTCATTTTTATATTGTTTATATCACCCTGTATACGTAGAATTTTACTTTGCCCAATATGCCAAGTATAAGCAACTACTTATGTTCCACACTATATAATATTTTTTAACCACCCTATATAACTATAATACCACTCTACCTTATATTTCAATCATGCTCATATGCAACTGCTTCTAACATTTTTTGAACCCTCCGCCCTATAACTCGAATATCCTTACTGCATATATTTATTTAACCATTTTTTTTGTTTTTCTTTGTATAACTATAGTTTTACTTCACTCTTATTTCAACCACCTTGTATAAGCAACTACTTATCTATTTTTTGAACCACTCTGTATAACTTCAATTCTATTGCACCTTATATTTCAACCCTCCTATATATGGAACTACTTATATCACATTTATTTGTAAAAATTTTTGAATCCACCTGTCTAGGTGTAATTTTACTTCGCCCTATATTTCAACTGCGGACATTGCTTGCTGCTTGAATTTCGATGCACGCACACACCTAACACCGTTTACCCTATAGAAAAGATCGCTCACCAAAAAAAATTTCTTTTCGATACACAAATGGAATATTTTGTACGATTTCATGCGACTGCAATGAAAACCGTTACAAACAACTTGTACGATATACTTTCATGGCATATCTTGACATTTAAGGTAGATATTTATGATGAAAATTTGATATTTACATTAATGTGTACCGTTTTTTTTTGCAAATATTTTTACGATTTTCAGAAAAACGGTATGTTACGTTATAGATAATTATACGGAATCAAGCTGAAACCTCTCTTTGTAGAATACAATTTAAAATATTCAAATTGGTTGAGCTGTTTTAGAGAAAACTGTAGATTTATTGAAATTCACTTAAATGTAGTCCCTTAATTACTGTTTTTTGCTGATATCTTGGAAAACCGTAAATCTCGCGTTATATAAAATTATATGGTACCTTTCTGTAATATTCCTAAATACAATAAATCATCAAAATTGTCCAATCCGTTTTTGAATAATCACTGAGCATACATAAAAAACGTGCCGACGAATTGATAACCTCCTCCTTTCTGGAACTCGGTTAAAAAAGATGGGAGCGCAGAAGTAATTTAATATAGCAAAATTGAAGAATTTATCAATATCAAGGCAGTTTGAGCAAGAAATTTCGAGGAGTCTGAAATCAATCCCCCCCCCCCAAAAGGGGGAATAGGTGCAGATCGTGAAAGTTATGGAGACAGCTGCAGATAAAAACCTCAAATAAGCAAAAAAAACTATGACAATGACGAAGAAAGCGGAAAATAAACTAGACAATGTGGGAGGAAATAAATTCCGGTATGGGTGAAGAACAAATAAGGAAATTGAGGAGTTATACAACACTTATATTTGGCTCATTAGTTTCTTACATTAACCATATATTTTGGCACATATGTTTACATTTTTTAAGGACGAACTCAATAATAAAAATCACCTCTAAAAACTGATTTCTGAAACTTTTACTCAAGAATTTTTTTAATGAGAAGAAAGTTTAAGTTTAGACAGTTAAAAGCACCAGCCAGATCAAAAATAGACAAGTAATGTTTTTTCTTTTTGTACACTTAATAAAAAAATTGCAAGAAGCAATTTCAATGGATTTAGTAATATGAAAACCATGCTTTGAGTCAGTTATAGTCATGTTTATTTATGGTTCGAAATCGAATCATACGGTTGTAAATGATTCGTTCAAATGTTTTAGATAAACTAGGTAATGACAATAGGTATGTAATTTTGTATGTTACAACGATCACCTTCTCTATATACCGCCACAACAGATGCAGCATTCAGTAATTTAGTAAAAGTTCTTAACAAATATGCGCTATTGGTTATGAGGAATAACCTTTAATAAATCTTCTGGAAACCCCATCTAGTCTAACACTACTTTTAATTTTTCGTTGCCTAGAATACAATTTTTAATATATTGTTTTATGTCAATTACACAGCCGGTTCAGTTATGTTAAAAATCATAACATAATTGTTTATAGTATTCTAGCATCAAGTTATGGCTTTGCCATTTTTTTACAATATTGCATGTTTTCTTTAATTTATTATTAGACTCCTGTAAAATTTTCTGAAAATATTGTTATTTAGTATACCATATTCCCTTTCAATTTTTTGTATCTGGCTTTAATATTGAAATCTCCGGTTGTTTTCAATAACCAAAGAGTGTCCTTAAATATTTTACTAGTAATTTTAACCTTTGTTACCGAGCGATTATGTTTTCTCATAGACTTTAATATTGCTGTAATTAATTGCTTCACGACACGATTTGCATATACTTGTTTTTTTATAAATAATAATACTCTCAAGTTATACTCTGACTGAATATAAGCTTAATTCTTTACCAAAAGGTTATTTCGCAAATTTGCTAACTAGTATTGTGTCGTTTTTTTTTCTAAACCCAGATAAAAAAAATCTTTTTTGTTAACAGGTGGCTCCTCCGGTTCTGACCATTTGAAAGATGCAGCAGCCGGACACAGCAGTGCTTCGGACAGTGACCTTACTTCATTGGCTGGACCAAGGACAACTATGCCACCATCTGCTAGCGGAAACGGAAACGGCAGTTCTAATGGTTCCGAACAGAGTAGTGGAACGCAAGTGATGACAACCGGATCACAGTCCAAAGATATAGCCGGTAGTAGACAATCATTTAAAATTGCTATGGGAAATCCTTGTGAAATGTTTGTTGATGTCATGTAGATTGTTATTCTTCCTTTTTGATTCTTTTTAATACAAGCAGAGGTTTGAAAAAATGCAAAAATTTAATCGTATCATCCAAAGTGAAATAAGTAACTATGTAGATACTTTTTTTTCATACAATCCAATATAAATAGCACGAATATTGATAATACATGCGTATTTAACAGCAATGGAAATTTTAACACCTTTATCTTGAATTTTTCATACAATCCAATATAAATAACACGAATATTGATAATATATTTATTTATTTAACAGCAATGGAAACTTTAACATCTTTATCTTTACATTTGCACCCAATTTTTATGCATAGTAATTTTTATATAAGACTAGTAGTCGTTATAATATTTAATTTATAAATTTATGTTTTGCAACGATAGCGAATTAAGGATATTTATTTTGTTAATGTGTATATTTAGTTCTCAGCATACCTTCAATTTTACGTCTTACGGCAGCTATTACATTGTCAAATCTTTGATATAATATCTCAGTGAAAGATATTTGATAGTGAAATACCTAATCTTTTATAAAAAAATTCTTTGGCATATATCTTTGATCACACTTACACCCGTCGTCCTATCGTTTATCAAGGTTTTTTGACGTTAATTGTCAGTGAAAATGAAAATTGTTTTTTTGTAGAAATGTACAGCAAAAATTTTATTTTTAGAGCATGAAGAACGTTGCTTTTGTATAATATTATATGAAATAGAAATAAAAGGTTAGTTACCTACAGTGAAATTGTTAGTACCATTGTGTGGACGTACAAAGACTGTTAAAGAAAACTCGACGGATTGAAAAGTTAATAGATATACTGAAAAAATGTAGGTGGACCCTCTATACAAATAATTCCATTCAAAAATAATTCTTGTGCCATTCTTGCCTTCTGTCTCAGCTCTTTTAATAAGTTCTGGTATGGGGTAGTTGTTTGTTGCGTATGTTTGCTAGCCGTTCGTAGTTTTCTATTCTTCTACGTATCCTTTTCTATTCTTCTACGAAGTATAACTTACGCCCGTGCCCTTGCAGATGTCTGCCGCAGTTGCAAGTAAAACGTTTGATAAAATCCCAACGGTAGACCCAAGAGCAATCGTAGAATTAACATTTGGTTAAACTGCTAATAAGAAGTCTTGCTTATCAGGCCGACTACTGGTACACTATACCTTTCTAGGGGCCTATTAGTTTATCATTTTCCCAAACTATAACCATAAAAACACACCACAGTAGCACAAACACGCATAAAATCACAGTACATTCCCCATTTTGACAGAATGGAAAATTTTTGATGTAATGTAATTATGCCATTCTATGTTCTGACATTCGTGTCATATATTTCATAAATATTTTATAACAGACTTTATAAAAGATCTTTGACAAATTAATACCGATCCAAGCAAATTTCTACGGCCAAAATTCGTCTAAAGTAAGTATATATAAGATACGGAATTTATTTGTCTGTCGACATTTATAGGTGATATGAATTTTAATTAATTAAAAGAATTTTAATCATGTCTTAACTGGGATTTTTTCAGATTCCGTGGTGGATATTCGAAATTATGTGATTGCCTAATCACACATAAATTGATTAAAACTTGTCGATCATAGGCGTCTTGTTATATGTGAAATAAAAGCTAAAATCAGCCCCTAAATGCCAAAACCTGCCATTTCTGGCGACCCTCTTGTAACAAGTACACTTATTTCATTATCCAATGAACCCAATGATGCCAATTACTAATCTGACAATGGACTATTCAGATGATGGCGGACGATACTCGTCTTGTCCAAATACGGGGTTCATAATTAGCATCGTTATACCCAACATACTTCCGACGTCTTCGAAGTTGTTTATCCGGTAAATTGGGAGCTGGTGCAAAATTCGTCAGCATTCGATAGCATACCCCTCTGGTACCACTTTCCTGTCACCTCAAGCATTTTCTTTATTCCCGCCAGCACTGCCTAAAGGAATAATTCTATTTCCTCTTGGTTTGGACATGTTCACAGCCTCCAGAGAACGGAGCATGGCTTCATTACTTTTCTTTATGTCACTAAGTCAGCTTTCTTTGAACTTCAAATCTCTAATACTAAATAATAATAAAACCGTGTGAACCAATTGGGCTTTAGTTTTCTCAGGTAGATCTAATATCTGCTTCAAATTCTTGTAGACATTCTCCTAATTTTGCATTCTCCCTCAAACTTAACTTGGTATACCTGACTCAGCGATTGGTTTATAGAGGACTGGAATTAACTTGTAAAGTTACGTTGTTCAACAATACCGGAATGTTTGGAGGGAGTTCTAATGCTGGACCCCCAAAAATATTACTTTTCTTGACTAGCCCAACCATTAGCTGCTTCAAATTGTCGTTCGTACATAGGTCAAAATCATATAAACAAATCATTTTGTGATTTAGGTTTTCAAATACTTACTCTTTTTGTATTTGTATACTTTTAATCAAGGTCGTAGCTAGAAAATTATTTCAGGGTGGATTTGATAATTTTTTTGATTGGTGATGGGCTGATGAGATCTGCAAAATTTATTTTGTTCATGTATTTCAAGGATATATAAAAATGTATAAATATAAAATTTATTTTTATGAAAAAGATGATTAATTGGTTAAAATTGAATCTTGAAAGCCAAAATTTCAAAATTTGGGGGTTGGACCTCACAGACCCCCGCTAGCTACGACTGCTTTCATATCACCTTGTACTTCGTTTCGGATAGTAGTATTTTCACCGCATACCTTGTATTGAATAGAATCAAAGACTCTACTTTATTTTTGAGAGTATCCATCGAACTTATTTTTGTACTTTTATTTCATCATTTAATTCTTTTAAATCCGATTCCACAATATTGGCTGATTAACTACCTCATTGCATTAATTAATAAATTGTACCTTTTGGCCTTTTAATTCATCTCGTTGTCTTCTAATTTGTAAAGTAAAACATCCATTGGGTTCTGCTGTTCACTTTTCATCTGGTAATTTTACATTTCATCTTGCTTATCTCTTATTGTTTTTCAACCATTGTGGTTACAATATTTTCCGATTCAATTTTACGTTTCTCCTCAAAAGATTGTATTATCCTTTGTTGAATTTCTTATCTCATATGTGTTTAATTTTATCCCGCGTTTCCAATTTTTATTTATTTTTCATGTTTATCTATGACTCTTGTGAAAACTCCTTTAATGGTTTCATACATTAAATCTTTAACACTTCTCGTTGTAGTCGCAAATAATTTTTAATATCTACGTGCCCCATTTTCTGGTAAACCAATTTATTATGTACTCCATGGGTTCGTTAAAAATTAGTAGTAGGTAAATAAAAAACTATTTACTTTCGTATGTTAAAATACAATTTCAGTTTTCATAAATCATTAACTATTTCACTACTGTCATTTCACCACTTTTTTTCTAAACTTACTTAAAAACAATTTAGACTTACTACTAATTCAAAAACTGTTCGCCTTCCTCTAACTAATATCCCTTTATAAAAGATTATTCTTTTGCTATAAAGTTTTCTTTCTCTCACAGACAACCCAGATTGGTTGCGTTTCTTTTGTCTGGAGTTTTATTTTGTATATGACATTCCATAAGATTCTGGTCGTATTAATGAAAGCAGCGGCGTGGTGTCAAATGATTATTCTAATCACCTTTTTGACGAAATTAAACTTTTAACAATATAATTTCCATATAGAAGTCCACTAACATGATTAATGTTATTAAGTTAACAAAATGAAGGACATGGATAAACAACATACTTGTAGTAACTAACTAATAAATTTTACCTGCTCTGTGGTAGACACTGCTATAAGTTGAATAAACCAACTTCAGGCAGATAGCGTAGTTATGTTATCAAATTGGTAAGTATCTAGTTCAACAGAAAATTTACAAAAACATTAACTATGAATATAGTGTAAGTAGAACTGGGATTTTCTCTATTCAATCAATTGCCAGAACATGAGTATTTGAATTTATCAACAAAGTGTATCGGGCAATTTCGAAAAATTGCACAGATTACCTGATTGTCTTTTACAGAATATCTCTCACAAATATTCTCTTAAGAATAAGGTCGGTCAACAACAATAAGCCTACTTCTACACAGGAAGAGTGGTTGGTGATCTTGTAGTAATGAAGCAATTTTCCTTGCTGTCCTTTTCAGTTTCAAATACATATAAGTACTTACATTCAAAATGAGTATGGAGAGACAATTTTGTAAACAACCATTTTGGCAATATTTTTGTAATTTAACAGTCTTTTGTTTTCACCTAATGAACTTTTATTACATTTCATTCACTCAATGTTTCCTTCAATTAGTTTCTCCCTTGAAGTTATATTGTAAAAGTTTTTGGTGAAATTTCACAGCAAATAACCATTTTTTCTTCAGATGGCAAATCCAAACATCTGTGCTGTAGTAACCTATACATCATAACATAGCCTCATAAAATCCTTATATTTAATTTTGATAAAATAAAAATAATATTCACGTTACTGTTTCGTTGTACAGAATAACAAATAATCAATTTTCAGAAATAAATTAATATGCTGTTTTTCTTACCTCTGCTGTTAAAATAAATTTTTCAGTTTCATCTATTACTTGCCTTTATTTTAAATCAGTAAGTGTTCCTTCCTTAACACTAGTTAAACTAAGCACAACTAAAAATTATAAAAGGAACATAAATAAAAATATATAAATATATATTTACGTCAGTGACTAATTGTTATTTAAACTTATTATTATAAAATTGAAAGATGCTTTAATTTTATATAAACAAAATAATTTTAGATCTTCACTGAAAAATTTTACTTTTTTATTGCTGTATATATTATATAGTTTATACAAATTGCATATATTTTATATTAAAGCGAAGTGTAAAATGTTTGAACTCTATGTGCATTTTAACTAAAAGAATTTATTTTTATTGTATTTATCAAACATTTTGCTCTGGTGGTCTTTGTAAATGTTTTGAATGTACTGTTGTAACATTAATGCATGAAGCATGTATACAATAAATTCAAAGTTATATATTTATTTTGTTTCATTTTTATTTTTTGCTTTTTAGTGCAGTTTTATTTATAGAATTGTGCATGCATTTTCTTTGCATTCTAGGAGCTATACAGTAGGATTTTATTCATTTTATGTATTTTTCATTTTATGAAGTGTTCACTGGTCAAATTTGAATATAGAGAATCAATTGCAAATTGTAAGTTTTCAAACCACCAATCCAAAACTGTATTAGATCAAATTATGTAAAATATTAATTGGTCTTAGGCAATAAATAAAGGACTCTATTATGGGAAAAATCATAAAATATATTCACTATTTAGAATGCATGAAATTCTGTAACAAATTGTGCATTCAAGCTGTCTAAAAAGTAACATGCATTTCTAACTAATACAAAAATATCATGTGAATTTATATTATATCGTAATTTCTGGCGCCATCTTTGGGTGACAAGATTTATGAAATGCCAAGTTTTCTTAATTTCTCTTATAACTTTCCTTACTTTTTCTCCATTATAAACCAAAACTGGGAAATTGAACTCTAAAACATTTCATATGTCATTTACAATAAAACGGCAAATGTTATGGAAGTGCTTTATATGCTTAATGAACCAGTCGTCAAGATAAAAAATCTGCCATTTCAAGAAACAATATTTAAAGAGAAATCAGCTTCTAAGTACTTCTATTAAGCTGGAGAGGCCAATTAAGAAATCTATATCTAAACCAGTGCCATAATTTGTTGTACGCCATAGCTGTCACTTTCTATCCAATAAAAATAGTACAAATCACTTAATTTGTCGGAATAAATAGGAGCTATAGAATTTCTTTAGGCACAACAAAATTTGCTGCTGTCAGAATTTGGATATATTTATTTGTAAAAGGTCATTTGAAATAGATAAGAGCTACAAAATTGCTTTCAGTTTAACAAATTAGTTCTAAGTTTTGTAAGGTAAGCTAAGGTGGCAGGCAAGTTTCTCAGAATCGTTAAACGCTACAAAATTATTTTTAGAGCAACAAATTATAGCATTAGTTAAATCCTGTTTTTTTAAAATGGCCTCTACAGCTTAATAGACATTCTCGTGAGTTATAGGGAATCGTACCTAAGGATAAATACATACAAAAAAAAATTTTTTTTCCTCTCATAATTAATTTAATTCGAAAATGTTTGGTATAATAAACACCTCTATTGTGATCAGGAAAATATCAACCCGATTAGTTAGTATATTTACATAACCATGTGAAATAGATTATTTGTAAGTAATAATTTAAGAGGTCACCTATAAATTCGTACACAAAAAATATGAGAAAGAAGGGCATTGCTTAAGCTGACGGGGCGAGTGTAGGTGACCTGAACAAATAGTGATGAGGTGTTGTGGTGAACATGGTATAAAAAACTAAACACTGAAATATTTTCAAATAAAGACCTGCCTTGATCAGCTCATATGTGCGAAACGACAGCTCTTCGTCGGGAACATTCATGGGCGTGGGTTAGATAATAAAACAACAAAATTAAAATTTATTTAAGGCGACAGACAGTTAACAACCAGTAATCTGAAATATACCTTAAACCTGGCAAAACCGATATGAGGATCTTAAAATCCCACCGCCTATATTTTAGACTAGTATAGACTAGTAGCTTTCATGAAACTATTCAATATTTTCACATGTGCTTTAATAGAGCAAAAGTCTTCTTTTATCAATTGATAGGTTCAGGTAACAAAAAATATATATATACGAAATGAAAACATGAGAATTTCACAAAAAACAAAATAGATATGGTACAAAAAAAACAAAAAATTAAATATTCCTTTATGATATTTAACCTGTTTTTTTAAACTGACATGGTTTCCATAGGTAAAAGGGTTATGCTCTATCGAATGGAAGCTAAATAAACTTCCGATTTCTACCGGAAGTGGCTTAAGCAGACCGGAAGTTGATTTTTTCAAATGGAACATGTATATTTTTATAGTGGATTCTGATTCTACGTTGAAAAATGAACAACGTTTGTGAGAAATTAAAAAAAATGCATTTTTAGTCACCTGAAGTACCTTAGAAAAAAAGATCCTAGTTAGACAGCTAGCTTTATAGGCAAAAACAACAAACAAATGTTTCTGGTCGAAAACCTTCATCAGTTGCGCTTCCCACAATAGAATGTCCGAAAATCCTAGATGTCGGTCTTACATCTAGCGTCTACAAATTTACTGTTATGTATCAAATAAGTATTCGAGAGGACATTCTATTGTGGGAAGCGCAACCGATGAAGGTTCCCGACCAGAAACAATATATATTGTCTTGCGTACAAAAGAATGACACCTCGAAGAGAGAATTCAATATCTCTGACAGATGAAGTAACCTGAAATTTTATCGTAACATTCTAACCGAGGAGAACAGCAATTACACGGAACGGCTCCAGATTCGGAACCTCTGTGTGCTAGTTTCCCCGAAAATCCTAGATCTCGGTCTTACATCTCGCTTCTACAAATGGTGATTTATGTTGCGATGAAACCCAATCGAAGGCAATAACAGCCAAGTGTATTTATTATTTCTCTAGATTTTCATTTTGCTTCATTGGTTATTTAGCTCTTAGTGAATTTGTCCATTTTATTTGATCTAAATGCCCTATTATTTAAATTGTATTGTCAAGACGGTTTAAACAATTCAAAATGCAACTGTAAGAGTTGGTTTATATTAAAAATTATTTAATACCTATAAACAGTACTATATACAACAAAAGATATCAATATGATAGGAAAATGTCAATGAAATATGTAAAGGACTAAATGAAAAATAAAGAATTAAACAAAAAAAGTGACATTGAAAACATAAAAAATATACTTACCTATATTGCGTAATTGGAAAGAAATATTTTAAACAATGTACTGATTTGTATTTAGCAGTAACATTCAGTATACAATGATACATGAAATTTATTGCAATTAAGTAAAGCTGTAGGTTAAATCTTCTTTTGCTAAAATGCTGTCAAGGCCCGCAATATTTGTAAATATCATATGAATTATAAAAAATGATAACTTAAAAGTACTTATCAATAAGTAGAATGGTATAAAGTTCATAAATTGTATAATTTATTACTGCTTTAAGACCATACTGTGCAACATTCCTAATTGTACGAATTTGTCAAAGTAGTTGAGTCTATAGTAGACCTTTTCGACGTATGTCTGTCTCTTTCCCATGAAGAAATAAGTTTGAATTAAAAAACGGTTCGAAAAAGGGTAATAAATAAGATATCTAAAGGACCAATATATGCACCGAAGTAAATTAATAAATGAAAATATAATTCCCTTATAAAAAAAATGGAGATGAAAACAGTGCAAATTAATAATTAATGTCTAGAGTGTCTAGTTAATTATATACTTTAATCATTAATCGTACATTTAGATATTATTGATACTGCTTGTCTCTGATAAAAGTTTTTCTCACAGATGTTCTATGAGAAAGAAATCGCTACAGTATGGTTCGTCAATCACTGCATACATTCTGCATGCATTATTTCTTGTTTTTGACAAATAAATTTTCTTCTTTCATCAAGATATTGATGTCCCATTCCGCTCTGTTACTGCCAGCGCAACTAAATGGTTGGTTAAAGTTGGTTTGTCTACATGACTTTTGGTAATGTTAGAAATACAGATATTTTTTATTATTGCATTTTAATCATATAAAGTCAGTAATTGTCTAAATGCTAGTAAATACTAAGAAAATGCCAAATAAAGTACTGCAGGATCGCCATATAAAGTACTGGGTGGGAAATAAGAATGGCCGCAATCCATATTTTACGAATGGCTCGTACTATTATATATTATAACAATTCCAATGAATTACCGAAACGCTAGAGGGCGCTATCCAATTTTTTTCGAAGTCATGATTTTTCTAGAAAAATTAAATACCAAACATGTAGTTTGGACAACGGAATCAGAAAGAAGATTAATTATCAACAATCCAGTGAACCCCGTATATCGATATCATTTTTCAATCTCGAGATATGTTACAAAACGTGTCGGTGATGGGAATTTTTATTTATATTCCGACTACTGCGGGACTAGTTTCTATTAATTCTTATTCAATATGAGACTTCATTAAGTTTGAGATGCTAGTGAAAAACGCTTTTCCATAAATTTTCAAGCCAAATGTTATATAGCAAGTACAGAAATATTTAACAAGTTGGAAATTTCTATCCAATGTATGAAAAATTCTACTATTGCTGCTCGATTATATAACGAAAAGTAGATACCTACCCAGAAAGACGTCATCATTTTAGAAAAGTTTAATTCGTCTGACCCATCTTTTGCATACCACAGGAAACGTGTACCGTGCTATAATATATCGAAGACAAGGTAGATGTGAATTTTAAACCACGAATAAGCACAAGAACATTAGCTAGGGAGTTGGGATTATCTCGAACCACAAATCGTAATATTCTAACAGAACACAGGTAACTTTTAACATGATTCATTATAACTAAAATATCTGTGATATACCGAGGAAACAAAGATTTATCTGCTGCAAATTTTGAGTCACTTCTGCATAATAATCTACAGATTTTATTTGGTTCAATAATTCTTGAGAATAATTGATAACCACAATCTTTTAGGTTGCACCCATATCATGTGATTCTTCACCAAAGTTTGACTGCCTGAGATTTCGATAACAAGGAAAAACATCTCAAACACAAAAAAATGCAATTGTGGCCGTCATTTTGTTAGTTATTATTAACAACCATTTTCAGATAAACAAATTGCTACAATAAAATTCCAGCCATAATTTAATTCCAACTTAGCATTTTAACTAACAATTAAGACACTAATTCCATCTGCCTAATGGATTTCTACATTTTTCTTAGTTGACTGAATATTATTTTACTACCAACTAAAATAAATATTATTCATTAAAAAATTTAAGTACTTAGTAGGGAATGTCAATAAAGAAGCTGAAAAGTGTTAAAGAATCCTTATTTTTAATTATAAAAATTCCGGGTTTTATAATACCATTAATGTTTAAAAAAAAGTGCTTGATAACAATAATATTATTGAAATTTTTTTTTCTAGTAGTGAACATTTCATATTATTCTTTTAAATTTGAATTCCACATGAAAAGTTGAAAGTCCTGTTGTTGATTTCTGTGCCCTGTGTGGAACATGTTTGCTTTTTTAAGTTTTCTTTCGTTAATTACCCCGCGAAACACTGAACAAATGACAATCGAGGCTTGAAAATGTGAATCACATCATTAACAATCTAAAGCGTATGCAAATAATATAAGACGAATTATACCTTTTTTGTTAAATGTCAGTTTTTGTTTTTTGAAGTGATCGTATTGCATGATACCGTCTATACTGCTTCTTAGAAACGAATATTCACACAAGAGTGATTTTAGAGATTTATAGGTACTAGTAAAGATAGAAAAAATTCCTAGTGGCAGGTAAAAACGTATTAATTATTATATTCTCACATTAACGTTTTTATGATGTTTACTTTAATATTGATTTTCACTTTAACATTATAAATCCTCTATAATTTTATAACTTCATGCTTACTTGTTTATTAAAATTTTAATAATCATGTATTTAATATATTATTCAAAGGTGCATCCAAGTGTAAATAACACTAACTTTCTAAAATAAAAGCAACTGCATTGTTCAGTTAGACTTTATTTCCCAAACTGTGTGATTTAAGTATAACATTAAAATATCATTAATTAACAAAATTAAAAATGAATTCTGCAATCTATAACTAAACAAACCCATTCTAAATCCTTCTGTATTCTCCATGAGGCGTCTAATGTGATTATATGTTTGGCACTCAAACCTATTTTAAGTACTACTTGATCAATAAGTTATAGTGGTGTAAAACATTTGTGCACACTCATTCACTCTTGGTCAATCACTCTGATACATTCGTTCAGGCGCTGTACCTAATTTATTAAGAAATCATCGTTTTCCTTCTTTACTGGTTATTTGCTCTATAGCTTTGATCTTGTACTGCTATTTATTGGTGGTGAGAAGCGCCAAAAAGATATGTGAACGGTGTCTTAAGCGGAAATCTAACCTCTAGAAAGCGAATGAATATACTCTAGTACCAACCAGTTTCTCTCTATCGCCTAAAAGCAAATTTAAATTCCAAGGTTGATACAGGCTTTATAAGCTTGTTTGTTCAGATTGTGATTTCTCTAATCTTGGTGTAACAATGACCCTAATTTTTTTCTGTAGATGCTCTGAACGTTATAATAATAAGAAAAATTTTACTTTCTAATCACTCAGACCACATAATTATATACTAACTGGTCAAAATAATTTACATACGAATGTTGTTTTAATTAGTGTTTTTACTTCCATTAGCTCATTGGTAATACTTTTCATGATATACTTTTTATCTTATTTAATAGTATGTGTATGTACCTATTAGTACTTCACTGTTATAGTTTGTATAAAATACCGTATGTTTTGCTACACCAATTTTATTTTTTATTAACTTGCAAATGCTTAAAAATGCCTCATAATTTTTAAAAAAATCAATAATTTTATCATCAACTAAAGCCGCATTCTTTACTATCGAGGCTGACCGATATTGTAAATTTTATCAGTTATATCTCGGAAACTTAAAAGTCTAAAAAAAATTAAAAAATTGATTTAAGATTTAAAGCTTCAACAATGAAAATGTAGCTTTAGTGTAAGAGCGATTAATCATATTCTTGAAAATGAAAAACACATTATATTAACGCTCTATTACGGGATATATTGCAAACCTTAGGAAACTACAGTTAGTTGCGATTGCTCCGAATAATGAATATATGAAGCGAAAATAATTTTCTTTTTAAGTAATGTAGGCAGGCATCAGCATTGCACAAAAAATCTTGACGCAGTCATTGACTTGCAAGGTGGCAATTTAAAAGTTAAATAAAATTCAACTTTAAAATTTCTCTCTCGCTTGTTATTGGTAATTTCTATCACTGAAAAAGTGTAACATTGTCTCAAAATTGCCCAAAAACTCTTTTGAGTAAGTAATTTGTCTGTATCTTTTTCTGGTTAGTCCAATATTCTCTTTCCTGCTATTCCCGCCTTTCTATAATTTGTACCCACTTCTTTCGCGGTCTTTATAGTTTATTTCTTTGCCGCGCAGTCCAGTTCCATCTTTTCGCCTCTATATTTTCCTCACACATGCGGACTGATAGCCATACCGTTTCAGCTGTTTTTATAATATCTTTAGCCAGCATTCTTTGTCTAATGCTCTCATTTCTAACTTGACCAAATTGCTAAGCTTCAGTATTTTCTGTAATATGCCTACTCAGCAGTATTGTTTTTTTCTGTTATTATCGTTTAGGATTGGTTGTAATGCTTTTGTCATATTCTTTCCTCTACCTATTTTCTTCATTATGTACTTATCATCCCTTCCATCTTTACAGACCCAAGTTCGTATGCCTTTACATTTTTTATCACTCCACTTTACCGTTCTAAATCTTGTCTCCTTCTTCATGTAACCATATTTTTTCTTCTGTATTTACTTCTAAGCCCCATTTGTTATATTATTTTCTGAGTTTGGTAAGCATGTATTTTATTTCTTGCTGGTCTTCAGCCGTTTGTCTGCAAGTACATTTTAAATAGAGTAGAGGCAAAGCAACAATCCTATTTCACGCCCTCTGTTGGTGGAAAGGAGCTGGCGTCTTTTCCGGCGTTGGTCACAGCTTGAGTTTCTCTGTGAAGGGATTTTATTGCGTTCATTAACTTTATTAATACCAAGTATTGATACACATATGAATTAACCGCATAATATTTGTTCAAACTGAAATTTTTGAGCACCTTTACTAGGTTAATTTTCCACAAAGTAGATATACCTACTGATATAAAAAAACTATATTATCCTATTTAATGATTACAAAGTATGAATCATTAAAATTATAGTTGTATTTTAAGAAGTAATGTTCAGTATTAACAGCCTGCCACTAAACTATATTAATTTCAAAATTCGTTGTTAAGCAACTGCCATATGTGATCAAAACTCTATTGTTTTTAATATGTTTTGAGTTTTGATTATAGGTAGTATTTATTTGTCAACGAATTTTTTCATGAGATTTAGAAATGCAACATTTATAGTAAAAGACAATTACAAGGAAATTCTTGAGTTGATTTTGCTTTTTCCATTTTTTAGATGAAACGGGTTGGAAATGGTTCGTTCTCATCCAAAAAAACGTTTGAGCCAGGCCATCATTTCCGTTTCACCAACTACCAATAAAATAAACCAAGTAGGCATTTTTAACATAGCCATGATATTTGCGTTGACATAGCATTCGAAATGCTTATAAACATGTAGATGTATTGATTGTTTACATGTTACATTGAAATATTTGATCACTAAAATATGTGTTGAGGGTATTTATATTAATTAAACATTTTTGCCAATCTAGTTGTTTTATTTTTCATTTCTGTTGAAACACGAACTTCATATTCCTATGACTACCTTTAGAAAGATAGAAAACGTTAAAAAAGCAAATATGCATCCACATATCCTCATATTTCTACATTTTTATATATTTTTTTTATTGTACCACACTGCACGTGTATATTTTTTGGGTTCTTTAAATAACATTTGTTTCTAATTTTTTTAAACTAATTATAATATTTAATTTCAGTTTTAAGTTACCTATAGTGCAATATTACACAACACACCACTTTTGCATTGCTTTGACAATTTTTTTCAAGGTAAGTTTTTAATTTATGCTCCTATTTTACTTTCCCAATGCGGTTTAATTCCAAAGGCATGTTTTTAAGATTTTGTAATATAAGAGCATGCTGTATATTTTTCCTGTTCAGAAATGTAATTATTTTTGATCATTTATATATAATTTTTCTTCTTCCTTATTATTTCTCCTTTTATGGTGCGTATACCTAGGTCTCTTCCTAACTGCTCGATTGTTATGTACCGTGGTGCGTCCGTCATTCTTCTCAGGGCGTTGTGTTGAATCCTTTCTAATTTTTGGTGTATGTGTCCATCACTTATCGCTTATCCCCATATGCTTGCTGGTTTTACTACTGCTTCGTAGATCGTCTTCTTTGTCCTCAAGTGTAGCTTGCTCCTCCGCCCTAATAATGCGTTGATCATGTTGATGCGCTGTTTGACTCTCTTTGCTGTTTCCTCTATGTGTTTCCCCCATGTTAGATTCCTGTCTATGTGGATTATTAGGTATTTTACATCTCACCTACCGTTAGTCTCCTGGTTGGCTGGTCCTTATTTCTTCGTCCTATTACTTTTGCTTGTGTATTTTCTATGTTGATTCTGATCTTTCATTTCTTGGCCGATTCCATTTCATCGATTTCCTGTTGTAAGAAGATTGTTGCCTCGCCCGCCCTCGTTAATGTTGCCGCTTTTGCTGTGTCGTCTGCGTATATGTAAGTTCTTGTGTGTCCCATCCCTTTCGGTATGTCACTGGTGTAGATATTATACAGTGCCGGTGATAGTGCTGATCCCTGTGGTACTCCTGCCCTGATGCTCCTCTCTATTGATGTGAGTTCGTCTTTCCTAATCCTGTATGTTCGTTCTGTGAGGTAGTCCGGGTTTATCCTTGTGGTGGTTTTTCCAAATCCTCTTTCGTTCATTTTTGCTATTATCCCGCCCTACCAGATCCTGTCGAATGCCTTTTCTACGTCGAAGAATATTATGCACGTCGACCTTTTGTTCTCTGTTTCATCTATTTCGTTACTTGCCCCTCTGTCGGGCTCTGAATCCGCATTGTTCGTGTGGTATACCTTAGCTGTTCCTCCTCTTCCTTGATCCTCTACAAAATGATTCTGTCCATGACTTTGCTTGTGTTGTTCAGTAGGCTTATTGACCTGTAGTTTTGTGGGAGTTTCCTCTTCTTTCCTTGCTTTGGTATTACTATGATCTCTACTTTCTTCCATTCCCTCGGGTATTGTTGGTCCTTGAGTATGTTGTTGAAAAGGTTCTTCTGTCTATGTACGCCTCTGGCAGCTCCTTTAACATCCTGTTCGTGATCTTGTCCCATTCTGGTGCTTTCTTCGTATTCAGTCTTCTTATTATATTATTTCTTCTGTCGTTGTTTCCCTCATTTGCTCTTCGTTAAGTTGAATTCTCTGTCGTCTCTTGGGTCTACATTGAGTGTGAATTGTTCCTTCATGGCATCCGCAAATATTTCTTCTATTCTTCTTTCTATCCTCTGTCCTGTGTTTTAGTCCATTTCTCCCTTGTAGTGGTACTGATTTACTCCCTTCTGTGTTCCTCTTCGTTCTTCTCATTATTTTCCAGTATGTGTTCTTGTCGATGTTTAATCCTTGCAGGTAATTGTTCCACTTTTCGCTTCGGTGTTCCGTCAATTCTTCTTTTATTTCTTTGCTTAACATCTTGATCGTCCTTCTATCACTGGGTCGTAGTTTATCCTTTCTTCTTTTGTCTGTTTCTCTCCCGGATTTTGTCCTTCAGTCCTCTTGGTATGGCCCCTGTGTAGATTCTGCACTTTGTTGTTGTGTTGTCTCGGTGTGCTTCTATGATCTGCT
The DNA here is from genome assembly GCA_034190945.1 of Octodonta nipae. Taxonomy (NCBI): domain Eukaryota; kingdom Metazoa; phylum Arthropoda; class Insecta; order Coleoptera; family Chrysomelidae; genus Octodonta; species Octodonta nipae. The sequence continues at coordinate 53,232,377 of CM067221.1, read as the reverse complement.
CCCTGATTCTTCTTGCTTCCTCATCTATACTTTCTGCGGGTTCCTGTTCTTCTTCGGTACTCGTATGTAGTTCTGAATAAGGGGGCATGCGTTTAGACTGTGAGGCCTCTTCGCGATTTCAATTGCCACTCTTACGAGTCTCGATTTCGGGTGTTCTATATTTGCCAGTGCTCTGGTATTTTCAAAGTCTATGCGTTGTGACGTCGTGCTGGCATGTTCCGCAGTGGATGTTGTTTTTTCTTGCTTTCTTATGGCGTTCTGGTGTTCATCACGTCTAGCTTGAATTCTTCTGTTAGTTTACCCCACATAGGTTTTATGACAGTGTGCACAAGGAATCTCGTTATCTCCATGTTGTTCTAAAGGGATCCTCGTCTTATTTTTCTGTCGGTATTGAAAATAGTATGGATATTGCGTCTCCATAGAATTCTCGCAATACTGTCCGTAGTACCCTTGACATACGGTAAATAAGCCTTATTTATTGGTGTCTCATGCTCGTCATCTGTATGCCTCCGTTTTGACTTTAGGGCTCTTTATATATTTCGGTTTGTAAATCCGTTTTCTCAAAGCTGTTTTTAAACTGTCCATTTCCTGTTTGATGTTATCCTTGTCAGTTAGTCTTTCTGATCTGGTTACTAAAGTCTTGACGACGGCTTGTAGTGGGGCTGGATGGTGATGAGAATTAGCATGAATGTATCTATTGATGTGAGTTGCTTTCCTATACTGTATGGCCAAGAGTTCCATCTTCCTTCCTATTTATCACAACATCAAGGAATCGCAGTTGATTATTGACTTCAACCTCCATGGTAAATTTTAATTTGTGATGAATGCTCTTAAAGTGATCTAAAAATGTGTTAAGGTGTTCCATTCCATGAACCCAAATCGTAGAGATATCGTCCACATATCGTAACCATAAACCGGGTTTAAGGCTTGCTGTTCTTTGTGCCAACTCCTCAAGGTTCTCCATAAAAACGTTTGCTATTACTAGCGAGAGTGGCGATCCCATGGGAGCTCCTTCCACTTGTTTGTATCGTTGGTTCTCGTAAACAAAATAAGTGTTCTTCAGACAGTGCCTTGTTAAGTCTATAAAATGTTGAGGTGGTTTTGTCTTTTTCTATTATGACATTCAAGGCTTCGAGATGTTGGTGAAAAGGGTTTTTTCGATCATATGTAAACTATTGGCGATATCAGGTCTGGATATTTTTCAAAACTAACAACTGAAAAAAAAATCAATAGTACTTTGACCAATCGTCCGCTATGAAACTCAATATTTTTAAGCAGTGTCCAAAATTGTACAACCCAATTTAAATACCTTAAAACTTTTAGTTATTTTTACCTTTAATGTACTACTTACTATCTAGCAAGTATTCATATACATACACAGTAAAAATTAAAATACGAAAATACTGGTACACCTAAATTTGTTTGTCATTTTATAACATACGAGTAACAACTGCTGGATAAAATTTTTGATAAATAGCAGCTTGTAACTGTTATGCATTCGAAGAAACTAGAATGACTTCAGACTATATCGATGAATCAACGTAAATCGTGTGTATACGTTATATACGTGTTTGTTTTTAAGTTTTCGCGGGCACTAAATGTGTTAGGTGGTTTCCGGGAATTCATCCGCGTAGTTGATACTGATCCCTGCCGGGATCGATAGTAAAATGACGACGTTTCGGCAGAGTCACATCTGCCCTCTTCAGGTCGATTCGCATAATTCTTGTAGCCTTCTGAAGAAATTGTAAGAATATTACTTACACCAAATATCGCAGGAATTTAAAAATCGACAAAATTATTGTTAAAAACCGAAATTGATATTAAAAATTCTCAAAAATCTAAAATGACAAAACTAACAGAAATAACTAAACATGTCAACGTCACCGTAAATGTGAATAATTTATATTTAAAGAAGAAGCGACTTCAACTGGCTTAAAATAAAAACCGTTTAGAAACCGTGTGCAATCAATCACTATTTTCTGACATATATTGTGTTTTTATCTGATTTAAAGTACAATTCTATAGATTATTTTAGCGTATTCTTATCTCTCCCTTTTTTCTATATTTTACGTATATTTTTTAACTTTTTTATTTGTTTTATTATTTGAACCACTTTCTGTGAGTGTAACTCTAACTCACAATATATTGCAATTCCCCGGTGTATGTTTCTGTGTATTGCTCACCCAATTTAAATTAATTGTCTATCTTTTTCTGAACCACCCTGTACAAGTATAATTCAACTCCATACGAAGCTGCAACCGCCCTTTATAAGTATTACTCCTCTGTACGTTATTGACTGTTTCTATTTTTCTATTGTTTAAATCACCCTGAATACCTATAATTTTGCTTCGCACCATATGTCAAATATAAGTAACTACTTATGTTCTACACTGTATAATTTTTTTAACCGCCCTGTATAACTATAATTCCACTCCACCTTATATTTCAATTATCCTGTATATGCAACTGCTTTTAACATTTTTAGAACCCTCCGCCCTATAACTCGAATATCCTTACTGCATATGCTTATTTACCCATTTTTTAAGGTTTTGATCCACCCTGTATACTTCACTCTTATTTCAACCACCTTGTATAGGCAACTACTTATGTGTCTCCGAATACAACATTTTTGGAACCACCCTGTATAACTTTAATTCTATTCCACCTTACATTTCAACCGTCCTATATATGGAACTGCTTATGTACCACCCAATGCTCAACATCACATTTATTTGTAAGATTTTTTGAACCCACCTGTCTAACTGTCATTTCACTTCGCTCTATATTTCAACTGCGCACATTGCTTGCTGCATGAATTTCGATGCACATACACAAACACCTATCACCGTATGCTATATCGAAAAGATCACTCACCTAACAATTTTTCTTTTCGATATACTAATGGAATACTTTGTGCCATAACACTCGACTGCAAGCCTTATAAAATTAAAAACGTTACAAACACCCTGTACTGTTCTTTCATGGCATATCTTGACATTTAAGCTAGATATTTATGATTAAAATTTGACATTTACATTGATGTCTACCGTTTTTGCACATATTTTTACGATTTTCAGAAAAACGGAATGTTTTACATTATAGAAAGTTATACGCAATCAACCCGTTTTTCAATAATCACCTTTTTGGAAGTCGGTTAAACAGTCAAGAATACTTGTAAAAAATGCCAAAACGCCAAAAATGTCAAAAACTTCAAAAAGTCATATTAATTTCACTCATGAACATGGTTTTCACAAAAAAAAGAAATGTACGGCAAGTAAAAATTACCCTACAAAAAAAAGTTCAAGATAAATACATCAAATACTTCTATTTGTGTACATTGTGCGAGGCCGGGGTGGGTCCACTGGTTTGATATATACAGGGTAGCACAAAATAATTCAAAAGATCATATAACAATAATAAAGCTCTTTTTTAATTGAAGAACGCACAAAAATAATGTATTCGCCATTCGAATACGATCAAAATCTAAAAAGAAAATCTAGGAAAAAACATACGCACTATCCCGATATAGTTTCAAAGGGAAATGACCGGGACTAATTTGATCGTTTATTATTAGCCACCATGAATGATTGAATTATACAGAAGTAAGAGCGATAAAATCCCTTTTATTTAATGAAATTAAGGTATATTTATCACCCTAAAAGTAAAAAAAAATTAAAACAATCGCTAACAACCAACAACAAACCCCTGAAACGTTTGGAACCTTTGAAACTTTTCTACAAGGGTGGTGTTTCAATCTTCTTACTCAGAGGAGGTTAGCAACTTGGTACTAGTAAAGTTACTATTTCGTAAGAGTTACAATTACATCTCTGTGCGGTAGAAAATATTGTACTAACCTTGCTGTTGACACTTCACAAATACTATTACATAGTAAATGGAAAATATCTGGTTTAAAAAGCTTAGAAACACCAGTGACATACTTGATACATAAAGTCGTTTCACCCTCCGTAATTCTTCAACTCCTCCTTCGTTGTGCCGGAGTCACATTTTCCCATTACCTATTTCTTCAAAAAATAACTGTTTTAACCTATGAATATCTAAATTTCTTCGAGTACCGACTACATTCTGTAATGATACTTCTGGAAATGTTTGATATGTATAGCGTACAGCCATTACCTTATTTAACTATTTTGGTAATAGTTGTCTGTGCATTTGTGACAGAAATCAATTTTACCATCTTCAAATTTCTTATTCTATCTGTTACAACTTCCTGAATTTATTATTATTATTTTACCTCAACAACAGATGTGTCCGAAGTACACGTCCCTCATCTGTAAATCATTTACTGTTCCGTCCTTACTCTTCGAAAGCCAAAATACTACTAATATAATAGAAGTAGCCACATTTAGGAGCGTCCATAACCCACGTTCTACTTCAGTCTCTCAGGAACCCCTCCACCCGCCCATGTAACAGAAATTAGCTTCTTAAGACCCCCACCGAATTACACGTAGTCCAGATGTTATTTTGTCTTTTCTGTTAACAAACTATTAAAAAATTATTTTATTATAAATTAAATAAATTCAATTTATGATACTCTAAACCTTTACTCTAGACCCCTCCCTGCCCTTACACCGTAGCCATTCCGAACTGATCCCCAACATCTTAACCAAGTTATGTGGTTTATGGAAGTTTCCTTCATGGTGATAAATGTCATCAAGCTATGCTCTCAGAACATCAGCAATAAATATTTCTACTAAAATTGTTAGAATCTAACCATTTGCGTACGAAATGGTTTGCTCTTATTATTAGAAAATCTCTTCACACTAGAAATCACATGTGATTTCTACATGACGGGGAACCTCTACATTTTAATTTGAGCGTAGCTTTTATTTGAATCAGTAATTTCCATTTTGGGACTATGCCTCCTTGATTTTTGCTTTCAGCTCGTGTGAAACCTAATTCTTAATGTACCTTCCCCCTAAGGGGGGCTCATCCCCCAAGTTTTTTTTGCAGTGAGAATGAGGGTCAAAGTGATGTCTGAAAGAAGTTTTTGATTTGCTATACACTGCTGTTTTGTTTTGTGTTTGTCACAAACACATTTGCTTAAAACTCATAAAATAAATCGATTTTACGTAAAAACTTAATGTAATTTTGAAGTAAATATTGAAATTGTTGTTGGATTATTTATAACTGGTCTCAAGCAGTGCCCAATTGAATTCTAAAATTGTTTTGCGTTTTCTTTTGCATTTGGAACTGAAAAAAGTATTTGAAAGTATGTAAGGAAATCGCGAAACCCAAAAATATATGTAGCCTTAAAACATATACTTCCGGAGGTAGCGTGTAATGCACAAGTTTTAATTAAGACTAGAAATCGGGAGAGCAACTTGCACATTCCTCACTTCGAAATGGCAATCGTACGTTAACTGTACTATTTCTGGAAATGTAGATATATATTTGCTTCTATTTTATGTAACACAGGCGAACCAACTGTCAAAGTATACCACATAATACAGCATTATAATGCCTTCATATCCCTACTTGATGTGCTCACAAGAGTGTTTGACATCTAACTGGTTTATTCACTAACAATTGCCTTATCAACTTAGATATTGTATAATCTATCAGTTTTACAGATTACAGGTTTAAAATATATATATGCATATACTATTTTATGACAACTTAAAAGTTGAAGTTTGTATTTAGAGATTGGTTAAAGGATTCTCGTGCAACAGATATTTTCAAAAGTATAAACTTATTTTCAGCAATGTATTATTAAAATTTTTATTTCAAATTTTTATATCTCATTTAGTGCATGAAATTCCTAAAATTATACTATCCTAGCATATCAAACTCTTTAACTTCGAATTTATAGCTGTTTCAGATGCCTTCAAAAATTTCCAACTGTAGTGTACATAGTAATAACTCCGAGTAATTAGTGCCAGCGGAAATAAATAACTACATTTTATGCAATTGCTGCCTTTATGTTTAACACTTTTTAATATCTTAGAGATTAAATCTGAAAAATAATCCTTTTTCACACTCTTGCATGTATCCTAAACATGTATTTATAGAGAATAGCTGTGTTCTCCAAGACTTCATAGGAAGTTCTGTAAAATTAGAGGTACTCTATAAGTGAAGTTCATAAAACAGCTCTAGGTTGCCTTACTTTTCGTTACTAGTATAGTAAATAAATCTTTAAACCAAAATTACTCGAAAACAAATTGTAATAACTAACCTAAATTTATATATGGATTTATTTTATGTTTTAAACATTTTCTTTTTATTTTTTAGATCCTGGGTTTGTGAGTTATCAGTTTACCAAAACTTAGATGGAAAGACCCACTGTGTTTACATACTGCGTGTATACCATAGTAATTGTACATTTTTATAATGGCTTAAAATATGAATAGGAGATAAATTTTATATTATTACTATATTTTTGAATTTCATCTTTAATTTCTAAAAAGCAGTGTACAACAGAATATTTTTAAACAACAACCGCTACTAAACACCACACGAATGGTTGTTTATTAAGTAGACTATTAAGATATTTTATTTAAGACTGACTATATATTTACAACTTGTTAATTTATTGGAGTTGGCAGGCTTTTACTAACAGAACCTTTAATGATATTGTGTCGTCCGATTGGGTACCAAAAAGTATAGGGGATTGGAAAGGGTACTGAACAAAGAAGTCAGAACTAGTTAGAATTAACTTCCTTGTTATTATTAGATAAACTTATTCTGACCGTGCAATCTGTTTTATATATGTATATATATATATATATATATATATATATATATATATATATATATATATATATATATATATATATACTTAAAATTACGAATAAGACCTTTATACTTTTGAAACATAAAGATTAAACAGTTCAATTGCTGGACTCTTTGATTGGTGTCCTATTCCAATATTTTTATTTTCAGATCATTATTTTATGTTTTTGGACACCATTGCATGGTCCCTAATCTGAAGATGCCAAATTCTTTGCATTTCTGTCTCTCTTAATATTCATATAATTTTCAATAGTTGTTTAATAGTGTGTATAATTTATTCTTCGGGACAAAATAGTAAATGGTTTTTAAAATAATTTAAGTAATAAATTAAGTATATGTTTTCCAAAATATCAGATATTATGTATCCATTAGGAAGTTGCGATACACCTGATATGATATCAGTATCGATACTTTGTTGTCGCTATGGGATATTTTAATTATCGATATTTTTCTCGCGATACTTCGATAGCTATATGTTCATTTTTTCTACCATTAGAAGATTTATAAAACCTTAACAATTTTACGTAAAAAATATTATGTTTTGTCCAAATCGATTTTTACAATGGGTTTCGAGTAAATTGAGTTTGAAAATTACTCTGCTCTTTAAGGGTAAAAAGTTATGTAAGACCCATACATTTTTCTCTATTTATTTTCCACCGTTTTGTCAATAACAGAAGAAAAAAAAACAGTTTTATTTGAGCCCTTTTAAGTGTATATACCTAACTACCTAATGGTGTGTTTTAGGGCGCATGTTAATAGGGACTTTTTAGCTTATTTTAATGAGTTCTATACACAGCAGAAGTTTGGAACCCTATTTTAGAAACACCCTGTATAGATAATTAACTGAACCAACCTATTTTCTTTATCGATGAACGACTATTTTTGATCCGAAAATACAGTAATGATACAGTTTTCGATAAACTGTACCTTCATCTTTTGATGGTACAATGTAATGAAACTGTACCAAATAAACTGCAATTTCAGTATTTCCTTAGTTTTTACAACCTTTATAAGTGAATTCATTTTCGTTATTCAAATTTAATATTTTTATTATTTAATTTGACAGCTAATTTATTCATGTGTACTTGATTGTGATAAGAATAGCAAACTGTTATACTAGTAAAAGAGTGGACAGTCTGTAATATTTCTTAGGCGCAGCTGACGTTGATCATCAACTTCATTGATGAAATCATTATACACACCACATAATAGTACCTACCTTCTGACATATTTAATTAGATGAACGTGTGATGTCAAACTTTCCTTCTACATTTGGAATCTTAAATTAGACCGCACATTTAGAAGATTCTGCTACATTTCTGCAATCCACAAATGGCCGGTTTTCCACCGTTCCTGAAATCCGGATGATTATATATTTGCGCTTTTTCTGTTTTTGAGTAGGAATTGTCTGTATTGCATAGCTTAATGAGTTTTTGACTGCACTTTAATCTTTTTCTGTTGAGGTGACAATATAATCATGGGCGTGGCTGGGGGTTAAAGAAGAAGAAGAAAATTCTTTACCCGCCTAAAAATCTTGTGAGCATCATAAGATTAATACAACACCTAGGTACGCATATGAATATGATCCTGATCTCTACGTAATTCAAGTAATATTCGATGTAGATTTCACTTCGCCTATTTCGTCATTATCCATAATTTCCACAATGGAAGTCTGTCAGGACAGAGTTTTCCAGGTTTTGGTATTTTTTCTGACTATTTTGGACTTTAATCTGCTTCCTAACTCAGCTCCCTATTTCAGCAATTCTGAAAATTCTAATATTGTCGCGTGTTAATGAATCTATTTGTCACTTTCATATTTTGATTAGAACACTTCTGAAATATCCGGATAAAAATTATACGTTGCTAAATAACTTATGAAGCCTCCAACGTGGAAGGTTTTTGTAGTATCCTGGTATCTCCGATTTTATAAGTAACTTCTAACATTTGTATTGATTGTGGCTTAATTGCTTAAAACTAGTCTATCTGTATACTATACAAAAAAAATACATTGTCATTTATTAATTTTGTCCTGAAGATGGTTGCATTAATTAAATTAACACAATTACAAATGACCTTGAGTATCCACTCCAATATTATGTTTATTAAGATATTATGTTAAACAAGTTTGTCTTATATTTGTCTACTATTTCAGCGAAACAACGAAATACACTCAAAGCCTAATAATACATCTAAATTAGTTCAGAATTTTATTGAATGAACAAAATTCAAACTAAATACAATCTAGTCCGTCAGTTATACAAATACTAAATTGTTCATAACTATAAATTTAAGAATTTAATTTCTTACATTAACAATTAAACAGTTTTATTCGAATATATACAACTTATAATAAAACTCTGAACTATTGTATGATCGATATAATATGAAGAATCTAAAACACACTGCCGTAAGTTAAACTTGGTGCTTAAGTTTCATCTTTAACTCCTAGTGTATGGACATTTGTTTTCAGTGTTTAGAAATGTGTTATGAAATTATATATTTATTTATTTGAAATATGTATGTGATATTGTTTGCAACCTTTTGTTCACAAAGAAATGTACATAACTTTTTAAAATTAATTAACATTAGATTAGGGAATATGACAATTAATTGTATTATCTTACCATTAATTGAATCGAAAACTAGAATCTATTTGACTTTTTAAACTGGCAATCTAAAATATCATATTTTTATAATTTTGTTATTTATAGGAACAATCAGTATTAAATAAAAACCTTATTGCTTCTTACCTATGTTAGTTCAGTTAATAAGCCAGGGAAATGTATTTTGATAGACGATTTTTGGAACACAGCGTTTGTTAAATAAATAAATGTTACAAATAGAGCCGTTTACCATGTCCTCCAAAACCAATTATAACAATCATTTTTTATACTATCAAATATGAATTTAATATATTTTTTTAAATTTGGATAGTATTATCTTATACACTTGAAGGAACAATATCCTCGCTATATGTTCACTGATTTTACATAAAAGGAGCCTACTACTATAACAAAATTGTTTATTTAATACACAAACAAATTATAATGAACTCCACCTTTTCAAAGAATAATTGCCAGAAAGCAAATTTTCTTGATGTTTTGCTCAATTAAGGAAATTATAAAAAAATTAATAATATGTTTTAACAAACAAAATTGCAAAAAAGTTATTTTGCAAAAATCTAAACTGCCTTTTAACTCTTATTGTCTTAATAAGTTGTGAATTGTACAAGCTTAAAACTTTATGCACAGTCTAGCTGTCATTCCAAAACCATTGATCCCTTACTCATATTTTTCTTTAACCAGACTTAACAATGTAAAACAGACTATTCGACTATAATGTGACTGCACATTCCTAATATTTATTAACATTCAGTTCACACACAGTTGTTTTATTTAATAGACTATTTTAAATAGCCTGCAAATTTGAATTAATTCTTACCTTACAAAGTCGTTATATTATTGTAAACTAGAAATTTATCAAAGATTTGAAAAATATCTAATTCCCATTTTACTACAATTTTATGACAAGAGAATTCTTCTCCACAACTTTAATGTGAAGCCGCTGAAATTTTAATTAGTTAGTTCTTTCAAGTGATTGTGGAATATCTTTTACGTTTATTTATACTTGAATCATGAGAATCTGATACCAAAAAGACATTGTCCTCGGCTTATTTAGTTTGCACATTTGTAACTTAATTCATCTCAATGGGTTACCTACTATTATAATAGATCGGATTGATAGGCTTTTAGCGCCAAACCTTTATTTATAACACTCACCATACGAAACGCAGAAAAATATATTTCTAGCTTATGTAAATTAGAAATATAGGTTTTTACACACAACATTAGTGAATGATAAATCATTATGATAATTAATGACATATTAATTGTAAAAAATTAATTAAAACCCAATTGCTTGTGGACAAATTTATTTCATTTAATATATATTCTTATGTACCTTAACAGCTTAATACCATCATAAACTAATATAATAATGCAGTTTTACATAATACCATTTTTATACGAATATTGGACTATGCTGGACTATTTTTTAAATCTGTGCACAGTATTATGTGCAATATACGGCTTATCAGCTCTAACGTTGTTTAAATTACCAAGGTTATCTTTTATTCGTGTTTTGATTTCTCTTAATGCTTATCTGATAAGTTATGCCACAATTATTAGATTTAAAATAAAATCTCGTATATCTATAGTCGGTAATTCCTACTTTTTGAAACGTATAACATTTTAATGCTCGTTACACAATCGTACCAGGAAGAATCATCTATATCGTTCTTTTTAATTTTCACTTAGCGGGGTACCATTCTTAATGTTAAAGTTTCTTTCACTAATTATTTGTGGTATCTTATTGTGGCACTATATTTTTCTGAAACTTGAAGTCACATCTAATTGTGAAATTGTACATTCACCAAATGTTTATTTAGCTTATCAGATTTTGTTTTCAATAGAATAAAAGAACTAATATTGGTTTAATGCTGAGTCCTATGTTCGAAATTATGATGTTTTGATTTTTCTCCTTTTAGTCTTTTATACCTAGTATACCACTTTCATGTTTGTCGGTAACCAAGAGTGCGCATAAGAAGAGTGTTACCAAGGTATAGAGCTGGTTCGTTCCGCCATTAATTGCACTGATTTCCGGTTTACTTTAGGAAGGGGAGAACAGTCGCGAAGCTGTCAGATACGATTTAAAATACATCTCAGGATTCTACAATATTTCAGCATTTTGGTATTATATTAAATTTAGTCCGTAAAAATAAAAAGCACCTAAATTTATTATAACATAGGAAGCCAAAAAGATAAAACTGTTGGAATATCATTTCGTTTTATTTTTTTACTGACTTTCTGTCTAAATTTTTACCACATCTCAAGTGAAATTGTATACCTAAACATATTTAATAGTTTTCATTGACTGAATGAATAAATTTATCAATCAGTAGTTATACAGTTTAGTGCAGAAAACTTATTTCACAAAGGACAGCTTGTTTGCTTTTATCCTCTATTAATCCTGCATTTTCAAAAACTGCAATATTCTGTTTCCATCTTTTTCATATTTTTTCCCAACCTGTTTTCCAATTTTTGCAGTACAATCAGGCTTTTTTAAATTGAATCGCATGTATTAATCAAAGCGTAGAACAGCTATAAACAAAAGCGAGTTATAACTATTACAACCAAGTAGCAGAATTGGTAAAAGAAATTATTGACTTTTCCGGATTTTTCTCTTCAAGAAATCTAACAACCCTGTTTGATGCTTAGTACCTGTCTGCATGGTTACGTAACATACAATATTTCCTTTATAGTTGATTCTTATTCATGGAAAATGAACAAAAAATGGCCGTGTTTCCGGGCATGACACGAACCTTCTTACACACACTTTGAGTTCAACTACAATAGACAATCCGATGTTTCTTATTATTTTTAAAAACAACTTTAAAGTAACCAAAAGTGCTACATTACTACTATTTATGGAAAAATGCTTCGATTTACTCATATAATGAAGAGCAATATTCCTATAAGGTAGAGAGTCTATCATCAGTCGGATCCACATTCTTTAGAAATATTGGTAGTCTTAACTTCGTTCATATTCGAACCTATTAGTCACAATAGGTTTTCTATTCCGCCCCCTCTCATAGGTGCATATTCCTAATTATATACTACTTAGTGGAAGAAATTCTTATGTGCGATAAACGTTTATTATTAATTCCTTAATCGATTACTACTACTTATTATATTTTTATGTTTCAACAATGTATTTTGTATTGATGATGGCAATTATGCAGATATGTGAAAATCATTTACAAAACATTTTAAATACCTTACTATATTTTGACGAATATTATTTAGTAGGTACCCATTAACATGTATATGTATATACAATAATAATTTGATCTTGCCTGAAAATCTATTTAAATCCTTAATGGTTATTCTTAGTAATTTTTAGTTATATGAAAATCAAGAACCAAAAATTAATATTTTTTTAGAAATCACTCTAATTTTCACAAAATACTGTGTTTCCATGAGGTTACATAACAATTGTTTAATAAGAAGAAAACTGTAATCTCACATCTAACAATAATATATTTTTCTACTTTTAAGTAAAACATCTTTCCAAAGAAAAGGGGATAATAATGCTACACAAAGAACTTTGTAATTGACATATGTGAAAATATTAGGCTTTAACCCAATTTATCTTAGCCCAATTCTTGTGTTTAAAGAAAATTTAGGGCGTTAAAATTAAATTTATTTTCCTAAAATAGATATTCAATTTCTTTCAGTAGGGTGGGTGACTTCCCGTTTCTGGACCATGAAACACTTTTTCAACCTCAAAAGATTATAAAAGCAAGATTTATTGACTTGACAAGTTCTGTATTGCTTATTGCTTTCATTCAAGTCTGACCTACCTGATAATACTTACAGTTACCTATAATTATTTTGTAATCATTACTGTAAAAATGTATTGTTTTTGAGATGATTAAAATATTGAATACATCATTGTGGAAAAAATCTTATAGATTCCAATAAACTAAGTGTGTGGGAACCTAATGCATTTTTGTCCTTGTTAATCCTCAGATAAACCCATAGAAGTTTCTAAGATATATATTTATATATATTAAACAATACTGAAGTATGTGTATGATAATATTGTTCCAGGAAGATTAAAATCCCATAATTTAATGCAATTTGAGTTCAATAAAACTCAGGTTATATCTTCATAATGGTAAGTAATTGGAATATTTTACATTTAAATAAATAACATTATATCATCTCCCCTTCTAATAATTACATTTTCCTTATGCCAGAGGGCAATATACATAGTAGTTTTTTCTATTTTTACACTTTTATGAAACAAACTATTACAAATCCAATAGCTATCCCAGCACTGGTTTCATCATGAATATTTTTTTGGATCTGGCAACGGTGTATTTCAGTCGGATTATTGATCGAGTAATTCGACCGCAAGACAAAGAAAGTCACGTGATGATCTGAAAGAGCGCAACCCAATTACAGTTCTATGTAGTTATTTGATAACCAATGAAAGACCCACTGTAGCCAGAACAAAGGAATTGAAGTCCTAATTTTATCCGCATTTTAATACATGGGATTTTATACTGAGGCTCCCTCCATGTATAGTTACTCACTGAGTTGTACTCGTATGCTGGACTCTGTTGGATATTTTCAGCAGGGGCCATTAACCTCACTGCATTAATGTATTCACTTATGGTATTGTCCCCTATATTAAAATATATGTATTATCGTTTCTAAATAGTATATCTACTATTTTTTGGTCACCTATTGATATTCCCAATTCAACTTGTGGTTTAGTTTTAAATTCGTGTTGAATGTGTAATTCCCGGGTTACCTCTGGATTTTCATATTCCCACGAATAAAGGTTTCTCCAATTAAAATTTATTGTAAAAGTTGCTTATGCCAGTAATAACAGAACCAAAATCGGAAAGATTTTTGAGGAGGTATTTAATTATCTTGCTTATAATAAAATAATAGGTATTCAAAATAATTTCGAATATGCGTGACCTCCCCAAAACCTTTGGCTGTGGCCGCTCCTGGCAAGCAATCATCCTGAAATTATTACTGCATTTTCGATTACAGAACCCAATTTTGGTAAACTGTATTGTCGTTTGGACTTAGATACTTTTCATCATACTTTCGCTAATCATATTTATTACTTGTAGAAAATCACTAAATGTGTATTTCACTAAAAACTGTAGAAGATTGTATTATATTATCAACTTATTTGTATTCCTATTAATAAAGTAGAACCTGGATAAAAATAAGTATCTACTTAAAGACTTCAATATTTCAACAATAATTGTCTCAAAAGCAGTGAAATTTTGCGAGATAGCACTTATACACCTTGTTGGAAACACTTACGTAATTCATTATAGTACCTTCTATAACCTAGATTGAAAAAGATTATAATGTGAAAGGACAATTTCTTAGTTTTTGTGATGGATTATTGAGAGCTATTATACTATTTATTAAATAGAATTTAAGTAACGACGCCATATATTTTCTTTAATATCGAGAATTCGATAAAATAGTTACTCTGGGTCTAATTACTAACGGACTATCCAGAGTAATATTAACCCATTGTTCATGCGTATATTTTCTGTTAAATATTATGTACAACAGGCAATAGTGTCTGATACAATTTGTTTTAGAGTGATGGATGAAATGTACTAAACATACAAAATACAACCTTGTACAGAAAGAACAATTTTATTTACATATATATGATTAACTAATACCTAGTTCAAGAATTCTCATTTTCTCCTAATTTGTTATACTCCAGTCATTTGGAAATGCAAACGAGCCGAGGAAGCTAAATTTTTTATATGACGTGCGGGTGCCTAGAAAAGCTTAACTTGAAATTGTCGACCAAGATTTACTATGTGGGTTTCCCGCTATCTTGAATAGAGGAGTAATTTTTTTTTTGACAATTTTTATAGAATACTTTATTGTAGCCTGTTTCATACTCTATAACGTCTTATACATTTTTCGCGAAATTTACGATCTACAGTGGGCCGCAAAGTTGGTGGGTCCAAAAAAATTGAAGGTTCAAGAAATGATCGTAATTTTTGTAGGTCTGAATTGCGCTCTACAATTTTCATCTCAGAGATTTTTTTCGATATTTATCACCAGAAAAAAGGGCATGAAAACAGCGACAAAAAAGCATTCTATCAAAATTTTCATATCTCGTCGAATAGCAGAGTTATTGTCAAAAACCCAATTATACCCCATTTTTCAAGATGGTGGAAAACCCACATCTACGCAGCCCCTACGTCATATCAAAAATTTCTAAGCCTTTTTTTCCAAGGAAATGACTTGATAATTATTGTAAACCTAATATGGACCAAATAGCTTTTCAGGCAAAAAACGAGTTATTGCTGAAAAATATTTTCATTAACAAATTATATTGTTTTGTGATTTCAGGTCGACTTTTTGGATTTTTATATATGTACATAGGATATAAAACTTTTAGAAAAGCAAATGTGACAATGTTTTGTTTTGTAGATAACAATAAAAAGCTCACAGGGTACTTTGTTTTGGTATTTAATATGAAGTAAAATAGACAGTAAATTTTTTTTAATAATGACTTTCTTACGCTTTGTTGTGGAATATACAGGGATATATAACCAAAAAAATCTGTGTGACTGAAAATATGTAATAATATTGATAAATCCAGAATAAAATACTTTTTGGGATTGATAAAATGTGTTTCAATATACCTGCACTAAAGCAATGGAAGGAACTGATAATGTTGCAATGAGTAAAGAATTGCATCTATAAATTATTTAATGAATGGGTAAGCTACGATTCATTCCTTGGTGTGTAACAGCATAAATAATGACAACTTCTATAAATGCACCTGTCTGTTTACATTAATAATGGGTTGAAAGATGTTTGCCGGAAAATAATTAACAAATGCTAACAGATGCCAAACTTTAAAGTGTTTTGGTTGTTGAAACTTGTTTTACATGCAGGAAAACGGCATATTATCTTCCGACCGGTAAGTCAGATCATAATCGTATTAATTGAGTTTTACGAAAGGTCATTTAAGCAGTAAATAAAACTATAGTTTAACTGAAGAAATAAATGTTTTTATAATTACTGTCACATATTTGTAATTAAGCCACTAATTGTTTTTGTTATTGTGCATTTCTTTTAATGGATTTTAATATATTTATATTTGTGGATTAGTACATAGTTATATTATTTTGAATCTAAATAACATGACCTTTAATTTAATGCTGATTGGACGCTACTGTTGTTCGTGGTCGTATATGAAAGTGCCGAGTCCATTTATGAGTAGTCAATGTAGTCATTGAGCAGAAACCCTAAACCATTTATCTATTTATCGAGTTTACAAATTTATAAAGAAATAACTCATAAACTTGATCAAGTTGAGTTTTGAATAAGTTGGAAATCGTAATTATCTACATTTGAATATGATTAATATGATTCTGGCGAAATGTCAAAAGTATTTTCATAGCCACATCATTCAACGCCCGACGGACATTTGGAATTGGAAGTTCTCATCAGGTACGCTTCTTTAAATGACATAGCTGTGAACCCTGAGTATGAACTGAAATTCTTCGAAGCTAGTAAACACATTATACGACGAATGTCAGCGAATCTAACCGCTAGACATCAACGACATTTAACACCTAACACCATGCTGAGCTTGTATTAAGTATGAATACAAATCTCATGCTAGTTACATAGCCACATCATTCAATGCACGACGGCCGTTTCGAGCTGGGAGTTCTCATCAGGTGCGCATCCCTGAATAACGTAACTATGAACTAAAATTCTTCCATGCTAGTAAGCACCTTATACCACTAATGTCAACGAAATGAACCTCTAGACATCAACGACACTCTGACGGCGGTTTCCGAGTTTAGCAAAAGAGTGTTGGTATATTTAACTACCATGAGATTGCATTCATATTCTTAATGCATTCTCTCAGCATGACATTAGATGTCAAGGTGTCTATAGGTTCGTTTCGCTGGCATTCGTTGTATAAGCTACTTACTATCAGAGAAAAATTTCAGTTCCTAACTACACCTTCGAGAGAAAATTCTGCCCTCACGAGCTCCTCCACGACGACTTCGATTGGGAAATTAAAGTCGAACACTCCGCTAAATGATATCTTCGCCGTAATTACTAATGATGGGCGAAATTTGAAATTTGTGTACCGCTTCAACTTCACGTGAGTAAGATGGTCTCCCCAATAAACCCCACAAACGCTGATATTACCTGTGACTTATTACGAACAAAGCCGGGTCTTTGCGAAACACCTACAATTTCAAGTAGTGTTCGGCTCCAACCGACACCTTGAGTCGACGTTGATGGGGAAATTAAAGTCGAATGAGGAATTACTAATGAGGGCGAAATTTGAAATTTGTGTACGAGAAATGGTCGCTGATATTACCTGGCTTATTTCTTTGAGTAGTGAATTGAGTCGAGAGTGAATGAAAAAGGCGAGCGAGAGTGAATGAAATTTCTGCCGATAAACGTGGGACGTGCGAGTATCTCACGACCTGGCGGTCGAAATGGCCGTGCGAATTGATGTGGATGTTTTTGTCGTTATTGAGCCGAAGTGAGGCACACAAGGGGATAAGTGGCTGTGTGACAGGAGGATTGACGTGAAAGTTCTTATTCTAAATAGGAGCTGCGTAGTGAAAGGGGTAAAGATGAGAGAAGGAGTGGATTTCGGGTGCTTATAACAGGTGACTTGCTATCTCTCCCCGAATGTTAACTTTAATAGATATGATATCGAGAGATTGCCGATAGCGTCGGTAGGGTGGTGCGGGAACACAGAGGGGGTAGCGTGGTGGCCGGTGATCTTAACGCCTAGTCAGCGCTGTGGGGGTCACCAATCATCGACGTCAAGGGCGCGTATTGGGAAGAGTGGGTTGCGTAGGGCGACGCCGCACACAGGTGAAATTTACTCAAAAGCTGGCCAATATTACATTAAGTGTGTTTATACCTGTATATTGTTTGTTTGTGTAAAATAATACTTTAAATGTGTTACATGAAAAATAAAGCTTTATTGACCATTATATTTATACAAAATTTAAAAAAAAAAAAATACAAGTATACATTACATTTCCGGTTCATTTAAAAGAATTATAACATCGTGAGGATAGATCTTTTCTTGTCTTTCTGAAGCTTGTAATGTAAGGATCTGAAAATATGAAAAGTTGGTGAGATAAATCTTCCATCGTTTGTTTTCTGGAAAATGTCCTTGTAATTCACGATATTTCTTAATATTGTTACGAAATTTACCCAAAGTCCACCCTGTTTCATTTCAGTACGACAACAAACGCTTTAAGATAAAAAAAACGATTCTCGAAAAGACTCGGCAGCGGAAGGAGTGATGATGATTTTTACTGGAGAATTCGACGCTGGTGTTATAAAGGAAGCACGCCACGATCGCCAGTTCAGTTATACCGCGACGACTAGCGTATATGGGATTGTTATTGTATTTGAATCAGCTGTTTTAATGTAAATAAAGTCTAGAAAAGTGAAAGTGAATATTAGTTTTATAATATTAGAATTGAACCCACGGACTTTACAACATTTGGTGATCAGAAGTAAAGGATTAAGTGCAGTTAAAATCCTAATTTGATTTATGGAAACCCGTAGTATGGACGAAACTACCAAAAAAATAGTCAAACAGGTTACAGAGGGACTGGACAAAAAAATTGCACAGATTCTAGAAAAACGTGACAAGAACGAAAAACAACATCAAGAAGAAATTCAACAAAGGTTAGTAAAATCTTTTGATGAAAAACGTAAAATAGAATTAGAAAATCTTGTCACTACGATGAAAAGCGAACAACAAAATCTAGTTTCCACGATGAAAAGTGAACAAAAAGAATTTGAAGAAAAACAAGATCACATTGAATTAAAACGTCAAAATGAATTTAAATTATTAGATGAACAGAGACAAAATGATTTTAAAGTAACGGAAGAAAAAAGAGTTAATGAAACAGTTAATGAAAGAATACAAATAGTTGAATCAGACATAAAAGAAATAAACGACGACATAAAGATTCTAAAAAGTAATGTGGAGACTCTTGAAATCAAAATAGATGACATCGATTCCATCCAGAGCCAGGTGAAATTTGAAATCAGTTCCATTAAAAACACGGTACAAAGTGAAGTAAGTGAAGTACAAGATAAAATCAGTGCCATCCAACACAAGGTAGAAACAGAAATCAAAAAATGCAACAGGACTTACAGCGAGGAAAATACCAGCACACCGTGAGTACCAAAGGTTCCTTTAGTAAACCACCCACATTCGACGGCAGTTCATCTTGGCCCATGTATAAACGACAATTTGAGGCCGTGGCTACAGCTAATGGATGGGATAATCAAGAAAAATCTACTTCTCTGGTGATTTCGCTAAGAGGTCCGGCCCTAGAACTCCTCCAAAGCATTCCAGTAGATAAACAAGGCAATTTCGACAAGATCATCGCCATCCTAGACAAACGCTACGACAATCAATCCTTGAGCCAGGTATACCAAGTCCAACTGAATTGAAAAACGCAAAAATCCGGTGAAAGCCTCCAAGAATTTGAAGCAGAGATTAGACGGTTAGTTCACTTGTCCTACCCAGACATGCCAGAGGAAACGAAAGGCCAGTTGGCCACACAAAGTTTCATAAGCGGCATCAGAGATGTGGAAGTACAACGAAATCTAAGACTAAGTGGCGTCAAGAAAAGTAATGAAGCTCTACTTCGGGCTTTGGAAGTAGAGGCCGTCATGAACATGTCTAAGCCAAGGGTCAGAGCAGTTTCCTTTAACCAAGAAGTGTCAGAGTCACCATTTGAAGCGCTGCTGGCTGGTTTGAACAAAATATTAGAACGGTCACAAAGAACTGGCACCAGAGGAGCATGTTACAGCTGCGGACGAACAGGACACTTCCAACGTGATTGTCGAGTGAGGCCACCTGAACGATCACCGACCAGGGGTAACCAACAAAACTGCCACATGTCCAGGGACCGTCAATCAGTCAGCATAGGGGGGCGAATGCTTACTGTCCGTCCACCAGCCTCCAAAACGTTATCCATCTGGGGATTTTGCCGAGATAGCGGCAGCCTAGTCATCAGAGGCACCATCAATGGGCGAGCAGTTACCATCACCATCGACACCGGCGCCGCTGTGTCCATTGCCAAGTCCAGGGTTTTGAGATCATCAGAAATTCGGCCAGTTCCCAATAACATCCAGCTCAGAACAGTCACCGGCGAGTCCATGTCAATACAGGGTGAGGCAGATGTCGTGCTACAGATAGGGGACAACATGATCCGGCATAGGGTCCTGGTAGCAAATATTGAGGACGATTTTATACTGGGAATGGACCTAATTAGCCAGCATGGATTTATGTTCCACCTGAGATATGATGTTCTTCGGTTCCTAAATGAGGAATTTGTATTGACACGGCCCGTCAACACATCAGTCACCCCTATAAAAATTGTGGCAAAGTCTTCAGCTAGAATTCCCGGTCGAACGGAACAGATTATTCATGGGCAGCTAGACAGCAATCCTGGGAGCTGCGTTGGAATGGTGGAGCCCGTACACTCAACTCATGACTACTTAGTTGGACGGGCTATAGTTAAAACCGGACGAGAGATACCAATCAGAGTCCTGAATTTGACCAACAACGACATCAGAATTACCAATGGTCAAGAGATAGCTTGTTTCGAGCCAGTAGAGACCATCATCAATTGTGAAGAAGAGTACCAGACGTCGGTGAAGGAGACAGGGCCCGATAAAGAGTTCCTACAACAGTTCGCTGACCATTTGACACACTTGACACCAGAGAACCAGAAGAAAGCCAAGCAATTTATCACAAAGTACTGGCAAATTTTTAACAGTAAAAATGGAACCACCGGTCGCACCAACATCATCCAGCATCGAATAGATACCGGAAAGGCTCAACCCATCAGAATACCACCTAGACGACTACCATTGGGGCAACAACAGGCAGTCGAGGAAAACATCGAGTCCATGTTACAAAATGGAGTTATTGAGCCATCCATCAGTCCATGGTCTGCTCCGTCGTGCTAGTTAAAAAGAAGGATGGAACCACCCGATTTTGCGTGGATTACAGAAAGCTAAATGACGTCACGAAGAAAGACAGCTATCCACTACCCCGAATCGATGACACTTTGACCACCCTAGCAGGCTCCCGTTGGTTCTCCACACTAGACCTAAAAAGTGGATATTGGCAGGTTGGTCTACACGCAAACGACAGAGAGAAGACAGCGTTCTCCACCAGTAAAGGGCTGTTTCAGTTCACGGTCATGCCCTTTGGGTTATGTAATGCACCCGCTACATTTGAGAGGTTAATGGAGTATGTACTGAGCGGTTAACATGGAGGACGTGCTTAGTATACCTCGACGACATTCTAGTCATGGGCCAGACATTCGACGACCATTTGAAGAGCCTGGGTGAAGTATTCTCCAGAATTAATAACGCCAACCTGAGACTCAACCCGAAGAAGTGTTCTTTGTTTCAAAAAGAAGTAGAGTTTTTGGGCCACGTCGTTTCCGAGTCAGGAATCTGCACTAACTAGGACAATATAGAAGCGATCCGTGTTTGGCCAGTCCCGAGGGACAAGCATGAACTCCGAAGCTTCTTGGGCCTCTGTTCATACTACCGGCGTTTTGTTGAGGGATTTGCCACCATTGCCGCCCCTCTACATCGGCAGACCACAGAGAAGGAGACCTTCCGTTGGAATCAGGATTGCGAAACATCTTTCAGACGACTGAAGGCAGCACTATGTTCCAGCCCAATCCTAGCCTTTCCTACACAGCCCGGCAAGTTCATCTTAGACACCGACGCCAGCAACACCGGTTTGGGGGCCGTCCTATCCCAGGTGCAAGATGGTGAAGAGAGGGTGATCGAGTACTACAGCCGTGGATTCCCGAAACCAGAAAGAAATTATTGCGTCACCAGAAAAGAACTTCTTGCAATAATAAGGGCTGTAGACCATTTCCACAAATAGCTCTATGGTCGCCATTTCTTAATCCGAACAGATCATGCCGCACTCAAATGGCTGCTGGACATGAAGACACCGGAAGGACAACTGGCCAGATGGATGGAGAAATTACAGCAATACGACTTCAAGGTGGAACACCGTGCCGGCCGGTTGCACAATAATGCCGATGCCCTATCCAGAAGACCCTGTAGATGCGTCTGAAGACGGAACAGCGAGAGGGTATCTCCATCAGGCAGATACGAGTGCAGGCCAATGAAGACTGGACAACGGAACAGTGCATCCAGGACCAAATAGCTGATCCAGACATCGAACCAATCTTGTCACTCAAAGTGAGAGGGGCACCCAGGCCACGATGGGACGAGGTAGCTAGATACTCCGGCGTGCTGAAATCGTTATGGGCTCAGTGGGACTCTCTAAGAGTAGACAATGGAATGCTCAAGCGAGTTTGGTAGTTCCGAAAAAAAAGGTACCAGCCATCCTGACCGAAGTACATGATGGAATTACCGGAGGCCACCTGGGCATGAATAAAACCCTAGACAAAGTTCGCCAGCGGTACTACTGGGTGAACTACTTCGAAGACGTCAGAGCTTGGTGCCGCAAATGTGCCACCTGTGCAGCCAGTAAGGGCCCGAAGACCCGGACCAAGGGCAGAATA
Source organism: Octodonta nipae (assembly GCA_034190945.1). Lineage (NCBI taxonomy): Eukaryota > Metazoa > Arthropoda > Insecta > Coleoptera > Chrysomelidae > Octodonta > Octodonta nipae. The sequence continues at coordinate 53,209,420 of CM067221.1, read as the reverse complement.
CAGCAGTACAATGTGGGCGTCCCATTTGAGAGAATTGCCATCGATGTCGCCGGTCCGTTTCCCGAGTCTGAGAGGGGGAACAAATACATTCTGGTCGCAATGGATTACTTCAGCAAAATGGCCTGAGGCATATGCGATACCCAACCAAGAGGCAACTACGGTAGCGACGGTGCTAGTAGAACAACTATTCAGCAGGTTTGGCGCCCCGATGGAATTACATTCAGACCAGGGGCGTAACTTCGAATCGAATGTATTCCAGAAGGTCTGCACGATGTTGGGGATCAGGAAAACGAGAACAACACCATTACACCCACAGTCAGACGGAATGGTGGAAAGATTCAACAGGACCTTGGAACAACACCTATCCAAGGTCGTCAGCAAAAACCAGCGTGATTGGGATGAGCATATTCCCCTATTCCTGTTGTCATATCGCTCTGCTGTACATAATAGTATAGGCCTGACCCCAGCCAGGGTCCTATTCGGAAAGGAGCTGCGATTACCATGCGACTTGGCATTTGGCTCTCCCGAAGAACCTCCCCAAGACATCGGCGATTATGCCGACCAGCTCCGACATAACATGCTGGCAATACACGAATTAGCCCGAACGCAGATGTTGGCCACCAGTGACCGGATGAAGGCGCGATACGACCTCCAGGCCAATTCAGTCGGGTTCCAGGAGAGGGACAAAGTCTGGCTGTACAACCCCCAACGGAGCAAGGGTAAATCCCCAAAGCTTACACCCGCCTGGGATGGTCCATACGAGGTGGTCAAGAGGCTTAATGACGTCGTCTACCGGATCCGTCGAAACCCCAAGGCTAAATTGAAGGTGGTTCATTTAGATCGACTCGCTCCCTACCATGGAGGGGATGTTTCTGATCGGGACGATCAGAATTAAAAGGGGGGCAGTGTTACGAAATTTACCCAAAGCCCACCCTGTTTCATTTCAGTACGACAACAAACACTTTAAGATAAAAAAAAACGATTCTCGAAAAGACTCGGCAGCGGAAGGAGTGATGATGATTTTTACTGGAGAATTCGAAGCTGGTGTTATAAAGGAAGCACGCCATGATCGCCAGTTCAGTTATACCGCGACGGCTAGCGTATATGGGATTGTTATTGTATTTGAATCAGCTGTTTTAATGTAAATAAAGTTCTAGAAAAGTGAAAGTGAATATTAGTTTTATAATATTTGAATTGAACCCACGGACTTTACAACAATATCATTGCTCTTACTTTCTTGGGCCTCATCGGATAGCCTATGAGAACTACTGCATTCTGTATTATAATATGTCCATGAATTAATATTGTCTGAACGGTAGTCGACATATTATACCATGGATACCATTTTAAATAAATTACTGCTGTTTTCAGAGTGTATATTTCGATTTTTTTCTTATTTATTGGTAGCCCGCTAGACATTTTCATCAATATTATCCATAGTCTATATATCAGATTTCTAATAATGCCGGTTATTTCTGCAGATATTGCGGAATCGCTAAAAAATCTTCGAGCCGAATTCCCAGCATTTGTACTCCCATAGCCATGTTTAGGCTTATCTACTAATACTCCCAATTTGGCTTTAAATTCATGCATGTCTTTTTTCCAATTCTACCTTGGATTTATATTCTACTGCTCTCGCTTGCCACTTACACAGTTTCAATTTGTCCGACAATTTAAACATCCATAAAATAAAATCTGATCCAGCAGTGGAGTGATGATAGACCTAATAGCAATCGTTGTTCATCTATAATTGGTTTACTCAAACAATAGCTTACTCTATAAAAATATTTAGATGGAACACCACATGCATGCATCTTTAGGTAGAAGCAGTATTTGTAATTAGGTTTATTGCTTTCCCATCTACCATCGTTATAACTAAATGGTGTTTATGTGTGTATCTACTAATTATTTGTACAGTTACTAAAGAGGAAATAATCTGATGCATCTCCATTTTCAAATAACTGCGTATATTTCGCCTGACCAGAGGTACCATCACAACCCCATTTATTTTTAAGCCACAAATTCATTAATGTACTGTCTTCTACTCCTGATAGTTCATCAATAAGTGATATAGCTAACGTTCTCAATGTGTGATCGAGGAGATCCTGAATAGGTACTTCTGCTAAACACGTATTACGATATTGTCAGGATAGCAGCGTTTTTGGTTTCGATTACGCGTTCGTAATTAGGATACATGGGGCAATTTTGTTCAAGGGCATTACTTCTATTTATATTATACTGATATTTAGTTAGCCTAGCATTAGTAAGTAAAGACAGAGCTTTATCTTCTGCTAACTTAGCAATCTTAACGTCATCTTTTTTAATGTACCTAACTTTTCGCAGAAGCAGGATTTTTAACATTATCAGCTAAAACTTTTGAAGCTTAAACGTTACCTTCTGTTCTGAATTTCATTTCAGCTGCATACGTCAACTCAATGGTCCCCGTACTACTTCTTAATTCTTAAGTTTTCCCTCATTTTGATCTTTCACCACATTCTACGAAACTTTTTGCGGCCTTCCCACAGAAACACCAGATATTCTTGTGTTTCTTTCAAAGTAAAATTAGCCATATTTAGTTTCGAAGCGATTTTTATTGCTTAAAACACCTTTCCACTTCTGCTTAAATTGATAAATAAAGTGAAACAACTCTTGTTTCACGCAAGTTGGTAATTCGTCTTCACATTGTATTATTTCCCGCACTTTTGTTACTAAGCATTGTATTCGGGCCTCATGGCTACTAGAGTCACTCATTAAGTAAAAACTCCAAGTAGCCTTCGGCTAATTGAAGTGATATGCTGAGAATTGCCTAAATAAACTTTGAAATTTTACAACTCGTATAGGTACACTATTGAATTTTATTTCATTTTGTAGTAGACGCAGGTAGATGCAGCCAAATTTAGTATTATCTGCAAAACTACAGAAATGTTACATATGTTTTTTACACACACACACACACGAGTTGAGTACCATTGAGTATAAACTTTTTACATCCGAAAAAAAAAACTGATAATGCATAACTTTTTCAAAAAACTATATGTCTATATAATCGCAAGTAATGTGTCTAGGATCCCAGATGAGATGCTATTGTTCAATACATATGTATGACATCCTGTTCTGAAGCTCTCGCAAGTGTTATGGCTAACGCCGTGTCCCACGTAAACACGATATGTGCGTTGCGGGCGGTGCGATACGTCAATGTGACAATTAAAAACTGCAAATAAAAGCTAAAACAAACCAAATGAACGATGCATCAGCACAAAATCGCTACAATAACTCCGATTATTTTTCCAGTAAGGACAAAATGAATTCTCTTTATGTGTTTGATAGTTTGCAGTTGCTATTTTGACGCAACGCGCCGCTCGCAACGCGCAAATCGCGTTTACGTGGGACACAGCCTTAGGGGAGATAGAGAGACTCGAACGTGTGGGCGGCATGCTTATTGTGGGATGAGATTATCGGGCGTGCAAGAACGATGTTGTAAGACTGAGACGGGATGGGATAAGGCTCAGGGGTGTAGATAACAGCGAGGGAGAGGAAAGGAATACATGGGAATATATAGACGCCAGGAGGACGTAAGTACGTGCGATCAGACTGGCCAAAAACGAGTGCTGGAAACAAGTGATAGACAGTGTGGGTGAGGATGTGTGGGGTAGCGAGAAAAGCGCGTATGACCTGCACAAAGAGGAGAAGGAGAGGATAGCTGTTTCCCAGCGTCACGCGATAGAGGGAGGAGTTCGACCGCCTGGAGGGGGATAGCTTACGTCCCTTCACGGAAGAAGAATTGAGGGTTGCATGTGGGAGGATTAGGTTTAAGAAAGTGCCTGGGCCTGATAGTGTGCTGGCTGAGACGACCAGGACGTTGACTGCATATGACCCGCTCGATTTCATTAGGGTGTTTAACGAGCTGTGAGAAGAACAGCGTTTCCCGAAAACATGGAGGAGAGGGACTTTGGTCCTAATCCCTAAGGGTTATAGGGGGAGGATGGCCTGCAGAAATACATGCCTATCACTTTGTTAGACGTCCTGGGTAAGCTCTACGAGCAACTCATCAGGGCGAGAATGGAGGAGGAACTGGATGCGGCTGGGGGTTTGGCAAACACTCAGTACGGGTTTCAGAAGGGCAGGTCAAGGGTTCAGGCGGCCAGCAAAGTGCTGGAGCTTGCGCGTGACACTGGGTATACGAAGATGGCTGTTGTTAAAGTTAACACAGTCAGATGGAAGATGATCATAGAGAGGATGTATGGATTGGGTTTCAGCGAGGGTCTGATCAATTTAATTAGAGATTACTTGACGAAGAGGGTGATTGCGGTAGAAGACACAGAGGTCGAGTTGTCTTAGGAGGTCCCACAGGGGTCGTTCGTGCAACCTACACTGTGGAACGTGCTGTATAACTCTGTCCTCAGGATGGCACTACCGGAGCGATCTGTGAGTCTGGCCTTTGCTTGACGACTTGTCGGTGGCGCCAGGGGGTGGTTTGAGGCTCAAAGTTGCCCCCCGCAAGTCTAAGTATGTGGTGCTGAGGGGCGCACTTTCCGGAAAAAGGGGCATATCTTTCTCCTGGGGAGGGGTGGAGATTAGAACTAGCAAACATGTCAAATACTTAGGGGTGGTCATCGACGAGAAACTGATATGGCACGAACACGTTAGGCACGTGCGAAAAAACAAACAAAAAAAGGTGGTATCGGCCCTCAGTAGGTTGATGCTGAACATTGGTGGACCTCGGCAGATCAGGAGAGCGGTACTCTGAAGTGTTGCTAGGTCGGTGATGTTGTATGGCGCACCGGTGTGGTCTAGAGTGATAAAAGTAGGCATGTATCGGAGCAAGTATAGGGGGCTCCACAGGCAGACGGGTGGCTTACGCCTACCGAACGGTATCGTACGTGGGGCCGTGCGTCATCACGGGGCATCTTCCTGTAGAGCTGGAGGTGGATGAGAGGAGGAGAGTATTCGAAATAGTGGAAAGGGGTGAGAATAGAAGGGCGGTGATCATGGAAAAGAGAGAGAGAGACAGAGAGAGAGATAGATCACGGAATGTCGCGGCGTGTGAGTTGGAGGCGAACACGGCGGTGGGGCAGTGGACAAAGCGGCATCCGGGTGTGGTAGGACTGACCTCACAGACAGTACAATTACTATATAACCCAACTGATGCCGGGGCATGGTTGTTTCCGACATTACTTGCACAGGTTTCGGCTGGCGAGTAATAAGGTGTGTCTACTGTGATCAGATGAATACTCCTGCCCACACGTTCTTTGGATGCGAGAGGTGGCTGGGACACAGAGAGATTGCGGAGAGTGAGTTGGGGTGCGCCATAAGGTTTAGCAATGTCGTACATATAATGATAGAAAGCGAGAGGAATTGGAGAGTGGTTAGGAAGTTTTTGGCAGCGGTAGTGAAGGAGAAGGAACGCGAGAAGAGAGAGATTGTGGAAATAAGAGAGGTAGTGGACATTTAGGGAGGCTACAAAAAGCCGCTCAACCCGAAGAATATCTCTACAGACAGTACCGGGTTCCAGCCGGAGTGCCCGGGATCCACGGATGTTCGTCCTGACGATCTTTGGTGCTTTCAGAGGGCTATGGAGGTGTTTTAGTGGGTCGAATCCCACACGGCAGTACGCAACAGGATACTGGTGCGGCTATTCTCTATTCTCTAGCACAATTATTACTCTGAATATAAAGAACAATAATTTCAATTTTTTCCGCTAATGTGTCAATCATTTTGTCGAGTAACAAAAATATTGAAGTAAGACTTAAATTAAATGTTTTGTTATATGAGAAGTAATACACAGTGGTGCACCTCAAAAATTACACGTCGAAATAGTACTCTTCGTCAAACATGCTATAGAATGGAAACCATATCGAAGATCTGTTATAATAAAATGATTTAAAATCCATTGTCAGTTTCATTTTTCTTGTCGTAATAGCAAAAGTCTTTAAAATTAGAAGCGAATTACCTATTTTAATTATTATTTGTCAATAACTTCAAAAATCAGAAAAATAACAGGAATCACGTTTTAATTCGCAAATTCTTTAAATTTCAAAAACAACAAACCATTGAATTCTTTTTTAAACAAGCTTTAAAACAAAGTGGCACTTATGGTAGGGTTCCATTTAAAAAAAAAGTAGCTGGAGTGATGAGGGTGCAATTTAATTAACTGTTAGTATGACCAAATATGTATGTTGTTTTGTTTAAACTGACAGTTTTAGATAACATAGTTATTTTTAGCTAAATAATCAGCATACTCCTGATATGGAGTCTTGCTAAGAGGCATTTCCTTCCACAAATCGTCAAATATGCGTAGGTTTTAGCGATTGCATCATATGTTGCTTTTGCAAAATTACTCAAAGTTCCAGTAGAACCTCTAGCGGAAGTGTAACGATCCTCAATATCTGCTATCTGAAGAAGTTTTTTGGGAACTGGTGCAGATACAATTCCAGTACCACGGAGGGCGGGAATAAGACGCACAGTTACAGACCCACATTTGCCAGTAACTTTACATGGTACAGTATGGGGTTGACCAATCTTGTTACCCCAATACCCTCGTCTAACTGGAACAACAGAAAGTTTAGCAAGAATGATAGCACCACGAATTGCAATGGCTACTTCCCTGCTTCATTTAACACTACCCTAAACCAATATGACCTTTGCTATCACCAATTGCGACAAAAGCCTTAAAGCGTGTACGTTGACCAGCACGTGTTTGCTTTTGTACTGGCATAATTTTCAGTACCTCATCATTTAAATCATTTCCAATAAAGTAATCAATAATTTCAAATTCCTTCATGGGCAAAAAAAAACAGGTAGATTTCTTCCAAAGATCTGATCTTTTTATCCTTCACCAACCTTCCCAATTTGGTCACAGGAATCCATTCCTTCTGGTCTTCCTTTCAACGACCACGTCCCCTACCACGACCTCTTCCTCGTCCTCTAGGATCTCCGCGGCCACCTCTGCCACCATTAAACCCGCCACGAAAACCACCACATCCACCGGCTGGAGCTGCGTCCGCCATTGTGTATATCCTTTCTCCGTTGCTGTTAACGAAAAAGAGAGTCTAAGTATGTGTTTTTGGGATTTTAAAAAGAATGAGTATTTTGGGAAATATTTCAGGTCCAAGTAATAGCCCTTGGTAACGTGTCTTATTATCACAATTTTAATTTTGCGCCCCTCCCTCAGGATAATTCTAGATCCGCCCCTGCGGTGTTCTGGTACTTCCCTCTCTGCAACACTTGTTGCAATTTTTTAATTGCTGTTTCCACTTTATCTTGTACTTCACTATGTACTGCGTTTTTAATTGAACTGATTTCAACTTTTACCTGGCTTTGGATAGCACTTATTTCAAATTTCACCTGGTTCTGGATGGAATCGATGTCATCTACTTTGGATTCAAGAGTATCCACGGTATTTTTTAGGACCTTTATGTCGTCGTTTATTTCTCTTATGTCTGATTCCACTATTTGCATTCGTTCATTAACTGTGTCCAGGGGCGGATCCGGACAGGTGTCTCCGGGGGGCGATTTCATGGTTGAGGGGGGCGATTTCATTTTTCAGGAGGGGCGATCCTGTACTAAATTTACCTAAATATAATTTTAAACTCAGATTTCTTGGACTATTACCTTAAAAATAGTCTTTCTGTGGTTTAAACCCATAGAAGTGACTTTCATCTATGCTCTTGGAGTTAAGATTCCTCGTTTTAATATTAATTTTACGAACTTTGAGGCACTCGGAGGGGGCGATCGCCCCCATCGCCCCTCCCTTGGATCCGCCCATGACTGTGTCATTAACTTGCGATACTATTTGCATTAACTGTTCAAATTGCAGTTGTCTTTTCTCTTCAGTTACTTTAAAATCATTTTGTCGTTTTAGTTCAAGTTGTTCTTGTTTTTCTTCAAATATCGAGATTAATCCTTTCAATAAATTTTGTTGTTTTCTTCCATCGTGGAAACAAGATTTTGTTGTTCGCTTTTCATCGTAGAAACAAGATTTTGTTGTTTCTAATCTATATTAGTTATCAGGTTCTCTAATTCAAATTTAAGTTTTTTATCAAAAGATTTCACTAACCTTTTCTGGATTTCTTCTTGATGTTGTTTCTCCTTTTTGTCATGTTTTTCTAGAATGTGAGTTATTTTTTCATCTAGTCCATCTGTAACTTGTTTGAATATTTTTTCGGTAGTTTCTTCTAATTTCCGTCGTGCTTCGAGTTTGGACCATAAATCAATTTATGATTTTAACTTCACTAAATCCTTTACTTCTGATCACCAAATTTAAAAACTCCGTGGGTTCAATTAAGATTGTAAAACTAATATTCACTCTCACTTTCTAGAAACTTTTATTTACATCAAATATTCACAACAGCTGATTCGAATATCTAAATAATAACACAACATAAGCTCTTCGCCGTCTAACTAACTCCTGCGATGATGGGCCCCTCCTTTTAAAATCAGCATGGAATTCTCTCGCACAATCGAGTGTCAACTTTTCAGCAGCCAAGCGATTTCGAGATTAATTTTTTTTGTCAGCATTAGAAAGGTCCAATTCTTGTTTTGAAGCCCAGCAATTGATGACTTATCGGAATGAAGACAGGGCCGGCTTAGGTAAATTTCGTAACAGTATTAATGTAACGACTCAAAACTTCTAATCAAATGGGACAGATACAGGGAAAAGCTACTCGGGGGAGTCGATATGATGCTTTAGGGGAGCAAATTGATTATATTCTTTGAGAACGGCTATGGTTTCTTTACAAATCAATAACTATTACTGGATTCAATAACGTAATATTGGGAGTTCCGTTGATCTAGGAATGTTCTGCCCTCACTGTCTATTTTTCGCTTGTTTTCCATACTAGTAAATTCCCTAGAAGTCATATCAAAATACTATGACGTATGGGCGTTGGGCGGTTTGAAGTTCCAAGAATTCTTTTGTACGGGTTTACACACCACTTTACACAACAGAGTGGTTTGCTTTTTTCGCCTTCTCTAGGCAGACTTCGTACCGTTGGTTTTTTGATACGTACTTACTTGATTTCTCGAAGTGAGTGAAATACATACTCCAGCACTTCCTGGAACCAACTAGGTTATTCGCACAGGTTTAATTGTTGTTGCTCTTTTGCAACTACTACTATCTCTTAGGCACTAACGTTTGCAGACTGTATACACATAGAGATTTTCTTCCTCTTTTACCACCAGATGCCCAGAAAATGAAAAACGGTTTTAGACCTTGGAACAATCAGTTTAGCCCAAGGCTGGCAAGTTTGCTCCAGAATGAACATTTTCCCGTAAATAGGCAGGCAGTTTTCTCTGTTACTCGTTGCATGCGTTTGGCATTGGTTATTTTTAGCCCAGATCTCAGTTTTAATTATTAATATAGTGTAAAACGCTAAAGAGTACCTACTAAAGACACTAAACAAATTGAAAGAAAAAATGAAATATATATTTTTTAAAAGTGTAACTGTATCGGATTCAGCATACCCATACCTAATAATTAGGTTTGAAAAAATGAACCAACTTCAAGAAAGGAGAAAGAAGACGCAAATATGTAATTAATAAAATCTTTTGGAATACAAACTCTTCTCTAAATATTTACAAAAATCCAGAAATAAAATATGAGCTGCCAGAATTATAAGACAAAAAGCAATAATTAATTAATCACAACATTAATTTTTTGCGAAGTAAATTTTTCACTAGATATTTTACGATTATTAAAATGAACTTGCATGGAAATTGAATTTTCATGTTTATTTTTGTTGTACACTTAATCGTACTGTTCTTGGAATAGTGGAGAAAACAAAAATAGAGCGTAATTACTTTTATAAGTAATAAATTTATTTTTCACAAGATGTAAACACACAACATCGTTACGCTCACAAGTTTGATAATTTAATATTAGTCACGTACTGTATTTATGATAACTTCTGTTCATGCATGGGGAAATACCAGTCTGATAATACTTTGGGGTTTCCATTTGTCCAGCTAATAAAATAAGTGGCAAGGTTGAACGTATTAAATGTTTATTAGTTTTAATCAAATAGCAAATATGTAATCAATGAATCTAGAAAATATATGCCATTTTCTTTCACATAACTTATTTATTGATCACATACGGTGCAACCGTTAAGTTACACATAAAAATAATCAATATTGAGGAAAATTCTCGAAACAGGTCGTTTTTTTGTTTTTAATTTGCTGTTCTTCCAAATAATATTTTAATATATAGGGTGAACTACCTGTTTATGATAACGCCACCTTGTTTTAATGGAACACACTAGTTTTTTCATAAATTGTACCACCACTTGCGTCTAGTGGTAGGTATCAGATGTGAGAAATTATAAAAAATTGATTATAATTTACATATTATTACGACATAAATACAGGACAAAGTAAAAAAATATGAAATTACATAATTATCCAACTACTGTGATAAATAGTCCAGAAATAAACACCCTATACATTATTAACATTTTATAAGAAACGATATCATGTCATATTTTTATAACAGAAACAATCCTAGACAATTTCTCAATTTTTTGCTTGGAGAATCGAGAGTTTGAAATCTGCAATTTTAGTAATTTGTTTTTGCATGACGTGAAAATCTGTCATAAACACTGAAGTAAAATTCTGTATTTGAAACACTAACGCCGATCCCGCGTAAATGCGATATGCGCGTTGCGGGCGGTGCGACACGTCAGTGTGACAATTAAAAGCTGCAAATAAAAGCTAAAATAAACCAATTGAACGATGCAACAACACAAAATCGCTACAATCGCACTAAGTAATTTTCCAGTAGGGACAAAATGAATTCTCTTTATGTGTTTGATAGTTTTCAGTTGCTATTTTGACCCAACGCACCGCCCGCAACGCGCAAATCGTGTTTACGTGGGACACAGCTTTAGGTCCGCTGTAGACATGCAGCAAGCAAACAGCGGGGTAAAAAATTTTTATCTGCACAGCCAGTCAGAGATCAAAACCTAATGCTTCAAACAAGGGAAGCTTCATAGGCGTACATCCAAAGCTGTTTATAAATAAATAATTTGGTCAAGTGCGAGTTGGACTCACATACTAAGGGTTCCGTACCACCTTCACGATTTACTGGATTTTTATAAGAATACATATGTATTAAGTTTTCTAATCTGGCCCCCAAAAATTAACATTAGTGTTTTATTTTACTAATAAACTTTCAGGGAAGCCTTTTATAATCTACTGTCTGAATTTTGAGGCTCCATACATTGGAAGATAAAGGTCAAAATAGGTCAAGTTTTAAATTATAAATTATTAAATCTGTTATACAAATTATTTAAAAATACAAATAAAATATATTTTTCAAAATTTAAATAGTGTAGTTTCTAAAATGAGAATTAGGTCGATGTATAATATTTTTGCTAAGATCTTTTAAATAAATGATTTAAAAATATGATATATTTGTAATTCACATAATGAGCCTTTTATTTGATATATTTCCATTTAATTGTATAATTTGTCCCTAAAATAACTATGGAGGTTTCCTAATAATTTTTCAAATAAATTTCGACTGAGCCCCAGTACCCCTAATTATTTTCAAAATTTTAGGTAGTATGGTTTCGAAAATAAAGGGAGAAATGAGAATTTTTTTATCTTTATTTAATATTTTGTAAAGAATTGATTTTAAAAATATGAAAAATATATATTTGTATTCCTCATAATGAGCCCCGTCATTTGATATATTGCATATTTTTTATTTTCCGTTTAATTCTATAATTTGGCCTCCAATATTAAATTAAAGATTTCTTCGTATTTTTTCTGTAAATAAAAAAAAATTAGGTCTTATAGTTTGGGGAATAAAGGGGGAATGGGTAATTTTTTAATATTTTTTTAAATATATTTTAAAATACTTATTTAAAAAAAATGTAAAAAAACATATTTGTATTAGTCACAATGAGCCCTGTGATTTAATATATTACATGATCCGTTAGAAACAAGTTTAATTTTTTATTTTCCATTTAATTTTATAATTTGCCCCCCAAAATGAATATTAGGGGTTTCTCCCTATTTTTCCAGTAAAGTTCAGGTGAGGCGCTATAATACTTCTATTTTTTTTCAAAATTTTACAGCTTATGGTTTCGGAGATAAGGGGGGGGGAATGGGTAAATTTTTTTTTATATTTTTGTTAATATCTTTTAATTAATTTATTTTAAGAATATGAAAAAAAATATATTTGTTTTTGTCATAATGAGCCCTTTCATTTGATATATAACATGATGCGTTAGAAACAATTTTAATTTTATATTTTCCATTTAATTCTGTAATTTGCCCCCCAAAATTAAAAGTAGAGATTTCCCCTTATTTTTCCAGTAAATTTCAGGTCGGACTCTATACCTCTATTTTTTCCATACTGTACGTTTTATAGTTTCGGAGATAAGGGGGGAGGGGGGAATGGGTAAATTTTGGTATATTTTCGTTAATATATTTTAAATTAATTTTTTTAATATGAAAAAAATATATTTGTTTTCCTCAGAATGAGACCTTTTATTTGATGTATTACATGATGCGTTTTAAAAAAATTTAAATTTTAAATTTTTATTAAATTCTATAATTAAATTAATTGTTTCTCCTTATTTTTCCTGTAAAGTTCGGGCAACGTTCTATATTTCTTATTTTTTTCAAAATTTTAGGCTCAGTAGTTTCGGAGATCAGGGGCTAGGAAGGCTTGCTCACACTTTATTGGCACAATGTCGATGTTTAGTCCCTCAAAATTAACCAAGCGGTTATAGGAGCACGGCAAGTGCCAAACATGTGGACCCAAAATAAGAATATAATCATATCTGTGTGTGTTTTTTACAAAAATGCGTTTAACTGAAAGTGAGATGGTGGAAAATTTAATGATGTTTGGCTTGGCGATGGGATAGAAACACAACAAGAGGTGTGTAGTTTATATCAGCAGGCATCCAAATCGTGAACCTACACACACCGCCAAAACTCTTGTAGCGAATTTGTGAAATTAAATAATTTTCTTTTTTTAATGTTCATCTTTGTAATAAATCTGAAAAATCTTAATATTTCCGAAACAGTTGAAGATATATGTAAAATATTGTACATGAATTATGTCTAGAATTTTCTAGAGAATTCAAAAAATAAATAATATACAGGGGCTTGCATTTAAAATAAGAAAGTTGGTATTGGCCACTGTCATATGACATGCGTTTTTCCCAACACGCCTTTCTTTATTCGTTATCGAATATATTCCATTTGGCTGTTCCAGAATTGTTTCATCGCATTTTTGGTAAATGCAGTATTTTACAATAAAGTCGCCCCTAAGAGCGGCATATATAAATTCTGAAGACAACTCCACTTACTTCCAACTTGAAAGTAACTTGACTATTTGTTATATACGATTTTTGTTTTTTTTTTGTGCTGCCCAGTATACATTCCTTACTTTGGTCAAGTAAAATTGTCAAAAAGATCAAATTTCAAATTTATATTGCACACTATCGTGATATTTTCTAAATGTGTACAATAAGTAACAATTACATTATGCAACACAAAAATATGAATATACTTATGGGATCAATACGCATTTTATATTATTACAAGCCATCCGGTTTCGTAGGGGTAACACAATATTGATCTTCGCGGAGGCATAATGAAAATTAACTTTCGAGTAAAATTCTAAACCAAAATAAGTACCTATATGGGTATACACCAAATCTGAGAACAATAAATTTACAACTTAAAGGAAGCCAAATATCGAAATTAATTCCGAAAAATTATATAACGCGTGTTGACGCTGCAATGTAGGTACGTCAATTCAGTTAAATTCAAGCAAGTGGAAATCCTGCGCTCACAGATGGATTTATCGAGTCGGTGGCCAGGATGCGTTCGAGAGAGTGTATCTGTGGTGGATTGATACTGTTAACGAAATCTTATATTTGTGTATTCGACAAACATACTTCTTAAAGCTGGAATGAAATATAGAGAAAATGTAATGATTCGTATTTTGTAACCCAAATGATTCACTTAAATTGTAGTGTTTTATCTGGTATCCTGTAAGCTATTCAATTTATCATTGTGGTTTTCTCCTACTTTGTTTAAAGTACAAGTTACATTGAAAAATAACTTCAACAAAATGTATATTTTTATTCTCGTCTGTATTACACTTTCATTTAGAATAACAAATTTAGATATTGTAATGTTTTTATTTTAACACTCGGGTTCAGTTCAGTTCTTGGATTTATTTAAAAACACCATCCAACTCCCTATAATTTATTTCCAAAATTTACAATTTATCTTAAACACCTGATCTTTACTGTACGGCAATCGAATACTGAATGAATCATTCTGTCAGCTCTCCGTATTTATATATTTGTTTTCGGAATTCTCCAGAAGGTCGAAGAGCCGCCGAGAGATTTCCTTCATGGAGTCGAGAATTTTCATTTCGGATTCCACAAAATATCGGATGAATGCCGATTCCACGAATTATCGGATGAATTCCCGTCACAATATTAAGAAAATTAAAGTTTTATAATAAGAAATATTCAACTATTTAATACCGAAACAGCAAGTGTTCATTATAAATGTTCAAATTTGAGATCTTCAACACCCTATCAATATCCTACTTCATCATGAATCTTGAACGTTATCCTAGGACATTTCTTGCACGGCCACCTTAATTCCATATTCTTCTATAGATTGAGGTAACGTCCTGTATACAACATATTTTAAATGGCACCAAAAGAAAAGTTTAAAAGACTCAAATGGTCGATCACGGTGCCCATTAAGTTTGCCCTCTTCGAACAATCTATCGCTGAAAGTACTTCCATAATGTGGCGGATCCCCTTCTTGTTGACACCAAATGTTGTTTGCAATTAATTTACTCGCCTATACATTTTACTTTTTGCGGATATTGAATGTGATACTCCTCGATCCTGCCGTCGACGTCATAATTATCATACAACATGTGATAGTTTTTCGAAATCAAAATTTAACACAGACTAAAATAACTATGCAAACGACCGGCACGGAGTTCAACCTTGAAATCGTATTGCTGTAATTTCTCAATTCACCTGGCCGGTTATCCTTCCGGTGTCTTCATGTTCAACAGCCATTTGTAGGCATCATCGGTTCTGATTAGGATACTTTTTTTTCTGGTGACACAATAACTCATTTCCTCTTTCGATAATCCACGGCTGTAGTACTCGATCATGCTGTTTTCATCATCTTGCACCTCGTATAGGACGACCCCCAAACCTGTGTTGCTGGCGTCGGCGTCTAAAATGAACTTGCCGGACTGTGTAGGAAAGGCTAGGATTGGGCTGGAACATAGTGCTACCTTCAGTCGTCTGAATGATGTTTCGCATTTCTGATTCCAACTCAAGGTCTGTTTCTCAGTGGTCTGCCGATGTAGAGGCGCGGCAATGGTGGCAAATCCCTCAACAAATCGCCTGTAGTAGGAACAGAGGCCCAAGAAGCTTCGGAGTTCATGCCTGTCTCTCGGGACTGACCAATCACGGATCGCTTCTATCTTGTCCTCGTTGGTGCGGATTCCTGACTCGGAAACGACGTGGCCCAAAAACTCTACTTCTTTTTGGAACAAGGAACACTTCTTCGGGTTAAGTCTCAGGTTGGCGTTATTAATTCTGGATAATACTTCGCCCAGGTTCTTCAGATGGTCGTCGAATGTCTGACCCATGACTAGAATGTCGTCGAGGTATACTAAGCACGTCCTCCATGTTAACCCGCTCAGTACATACTCCATTAGCCTCTCAAATGTAGCGGGTGCATTACATAACCTAAAGGGCATGACCGTGAACTGAAACAGCCCTTTACTGGTGGAGAAGGCTGTCTTCTCTCTGTCGTTTGCGTGTAGACCAACCTGCCAATATCCACTTTTTAGGTCTAGTGTGGAGAACCAACGGGAGCCTGCTAGTGTGGTCAAAGTGTCATCGATTCGGGGTAGTGGATAGCTGTCTTTCTTCGTGACGTCATTCAGCTTTCAGTAATCCACGCAAAATCTGGTGGTTCCATCCTTCTTTTTAACTAGCACGATGGGAGCAGACCATGGGCTGATGGATGGCTCAATAACTCCATTTTGTAACATGGACTCGGTGTTTTCCTCGACTGCCTATTGTTGCCCCAATGGTAGTCGTCTAGGTGGTATTCTGATGGGTTGAGCCTTTCCAGTATCTATTCGATGCTGGATGATGTTGGTGCGACCGGTGGTTCCATCTTGACTATTAAAAATTTGCCAGTGTTTTGTGATAAATTGCTTGGCTTTCTTCTGGTTCTCTGGTGTCAGGTGTGTCAAATGGTCAGCAAACTGTTGTAGGAACTCGTTACTGGGCCCTGTCTCCTTCACCGACGTCTGGTACTCTTTTCGCAATTGATGATGGTCTCTACTGGCTCGAAACTAGCTATCTCTTGATCATTGACAATTCTGATGTTGTTGTTGGACAAATTCAGGACTCTGATTGGTATATCTCGTCCGGTTTTAACTATAGCCCGTCCAACTAAGTAGTCATGAGCTGAGTGTACGGGCTCCACCATTCCAACGCGGCTCCCAGGATTGCTGTCTAGCCGCCCATGAATAATCTGTTCCGTTCGACCGGGAATTCTAGCTGAAGACTTTGCCACAATTTTTATGGGGGTGTCAATACAAATTCCTCATTTAGGAACCGAAGAACATCATATCTCGGGTCGAACATAAATCCATGATGGCTAATTAGGTACATTCCCAGTATAAAATCGTCCTCAATATTCGCTACAGGACCCTATGATTAACTTCTAGAAGGTTTCGTCATTTTTGACAGCGTGAAATGAATGATGTTTATAACAATATTTAGAGTACCCTAAATAACTTCATAAATTGTATATTGTAATTAATTTATTATTATTACTGTGTAACTTGTTAATTGTTTACTATTGTCCATTTATTTATTATTCATTTCCATAGCCTGAAGTATATTGCACACATTATCAAATTTGCATAATAAATTAGTATTTCTCGTTGAAAATATGGTGCAAATTTTAAAATACAGTTATGAATTTTTTTTGTAGAACATGCCTAATTTGATGAAAACTTTGCTGCCAATAAGGTAAAGCAGTATGACTATAACTACTACAACTTACATACTATATTTGAAAGATTATACAATCCATTGAACATAAGACAATATTTTATTTCTAGTCCAGAATCTTCATGAATTGCGTTTCCTTCAACGAATTGAAATCTCAAATAATTATATTTATGTATTCCGCATATATAACTGAATTAAATATTTTAACGTGAAATGATTATGAGCATCTATAATTTTCAGAGCAAGTTAGTCCAAATCTGAAATGGAGTCCTCAACACCGTGCTTATTTTTCTGTCTGTATTGAATATAGTATCGATATTGTGTCTCCGTAGAATTATTGCAATGCTGTCCGTGGTACCCTTGACATACGCTAAATAAACCCTGGTTACTGGTGTATCATGCTTCTCTTCTGTTTGTCTCGGTTTTGACTTTAGGAAACGAAATATACAAAGTGCCCTAAAGTCAAAACCGAGACAAACAGACGAGGAGCATGAGACACCAATAACCAAGGCTTATTTACCGTATGTCAAGGTTACCACGAACAGTAGTGCAAGAATTCTACGGAGACACAATATCGATACTATTTTCAATACAGACAGAAAAATAAGCACGGTGATGATGACTCCGAAGACGAGGATCCCTTTAGAACAACAGGGAGTGTATGAGATTCCATGTGCAGACTGTCATAAAACCTATGTGGGGCAAAATGATATCCAGAACTTATCGAAAATGTTATTAAACACAGTACCGGCCCGGACCAGTCCTATAACATCTCAAGCGGAAATAACCAATCAGCAAGCGGGAGACATGACCACTGAGCGCCAAGGGCCAATCACACACAGCCGTTATCGATGCCAACCGATAGGCGCCGAGCCGCGACTATATAACAGCGCGCGCGCTCCTGAAAATCTTAGTATTCGAGTAACTAGAAGCGATAGCAGAGGGCTACGAGAATTATGCGAACCGACCTGAAGAGGGCAGATGTGACTCTGCCGAAACATCGTCACTTTACCATCGATCCTGTCAGGTATCAGTTGTCAACTACGCGGACGAATTCCCGGAAACAACCTAAAACATTTTGTGCCCGCGAAAACTTAAAAACGAATATATATATATATATATATATATATATATATATATATATATTTGTTTTTGGTTCAAAATAAACTCTTTTTATTATTAGTCAGGAGATAGGGATCACTCACCATAAACATTAGTGTAATTTGCTTTACAGTGTGTCACAAAAGTATGTAAAATAACTTTAGGAATATACTTTTAGGGAATAAATGTTTCAGCCAAGTTTTAAGATTTTCCCCTGACTATTTGATGGTCACCTTGGATTTGATGTTGGGGTAAACCTTCAAGGTCATTCTAAGGTCACGCCATTATTTTCATTTGGGAACTCCTATTTTTTATTGCAGATGTGGAAAGAGCAGAAGACGTTTAAGTTTATTTTGTCATTGATCACGACCTTGGCCTTGACTTTCGAGTTCATCCGAAGGTCAAGGTCATTTTTTAAATGGAGACCCGCATTTATTATTGCGAATCTGCAAAGAGCGGGAAATGTTACGTTCACTATAGACATTAATTTAACCCTGACCTTCAAGTTCATATAAAGTTCAATTAAACATAAGAATACGACCGTAATGCTCTTGGCTATGAACCAATTTTTGATGGTAATGAAGTGATCTTTTTAAGTTAAGGCAAGAAGATGCCCCAGCCACTGAAGACAAGTGGAGGAATGACATCTATTTAATCCTACAGTTTGTGTTTAAAATTTTATACATTTACATCTTCCGTCTAGACGGACATTAAAATTTTCAGTTGCGCTCCTTATCTGCGACATTCAATATTCTTCGTTTTAACTTTTTTAAATCTCGTGGTTTAGTAAGATAACTTTGTTTTTTATATAGCCTCAAAGATAAAAGTCAAGTGAGTCAGAGGACCTCGCTGACCATTCAATAGTTCCTCTCAGATCTATACAACTTTTATTAAATCTAACATTTAGGTAGTTACTTATTAAAATCATCCCCAGCCATCTCCTGTGCCGCTCCTCTAGTAAATGAATGTAAATTTTGCCACTTTTTTCACATTTGCAATAGAAAATAAGGGTTGATATTGTACTTGAAAAACTGGTTAATAGCTAAGAGCTTGGTTATGATCATTTTTTTACATTTCTTTTCTACTTCAGACAGAAAAAATGTAAAAAAGGACCGTGACCATACTGAACATAAAGTTTCTGCTATTTCCAAATCTGTTAGAAAATAGGTGTTCTGATATAAATAATTTGGTCAAGTGCGAGTTGGACTCGCATACCACCTTCAAGATTCTAATATTTCAGTTTCAGACAAGCACAGGGAATGAGTGCATTTTCTTATATTTGCCCTAATATCTGTTAAAGGAAGCGTTTTAAATTTATAAAGAATATACACTTTCATTTTCCACACATAGACTTTTTATTTTATCTGCTTCAGGATTCGCTTGATTTTTATAAGAATACATATATATTTAATTTTCTAATTTGCCCCCCAAAAATTAACATTACAGTTTTATTTTACTAATAAACTTTCAGGGAAGACTTTTATAATCTACTGTCTGAATTTTGAGGCTCTGTAGATTGGAAGATATAGGTCAAAGTAGGTCAAGTTTTAAATAATAAATTATTAAATATATTATTCAAATTATTTAAAAATACAAATAAAATATATATTTCAAAATTTAAATAGTGTAGTTTCTAAAGTGGGAATTAATTCAATGTTTAATATTTTTGTTAATATAATGAGCCTTTTATCTGATATGATGCGTTTGAAAATGGAATTTTTATTTTCCATTTAATTGTATAATTTGTCCCTAAAATTATTAAGAAAACCCCCACAGGGTTTTCTAATAAATTTTCTTATCAATTTCAAGTGAGCACCAGTACCCGTAATTATTTTCAAAATTTTAGATAGTATGGTTTCTGAAATAAAGCGAAAAATGAGAATTTTTCATATCTTTATGTTAATATCTGGTAAACAATTAATTTTAAAAATATGAAAAATGTGTATTTGTATTCCTCATAAAAAACACTTTCATTTGATGTATTGCATGATGCGTTAATTTTTTTTATTATTAATATTCGGAATTTCTTCGTATTTTTCCTGTAAACAAAAATATTTTTTAAATATATTTTCAAATATTTATTTAAAAAATAATAAAAAAATATATTAGTATTCGTCATAATGAGCCCTTTGATTTGATATATAACTTGATCCGTTAGAAACAATTATAACTTTTTATTTTCCATTTAATGGGGAATGGGTAATTTTTTAATATTTTTGATAATATTTTTTAATTAATTTATTTTAAAAATATGGAAGAAATATATTTGTTTTCGTCATAATGAGCCTTTTCATTTGAAATATAACATGATGGGTTACAAACAATTTTAATTTTATATTTTACATTTAATTCTGTAATTTGCCCCCCAAAATTAAAAGTACAGGGTTCTCCTTATTTTTCCAATAATCTTCAGGTCACAGTCCATACCTCTAATTTTTTTCAAAACTTTACGTTTTATAGTTTCGGAGATAAGGGGGGGGGAATGGGTAAATTTTGGTATATTTTCGTTAATATCTTTTTGATTAATCTTTTTTTAATTTGAAAAAAAATATTTGTGTTCCTCAGAATGGGACCTTTCATTTGATATATTACATGATGCGTTTGAAAAATTATTTATTTTTAAATTTTTATTTAATTCTATAATTTGCCCCCAAAATTAATATTAATTGTTCCTTATTTTTCTCGCAACGGTCTATATTTCCTATTTTTTCAAAATTTTAGGCTCAGTACCTTCGGAGATCAGGGGGGGAACGGTCGATTTTTTTAGTTTTCCCCCCCAAAAGTACCCCTGAAATCAAAATTTCTTCAATTACGATATGTACTCCTGATCGGGTCACTAAACTATATATTGATGCCAAATTTCAACCTCTTCCGTCCAGTAGTTTAGGAGAAAATTGCTGTGATGTGACAGAGGCAGAAATCCTGAGTGATAATATAAGGGTATCCGTATATTGTATATACGGAACCCTAAAAAGGATTGATTTTGATGTGACCATAGTTTCATGGTTAAGATTAATATCTTCTTCTTTTTCAACAAGCAATCCCTAAGGGATCATTATGGTCTTGAACAGTGAGTTCTTATTGACCAGACTTCGATTAACTAAGAAAGTTTGTTGAACTATGTATAAGATTGTTTCTTTATGCATTAATCACTTTTTTTTCCTTTGGATAGAACCATTTACTTCATTGTTAACACATTTACTTGTGCACAAATTTTCGACTGAAATATGGAAAATAAAATGTTCCTTGTAATGAAATTAACACATAATTCTCCTCTAATACTTATAAAAGATAATGATTAATTAGATTTTTGACGGCACGCTATTAACAGGGCGAGGCAACATTGAACTCCCGGCTTTTAACTATTCTATACACTTAAATCATTTCCAGAGCGTCTTTCACTTTATAAGCAAGCGTCTTTAGGGGCCTAACGGTAAGAAAGAAGTCGGGTTTTAATGGGTAGATTTATCACTAAACTAATTTTCCTAAACTACGATGCGCACAAACGTTCGGTCACTTCGCCATTTTGGCCGGAAGTCCCAAGATTAATGTCATATTGAACGTAAAATATCCTGCTCTTTCCACATCCGCAATAAAAATTAGGTATTCCTATTTAAAAAGAACTTGAAATTGGAATACTATTGAGGGTCAAGGGCAAATCCAAAGTCATAATCGAACTGTCATTGTAAAACTTTCGTCCGAGGCAATTTATCCAAAAAGCATTTTTAGAAAGTTATTTTACTGTTTCCAAACTTTTGTGCCACCTTGTCTTATGACTTCCAATTATTTTGTTATGATCAGGGCCGGATTTAACTTAATGCCGCTGGGCATCGGAAAAAATGGCCCCCAATACTGAAATTTTATTCAAACTTATTTATAATTTTTTATTTTTTTAGTTTAAAATAACTAATTTATTGCCGAAAATTTATTATACATTATATATTTTCAAAACAAAAAAATATTTGTTTTTTTTTTCTAAGAATTATGAATTTTTAAAATTGTAGTACATTAATTTCTTCACAAGAAAACACGACTGACTTTTTAAATTCCAAATTGGTCAATTAAATCTTCGCAAGTGAAAAGTTGAAGTTCGTCTGATTCTATTTGCACTCATTGTAAGAACGTAAGAAGTTCTTTCTTTCTTTCAAACATGAAAACGAATACTTAATTATATTGATAAGACTAGAATTCTTTTTCCCTTTCCAAATTTTGCCGCCTTGAGCACTAGCCCCGACTGTCTCTAATGTAAATCCATATTTTAAGAGATTTAGGTTCTTTGTATAGTTGAATTATGTTTATACTAAATGCTAAAAGAAACTTAGTGTATCATTTCGAATATGCGTTGACCGTATAACTATACTTTATTATAAATCATTGTAAAATGTTACTATTACTATATTTCAGAGCAAAATATTTGGAAAATTCTATTTGAATTAAAACGTCAATAATATCTAATATAATTAGTATATTACATAAAATCCAACGATGACCTTACATTATATGGATATAATAATATAGTTAAGTGGTGCTATAAAATTATAGCGATATTATGAAATTTGAACAAACAGAAATATTTTTATAAGTTAGGTAAATTAATTGCAGGTTATAAATGCTATGTATCCTGTAAATTGCGTGTCAAATTTGAATAACTAGATATTTAAATGTGAATTAAATAAAGACATCTAGAAGTTTCAGGAGAAATGCGCGACTAGAGAGTCCCAAAACGGGTGTCGTGCTAATGTATTAATGGTGTTGCCCTGCGGGATATATTAAAAATTGACACAATTTCGAAGCCCAATTAAACATTTCCAAGCAATTATGTTCTAGTCAAGGAAATAAGGCACAGAAATGGGCCTCAATAAAAACAAATTGTGTAGTCAGATGTAACTATGAAAACGTCTACAAGATTATAACTATATGTCTGTTATCCTTGAATTTTGATGAAGTGGTTACTCCCTTCGAGGTGTCATTCTTTTGTACGCACGACAATATATATGATATATATTGTTTCAGGACGGGAACCTCTCAAACACTTATTTATGTATTTGATACATAAATTTGTAGACGCGAGATGTAAGATCGACATCTAGGATTTTCTGTGTGCTAGTTTTCCCCGAAAATCCTAGATGTCGGTCTTACATCTAGCGTCTACAAATGAAGTGGTTATTAATAAAAAAAAGTAACTTAGTAAATAATACTGTAAATAACTCCAAATTTGCTACTCCCCAGGTTTTTAGGGTCGCTCACCTCCTGACTACCTGATGGTAAGGACGGCTGGTATCAGGGTCGCATTATGTTCAAAAGGTTAATATCTCCTCCTGAAACAGATATATTGATCCTTTTTTGTTAAACTAAAGCATAAGCCATGTCAGCATGTCAGCTATTTTCAAACATTTTAATTTCAAATTGTACATATTCATAGCCTTACCATTGCCAGCAATTTTTTTTCATATTATTAATCATTGAAAACATAATCGGATTTAGACCTTGAAACATTTCAAAGATTTATAATATTCCCACTTTTGTGCAAATGTGGTGTTATTCACAAAAAAATCGCAAATACAAAATATTTTGTTTTTAATGACGTAATCATTCTTATATGCAGTTTATAAGAGACAGATTTTCCGCTATTTTCATTTCCGGCTTTAAGGGAACGGGATTTCATTTGAGACAATACACTTGACCTTAGAGAGAGAGAGAGAGGGAGACAGATGGAGAGGAGAGAGAGAGAGAGAGAGAGAGAGAGAGAGAGAGAGAGAGAGAGAGAGAGAGAGAGAGAGAGAGTAAAATTAGTAGATAACCCCAATATTAATTTTGAGGGGCACATTATAGAATTAAATGTAAAATAATATTTTTTTCAAAAGCGTCATGTAATATATCAAATAAAAGGGTTTATTATTAGAAATACAAATGTATTTTTTTCATACTTTTTAAAGTCATTTGTTTAAAAGATGTTAACAAAAATATTAAACATCGACTTATTCCCCCTTTATCTCAGAAACTACATGATCTTAAATTTTTTTAAATATATTTTATTTGTATTTTTAAGATAATTTGTCTAAAAGGTTAAATAATTTATTATTTAAACCTTGGCCCATTTTTCCCATTATCTTCGAATCTACCAAGCCTAAAATTCAGAGAATAGATTATATAGGGCTTCACTGAAAGTTTACTAGTAAAATAAAACCCGAATATTAATTTTTGAGGCCAAATTAGAAAATTAAATAAAAACTTTTATAAAAATCAAAAGATATTAGGGTAAATATAAAAAAATTCACTCATTTCCTGCTTGTCTGAAACTGGAATTATATTAGAAAAATATACTTATACTTTGATTCACCTACATTGTATCAAAGGTGGTACGGAACCCTTAGTATGCAAGTTCAGATTTATTTTTTTAAATCCTTTATCATATAGAGTGTTAAAAAGTTGATATTTTTGTTTTGTTTTACGTTTAACTTTTTGAATATTTTTGAGATTTTCCAAACATTTTTCAAATGATCATTGATATATTAACTATACTAATATTAATCACAACTATAAATTTGTTAATATTGAATTTACATTTTTTTAACGTATTCAGAGTACACACCTGTATTTTTGAACGGATCTAATTGATAAAGATTCATTGCGAATTACCCTGTACTGTTTCAACATAAATTGTTACGTGAAATAAGTTTAGCTGAAGCAGAAAGAATTCGACATCCGAAGTTGATTGCTATGTGATGTGTTAACGCGAGTTTAGTTTAGTAGCATATGATGTTGCGGAGTGAACACGTAGTAGTAAATGTAAATATCGTGTTCCGTAAATTAGTATCCGTCTGTTTTTGACAGTGACAGAAAAGTTCAGAGTTTTTTAAAGGTTACCCTTTTAAAATTTGTAGCAATACTTATTATTTATAAATAACATGAGTTTTTAATTCGTGACAAGACTGTTTTTAAAGGTGAGTAACCTAGTTTTATTGTTGCTTGCAAATCTGTTAAATTACCTGCTAATTTAGTTAATATTTTAATTATCTAATGGCTGTAAAATAAAAATACATCTTTTACAAACTATTGGAGTCGTTCACTCGTTTTTATTCACTTTAAAGCCATTGAACTATTACTTTTATATTTACCTTTATAGACTTACTTTCGTCTCGAGATATGATTTATAATTATTTGTTTTCTAAAAGTTTTGTAAATTAAAAAAAGTAATTCTTACTCAAATAAAATATTCAGCAAATATATAATATCCATTTATATATATAGTTCTCTAAAATTGTAACTAATTATTTTAAGAATGTTACATTTGAAGATAATTAAATACATCAAAACTAATTTTATCATTCGCGACCTCTAAACTAAAAAGTGCATAAAGTATATAATTGGCAGGTATGTTGAACATGTTTATAACTAGAAATAATTAATTACATTTCTGTATTATTAATATTTGACACTAATTTCGCAATTTCTGCGATTAATCATAGTTTACAAATTGTGGTCTTGCGACACCATTACTAAATTGTACTGCAACATAAGAAAACCAACATACCTTTTACAAACTAAACAAACATTTGCCGGGTGAAATGTGCAAAATTGTAAACTAACCCGACGGTCCAATCTTCTTTAATTCCTTACACATATAGTTTTTAGTCTGTTACGTTATCAGAACTCTCTGTTGGCACATTTATTTTTTAGAAATGATCTACTTTTTCGACCATCGATTGCGGAAGGAAGTAGAATGTGCTCTTATCAATTACTGTATTTAACCTATCTGTTCATTTTCTCTTCTCACTATTTTTCGGCAGTTATTAATTATTTGTATTTGCAATCAAAGTATACGAGGACAATTTCGACTAATTGTCAAGACTAGTTGTTTTTTACCAAAAATATCCATAACAAATATTATAGGAAAATGAATTGACGACAATATTACTACAACCTGGTTCGAAAAAAATTATTTTTATTTTTTATGTTAAAGAAGCTATAAATCTTAAACCTCGAACGAATACAATTCGTGAAGTAACTTCACAGATCAACCATCGCTTATCTCCACGCCCGTCTATATAAGTTCATCTAGAATAGCTTTGAACTCTAGGTACACAAAGCTGAGGAGAATTATTGGAAAACCTCCTCGAACATTTTCTCAAACTGTGACGATTTTTGTATTATGCGTTTCACTGTTCAAACTCATGCAAATCCCGTTAATTCTGATCTCCCGATCAACATGATCTCTATATGAAGCCAGCCGGTACAGGTGAATAACCTTTATTTTCTATCAAACTGTGAAGGCAATGAGATTTTATCCTACCGTTTATAGCTAGCATACCATAGCCCGTTCATGGATTGATAACAAACTTTGCCTTAGTTGTATGCATAGTCGTTAATTATTTTGAAAGGTCTCTCAGTTATCTCAAAGGTCAAGTCACTAGGTAGCCTTAACTATTTTCCATATTTTCCAAACAATATGGTCTCTTGGGTCCCATGCTATTATGTATAGTTCATGGGTATGCTAGGAGAAACAACTATCACGTACGTGTTTTGGGAATAAAATCATATAGATACTGTTAAAAAGTACTGTTGAACTTTTTTGCCATATTGTCTGTTGTGGGTGCAAGTTTTCCGGAATTCTTTGAACTTACAATTTCGGTTTTGGTCGGAGTGGAGTTCCAGCCACACTTCAATTACTATTGTTTATTATTTAATCTCCCAGTTGTGTAATCTTACGGTTTATCTTGAAAATTATAATTGCTATTATATGTTAAATTAAAAAAGATCCAAAAAAATTGTTACACTTTGCTCCAGTATTCCTTTCAAGATAAGAATGCCGTAGGTGTAGCTATCTGTCTTGCTGTCTACTCTTTGTGGCAATACAAAGGCCAACTTTCTTTCTTCTTTATACAAATTGGTTTGATATTTGCGTTTCCCAATTGAAGCGCTTCACAGAGCTCTATATCCTAATTTTTATTTCATGTGTTTCTAACTTGTGCATTGGGGTCATATCACAGTACAATTTCACTTTTCCTGGACGAAGCATTGTTAAATAGGCTATCAGAGCAATGTTCAATCGTAATTTTGTAATTATTCCAGTCATCTGGCTAGCTCAAACTGTCTTTGATACATCAGGAAGAACTGGCGTCGAAAGTGGGCGGTTTAACAAAAGAAACTTTGGTAAGTTTGAGCTATTCCCTCTACTTTATATTCGATAAGTTTGATTTCAGTTCTGACAGTATTTCCTGAACTTTGAACATTTGGAAGTTTACTTCATTCCTTGTCTACCACCCAATTGATTTTCAGTTCAGCATTATTATCCACTGTACTTTTCACTAATTGAATTTCATTATTTACATCAATATCCAATTTTTATGATTAACAATTTTTATTATCTACTCTCCTCAAATTATTCTCTTTCATATTTAATTTAAAAACTTCAGTTTGGCATCCCATTTTTCATCTATTGTTTCAATCCTCCATTTTTCATCCAATACTTTTATTGACCGTTCTAATAACTTTTAACATCACTGAGTTTTTATTGTTCTCTTGGTCATCAATGTTCGACAGTTTTTCAGTAACTTTGTTTTTGGTATAGTTTATGCATATTTTCTACCCCATTTCTGCTTTAACCTTTAATTGATGCAATAATTAGTTGTCTGCCATAATTCTGATCTCCAACCTGCTAACAGGTTCGAAATAACTAATTTAAGTCTAGTTAAATTTCTAATTGCTATACATTTTGTCAAAGTTCTCAGCCGCTAACAAATCCAATGTGCCAAACAATTTCACAAGTTAAGAATTTCCTATGTTCATCGTCACGTCACAGTATCAACAAAGTTTACATTTTTACGAAAATGTAAAATATACAACGCGAAGTGCATTTTATGAGTTTTTAAAACATTATTAGTATGCCCCCGTAGAACGAACGTGGTTTATACGGTGAGTTTTGCAAGATATCTCTCAAAATTATTATTACAATTCTACAAAACCTACTTAGCCGACAACAGTGATCTTGAGCCTAATATTATAGGCTATTATTTTAACGTAAATTAATGTTGCCGTTTTTATAAAAGTTTGATATAATGCACTTTTAACCGGTTTTTGCTTTTCTCGGCGAAATAGCTCAAAATGCTCCTATCAGGGAAATGTAGCTAATGGGGATCACTTAAGCGAGAATGAAAAATACAATACAATAATAATTAAAAAAAAATAAGTTTGGTCACGATTGTCAGCACATAATTGTGCGCAGAGTTCCATACAGTACAGTCCGCATGAGCCCAGAGCCCACAAAAAGTGCATTCAAGACACAAGTTCCTTACATCTTCTGCCTCGTCATTTTCGTCATACGTCATTTGAGTCCTGCAGAATTTTCTTCTTCTCATGACACCTTCTGTGGCTTGCTTTTCTTTCCTGTTCCTTTTCCTTGTTTTTTCACAGCTTTTGCTTTCCTTTTATTTTTCTTCCTCCTTATCTTATCTTGACAACAGTTACTTTCTTAGGCATCTGATGATGTTGATGGTTTATCAAATTGAGACAACGATGCAACCGCTGGTTCAGAAGTAGTGGGACAAAATGTGGATGTACTTGGAATAGGAATATTTCGTTCTAGCTATAGTAGCTGTTAGGGATGACACGGAGATAACAACACCAGCAGAAGTCGTTTCTGAAATAGAGTCAGCAAGATTTTGAGCCACAAGTGGCTCTGATTGAAGGACTTCAGCTGCTATAAATTCTTCATCTGAAAAACATCAGGTTTATATTAACAACTGTAATTTTTGGTAGAAAATGCTTTATTGAGTAACGATATCATAGGGTGTTATTTGTAAAAGATGGCTCTTCATGAATAAATCGCATTTTCTTCTATATGCAGCTTTGAATGGACCAAAACAGGACGCATCTAATGGCTGCATGCGATGAGATGTATGGGGTGGAAGAGATAGCATATGGACATAGTTTTCCTTACAATATTCAAAGATAGCCAGAGAAATGTGGCTTGCATGATTACCCAATACTAATAGAATCGGTTCTTCTGCAGAAGGTTTGACATACTGGGTAAAGTGTTTGAGCCATTGAAGGAAAAGTTCTTCATTTATCCATCCGTTGTCCGAACATTTATATATTGCTTCTGTTGGCCCATCCATCGGGGTCATGACGATACAATACAATACGAAGCTATTGAAACCTTGTGAGATCAACCATTTCAAGACGATGAAAGTCCGAGGAAACTTCGAGGATCTTCAATGTTAATCATTTCAAAAGCATGTTTTAAATACAAAAATGCAACTGTTATCATTCTAAATTTAAATAAATCATGTATCACATATCTCAATTGACTCACATAAATAATTTAACCAAAACCCTGGTTGGTTCTTAACAATAATATTATTTATATCACAGTATTAGAGATTTTAGTTCATACAACTGTATCTAAGATTTTTTTATCAATTGGTACAACATGTGTGGCCCTATATTCATCATATATAAAAAAGTTTTTCTACTGGTACATTTCAGGTTTTATTTTCGTCAAACGTACTAAAAGAACCCTTAATAACAGCAAAAGAATCATTCGTATGTCTAGAGATTCAGTCAATTCCATCTTTCGATGAAGACTTTTAACAAATACCTAATTAAGAAAACTACATTCATTAAACTTTTCTAATGACTCCATAAAAATAATAATATCAAATCCGAATACCTTTCAACTGTGGATTATTCAATATAATTGTAAGTATCAACATCATAAACAAAATTTGTATTTTTACTTGTAATATCTAGGTCACCGCAAACTTTACTATTTTCATTTTCACTTATTTATTACAAATTGGCAATTCTTTGGCACAGTTAAGTGACTTCGTCCGAATACACTGTTAGTCTAAATGCTAAATGTTAAAATTTATTACATAATATAAGTCGAAATTAGTGCAAAGTACCACAACGTTAGCCACCCGAATTCTTATTAATTTTATCCTTATTGTTTTTTTGTGTTTTGCTAATTTATTGAAGAATCCAGAAATGTGAAAGTATGGGCTAATTTTGAGTTACTATTAGGATTGGGGGAGTATACTTTTGTTATAGTTTATTTTTTCCCCCTACTTGTCCATACAACGTATGGTATCACACTCTATGAGTGTCTTTAGGGGGAAATTCACTAAACCCCAGATATCCTAGATATCAAAAGGGTTTAGCTCTGTGGGAGCCCTTGCCAGGCCCATGGTTGGAGTCCTGGCGGCAGTTTCCCATGAATTTCCTGACCGTCCGGGCTGTTCCTAACAGGACGGCTTTTTGCAATTGTTTGTAAAGATGTTCGTCCAGACCGAGGTATTTTAGATTGTTTAATAGATGTTTTGGGACCAGTCCTGCCGTTGACATAACAATTGGTACAGTTCTTGTGTTGTTCATATCCCACTGAGTCTTTATTTGAAATTCCAAATCTCTATATTTGGTTATTTTCTCAGCTTGCTTGATATTTATATTATTATTGTTGTTAGGAATTGCTATGTCAATTAAAGTTGTTTTCCGAGATACCTTATTTATGTACCAAAACTATATCTGGTCTATTGTGAGCAACAGTCCGATCGGTCAGTATCGTGCAGTCCCAGTACAGCTTGTAGTTGTTATTTTCTAAAACAGATTCTGATTTCTATTTATAGTATGG
The DNA here is from genome assembly GCA_034190945.1 of Octodonta nipae. Taxonomy (NCBI): domain Eukaryota; kingdom Metazoa; phylum Arthropoda; class Insecta; order Coleoptera; family Chrysomelidae; genus Octodonta; species Octodonta nipae. The sequence goes on along the minus strand of CM067221.1, from coordinate 53,178,652 downwards.
TAATCTTACCGACTGTGATAATTCAAGTTTCAGTGCTAGTTCCTGGTGAAGTATTTTTGCCACAGTATCGTGTCGTTCTTTGTATTCAGTTGCAGCTAACGCTTGACAACCTCCTGTGATATGCTGGATATATTCAGATGTACGTGCATCTGTCGTTATTAATAGAAGGGTCTTTAACGATGTACTTTAGGTAGTTCTTAGTTGGAATTACTTGATCTTGGATTGTCAATATAAAGCCTTCCGTTTCAGGAAACATATGACCAGAGATCAACCAGTAGTTCGACGCTGCACTGTCGACATAATCTTGGTTGACGTCATTTATATGTCTTCCATGAAGGGGCTTCTCTTTCCATGTCAGCAGTTTCTGATCTGGGGTCTGGTGGTGTAATTGGACATGTTGTTGTGTTAGTCGCAGTGGTGTTGAGTCATCAACCTGGCACATAACTCTGTGTAGATCAGAAAATTCTGCGAGTTTCTGGAATCTAATAGTTTGCTTAGATCTTTCAATCCTCTTCCTCCTTCATACCGTGGCAAAGTTGTACGTTCGACAGAGCTCTTTGGATGGTGATTTTGAGATTTTGTTAGTAAAACTCGAACTTTTCCTTGAAATTGTTCAATGTCAGTCTTGCACCAATTAACTATACCGAAAGAGTAACTGAGCACCGAACACGCATAGGTGTTAATAGCCTGAAACAGATTTTTACTGTTTAGTTTGGTTTTCAACAGTCGTCTTACCCTTCTATAAAACTCTTTCTTCCTTTTTCATAGTCAAGTGATCAATACGTTGAGCCTGCTTTATTCCAAGGTATTTATAAGTATGACCTTCCCCCATAGATTCAATTGAGGTGCCATCTCCCATTTCGAAGTGCCCCTGCTGTATTTTGCCTTTAACTATATTAATAATTCGGCATTTGTCAAATTGCATATGGATGTCACTAGAGAACCCTTCTACTATTTTAAGCATATCATGCAGCTGTTGTTTCGTAGCTGCCATCAACTTTAAGTCGTCCATGTATAACAAATGGTTTATCTTTAATGCTTGTACGTTGTTGTGTTTGAGACTGAACCCAAAATTAGTCGAGTTCAGTTTGTTTGAGAGAGGGTTCATGGCAAGGCAGAACCACAGCGGGCTAAGAGAGTCTCCCTGGAATATACCCCTTCTAATTGGAATGGGGTCAGTTTGTTGTATATCGAACAGTTGACTTCATTCAGTGAGATTTTGGTTTGCCAGGTGGACATGGCATATTCTAAAAAGTTAATAATACAATTATTCACTTTATAGAGTTTCAGTACCTTAATAAACCAATCATGTGGAACTGAATCAAAGGCTTTTTTGTAGTCCACATATGCCATGTAGAGATTTCGACGTTTGGCGTGGGCTTGATTGCAGACAACGGAATCAATTATCAGTTGTTCTTTGCAGCCTATCGAATTTTTCGCGCATCACAATGTTTGAAAATGCGATGATTAATGCACGATGTTATGAGTTTGTATAAGGTTGGAAGGCAAGTGATTGGTCGGTACTTTGCTGTGTCCTGTGCACATAGGTTGTCCTTTGGTAAGAGGTATGTAGCACCATGCGTAAGGAAACTAGGCATCTTGTGTGGGTGGGTAATTACGTCATTTATAAAGGCTGTTAGTGTTTCGTGGGTTGCGTACAGTTTCTTTATCCAGTAATTTTGTACACCATCTGGTCCTGGTGCTTTCCAGTTATGGAGGTGCTTCATTATGTTGGATGTGTCTTCCGTTGTAAATGGTTGGTGTTGCATGGCATTACATTTCTGAAATGCAGCCTCCTCCTCATTAATCCAGCTGGCTCTGGAGTTATAGGAGATTGTTGTGGAAAGCTGTGTTTTCCAGAATTCCTCGATGTCTATTTTACTGGGGTAACTAGGGGCTTCATTATTATTGGTGTTTTTAAGTTTTCTATAAAACGCTTTTTCTGATTGTTGGAAAAGTGTGTTGTCTAGTTTCCGTTGATTACTGGTTTTGTACCTTCTCAATCGGCTTGTGTAGACGGAGAGCTTTTGTCGTAGACTGTCCAGGCACTGCTGAGATGTGATGTTTTCTCCACCCCACTGGGAGTGTATTCGGTTATTGTCCATGATATTATTGACAAGCCTTTCTATTCTGTTGTTCCTGACTCCTCGTTGGTATTCGGTCAGTCTTCCAACGTCTTTCCGAAGAGAATTGATTTTCCCTTCAAGTCGTCTTTGCCAAGGTGGTATTCGAGGTGTTTGTCTAAATTGGGAGGGTCTTGCTTTGGTGTTACTGCGACTCCAATTGTTCTGCAGATGGAAGTTCCAGCAGAGTAGATGATTGTGTGTAGCGACTCTAACGTATTAGCACCTAAAACATAGTTTGGCAAGATAAATTTGTTCATAGCCTGCAAGACGATACCCAATTGCTTAGAAGATCTTAGTTTGGGAAGAGCTGGTCTAGTCAGTGGATCTGTTCCACTATACTCTATAAGTGCTCCTTCCATTTCTGCTTGGATCTTCTCAAGCAGGTCAGCGTTGGTTGGCTGTTCTTGTTGTAGTTCTTGAGTCTCGTCAGCTCTTTGTGCTAAAGTTGTTTCAGGCTCTGGAACGATTGCATTTCGACCAAATAGTTCGCCCTCCACTTCGCTCTTTATTCTGTCCAGTTGTTCAGGCGAAATAAGGCCATTTCTCAAGTTGACACGATATTGATATGCGACTCTCTGGTAACTTGGAGCTCTGGGTACTCACGACAGAACTCTTGATGGAGTATTTGGCGATATCCAGTCTTGTCCTGGCCAAGGTTCGTAATTCTGAAATAGGTGCGCATTATAAATTCATTCATGGCGCCAGTCCATTTCACGTGCTGTCTTTTCAGTCCCGCTTGAGTGAGCGCTGGCTGTTGATCGTGCGCAACACTTTCTGTGGAGTTTTCGTTCTCATTTGACTCCGTTGGGGATGGTTACGTTGTTGTTATGACTATTGGTTGTGGTTCTTCTGGTTCTTGGGCTGTAGCTCTTTGGACGGCAGGGGCCCGCCTCCTCAGCACCCTGCCACCGACGTCCCGCATGCTGTCATGTCCAGCGCCGGCTCCAGACTTGCCCTGGCGATCCCCAGCAAGCGGCTCTTTTCCGAGGCATCTATTCCGTAGCTCCATTTTCATGGGTGGTGTCACCAATTGACCCTGGTGACCCAGGTAACTCGTACCCGTGGGGCTGTCACTTCCCAGATGAAATGATTAAACCAGAACATCCCGTGCGGGTTGTGGAGAAGGAAGGAAAGCTAGGTAGTAGGTCAGCGGACAGCTGCCCCTTTAGTCGCCTCATACGACAGGCGGTGGATACCGTGGTGTTATTCTAACCCGACCACCACACGGGATCTCATTATTATTCATTATTAATAATAATGTTATTTATTGTTATCATTCTAGTTTACTGTCTTAAATATATTGTCTGTTTAGTCGTTAATAGTATCCCCCTATTTTATTAAATAAAGAAAGAACGAGGTATGAAATATGAACTGGTTATAGTCAATGTACATATGAAGATTAATGGAGGATTTAAGTAATTGTCGTAATTGTGTAGCACTTCCATTGTCTTAATTCATATATCTCACGGTGTTATAAAATTTACAGGAATTGTTCTTATGTATCTTATATGAGTCCATTGTCATTGAAAATGTATTAGTGTTTTTCGTTATGTAAGGGCGTAGTTGTATTATTGCACGATGGTAGAAATAGCAGTTTGGAGATTTATATTTATATATATTTACACACATTTAATTTGAATTATAATAACAAAGTAGAGGGGGTCTATAGCTCAGCGGATGAAGTCGCTGCTTCGAAACTGAGTCGACTGTGACCTAGTGGGTTCGAGTCCCACCCGGCCTCTGGGTGTTTGTGGTTGTCTAGCGCATAGCGAATGTCTACAAAATTTAAACACTGGTAGCTGGCTAATAAGATCGTGAGCTCGAAGCCATCCCCGTCTCGAAAGGGATAATTTGCTGAGAAACCGGACAAACAGCTAATGTACCAAAAATCGAAAATGATAATAAATTTTGAAATTGGAGACATTTTTTAGATCTGGGGTAATTTGTTAAAGGTGATATAATGAATTAGAGGTGATATGAACCAGTATTTTCCCATAACAGGTACAAACGATTTTACTTCGAGACTCGTCCCTGTTACAAATACATCTAGTTCCACAAACTATTCCAAGCCACGCTAACATATTGCAATACGTAGAACTTCTGCTGTCTACCAACATTTTATGTAAACAATATCAGTACCATCTTAAAGAAAGAAATCAACTCATCAATTCCTATGCCTGTATTACATTCGCTATGCCTAGTAGTGATAAGTGGTAACATCGATTATTCCGAAGAAGATAGTTTAAATGATAAGTGAGATATCGTCGAAACGTCAGACTGTCTTTTCTAAGTCTAATATGTATATATATATATATATATATATATATATATATATATATATATATTATATATCAAGAAAACACCTTAAACAATTTTATATATATTTTATATTTTTCTATAACGTAAAACATACCATTTTTCTGAAAAGCGGAAAAATATGTGCAAAAATACTGGAAACATCAATGTAAATGTCAAATTTGTTTTCATAAATATCTAGATTAAATGTTAAGATATGCCATGACAGTATATCGTACAGAGTATTTGTAATGGTTTTCATTTTGATTCCTTTAAAGTCAGGTTCTTTTAGAGACGAAGTAAAGTTACTGAGCTTATAGTCGCGAGAAATGGCAGAAAATATTCCATTAGTTTATCGGAACGAAAATTTTCTATATGATGTACGGTTGTAGGTGTGTGCGTGCATGCATGGATATTAGGTGGTACATAAGCAGTTGCATACATAGAATGATGGAATTATAAGGTGGAATTGAAGGTGGTTCAAAAAATGTTGTATTGGATGGCACATAAGTAGTTGCGTATACAAGGTGATTGAAATAAGAGTGAAGCAAAACTATAGTTATACCGAGTGGATATTTGCGTTATAGGATGGAGTATAATTACAGTTATACAGAAGGCTTCAAAAAATGTTAGAAGCAGTTGATTATACAGAATGGTTGAAATATAAGGTGGAGTAGAATTACAGTTATGCAGGATGGTTAATAAAGTTATATAGTGTGGAACATAAGTAGTAGCTTATGCAAGTAAGGGAGGAGTAAAATTATATAAGCATAAGCAGTTAGGATATTTAAATTATAGGATGGGTATATAATATAATTATAGACATGGGGTCAAAAAAATTAGAAGCAGTTGCATATACTGGCTGATTGAAATAAATGGTAGAGTAAAATTATAGTCATAAAATGCGGTTCAAAAATGTGAACTTGTTCTACAAGGTAGGTAATGAGCAGTTGCATAAATGGAATACTAGACATATAAGACGAAGTAAAATCATAGGTATACAGGAATAGTTTAAACAATAGAAAAATAGAAACAGTCAATAGTGTGGAATTACACTTATACAGGGTGGTTTTAAAGATATCAGGACCGTTGCAATATTGTGTGGAGTTAAATTATAGTTGTAAAGGGTTGTTCAGAAGAAGTTATATAAGGGTGACCAATACACAAAAGTATATACAGTGTGGATGCAATATAAAGTGAATTAAAGGCACTTATAGAAAGTGGTCCAAACACTAAAACAAATAAAAAACGTTGGAAAATATAGGAAAAGAATATAAATTAGAGAGGCAGAAAGAGAGATCGAGAAAAAGACAGAGAGAAAGAGGGAGAGATAAGAATTCGCTAAAATATTCAATAGAATTGTACCTTAAATTAGTTAAAAAAGGAGATATATGCGAAAATAGTGATTGATTGCACACTGTTTCTAAACGGTTTTTATTTTAAGTCAGCTGAACTCGGTTATTTCTTAAATATAAATTATTATATATTAAGAGAGCCATTTTATGTATTATATAAATAAGGCTGTATTGTGGGATCAGCAACTGAACAAACTATTAAAAACTGCTCCTTGTTCACAATAACCTCTAAAATACATTATCAACAATAACAAACCATGATTTTCTTCGAACTGTACGTTTAAAGGTAAACTCATCACACTTATGAGTATCAGCTGAAAACAAATGGAAATGCTGTGGAACCTTTGGTGTGCCACAAATGTAAAAACACAGTTTGGACCCTAACATCAAACCTTTATTTTAAACACTAAACGTCGTTTCAACAACTCTAAATTGTTATCATCATGGAGTCAACCAAACTGTTTGGTTGACCTTGATGATGACAATTACAATTTTCTTGTACCATTTTTTTTTCAGCCACTCTCTATAATTATAATTCTACTTTGTATTTCACCAACCTTTATGAGCCACCCAATTTTTATAAACTATAATTCCACGCTATCTTAAATTTTAACCACCCTGCATAAATAACTGATTCTAACATTTTTTCAACCAATTTCATAACTATAATAACTCAAGAACATAATTCACATATCCTAACTACTAACAACACATATAGGTCGATTCCAGCATCAACCTCATTTTAGTTGACAAACTGCATATTACAATTATTGACAGTTGCTCTTGCGTACTTATGATAGTGTGGGAATTTAAAAAAATATACTATACTCGTATACCCCATTTAGGTTTCAAACATTTTTAAATAAAACTCTTAACAATATTTTATTTTTTAAAGATAAAATTGATAGGTACATGAATTGCATAATTACCTAATTTTGTTACTTTAAATGTAATGAATTTTAATATAAACTTTTGATATCAATAACTGATCTCTTGAATGATATTTTTCGTTAAGCCGACAGTGTAAAAGAATATTTTCTCGCTTCTGGCTCGGTGGTGATTAAAAAGTGTGTTATTGATGAATACAATGACGCAAAATTTGCGGGAAAATAGTGTGGCTATGATAGTAAAAAATCGTTTTCCATTTTCCAAAAAAAAAAACATGTTTTGGTGCAATTTTCTGGCTTTTGGCTTGTTGACCAAACGAAAGCTGTGATGCAATCAATCATCAAAATGCGATAGCCATAAATGGCACCTGTTGCTAAAGGTTTGAAATAAGGACGAGATCCTGTAAGAAAACGTTACAATGTGCTGTGATTTTCTCGCTTCTGGCAATCGGAAGTATGAAACTTGACATAGTGAGTAGTCCATAAAAAATGCCATAAGGTTTGTTAGTGGCTAAGTAAGGTTAAGATCGGAAAATTTTGCAGAAAATTTCAACGTTTTTTTCCGTCATTTTGTTTCTTCTGGCTTGAATTATATGATCTTTATCATGAGTTGAACGAGACAGTGTAATTGCTATGAATGTTGGTCGTGGCCGAACCGAAGCCAGAAGTCCCGAACATGCAAAAAAGGAAATGAAAATTGCCACCATTTTGTCTGGCATGCATTTGGCATACGACTCAAGGATTTTATTATAAAATTACAAAAAAATTAAAATAGTCCGCCATTTTGATTTTCACGCCATTTTCAAAAGGCAGAAGTGTCGGATATGGCCTTCAAATAGAAAATAATTTAATAAATTGGAAATAAATTATAGGAATAGTCGTGGTTAGTTTACGATAAACTTTCTGGGTTTTTCATTTTTATATTATTTTCCGTACTTAAAGACCGTACGACTAAGAACAATTGAATATATATGTATATGTATATATATATATATATATATATATATATATATATATATATGTATATGTTAGAACATGTTCTAAGAAAGTCTAAACCACCCAAAAGGAACCTGTCTACAGAAGAAAATGAGGCCTTGAAACAACTTCGCCTCAACAAGGACATTGTCATTCTACCTGCTGATAAAGGAAATGCGACTGTAATTTTAGATACAGCGGATTATTCAAACAAAATTCAAACATTGCTACAAGATCCAGCATATAAACAAATTACTACTGACCCAACAACTTATCTGGAGAAAACAACCAAGGCCAAAATCCAAGCAAGTAGGATCAACAAAAATCTCTAATTGCAACTCATTCCGCGTGAAAAGTCATCGAGATGTCCGAAATTCTATGGGTTGCCAAAAGTACAGAAAGAAGGTGCACCTTTGAGGCCAATAGTAAGTTCAATTGGATCCCCAACACAACAGCTAGCCAAATACCTGGCCCAACAACTTCAACCGTTTGCAGAAGGGGCAGACTCATATGTCAAAAATTTCATCGAAATACTTAGAAAAACGGTTTTACAACCTGAGTGTATTCTTGTCAGTTTTGACGTAGTGTCCCTTTTCACCAACATCCCTATTGTATGGAGTTATTTACAATTCGGAAAGTCTAAAAGTGGCATTACCTATATCTTTGTCATTTTGTTGCCAAATAAAAGCTCAAAACTTTCGTAATATGAATTACGTCATAATTATTTTAATCGCATTAATTTGTGCATTTTTTGAGGCATTGAGAGATCACTTCTTGTCAGTATTAAGATATGATGACTTTTATGTTTTTTTGGGCAATAACACCACAAAAGAAATAAAACGACGTAAATTGCAGAAATACCAAACGTTTCAAAGTCTATTCTGACTACGTTGTCAATGGCTTTATATTTATTGATGTAGATTGCAAAATGAAAATTTGATTTATGACATTTAAAATTGACATTAGAAAATTTGTTGTTTTTAGATATAGAGGTAGCACAAAAAATTCTAAAGATCATGAATTATAGTTAACCAGCTTTCAAATTTCTAATTGAAGTACTATTTACCACGCCAATGGCGTGGTAATTTAGTGATTCTTCCAAGCTTGAAATTTTCATAAAAACTAGAAAACTAGAATTCGACTTCCTGAATCTATTTTCAGATAGTTGTACCAAAGATCCCCATTGGAAAAATGAAAAATTACGATTTACCACTTTTTTTAGAGACATTTAAAAATTATCATTCTTTTCAACAATAAATAGAAAAATTTCTTTATCTGAAAATTCTTTAAACAAAAGACGTAAATAATTAAAGAACATTATTTTCAGGTAGTTTTAACTGATAAGAAAACGAATAACAGAGGTATTGGAAAAACATTATATATTTTTGACTTTTAAATTTTTTTAACACTTATAAAAAGGTGGAATATCATTTTTTTAAATTTTTCCGACGGGATCTTTCCTGTGACTCTCAGAGACTAGACTCATTAAGTGAAAAAAATCGGAGTTTTTTCGTTTAACACTTATCCAGGGTTTTATAATTTCCAACTTGCAAAGTCAAGTAATTAACAAAAGTCTATACTAGTCCATATTCATGTAAAATCATAATATGGCAATTTAAAATTTTCGGAAAAACTCATTTTTCAACGGATTATTGTTTTTCCCTTTATATATCTAAATACTACCTATTTTTTTTCGTTTCACCCTAGGTGCACGCGAACGATAGATGACCCAATTTAAAATTATAAATGTTGGTGGTAGAGTTCCTAGAATTAGGAATTATGAGGGAATTTTCTGCTACTTAAGAAGCTTTCTTTGGCATGCTGACTAGATTAGTATATTCATTTCACACAACGTAGTTTATAAAAATACAGAAAAAAAATTCTGATAGCACCTTGGTACAAATTGCTCGTTTTCTATTGATTTAGAGAGAACAAACCTGTTTAATTGAAGGCTTGTTTCTTGAATTTCCCCAAATGTTACAACATATTTAAGTAAACTATTAATAGTTATGTTTCTGACTATGCAACTTTACCAGCACAAATGTGGACTATTTATTCCGAAAATTTAAGTTCATATGTATGTCGAAGAAAGCTCAGTTTAATACCACAGTTAAAAACAACAGTATACAATTGCCCTTTCATGTAAAAATGCCAAATATAGGAAACGATAAGATAATACAAGTAATTTAACTGGTTTATGTAAAAATTAGTCTAGCATTAATTTTATGCAAATTGTCAGGGAATAAGTACATCTATTTTTTATGGTTAATACTATGTAGTCTATGTATCACATTTGGGTGTGTGAGAATGTTTGATGTGCTTTTTCAAAAGTTAATGCATAAGATAAGTGGATAATTTTTTTAAAACTGTTCCAAAAATAATCATTTTTTGCGAATAATACAAAACTAATTCAATCAAAACATATTTGTTCCGTACAATTTCTTACAGCCGATTTAAACAAATATTTATCAATTCCGCAGTATATATTTAATATGTGTCAAACATTTTGGTCCTAAATTTATATTTTGTTGCAATTTCCAATGAACTTAAACAATTAAAGCATTGTACTTTAAAAATATAGGTACAGGCTTTTATTCTCACGTATGGTAAAAATAAATTAAATCAGTTCATATAAAAACTAGAATCATATAGACAACCAAGAAAAAAGCTTACTTACCTCACTGTAATTTTTGAATATACACCCAAACTTTTACTGTTCACACTTAATGCAATGGTCGTTTGCATAAAGTACAGTAAAACTAAACTTAGGTACTATTTCGGCTAACTTATAACAATACTGGTAAATTAATAAGGACAACCCCCTATTATATAAATGTGTCCCTAAAGTATCTCTAAGTACATTAAAAAATTCACAATTATACTTATACCACTATGGTCAGTAGGCCTTAATAACCAAGAAAATCCCTAAAACATATTAAGTAAATTATTGTCAATCCGGCAACGTCGCTCGCGTTCGAAGCAGATTCACTCTTAGCGCGAATAATAAAGGAATGACTACGCCGACAAAAAAATAAACACCTGTGTTTTTGTATTGACTGATGATATTGACCTTAGAATTAAATAAAAATGTATGAAATATTTTGTTGAAAATATTTACGTTTTTAATACAAGGTATTGCAATTAGAATTTGTATTTGGCGGTTTCTGTATATGTAGTTTTTTACCAGTTAAATTATTCGAAGAGTCATTATTACTGATTTAATTAATATTATTTATATTAGACAAGTAAATATGTAATCCTACTTACCGAATTTATTATAATGATAGAACTGAGTTGAAAGAACGGATTATTCACAGCAAATGTTCAAAATGCCCACCATTACTATCGACACAAGCACGACACCGTTTAATCCAATTTTCACGTATGCGAGAAAAAATTCCTGGAATATTTCGGATTTCGTCAGCAGCGTCAAAAATGCGTTGTCTAAGGTCATTCTCGTCAATAATTGGAGTCGTGTAAACCTTACTTTTCATGTGTCCCCATAAGTAGAAATCTAAAGGATTGAGATCAGGAGATCTTGCTGGCCAACGTATATGTCCGTTTCGATCAATCCAACGACGGGGAAATGTTCTATTTAAGAAGTCGACAACTAGATGACTTGCATGGGCAGGTGCTCCGTCATGTAAGTACCACATATTGGAACGTGGTTGTAGGTTCACTTCATCTAACAAATCTGGTAGCGTGTTGTTCAAAAAATAAAGGTAATTCTCACCTGTCAAACGTGCAGGCAGTATAAATGGCCCAACCAAGTAATCACCAACTATTCCACGTTAACTGAGAATTGGTGTTGTAATACTGACTGGCGTATTTCGTGCGGATTTAACTCAGACCACGAATGCGTATTATGAAAATTTATTATACCATTCCTATTAAAACTTGCTTGATCTGTTGTTAAAATATTGTTCACAAAATTAGGAAATTGTCGATGTTTTCTGAGGAACCAACGACAGAAATTGAGTCTTGGTTGAAAATCATCAATTGATAGCCCTTGAACCCGCTGCATGTGATATGTATAGAGCAATTGTTCCCGTAATGTTCTATGAACAACAGTGTGAGAAATTTGTAGCTCACTTCCAATACTCCGTGTGCTACGATATGGGTTGATATCGATAAGGTCTAGTATTTGATCCTCAGCAGCTAAGATACGATTATGTCGCTGTGGTCCGCGATTGTTTATTTGTGGTATTACACTACCTGTTTCCAGAAGCCTCTGCGAAACAGCTACGAATGTCCTAGCATTGGGCAGGCGTCTGTTTGGAAACCTTTCCCTGTATAACATTCTTGCTATTCTGCAATTACGTCTGCTTTCCCCATAAATTAAGAGCATGTCATGTCTTTCCCTAATTGTATAATCGGCCATTATTTATCACAAATAAATACTGTCGCACTATTCTTAATTTTCGAACTTACACACTAATCACAACCGATTTTATTTATTTAAAAAATATATTAAATGGAAAGCAAACCACAAAGTCTACATCAAATAGATATCATTCAAATCACTTTACCGTTTATCTATTCTTATTTACAAGAATCGAAATCGCAAAAAACAATCGTAACTCTCAGTCGTCGTTAAAGTAAAGAATGTAGTAAATAAGTTGGTCTGTATGCCACGTTGCCATATCTATTCGGAGAAACTTACACTAAATTATAAAAGCATATTTCGAGTTTAAGTAACCAATTTTCATTTTTAATGTGGCTGTTAAAGATGTATAAGCTATTGAGTATTTACATATTTAGATTTACCGACATTTTGAAATCGAAATTATTGTATTATTCACTGTAGCAAGGGCTACATAAGATCTAACTTTATGTGTTCTTTTTGGCAAAACTATAGTTTATTTTAGAAAATGTTATAAAGCTTTTTGATTTGTTTTTGCCTGAAGTATTGTTCTTCAAAATCTTTGCACTCAAACCGTTTACACCCTGTATATTTCTGGCTTTCTTAACTTAAGAAACTGTAAATGAGAGCCCTAATTTGATTAAAAACTTTTTGGGGGTCATATCTCTTGAAGCAAATCCATTACCTATAATGCTTTCAGATATTCTTCAGAATCCATCTCAAAAAATAGTAGATACAGTTTTTTCTGCATGGTTATGTACCATGCAGAAGAAACTGTAGGGTTTATTTACCTCTGCAAATTTTTTATCCGATTTTGTAAATTCGGCTCTTCTCACAGTTGTCTTGCACCTTTCTCCATTCTGTCACATCAATGTGTGTTTAGAACGTTTTCTTGATTGCTTTTTTCGAAATCTGTTTCTTTGGGTTTAAAATGAACTTTATTTGGAATCATCAATTTTGTATCAACTCATTATTAAACACATTCCAGTTTTTAATTTTTTTTCTCAAAACACTATAACTTTTACCACTCGCAATCTTTCTAAATATTCAATAAAAAAGCAACAGGTACTTGACGTCATGCTCGGGTAGATTTTTTACTGTCTAGGAGTTCTTAACTCACTTTGACCGATAATTTTCCTTATCTCGTTAATTAATGGAAACACTACATTTTCAAAACTAGAACAAAATAAAAGAGTATAGTTTAAATTTGAGATTAACTCCACATTAATAAAAATCCGGGGTACGACTGTAGAATTACAATTAAAAACCGAAATATTTGTAATTTCTGTTATTACAGTTATGAAACTGCATTTAAATTAGCAATTCCTGGAGTAGATAAAATATACAAGAGAGAAATTGTGAAAAATAAATCATTAGTTATATTAAATCACAATAAAAAATATACCCCAAAACTTTATTGGAGTATCCGATTCAATATTAGTTTTATTAATATTATAATTTGTGGGTACACAATTAAATATATCTTAATTACTGTAATAAGTTTTTAGCTCTCAATGATGTAACAAGTCATACATTAGCTTTCCCACTGATAGTATACTATTTGAAATTTGTATTATACTAAATAATTAAGTTGTAATCTTGTTGAGCTCTGGCCTCAATATTTAGAATGATTGCATTTGTATTGATATCATTTGAAATCAGCATTATTTATCTATCAATGTATAGATTAAAACATTGCACTCAGAATTACGTTTTATATCTTTGACTTCCTCGACTTATATTTCTATTATATTATATATTCAATTTTTAGTTTTAAAAATATTTTATCCAGATACTGTTATACATTTCATTTAAATAAAAATTATGCCCATAAAAATAAAATTCTAATAAATAAATGCATATCTCAAATATTTAAAATGTGATATTTAAATCAAATCAATTGAATTATTATGAAAATAATATACGTAATTAGAAGTTTTTGACAGGTATTCCGAATTTTTTAATTTATTTTTTAAGGAATAAATGCCATTTTAATCGACTTCGTTTTCCAGTAAATCGGGGAAATCAATTATTAAGATACTGCAATTCAATCAATCTTCACTGATTTGTCTAGAACGGCACAATCAATTTGAATATGTTAAATTGTACTCTAAGATATATTTTTCTACAAGGTAAAATCGGATAAAATATGTGCAAAAAAAAACGGTAAACGTCTAAATAAATGTCAAATAAAGTTTCTACCTAAATCTCTAAAATTAAATGTTAATATGTCATAAAAGAATATTGATTATACAGGGTGTTTGTAACAGTTCTCATTTTGATTTATTTGAAGTCAGTTCTGCTTTAAAAGCAAATTATAAATTGTAATTTATTGAGATGGATTCAGAGGTGATTCCATACGTCTTTCTATAACGTAAAATACACTATTTTCAGCAACTCGGAAGCATGAAGGAAAAACTCTGTAAATGTTAAATTTCATACTCAAATGTGCAGATTTTAAAGATAAGATAGGTCAAGAACTCATTATTGATTGCACAGGATGTTTAAAATGTTTTAGTTTTGATTCCTTTGAAGTCAGTTCTTTTTAAATATAAATTGTAAATAAATTTAATACATGATCATGTGAGCTCATGCTATTCAGCCTAAATAAGTTGCATGAATATGTGGTTTGAACGATATTTTTTATTTCTAAAAAGGTAGGTACCAGCTAAAAATATACATAAGGCCGATGGATATCTAGTGTAACGGAGTAGAGTGCACTAGGTAGAAGGAAATGTAATGGACCAATCTTAGAGAGACAAAGTGGATGATGTAATGGACAGGGGCGTACCCAGCTTTTGGTTTAGGGAGGGCCAAATTTAAAAAAAATGTCCTCGAGGGGGGCAAATCGGCAAAAAAATTTCCTAGAAAGAGGGACAATTTCATTAATTTTATTGGTCCAGGGTGATTCAAGTCAGAATATTTATAGGAAGGTTTAATGGCTCACATTAGGTTTTTCTGGTCTAGAGGAATGGGGGGGCAGCGGGATAGAGATATGCAAGAGAAAGGGACAGATGAAAGCAAGAACTGAACAAAGCAAGGCAGGATTGGCTGGAGAATTCTGAATACATACAGTCCTTTTACGTTTTAAATATGTACGAATAGAATGTTAAATTGATTTAAATATAACCGTGACCTCGTGTATTCAGCAGCAAGATCTGGCTCTCACGAGTATGCAACATGATAATTTCAGTCTAGACAACACAGTTTTGTACTCTACATCAAACCTTTATTTTCATACTCAACGTCGATTCAACTGCTAAGCTATTATCTTTATTGAATTATTACCCAGACCAGATTATTAAAAATCTATGCTTTAATAGGTTTAAAATAATTGTTACACATAATATTTATTTCTCAGCGAATCCCACTAATCATACTTCAGGTTTAATATGAATTCTTTAATCTATCATTGCATATAGTTTTCATCCATTTAAGCTGGTAGGTCTTATAAACATTGAGCATTACGTATATCTACAAGATCCAACAAAACGCTAGGTCTGATTACATACTGAGACCAAGTTTATGATTCTATATCGCAAAAAAGGTACAAATAATTACCAACAATAGATCTAGTTTGAATACTAGTGCTTAAGTGTATTACACAATATATGAAGACGATACTAAGCTCAGGCATTCATAAAAGATCGTTGCGACAGAAACTTAACTGTATAAGTTATAGGAGTTAAGACATTATATAAGTAAGCTGTACAGATTCACATTTAGTTCAACTTATTATAAACGAACATCAATTTTTAGTTGTTGAGCCCACGCCGCTGTTTGAACACTTGTACGTATTCTTCAATAAGTGAGTGGTAATGTACCTTAGTGTAATTAAAACAGAAAATTGTGAACCTCAAGAACGTGTAGTAAAATGTGTGGATTTAGAAATAATTAATTCTTAACCACACGTACTTGGCGTTGAATCATCAAAAATCTGGTAGAGATAAAAATAAATGTCATTGTTATTTAGACTTTAGAATGTCAAGGTGTTTTTACTTTAATCAAATGTTTATTAGCTATTTTTAATTTTATTCACTATAAATACACTTCTTATCCAGTAGATGAACGTACATTCTACAAGTGTCAACATATATTTAGACTTTGTACTATAATTTCGTCTTATCTTACTATCTACGCCTAAATATTCTTTTTGATTCAGTTATTAGAAAACTACAATTATTTTTATCTATTTTATATCAATATCCTTCAAATACCTCATTTGCGTAAGATCTAATTATTTAATTGAATTTACAACTTTAAAATGATTTTATTGTGTACAAGAAAATAAACTGCAGCATTTCCTTTTTATATTGTATAAAATCAGTGTTTGTGTTTTATATTTTTAAAATTATAATATACAATTCGAAATTATGAAAACTTACAAAGTTAATTGGTAGTAATTAATTTACATTCGAGAAGTAAAAGTCGTCGTGCAATTATTTTAATTAATTCGGATACTGGAAAGAGCATAGAAATATTATATATTAATTTTGAATGGTACCTGACGTGCTAATAAACACAATAATACAAATCTGTCTCCTCAGCGTAATTGTTTTGTAGCCTTACTTTAAATGAATGAATCTCGTCCAATAAAAAATGCTAACAACAAACAACCTAAAAAGTCATCGGAATATCAAATACACGTACTTCAACCAAATAAAAGTGTATGTCTTCGAGGAAACTCCAATACAGAACTGATAAATACCAAAGGTCGTTTCCAATTGCAATGTAATCTAAGCACCAACTGAACGATGGTTTTGGCGTTAATTATATTAGAAATGATCGCTAACTTCCTCATAGAGTAATTTATTTAGAAGAAAAAATGCCTTATTATTAAAGTTTTCAGACGTCACACCAACTTGGATGTCTTGCATAAAACAACGCACGGTTGTATCACAGCATTAATACCAAGGCAACGACAATTGATTTCTTGGTAGTAAATCTAATAATATTATGCAATCTTTGTGTGAATGAATCTCCAACTTATCTCTGAAACGTCTTTAACGATAAAAATAATCTTGGAAAGTATTAGGAAACATTTTATTTTTAAAATGGCATTTCTTCAAAGAATAAAGTACTCAACTTTGCCCACTTTTAAACGTTTCCGTTTCTCCTTTCGTTTCCAAAATCCGGTACTAACTAAATATGTGTAAAAATAAATATAGTACCAGAGCAAGAAAACATAGTTTAATATAAGGGGTGTTCCTAACCGACGTAAAACCGATAAGCAACCGGTAATTGTATTGCGCCTAACAATATTGTAAACGGTAACTCGTCACCGCGCACGAAGATTATCGATTGTGTATCGGTAATTCGTTTTGTTGGAACGAACCTATATTTAGGCAAAAGCAAATCCTGCACCCGGAATGGTCTTGGTTTATATCGTATTTTTTATATATGAAAATAAACCAATAAATCTTTCGTAATATGTTTGTAGACTTATAAATAAATGTAAATAAATGTGTATATATATATATATATATATATATATATATATATATATATATATATATATATATGATGTGTGCGTGTGTGTGTGTGTGTAAGGTGGTTTCCGGGAATTCACCCGCGTAGTTGATAACTGATCCCTGCCGGGATCGATGGTAAAATGACGACTTTTCGGCAGAGTCACATCTGCCCTCTTCAGGTCGATTCGCATAATTCTCGTAGCCTCCTGCTTTCGAATACAGTATTCGAGTAACTAGAAGCGAAAGCAGAAGGTAGGGATCAGTTATCAACTACGCGGATGAATTCCCGGAAACCACCTAACACATTTAGTGCCCGCTAAAACTATATATATATGAACAAGGCTATGTTCCGGGTGAGAACCGCGTCTGAATTTATTATATACTCGACGTTTCGACTCCTGCTTTGGAGCTATTATCAAGAGACAAAAGTGAAAAAGAGCTACTCCCCAAGAGTCACTAGGTAACTGAACTGAATTTGAGTCTGCTCTGCTTCTTTTATTTATAATTAGCGGTGGGTTGGAAGGGGATATCACGTGATGAAGGGGCTGTGTTGTGATTGGTTGGGTGTAGGTGGGCGTGTCTGCTTTGTTTAATCTGGCAATAACGGAGGTCCATGCTGTGGGTAGGCGAGAGCTGTCATCGCGTCGGTTTCGCCACCGGGGTCTTTTCTCTATTTCTATAGCTTCGCAAATAGTAGATGCCCTAAGGAAGTTAAGAGAACGATAGTCCTACTGTCCTCGAAGTTGATAGAGTGCCCTGTTTGAATATGATGATGCGCGAGAGCTGAAGTCAGATTTTTTTTGCGAACTGACAAAGAATGTTCATATACTCGATGGTTGACGCGCCTATTGGTACGACCGATGTAGCTTTGTGAGCAACCGCGACATTGAATTTCGTAAATTGATCCTCGTTAGGTACTTTATCTTTAGGCTGACAACGGTGACAAAGGTAACGCGACTGTAATTCTCAACACTAAGGACTATATTCACAAGATGAAATTGCTACTCCACACTCCAGACTACTAAATAATTAACAACAATCCGACTACTTACTGAGAGAAAAAGACGAAGGAAATCATCAACACAACACATTCCCATTGACGTCAAGAAGGCCATCATTCCTCGTGAAAAAGCTTCTAAAATTTCCAAAATTTACAGACTATCCAAGATTCATTGTCAGTTCGGTACAAACCGCGACCCAAGAATTAGCCCGGGACTTAGCCAAAACCCTTCAACCTCTAGCCGAAAAAGCATCCTCACACGTAAATAACTCTTCTTCCTTTCTAGATACGTTAGGCGCTTGTAGAATTTCACAATATGATATCCTGGTTAGCTTCGATGTTGTATCTCTCTTCACCAATGTCCCCATTTCAGAAACGTTAGATATTCTAAAGATTAAACACAATATCTCTTCTGACATCATCAAACTGGTACAGCACTGTTCTTCTAACACATGTTTGTCATTTCAAAACACTCTGTTCAAACAAGTATGTGGGGCCCCGATGGGTTCACCTCTTTCTCCAGTGCTTGCTAACATTTTCATGGAACAAATCGAGACCCAGGCTTTAAACTCTCTAATTTAAAACCTTCATGCGGGCTTAGATATGTTGATGACACTTTTGTCATTTGGCCTCATGGCAGAGATTGGCCTTCTTTCTACACCTCAATGGTATACATTCTAACATTAAATTTACATTGGATCTTAGATCTATTCGCTTAACAGACATTAACATAGACAAAACGAACTTAATAATCTTCAACAAATCCTTCGACAAAACGGTTATCATCCAGACAACATTACACACATATTTCGTCAATCGCAACAACCCCCGAGTACACCAACACCATCAGAAACAGACCAACAACACCGGAAAGCCTTCCTTCCGTACATTCGTGGAGTCACTGACAAAAAAGGATGGATCCTGCATCGACATCAAATAAAGACAGTCTTCAACACCAGTCAAACTATAGCTAACTTAACCGGGAACCCTAAAGATAAATTACCTAATTAGGATCAAGGAATTTACGAAATTCTATGTCGCAATTGCTCACAAATAGGCGCGTCAACCATCGACTATATGAACATTCTTTGTCAGTTCGCAAAAAAAGATCTGACTTCAGCTCTCGCGCATCATCATATTGAAACAGGGCACTCTATCAACTTCCAGGACAGATTCTAGAAAAACGTGACAAGAAGGAGAAACAACAACAAGAAGAAATTCAACAAAGGTTAGTAAAATCTTTTGACGAAAAACGTAAAATAGAATTAGAAAATCTTGTCACTACGATGAAAAGCGAACAACAAAATCTAGTTTCCACGATGGAAAGTGAACAACATAATTTAATTGAAGGATTGTTCTCGAAATTTGAAGAAAAACAAGGCAAAACGGAAGAAAAAAGACAACTGCAATTTGAACAATTAATGCCAATAGTATCCCAAGTTAATGAAACAGTTAATGAAAGAATGCAAATAGTTGAGTCAGATATAAAAGAGATAAATGATGACATTAAGACCATAAAAAATATCGTGAATACTCTTGAAACAAAAGTAGATGATCTCGATTCTATCCAAAACCAGGTAAAATTTGAAATCAGTTCAATTCAAGAGACAGTTCAAGATGAAATCAGTTCCATCAAGCAAACAGTACACAGTGAAGTACAAGATAAAATCAGTGCCATCCAAAATAAACTAGAAACAGAAATTAAAAAAATGCAACAGGACTTACAGCGAGGAAAATACCAGAACACCGTGAGTACCAAAGGTTCCGTTAGTAAACCACCCACATTTGATGGCAGTTCATCTTGGCTCATGTATAAATGGCAATTTGAAGCAATGGCTACAGCTTATGGATGGGATAACCAAGAAAAATCTACTTCTCTGGTAATTTCGTTAAGAGGTCCGGCCCTAGAACTCCTCCAAAGCATTCCAGTCGATGAACAAGACAATTTCAACAAGATCATCGCCATCCTAGACAAACGATACGACAATAAAGCCATATGAGCCACATGATCTTTTTGTCTTTTGTCTTCCAATACTGCTTGTTCTTTTTCTTGGGCCTTCATGGCCTCTTCTAATTTGGCACCAAGCTTATTCAGTATCTCCTTACCTTACTTATCCATTTCTTTCTTGGGGTCTTGTATTCACAATTAACAGTTTCTTTTCGAACACCAATTGCTACGGATCCCGTGGGTTCAATTAATTAAACCTGTTGTCCAATTAATACTGCTTAATTAACGATGAAAATAAATCTGTAACCCATAGATAAGAAGTTCAATTAAATTTATTGACACATATAACCACACATCATACAATAACACAAAATACAATTCACACTGACGTTTGCTTTGAGCATATACTTTACTACGGCTGTTTTCCAATTAGCGCACAATTGAGCACAGTGCGGCACAGTGCTAAGCACTGAGTGTTCCAATTACAGCACTCGCTCGCACAAATGAGCACAAAAAATAACTGTGCCTTTGGGATGTTTTATGTAGGTTTACTAAGTAAACATAAAACTGTATCTCATAAAACATGAAGTATGTTCCAATTAACGTCCGAAAATTACAGTACAGGGAGACACAAAAACACTTTGTGCTCTAGTAATTGGAAAACAGCCATTATTGAATTATTCTGTAAATAATTTACATAAACATAAACGTCAATTGATAACCTATGAGTAATACACATTTAACCTTATGGTGATCAGTGTACTCTACCGGTTGGTTTAAAAAAAATATGTTCCAATTAACGTCCTAAAATTGCCGCACTGTGCGGCACAAAATTACTTTCTGTTCTGGTAATTGGAAACAGCCTACTTATCGATACCATAGAGGTATTATACTGTAGAGCAAGTGAAGTAGCGAAATTCATGTAATAGCAATAGAAAGAGAGAGAGAGAGAGAGAATAAGCGGGTCGTTCCTGATTGGTCAGTGTCAGTGGTGACGCCTACTATTGGTAGGGTAGAGATATAGCAAGCGCACCCTGATATTGTCTTTATCTTTCTATTGTTATTGCTTATTACACTGCCACTTACAGTAACGCCCATACCTAATTCACTCTACAGTATAATACCTCTATGAGCGATACTCAACTGAACTTATGACAAGACTAACTTCTAATCTTGGGTTTTTGGGACCGTTGAGAAATAATTAGATTTTAGTTTGTCATAAGAATTACAATATTTTATTTTACATTTCGACCATTTTCAGTTTTTTTTTCAAACAAACCTATTTTTTCCTCTCTGTAGATAATTAATGATTTCACATGATTTTACAAACGCTAAAAACAGATTTTTTTCTTTTATGAGAACAGTTATTTGAATCATTGGATGTAGTCACGTAATTTTATTTTATTTTATTCATTTCTTTAAGAGGTCCAGCATTATAACCTCAGTGGAATAAAATTCCACTGCAATGCTGCGGTTATGACGAAAAGGTCGCTCCTTGTACTAATAAGCCGCAGGGAGCTCGGTGTTTGTAGTCCCAATTGGGCTATTCTCGTTAAATATTTCAAAGTGTTTTGGTTGCTTTAGTATAATACTAACTAATCCGTCCCACCTTCGCACGGGTTAGACAAATGGGAGTATTTGACGCATTTATCTTGAAGATTTTTGCATCTGGTAATTTTCACATCCAATACATTATATGGCTACAACGATTTCTAAAAATACATTATTTTGGGATTTAATATGAAGAGCTACACATATTTGATTTTGATTTTTGATATTTAATATTGCGTTTTCCATATTATTTTTTTTTTGTTACATGCATTTTCACGGCAATCTTTCACATTTTTTATCTTTTTGATATATGTTTTGGCATTTGAGACATGTTTCACATTTTCGATAACAATGAAATTTTCTTTGACAAGGGAAGGGAGAGGTCGCGTAATGTTGGCATGTAAAGTGTGCCGTTTGAGCACCAATTTCTTATAAATTAAATCATTCTATACTTTCCCGTAAAACGTAATTTATCGTTGTTACTTTTACACTTGTATGCCACATAATAAACTACGCTAACAATGCAAGTATTGAATGCTCCTTCATTCAGAAATCACAAGTTATTCATTTAACAAATTAAGGCCATTCCGCCTAAAAATCGGCACACTTTCATATTATTAATATTTTTGACATTTTCTAGGTTTGCCAGTTAGACAGTTTCGACATTTTCTTTCAATAAGAGATATTTCGCCAAATTTCACATTAATTCTCTATTAATTTAAAGAATCAATATCATAATTCTCATATCTGTATTATTTTCGGTTCCCAAGAAATATTGATATTTTGTTAAAAAACACTCCACTTACCCCTATCGGAAAACTGAATTTTCACATAAAGGTAAAATCCGCTTCTATTTATTTTAGAAGAATATATATATATATATATATATATATATATATATATATACATATACATAACAAGGTTTATACTTGTATTACTTTCTATTTAGAAGATATTGAATATATCCGTATAAAATAGTGACTCCCGTTTCCCCCATTTAATATTTCAATTTTCGCAAAAAGTTAAAAACCGTTTCTATTTACTTTAGAGGACTACATATATTATAAGAGTCATATGCATATGTATACCAAGTCCAACTGAGTGGAAAAACGCAAAAATCCGGGGAAAGCCTTCAAGAATTCGAAGCAGAGATTAGACGGTTAGTTCACTTGTCCTACCCAGACCTGCCAGAGGAAACGAAAGACCAGTTGGCCACACAGCGTTTCATAAACGGCCTCAGAGATGTGAAAGTTCAAAGAAATTTAAGACTGAGTGGCGTCAAGAAGAGTAATGAAGCTCTACTTCGGGCTTTGGAAGTAGAGGTCGTCATGAACATGTCCAAGCCGAGGGTCCGAGCAGTTTCCTTTAACCAGGAAGAATCAGAGTCACCATTTCAAGCGCTGCTGGCTGGTCTGAACAAAATATTAGAACGGTCACAAAGAACTGGCACCAGAGGGGCATGTTACCGCTGCGGACGGACAGGACACTTCCAACGTGACTGCCGAGTAAGGCTACCGGAACGATCACCAACCAGGGGTAGCTAACAAACCGACCTTACGAACCAGGGAAACTCCAACCAGTCAGCATAAGGGGGCGAATGCTGACTCTCCCTCCACCAGCCCCCAGGACAGTATCCATCCGGGGATTTTGCCGAGATAGCGGCAGCCTAGTCATCAGAGGCACCATCAATGGGCGAGCAGTTACCATCACCATCAGAAATTCGGCCAGTTACCAATAACATCCAGCTCAAAACAGTCACCGGCGAGTCCATGTCAATACAGGGTGAGGCACATGTCGTGCTACAGATAGGGGACAACATGATCCGGCATAGGGTCCTGGTAGCGAATATTGAGGACGATTTTATACTGGGTATGGATCTAATTAGCCAGCATGAATTTATGTTCGACCCGAGATATGATGTTCTTCGGTTCCTAAATGAGGAATTTGTATTGACACGGCCCGTCAACAGTTCAGTCATCTCCATAAAAATTGTGGCAAAATCTTCAGCTAGAATTCCCGGTCGAACGGAACAGATTATTCATGGGCAGCTAGACAGCAATCCTGGGAGCTGCGTTGGAATGGTGGAGCCTGTACACTCAGCTCATGACTACTTAGTTGGACGGGCTATAGTTAAAACCGGACGAGATATACCAATCAGAGTCTTGAATTTGTTCAACAACGACATCAGATTTGCCAATGGTCAAGAGATAGCTTGTTTCGAGCCAGTAGAGACCATAATCATTTGCGAAGAAGAGTACCAGACATCGGTGAAGGAGATAGGGCCTAGTAAAGAGTTCCTACAACAGTGTGCTGACCATTGGACACACCTGACACCAGAGAACCAGAAGAAAGCCAAGTAATTAATCACAAAGCACTGGCAAATTTTTAACAGTCAAGATGGAACCACCGGTCGCACCAACATCATCCAGCATCGAATAGATACCGGAAAGGCTCAACCCATCAAAATACCACCTAGACGACTACCATTGGGGCAACAACAGGCAGTCGAGGAAAACATTGAGTCCATGTTACAAAATGGAGTTATTGAGCCATCCATCAGCCCATGGTCTGCTCCCGTAGTGCAAGTTAAAAAGAAGGATGGAACCACCCGATTTTGCGTGGATTACAGAAAGCTGAATGATGTCACGAAGAAAGACAGCTATCCACTACCCCCAATCGATGACACTTTGACCACACTAGCAGGCTCCCGTTGGTTCTCTACACTAGACCTAAAAAGTGGATATTGGCAGGTTGGTCTACACGCAAACGATAGAGAGAAGATAGCATTCTCCACCAGTAAAGGGCTGTTTCAGTTCACGGTCATGCCCTTTGGATTATGTAATGCACCCGCTACATTTGAGAGGCTAATGGAATACGTACTAAGCGGGTCAACATGGAGGACGTGCTTAGTATACCTCGACGACATTCTAGTCATGGGTCAGACATTCGACGACCATCTGAAGAACCTGGGCGAAGTATTCTCCAGAATTAATAACGCCAACCTGAGACTCAATCCGAAGAAGTGTTCCTTGTTCCAAAAAGAAGTAGAGTTTTTGGGCCACGTAGTGTCCGAGTCAGGAATCCGCACCAACGAAGACAAGATAGAAGCCATCCGTGATTGGCCAGTCCCAAGAGACAAGCATGAACTCCGAAGCTTTTTGGGCCTCTGTTCATACTACCGGCATTTTGTTGAGGGATTTGCCACCATCGCCGCCCCTCTACATCGGCAGACCACTGAGAAAGAGACCTTCCATTGGAATCAGGATTGCGAAACATCATTCAGGCGACTGAAGGCAGCACTATGTTCCAGCCCAATCCTAGCCTTTCCTACACAGTCCGGCAAGTTCATCTTAGACACCGACGCCAGCAACACAGGTTTGGGGCCCGTCCTATCCCAGGTGCAAGATGGTGAAGAGAGGGTGATCGAGTACTACAGCCGTGAATTCTCGAAACTTCTTGCAATAATAAGGGCTGTAGACCATTTCCACAAATACCTCTATGGTCGTCATTAATCCGAACAGGTTATGCCGCACTCAAATGGCTGCTGGACAGATGGATGGAGAAATTACAGCAATACGACTTCAAGGTGGAACACCGTGCCGGCCATTTGCACAATAATGCCGATGCCCTATCCAGAAGACCCTGTACAGCGAGCGGAATGCGGACATTGTCTGAAGACGGAACAGCGAGAGAGTATCTCCATCAGACAGATCCGAGTGCAGGCCAATGAAGATTGGACAACGGAACAGTGCGTCCAGGACCAAATGGCTGGCCCAGACATCGAACCAGTCTTGTCACTCAAAACGAGAGGGGCACCCAGGCTCCGATGGGACGAGGTAGCCAGATACTCCGACATGCTGAAATCGTTATGGGCTCAATGGGACTCTCTAAGAGTAGACAATGGAATGCTTAAGCGAGTTTGGGAAAGCGCTGATGGACGAGAAACCAAGTCCCAACTGGTAGTTCCGAAGAAAAAGGTACCAGCCATCCTGACCGAAGTACATGATGGGATTTCCGGAGGCCACCTGGGCATGAATAAAACCCTTGACAAAGTCCGCCAGCGGTACTACTGGGTGAATTACTTCGAAGACGTCAGAGCTTGGTACCGCAAATGGGCCATCTGTGCAGCCAGTAAGGGCCCGAAGACTCGGACCAAGGGCAGAATGCAGCAGTACAATGTGGGCGTCCCATTTGAAAGAATTGCCATCGATGTCGCCGGTCCGTTTCCTGAGTTTGAGAGGGGGAACAAATACATTCTGGTCGCAATGGATTACTTCAGCTAATGGCCTGAGGCATATGCGATACCCTTCTCGAAAAGACTCGGCACCTGTAGGCGTGATGACGATTTTGCGAGAATTTTCTATGCTGGTTTTATGAAGGAAACAGGCCACGATCGCGGGTTCGAGCGTATCTCGAATGTTATTGTGAATCAGCTGTTCTGTATAATTTGATGTAAATACAGTTCTAGAAAAGTGAAAGTGAATATCAGTTTTATAATTTTAAATTGAACCAACGGACTATATTGCAATATATATTGTTATGGAATTAAAATAGTCATAAACCAAAATAAAAGGAAAGATATCAAATAGAGTCAAAGACAGAATGTAGACAAAAAGCATGTTACTAGCGAATATGTTGGTTGTATAACCATCAGGTGCATTTAAATGAATAAAGGAAAATTTTTATTAATAATAAAGCAAATTTTCTGGAAATATATAGTAAGGGTTGAAAAGAATCAACTGAGATTCAGGTGTTAAGATATAAAAGGCTTAGTAAAACATTTATTGAATGAAGGGTCAGCACAACTTTTATATTTCAATTTCGAAAACAAGCCATTCCAACGAGACAGTAAAAAGGAGAAATAATTGTAAATAAACTATCTGGACTTTGATAAAGGGAAAATATGTATAATATAGGAAATAGTTAAGATAATTTTAGTAATAATTAAAGCTGTAAATACTTACAAGTAGTCATAAAAGGTAATTCAAAATATTGATGAGTCATCATATAACGAGAATGCATATCTTGAGATATAACTTTAAAAATAATGATGTAAGTTGTGAGGAAAACATTAAAATCCATGCTAGACACCTAAAACAATATTAATTAGTAAAAATACATGCAATTGCAACAGTACAAAATAAATTAATAAGCAAAGCATCATGTAAACAACCAGCAGAGAAAACTAAAATGTAAATAACTTTGAAATTAATGTATAGAAATAAAAGAAAATTCTTCAATAAACATTAGAGATGATAAGGAAGAGAATTTTATAACTTAAATTTCAATTATTCAAAATTTTGAGATAAATTTGTGTAAAGGATAAGAAAAGTTGAATGACCTTGAAAAAGTCATGACCAATAAAAAGTAAACAAAGCATTTAAATGAAATTTGACAAGAATAAAAAAATTCTTAAAATAAAATAAACTATAAGAAAAACATTTAATAAGGATAAAAGAAAATTTTTGTTTCTTATGGAGTTTCCCTTGGGCTAAATAAGCGTGGGTGATGGGCCAGACAGAATTTGTTAAACGCATCAAAACAAATGAATACGCCCCAAAACAATTGAAAACTTCACCCAAATAGGGTTCGGGGCCAGATTAAACGCAACTTAGCAGGCAGTTGTTTTTAAAAGACTATAAAAGCTTACGTTTTGATAGCAGCGGTCTCTTTCGTTCCCGATTTTTGAATAGCAGCAGTCTCTGTAGTTCATGATTTTTGAGTATAATTAATCTCAGAGCATGTGATGTGTTGTTTTCTTTACAATAACCTAAGAACTTGTTAGTAGAGGTTAAACAGTGAAAAGTGGTTAGACATATTGTCAAAACAATTCCAATGACATTTAGGTTGGCAGTGTCTAAAGATTCTTTAGGACGGTAAAATTAACGTGTAGTGCCTATTTGACCGACGAAAATGACAATTAAGTGGGAATTTCAAATAAACATTGGTACAGTTCAACAAAAATGGTAGTTATTGATAAATAGTAAATAAGAAGAATTTGATAAATTATAATTTAATTTAATTGACATGGATAATGAATTAAACAAGATTGTGAACATGTAAAATTGGTAAACAATATGGAATGGGAACCAATAAAAATAAAAATTGGTTTATAAAATAAAAATTTAATGGACAATAAACAGATTTGGAACTTATGGACAGTAATCACCACAAGGAGTAAAAAAAGGTTAGTGCAATAATAATTGTTTGAAAATGTAAATAAAGTGAACATTGAGTTATTTATATGTATATTAGTTAAGGATATTAAAATAACAAATTGTAGATTTAAAGGATAGGATGAAAAGAGAAATTTCTCATGAAAATTTAGTAGGTAGGGATGATTTCGTTTGTTTATTTATTTGTTTGTTTGGTTAAATTAATTATATTATGTTAATAAAGGATGTTGTTGAAATTTGAAATGGAAAGTTGTGTTGAATTTATTATGAGCCAAGAATAACATTGAACACTTAGAGTAGATCTAGATTCTTTTCAATAAAAATAAAATTTTAAATTCAATTCAGAAAAATTTAAAAGTTAAAGAATTAATAAAAATGAGTAATAGTGTTGAACAAGTGAAAGAACATAGGAGCAGAGCAGTTATAAGGAAAATAAAAATGTAAGTATTGATTTTAAATATTAGAACCTGTTGAACCACCTTGAGATAGGAGTATGAATGCTATATGTAAAAATTAAACCCTGAGAATTTTAAATTAAATCAAATAAAGTTTAGAATAATAAATTTATATAAAAATAATAATATTACTTTAATATAATAAAGATTAATAATAATAAATATAATTAATTTCAAAATAAATTGGCGAGCCCAAAGTGTGGTTATATAATGAAATCAAAATTCTATTTCGATTTATTTAAAAATTATAATTCATAACAAACATAACTACAACAAAATTACCACAATAATATATATATATATATATATATATATATATATATATATATATATATATCGTCTCTAATCAATTGGATTAGTATCGATGACTTTCGAGTTTAGCGATATCTCAATCGAGTTACCATATCTACTATCTAAGGAATTTGAAAAATGAATGTACGATGTTAAATGAAGGTATTGATAAAATCTCAAATAATCTGTTTTTAACGATTTAATTGCTTATCAGATATACAATTTGTTTTAATCAATTAGCGTATCTGATTAGATAGTTTTCACATACGGAAATACAACATATGTACCAAAATGTGAAAAAGGGTGTAGGTACAAATATTCGTTTTTTTTGCATTTTGAAATTTTTTCCAATCTGAAACGAAATGTAACCATATCCGTTGAAATAAACTTCTTAACTGAAAACAATAACCTTTAATTACAAAAAGCTGGTTTGTTTTTTTAGTTTTTGTTTGTTTAAATAATTAATAGGTTATAACAAAAAATAGCGCATTTTTTAAGGCGAAAGCTTCTTAACGGGGGCTCACAATTAAACATATGAACATAGATGAAATGAAATCAAAAACTTAAATTGCATTTATTCCGACACCTCTTTCAGACCGACAACACACTACCTTGATCTTTAAATACCCATAGGAACGACTTAGTTTTTCTGTGAAGAAACAGGAACCAGGTAAACAGTCTCTTCGTCTATAGAAAATTAACTTCTTGTAGTAGATTTATATACAATACCAGCACAAAATTTGTTTTTCGTTCTAATAAACATTCCAATTTTGTGTTGGCGATATTTAAATTAGAGATTTGACATACTTCAGAACAGCACAAAAAACTCAAGTTTATAGATGGTAGCGACAAGACAAGATTGACAAACCAGAATCTCCAAAAAAGTGAAGTTTATAGGTGGTTGAGTCAAGGATGACAAACTTAAAAAGTGATCAGCTGAAAGAATTAATTAACAAGTTCAAGAAGTGTTCAGAAGCGAAACGTCATTGGCTCTAAATATAAAAAAATTCTTTATCATACATAGAGTAACTTGACGATAAGTGCAGATATTAATTGATTGATTACACCGTCTTCCTTACTACCAACCTCAATCATGCCTGCTATTAGGAACAAATGGTGTTCCTTCGGGATAGATAATCAGATTATGGTAGTAGCCAGTTTGAAATTACTTTTTTGTATAATGAGATTTTTCCAACATCAATCACACCTGCTTTCAGCAACTTCAAATTCTTACTAACTTAGCACTAACTTCAAACGTTTATTTCCACAATTTTACCTAGTTGCATTGCTTTTTTTTAAGTTGATATATAACAAAAAAATGTATTTACAACCCTAAAAACATGTCCACAAAATTCATTTTGAAATAATAAACAAATGTGAAACTCTATAGCATCGATGAAAAAACAACTCTGAAAAAAAAATTCAAGATATAAGTACGAATAAACTGTAAAATACTCAAAGTTTTCCAGTCAAGTAATTATAAACTACTTCATTAGGAAAAATCACTATCTGCGTCATAAAATTCTAAATTCTAATGTTAAAAAATTCCAAAATTAAGTACTTTAATCTATTTTCGCAATAAAAAAATAGCAGATGTATAATTAACATTGTTATCGCCATCTTTTAGTTCAACTTCGCCATATTCGGCGCTTTCATATTCATCAATCTTGTTGTCTTGATCCACTTCATTCTCAAGCACAATTTCTCAATCAGACTTTGGCCATTTAGAATTTTCTTTAGAATCAAGTCCTTCAACTATTTTTGTTTATTACAATTTAACCAAACTGTCGTTATAAAATACGTGCTTGAAAGGTGTTTGTACACTTGAACAAAACAATTTTTAAAATTATTTCAAACATTCATTTATCTTGTTCAATTGATATTATTGTTGTTTATCGTGCAAATCTTGATCAGTTCTCGAGTTATGAGCTCGGGCTTTATCTTGTTGAAACCAAAAGTTATTGATTACTACTAGTGGCAATTTATGATCCAGTAATTGTTGATACCGCACCGAATCCATGGTAAAATAAATTTTGCACCAGTATACTAAGGGTTCTTCTGCTTACGTTTGACATTTCTTATAATCTAGGAAAATTATTCTATGTGTGGTTGAGTTGGTTATAGATTTACAATGAGGTATATTATTCTAGAAGTATAAAATGAATATACAGTGATATAAGTGAATCAACAATTTATTGCAGCAACATACATGTTTTTGTCCTTCGTAGACTCTGAACAATTGAATGAATTTCATCAGTTTCCAAGTCATCGCGAAAAACAAAGTAAGAAACAACCGTGATAGTATAAGAACAGTAGTAACATAAATTGATCAAAATCTCAAAACCAATATTCTTGATGATTTATAATGTCGGAAACAACATCTACTGACACCGTTATTATTCACTGCTACCGTTTATCGTAAACAACAGCCTCATAAAATATATACAAATCATCGACTAAATCTATTCGGAAAGAACATCCACCATCGAATCATCGACAACATCAAACGCACAACATGGAACTGCAATACAGCCCTGCATCATCTTATTAGGGGCACACAATGAGTTTCAGGAACATCAGATCAACGTAAATAAAGGAGGCGACACTTGGCGATCCATTTTGATTGGATCGTGACCAGACTCCACTCGTTTGCAACTTTCCGTTTCCATTTCGGGAATTTCACGGCAGTGTCAATTGTAAATACATTGTAAATAAAAAGTAATAATTGAATAAATATACTTAGGACTAGCTGACCCGTCCTAGCTTCGCACGGGCTAGACAAATGGGCTTATTTGACGTACTTGTAAATTTTTTTTCTTTGGTAATTTTCACATCCTAAACATTATATGGGTACAACGGCCTCTAAAAATACATTATTTTGGTATTTAAAATGGAGAGCATATTTGACGTGTTTGAGATTTTTGATATTAGAATTTTCCCGTATTCGATATTCCTGATATTTTAATATTTTTGCCTTTATGTATTTTTGGGATTTTTAACGACAGATTCGTCATTTTCTAGGTTTATAATATTTTTGTGTTTTTTGAAATTTATTTTCATTTCATAAGTTTTTTTCATTTTTTAGATTTCCGACATTTTCTATTTTTTTCACCTGCGATTAATCAGACATTATAAACTTTTCAGTCCCCATCCCTTCCATAAATTCAGTACAAAAAGCCAGTTTATCTATTTTCATCTAATGAATATCTGGTATACCTGCATGATTTTTTGTTCCCTAACAATTACTAAAGCCCCCCTCCTATTCAGTAATAAACTTTTTGCAAAATTTCACATTAATTCTCTATTAATTCAAAGAAGTAAAATCATAATCCTCGTATCTGTATTATTTTCGGTTCCTGATAAATAGTGATTTTTTCTTAAAAAATACCCAATATACCCCTATCAGAAACAGAATTTTCAAAACGATAAAACCCGCTAGTATATATTTTAGATTATATTTCATGATTTTTGCCCGTATTATTTTCTATTTCGAAGATATTATTTGAGTAGTTGACTACTACTACTGACCCAACAACTTATCTCGAGAAAACAACCAAGGCCAAAATCCAAGCAAGTAGGATCGACAAAAATCTCCAACTGCAACTCAGTCCGCGTGAAAAGTCATCGAGATGTCCGAAATTCTATGGGTTGCCAAAAGTACATAAAGAAGGTGCACCTTTGAGGCCAATAGTAAGCTCAATTGGATCCCCAACACAACAGCAAGCCAAATGCCTAGCCCAACAACTTCAACCGTTTGCAGAGGAGGCAGACTCATAAGTGAAAAATTCGACACATTTCATCGAAATACTTAGAAAAACGGTCTTACAACCAGAGTGTCTTCTTGTAAGTTTTGACGTAGTGTCCCTTTTCACCAACATCCCTATCGACGAAGCCTTGGATATCATAATAGAAAAATACAAACCACCTCAACACCTTGTAGACTTAACAAGGCAATGTCTGATGAACACCTATTTTGTTTACGAGAACCAACGATACAAACAAGTGGAAGGAGCTCCAATGGGATCGCCACTCTCACCAGTTATAGCGAACTTTGAGGAGTTGGCACTAAGAACAGCAACTCTTAAACCCAGTTTATGGTTGCGATATGTGGATACATTTGTGATTTGGCCTCATGGGAGGGAACACCTCAACACATTTTTAGACCAACTTAATGGCATCCATCACAAAATATAACTTACCATGGAGGTTGAAGCCAACAATCAACTGCCATTCCTTGATGTTCTCATAAATAGGAAGGAAGATGGAACCCTTGGCCATACAGTATATAGGAAAGCAACTCACACCAACAGATACCTTCATGCTAATTGTCATCACCACCCAGCCCAACTACAAGCCGTCGTCAAGACTTTAGTAATCAGATCACAAAGACTAGCTGACCAGAACAACATCAAACAGGAAATGGAGAGTTTAAAAACAGCTCCGAAACAATACGGATTTACAGACCGAAATATTCAAAGAGTCCTAAAGTCAAAACCGAGACAAACGGACGAGAAGCATGAGACACCAATAACCAAGGCTTATTTACCGTATGTCAAGGGTACCACGGACGGTATTGCAAGAATTCTACGGAGACACAATTTCGATACTATTTTCAATACAGACAGAAAAATAAGTACGGTGTTGAGGACTCCGAAGACGAGGATCCCCTTAGAACTAACAGAAGAATTCAAGCTAGACGTGATGAACACCAGAACGCCATAAGAAAGGAGGAAAAAACAACATCCATTGCGGAACACGCCACCACGACGTCATACCGAATAGACTTTGAGAACACCTGAGTACTGGCAAATATAGAACACCCGAAATCAAGACTCGTAAGAGAGGCAATTGAAATAGCGAAGAGGCCTCACAGTCTGAACGCACGCAATGAAATCCAGAACATATCGAATTGTTGGAAAATTCTATTAAACACCGTACCGGCCCGGACCCGTCCTATAACAACTCAACCGGATATAACCAATCAGCAAGCGGGAGACGTGGCCACTGAGCGCCAAGGGCCAATCACACGCAGCCGTTCACGGTGCCAACCGTTAGGCGCCGAGCCGCGACTATATAACAGCGTGCGCGCTCCTGAAAATCTTAGTATTCGAGTGACTAGAAGCGAAAGCAGAAGACTACAAGAATTATGTGAACCGGCCTGAAGAGGGCAGATGTGACTGCCGAAACGTCGTTATTTTACCATCGATCCCGGCAGGGATTAGTTATCAGCTACGCGGATATATTCATTCTGTTTTAAGATTTCAACTTTTGAAAATGCCAAATGAGATTTTGGCGAAACATCAGAGCAGAAACCGATGTACACCGGATACAACAAAGAAAGTTATATATATATATATATATATATATATATATATATATATATATGACAATGTCTAGTCGTAGGCTTTCACGGATGGAACAATGTTTAGAAATATTTATCCGGGAATACATTCTTTCGTTATATTGATTCATGTTTGAATCCTGCAGACGTTTTGCCAAGGTCTCACTTGGCATTCTCAATGCGTTGTTCACCGTAATAACGCACCGACAATGCCAAATGTAATATCCAAATTGACTGTCTTCAATTAATAAAACACCAATTATCAATATATTTTTTCTATTATAAACGATTATTTTCTATTGGAAACAACCATATGAAATCTCCAAAATGTAATTCAAAATAATAATTAACAATATAAAATGCAAACCAATAATGTCAACCAACAATACGATCATTCGCTTCTGTTTTTTGTCTTTGTCTTACTGTATAAATTTCAAATAGTTTCATACGTGGGTTATGTTATAATTTTGCTCCAAAGTCCGCCGTCATGTCAAATATAAATTTTATTATTTTTGTATGGAAATAATAAATTTTCAACCGTTATTTAACTCAAAATGT
Organism: Octodonta nipae; assembly: GCA_034190945.1. Lineage (NCBI taxonomy): Eukaryota > Metazoa > Arthropoda > Insecta > Coleoptera > Chrysomelidae > Octodonta > Octodonta nipae. Next base: position 53,143,860 of record CM067221.1, on the reverse strand, counting down.
TCTAATAATATCCTAAATATGTGATCTATTACCCCTATTGTGCCGAAAATAGGAAGTTGTTGGAAATCTGGACTAATGAAATTTTGAAATGTCACTTCCCAAGGTTGTGTATTGAAATCAAGGTAAAATTTTAATTTTTCTATTGCTTAAATATTTTCATTGTGATATATAAAATTAATAGAATATTGCTTATGCTTATTTAAACTCCGACTACCAGTTCACTGTCTGGCTTTATTATTTAGCTATTTCTATATGATTAATGCATTTTAGCTCAATTTGATGTTTTCATTGTGCTTTATTCATTTTAGAACCACCGTAACAAATTTTCTAATGCTTATCAACATTGGTATTTTTATAGTACACTTTATTAATTTTAATTTACTATATATGTTTATTTCCATTTCAATACATATGTATGTATAGGTGGTGAAGAGGTGACAGTGATGACACACACAAAATTTTTAGATTTTTTAATTAATATGATTTTTTTCAAAATTTTGTTTCTAAGCCATTCTTGAACTATAACGAACGAAACACAAAAAAATATCGAAGTCGGTCAAGCCGGTTTTGTGTTTTAACGAAACTAACGAACAGCAATTCATTTTTATACCGGGTGTAAACAGTATGAGTGCATATAGTATAGGTGGAGATAGTCCACATTAAATCAAACATAAAACTCTTATAAATCAATAGTCTATGGGTTTTAATAATCAAGTTATGACAACATATATAGTAAATTATTGTCAATAGGACAACATCGCTTATTGGACGATACACTCACTTTTACTTTTCTTCTCTTACTAGTAAAAAAATGACCTTGACCACTTCAGAATTTTGTATCGAATAATTATGTTTTGTCGACGTTTTGCTTGATTTGGGTAAATGAAACATTTAAGAAATAAACGTTTTCAAAACATTATCGTTCTCAAAACTTATGTTTGGAGGTAACCTAATCTAACCTAACCTTTGAAATTTACGTAATTCTTTTATGTATTAAGTTAAAGAACCCAAGAATAAAAAGCATTTTACTTATGATTTAAAAATAACTTTACACAAAATACTTCAAAAGGTCTCTGGAGTACCTATTTTAAATTGCATATTTCCAATCTAATGAATTAATACATATTATTATTTATGTTGGAGAATAAAGTACCTACTTGCATAATAAATAAATTCCAAAATTTTCACAACAGATATTCAAACACGTAACTGCACAAATGCACAAACTACATGTCTTTAGCCAGTTTTTCTACATAACACTTAGGAAACAAACACGACGTTGAAAATTAAAAAACTACGGTTAAACTTTATAAACATGTGGCGTATCTTTTCGATAGATTTATGTGAAGTTTTCATTTAATTTGAAAACTGAAAAAATGGTATCTTAATGAAATTGGGATTAGTGAAAGCATACAAAGTGTGTAGAATTTATATGTCAACCTTTACAAGCATTTTGCAAGCAAAATTATGTGTAGGTGACTGAAAAAATAGGGGCACAATTTGTGACTTTTCCATTTTTTTGACAAAAGTATAGCTTTTTTGCAAAAATGCTATAAGACTCTTTGATTTGTTTTTTCTTAAACTATCATTCTTCAAAATATTTGCACCCAAACCGTTTACACCCTCTATATAGAGATGTATTTAATAAAATAGAGTTCTTTTACCTATCTCAAGCATATGTTTCGTTTCCCCGTGTACCAATCGTCCTCAAAAAGTTGGTGTTTCACCAGCGCAAAGAATGTACAATTCCTTGCAAAAAGAAATAGCTTATGAAACACATGAGCTATGTTGAACCACTCTACGTAACTAGAGTTCCACTATATTTCACCCAATCTGCAACTGCTTGGGGGCCGTTCAAGTATTACGTAAGCAGATTTATTACAATTATTTACCCCCCCCCCTTTTGTCGGCAAAAGTAAGCAAAGCCAATGTCATTAAAAATCAGCAAAGCAAAGACCACCTCGGCGCTTACATAATACTTGAACTGCCCCTTATAGGCCACCCTACATAACAATTTTATTCAACATTTTTTGAACCATCTTATGCAACTGTAACTTTACTTTACCCATCTTGTATATGCTGCTATTTATTTGTCACCCAATAGAACATTTTTTTAAACACCTAACGATAACCATGTATTTCAGCTATGCAACTGCTAATTGTCTACGATATATAACAATTATTTCTGATAATTTTTGAGCCACCTTGTAAAGTATAATTTCTCTCTACCCTATATTTTAACCACCATTATAACTTAATTTTTAACGATCTTGTATAACCATAATTTTACTCGACAAAATATTTCAACCAGGTCTGTAAAGTTAGCACCGCCATTTTACAGAAACTCAAATTAAAACATATGGGAATTACGAGCTATTTAGGAGCTCTTCATTTTTACCTAAACTGATTTTTAAGCTCAGTATTTACTTTGGAAAATGCAAAAAACTATTGGCGGTGCTAACTTTACGTAAAGTTAGCACCGCCATCTAAGAAAATCAAACAAAAAAAATTTGTGAGGCGTCTCAAATTAGGAGCTATTTACGAACTTTTAATTGACGTATTGAACGTCAACCCCTAAATTTGTCTAAGGGGTGAAAACCACCCCCTAAAAAATATTAAATTTTAATTTTGAATGTAAAATCTATTAAAATTATCTACGATTTACGAGCTCTTTCCTGGTGTAATGCACGTAAACATCTAAAAATGTCCAAGGGGTAAAAACAACGCCCCCAATTATGCTGTTTTTTTCGAATTTTATGATTAATAAATTTTTAAAAATACCAACATGATCTACGATTTACGAGCTTTCCAACGGTATATTACATGACTACATTCAAATACTGGAAGGGGTACAAACAAACCCCTAAATTTACCAGTTTTTCTAAATTATGTGATTTTTTCGGTTTCAAAACTGCCGGCCTCATCTACGATTTACTCTACAACGGGATATTACACGTTTGCAGTCAAATTTTCGGAAGGGATGCAAACCACCCCCCATTATGCAGTTTTTTCAAATTTTATGATTTCTAAATTTTGAAAAATACCAACATGATCTACGATTTACGAGCTTTCCAACGGTATATTACACGACTACATTCAAATTACTGGAAGGGGTGCAAACAACCCGCTAAATTTACCAGTTTTTCTAAATTATGTGATTTTTTCAGTTTCAAACCTGCCGACCTCATCTACGATTTACGAGCTTTTCAACGGGATATTAGACGTTTGCATTCAAATTTTCGGAAGGGATGCAAACCACCCCCCAATTATGCAGTTTTTTTCAAATTTTATGATTTATAAATTTTGAAAAAAAAAACAGCATGATCTACGATTTACGAGCTTTCCAACGGTATGTTACACGACCACATTCAAATTACTGGAAGAGGTGCAAAAAAAACCCTAAATTTAAAAGTTTTTCTAAATTATGCAATTTTTTCATTTTCAAAATTGCCTGCTTCATCTACGATTTACGAGCTTTTCAACGGGATATTACACGTTTGCATTCAAGTTTTTTCAAATTTTATGATTTATAAATTTTGAAAAATGCCAGCATGATCTACCGTTTACGAGCTTTTCAACGGTATCTTACGCGACCACATTCAAATTACTGGAAGGGGTGCAAACAACACCCTAACAAGTTTTTGAAAGCGGTGCAAACCACCCCCCAATTATGCAGTTTGTCCAAATTATGTGATTTTGTTCATTTTCAAAACTGACAGCCTCATCCACGATTTAGAAGCTCTTCAATGATATACAACACGATTATTTTCAAATTATTATAACGAATGCAAACAACCCCATATGCAATTTTTTCCAAATCTGTAGTTCTTAAATTTAGAAAACTGGCAACATAAACTATGATTTAGAACCTCTTTAATGATACATGGCAGGACTACTTCTAAATCACCTGAAAGGTAACTATCTAAATGACTAATTATTTCAAAGTGTAAGATTTTTAAAATGAATGAAAATATTAAATATTATCCTTACTGCGGCAAAGGTAACTCTTTAGAAATCTAGATTTTGCAAATTTTGTGATTTAAAAACTTGGAAATGGTGTAAGCTAATTATCTACGATGTGTAAGCTTTCCAACAATATGTTAATAAACGACTACAGTTAGTAGGCATTGTTCGGATCAATATTTTTTTTATGAATTATGTTCTTTTAATTGAGTATTGAATCTAACGAAAAATTGTAACCATCTTTATGGACCACGTGTTGTTACCGTTTCTTCTGGTTTTGTATTCTACTAGCTTCTTCTTCATAATCTGTTGCTCGGGGGTGGTTTTCACCCCTTAGACAAATTTAGGGGTTGACGATCAATACGTCAATTAAAAGTTCGTAAATAGCTCCTAATTTGAGACGCTTCACAAATTTTTTTTGTTTGTTTTTTTGAGATGGCGGTGCTAACTTTACGTAAAGTTTTTTGCACTTTTTCCATAGTAAATATTGAGCTCAAAAATCAGTTTAGGTAAAATTCAAGAGCTCCTAAATAGCTCGTAATTCCCATATGTTTTAATTTGAGTTTCTGTAAAATGACGGTGCTATCTTTACTGACCTTATTTCAACCACCCTGTTTATGAATCTGCTTATGGGCCACCCAATGTAACATATTTATATCACTGAGCTATAACTGTACTCCACCCCATATTTCAACTATTTTGTCTACGCTACTGCATATAGGCCAATTTTTCAGATATTGTCTGAACCACCCTGGAAATTTCTCTGCACCTTATATTTCAACCACCCTTTACATGCAACATTTACTAAGGTTTTTTTAATCACACTATATGTATCGCTATATATTCACCCCATGTATCAGTATTTCATATAAGCAACGACTACTGCTTATCATATATATCAAAATATAACATGTTTTGATCCACTCTGTTTAACTATAACCACCTTGTAATATGCAGCTACTTACGTGTCACCCAATATGACATTTTTGGTAACACCATGTATAATCCACCAATCCGCACTAAATTTCAGCCAAACTGCAACTGCTTATGAGCCACCCTATATCAAAATTTTATTCAACATTTTTCTGAATAACCTTGTATAACCTATATTGCAACTATCCTGTATTTGTTGCTGCTTATTGGTGACGTAATATAACGTATTTGGCAGTGATTTTTTAAACCAACCTTATTCAAAATATTTCGACCATCCTGTATATGCAACGGCTTGTGGGCAACCCAATATATTTTTTTAAATACAACTATAACTTTGCTACACCCGATATTTCAACTATCCTATCTGTACAACTCATTATGGGCTCCGCTATTCCATTTTCCTTCATATTTGTTGAACCACAGTGTAAAGTATAATTTCTTTACACCCTGTATTTAAACCACCTCTTACTTGCAGCTATTTCTAACATTGTTTGCATCCCACTGTATAACTATAATTTTACTTCGCCTCATATTTCAAGTATTCTATATACGCAACTGCTCATGTTTACCCTGCATAATAACGTTTTACTACCATTTTTTGATCCATCCTATATAACGATAGTTCTGCTTTACCTTATATTTCAACTACCTTGTATATGCAACTATTTATTGGGCAACCAATATAATATTTTTGTACCAAGCTGTATACTTTTAATTCTATTACTCACTATATTTCAACCATCTTTTATAAATAACTAATTCTAACATTTTTTCAATACATTTTATAACTATTAAAGTGATACCCCGGCCTATAATTCAAATATCCTAAGTGTTTAAGGTCTCCCTACATAACAATTTTTTTCTACGATTTTTTCAGCTACCTTTGTAAAACTATAATTCTACTCTACCTTTATTTCAACCACCTGGTATATGCAACTATTTATGACGCACCCAATATAACTTTTTTGAACCACCCTGTATAACTAATTCTGCTCCACCCTTGTTTCAACCACATTGTATATATGCAGCTACTTATGGGCCACCTAATATTACTTATTAAAAAAATTTTAAAACCACGTAATTCTACTCCGCTCTATGTTTCAACTATGCTATTCCACAATGTTTCCTCATATTTTTTAAACACAGTATAAACTATTATTTCTCTTCATACTTCATTTAAACCACCTTCATATGCAACTTTTTCTAATCTTGTTTGAATTACACTGTGTAACTTAACTTTAGTTCGCCCTATATTTCAGGTACTCCGTGTATGCAACTGCTCATGTTCTATATAACAATTTTTTCCAACATTTTTTTACCCACCCTGTATAATTATAATTCTACGCCACTCTATATTTCAACAACCTTATATATGTATCTACTTATGGGCCAGCTAATATGACAATCTTGTACCACTCTGTATAGTTAGAATTCTACTCCACCCTATATTTCAACCATCCTGTGTATGGAACAGCTTGTAGATCCTAACATCTCCTGATAATATTTTTTAAACCCACCTGTATAACTGTAATTGTACTCCGCTACATATTTCAACCTTCCTGTATGTGCAACTACTTCTGGATTTAAAATATTTTTTCAACCACCCTATAAACAACTGCTTCTAACATTTTTTCAACCCATTTCATCACTATAATAACTCAAGAACATCATTCTAATATCCTAATTGCTTACATAAGAACAAAACTTTTTTCTAAGATTTTTATATCCAACCTGTATAACTATATTTATTACTTCCCTTATTTCAACCCATTGTATATGCAACTACTTATGGGCCACCCTGTACAATTCCTCTAATCCGACCTATGTTTCAACTATGATATGTATTTAACTGCTTCTGGGTTACTCGATATAATTATTCTTTGTAGCTTTTTTGGAACCCCCTTTGTAACTATAATTTCTCCCCACTCCACACCTTATTTCAACCCCCTGTATATGCAGCTACTTATGGGCCACTCAATAAAACATTTAGTTTCTAACATATTTTGAACTATACTGCATAATTATAATTCTGCAATACCTTATATTTCAACCAATTTGTATATGCATATGCAACTGCTTATTGACTACATATAACCCTTTTTTTAACCATATTATATAATATGGTATAACGACAACGATATCTATTGTCACGAAATGATGACGACACATACAACTCACCTTCAATGTGTTTTTCAAATTAAGATGTGAATACATCTCAAAATCACAAATTGACATGTTTTTTGTTAAATACTTTAATTAACTTTAATTCATTACCAGTTTCGATATTGACAAAAGTTATGATAGGTACTTCACTATTAAGGGAATTTCATCTTTTTTACAAACCGCGTATACAATTATAAATGTGTCATAGCAGTTAACTAATATATGTTTTGAAGAAATTCCAATCTATTTTCAATTAATCGTAGTTTTCGAATAAGGGTACTTATTTTCATGTTTTAATACTGCACCATTCGCCATATGTTATGATAAATTAACAAGATTTTTCGAATTTTCTTTAAAACGGAACATTTCATGTCATTGAAAAAAATATGGGACCTATCTGGAAACCTATTCTATCAAATGTAAAAAAAATCGAAATCGGTTCACAATTGACAGAGTACTGAGCTAACAATTCTAAAAAAATACAACCGAATTGAGAAACTCCTCCTTTTATGAAGTCGGTTAGTAAAACTCTATCGGGCAATTATTTCAGTTAGTAAATATTCGTGGTTTACTTAATGATATGTGTGCTGAATTATTGTTAACGTATTTCCTAAGTCCCCTTCTTCCAAATGATTGTGATTGACATTTTAATAGTTTAAATAATTCAAGTAGGTACTATGAAAGTCCGTTGTGACTCAGAATTAAATAACGCACGAGCCTTACAGCATTGTTTCTTTTATAAACAATTGTTTTTGCAAATAAAATTCTCCAAATATTTGAAGTATTTCGTCAGAACAAAGACGCGCGTTTTAGTCATACTAAACGCAAACCCAACCACAGCTGTAAATGCCAGCAATTATTGTTGTGGTAGTTTGCCATAATGGGGCGGAGGCCTATACTAGAGATAAGTAACCACAAATTGTAAATGACTACGTGCTTTGCTTCACTTGCGGGTACAAATTTTGTTTATCTACTTTTTTTCATTAACAAACACCTAGATGGAACTCGCAGTAATAATTTGTGTTTCACTATTTTGCTTTCAAAGGATCGGGCACAAATTGTCAGCACTTGTGATATCACGCGCGTCCTGATCAAACGTTAACCTAGCCACAAAGTCTTAAATGAACAGTTTTGAGTTATAAGTAATGAAAATAAACCGTTTCCGGAATTTGCAGGTATAATATTATTTAGAAAAATTATACAAAAATTTGAATATTCGATGTTGCACTTTTTTTGGAATAATAAACAATAAGGGGAGTCCACTGCTTGTCTAGATCTCCAATTAAAAGACCAAAACACGTGAAACAGACATTTTTCACATTTTATGAAAATGATCTAGTTTGTGACTTTAACCAAAAAATATCCTCAAATATTATAAAACTTCGGAGACATTTAATAGCGCAGGGCTTTTTAACCGATTTACAAAAGAAGAAGGTTCTCAATTAGTCTGTATCTATGTTTTTTGTTTGTTCCGCGATTACTCGCAAACGGCTTGACGAATTTCAACCGCTTATACTGGATCCTGTTCCGGGGGATGGTGGACTAGCTGTTATTAAAAATATAGAATTTTTTCAATTAGGAACATGGAATATAATAAATTTAAAAGAAATTGGATTAGTTCCGGAAATCCCGAAGTGGTCCCATATTTTTTTCAATAACATAGCTTCTATTGTTTCTTAGAAAATGGGGAAAACTTTTTTATCGATTTTCCTATACAGTCAACTTTGGTTGAGTCGAAGATATTAAAAAAATGGAAATTTTTCTATTCGGAACATGGGGTATAATAAATTAAAAAGAAATTGGATTTGTTCCTGGAGATCTCGACGTGGTCCCCTATTTTTTTCAATGACATACTCGTAGCTTGTACCGTTTTTTAGAAAATCTGGAAAAACTTTTTTGACGACTTTCTTATACAGTAAGCTTTGGAGTTTCTGGTATTAAAAATATGTTAATGTTTCTGTTCGGAACTTGGGGTAAATTGTAAATATATTGAATTAACCAAAATAAATGTCAGTTAGACAACTTCAATGTGAAGATTTTCAATTAGTCTGTATGTACAGTGTGTATTCATAAATCACACGATTTCTTTTTATTGATAATTTAAAGAGAAAAAGTTGTTATTCATACTGTAATCATTTCATGTCACTTTTTTAACTGTAGGCGAGGTCTTTATTGTTGTTAATATCTAAAATTGTCATCAAATAGAAGTAATTAGAATTAAAAACTGCATCTAATGTCAAATGTCAAATTGTAATCAAACAAAGTTTATTACAATTGAAAACTGCATCCAATTGTGCTGTATTACTAAAAATTGTAATAAATTCAAAGTTGATTGGACATAAATCGAAATAAATGTCAGTTAATCAACTTCAAGATGGACGTTCTCAGTTGATCTCTATATACAGTGTGTCTTCATAAGTTGGATTCAAACCGAAAACGTTCGTATGAATATTATTTAGAGAAAAAGTTATTCTTCATAAAAATATTTGCATGGTCAGAAACGTATATTGTAATCATTACATGTCCCTTTTTCAATTGTATACGAAGTTTGTCAGTAAATATGAATTATGGTTAAAAGTAAAATACCTTTATTTTTTATATATAAAATTCTTATCAAACACAGTAATAAGAATTATAAAATGCATCTAATTATGCCACATCAATAAAAATTGTATAATAAAACTTCATGTCGCTTTTTCAAATTGTGTACCTACTAGTTTTGGTACAGAATATACATTTTGTTTAAGTCAAGTACCTTTATTTTTAATAATAACTCAAATTGTTATCAAAGTTTATTAGAATTGAAAACTACGTCCTATCATTATATATCACTTAAAACTGTATAATGATTTATTAGAGTTCTTATTAGTTCTGTCCTTTTCCTTCATGGGAAAAATATTCACCGAGCTTGCAGTCGTTAATGTATTCAATTACAGGGGGCGGAAAAAAATACCAGCCATGGTAGTGACTTTATATCTATGGAGGTGCCGTTTCCTACATTAACCTAATCCATGTCAATGACATGAAAGAAATAATATGGACTGTTGCATTACAAAATCAACTTTATTTCTCTAACTTAACTTTACTATAATAAGAAAGAAACAACGACACAAAATACAGTCTTAATTGTTGTTAATCCAATAATATGTATGAGTACAACAAACTTAAATGACCACAACGTAAACAAAATCAGCCTTAAATCCTAGGAAATAATATGGTTTTACAAACATTTATAAAGAGTTATAGAATCTTTTTATTTTTATTAATTTTTAATAAAACGTGGATTCCTGATGGATTCATAAAGACGTTTCTGCAGTGAATAGTGAGAACACATTTCACCAGGTTTACAAATAATTTTCTCAAATTAACCCTTTTTGGGATCGTTGTGTCCCAGGTAATCTGATGATTTTTTAAGGTTTGGGGAATGCTCTTTTCTGGTTTAGATATCAGTTTGTCCATTTCCTTTATCTCTGCCTCGGTAACGATAGAAATTACGACATTAGTTATATTTGTTTCCACATATTCCAGAAAGGTAACAAGGTTAGGGATATCTTTGCCTTGCGCGACAATGCGATCTGCTGTGCGTTTTATTACTACCGCTCCTACACCATCCATTGGACACTTGCCATGCCCAGCCTCGCTAAAATTCCATGTTGCAGTTCGTAACCCCTACCGCTGAGTTAAGTATTGTGTAAACAAATAAAATGCTTTATTATTTCTATGTTGTACTGTTGGTCCATCGCACAAGACATGCATTGTGTCCATAGGATGTGCCAAATAGGTAGTAGCCATGTATTGTTGAATTATGTAGTACTGGTGTACTAAATATGTCTCCAATAGTTCAAAAACTTCAATATCAACATTTTTTTCGATATATTAACTTCAGCTTTCACAGTTCTATATATTTTTTGCTCTTTGCTATGTATCAACCTCTTCTCTTTTTTTACTGTTTATAATTTATATGTAGTCTCAGTAACGTCATCAAATTCAGTTATTTTCGGAACTTTAGTTTTACATATTCCCCATCCTCCTAACATGCACTCTTATGAATTAATCTTACATACTACTGTTTTACAAAGTTCCTGCAAATTCTCATCAGAAATAATACCAAGATATTTTAGTTTTTCAAACATTACCTGAACATTTTCCTGAACTACGTAAAGGCATGAGTCTCTTTCGGAAATTTTTCGTGAAACAATCCAAAATGGCCTCAATCGGCAAAAAGTTCTTAGGCTAAGTTTGACAGACTTCTGTTCCGTTTAAAATTTGCTGTAAAGATTTAGCATGGTATCAGAAAGATATCTCTTTTGCTTTTTGATTTTATTTTTAACTATATAATCTTTTTGCCAGGACACATTTTGCTATTGTCATCTCTTTCTAGAAATTTTGTCACAGCTGTATGAAGAGTTTTTGCTTTTGTGACTACTTTTGCTTTCCTGTTGGCTGCTCTTAATAATTTTACTTGTAATGTATGCATTTTTTCTTGCATAGCATAGTTCTTTTTGCCTATTTATTATCAAGACTGTTTTTATACCATTTTTCTTTTGTCTGCTTGAAGTATCACATTGCGAAGGTGTTGGACTATCTTGTACTAATAATACAGGCGTCGATCTGGATGACTTATTGCAGGAACCATGGGCGCATCCTGCCTGCGACCGTGCTATATTTTCTTGAGAAAAAATATCAAAAACCGTCGGTGGTCCCTTAGGGCTGCATGCTGTTGTGATCTAACTATTATTACGTTTTTCTTCCAATCGGCTCCTGGCTTTGCGTTCTCTCCACTCTTTGCGTTTCTTCCGATGTTCCTTTGATGTCATGTCACAAACCAGTTTCACTTGTTGCTTTCGCTTTTTTTCTGCGTACCGGGCTCTATCTTTTTCTCTAAAAGCCTCATGCAAAGCAGGGTTCGCTTTGATTCGGGCTCTCCATTTTTGTTCACACTCACGTTTTTGTTGACGCCTTTTTTGGACGCTTTTTGGATGTCGGCATCTGCAACATAATTAAAATAAATAAAGCTAGAATTCCGCAGAATCGCCCCAATTAATTATACAATTATCACTTCCATGGATTGGTAGTCACATCCATGGACAAATTTTTATCCATGGATCCATAGAAGTGAGGTCCATGGAGGTGACTTTTTTCTTTATTATCTTAAAAACATAACCTCTAAATCAAACAAGATCACAGAAATTTAGCATAGTGTTTTTCTCACTTTCTTCTTCTCACCTTTGACGATTAACACAGTTGATTAACAGTTATGCTTTACGAGTTTTGAGAACAGAAAACAAAATAAGATTTTCTCCTATCGGTTACAATGCCCGGTACGAACTAACAACTGAATCAAGACGGCGGACGATTACTTTGTTTATGCCCAGTAGCACGTCTATACATTATTATATTACTATATATTTTTTAAAATGACCATGGAACGGACAAATAAATTGATCACAAACTTATATAGAAGAATCAATAAAGAATCTGTATAACAATGTACATTATGATTTTATAGTTAAGTAGTAAATGTATTGCAGTTAATATTGGTAAACTTTTTTACTCATATCTTACAAGGAAAGAAATACATTATATATTTTTTTCTCTAAAGTCAGAGTGATCACATCCATGAAAGGGACATTTATGAATATTTGGCCCCTAATAAAAAATTTACTTTGCTGTTAATTTATATATAAATTCCGTAAATATATTATATTTTACTTATATTTCATTAACACAAATCGCGATTCCGGAAGTTAAGTATTATACTGTTACGAGAATTCATCCGACAGCTGGTGCAATCGGCCATCAACCAATTCATGGAACGGACATTATTCCGATAAATTCGTGGAACCCAAAATGTTTGTCTCTCAACCGGCGGACCGCTGCCGTTACTGGGAATTCCTTTAAAGCTTCCAGAACATGATGGAATTTCCCGATGGTTCGTGGACGTACCAGACAATTCCAAGATATAAGTATAAATAAGAAACAGGTGGCGATAGGAGGCATTCAATTTACGTCGGTCGTTTGTACAGTTAAGATAAAATGTAAATAGAAGTTTCTGTGAATATAAATTTGTGTAAAAGTAGTGGAAATAAATTAGAGTGAGTTAGACTGTGTTTTTAAATAAATCCAAGAACTGAACTGAACCCGAGTGTGAAAATAAAAACTTTACAGTGGTGACAGAAGTGGGATATAAATAAACTAACAATGTATAAAACAGTGAGTTTGGACCAATTGAAAGTGACGGACTTAAAAAAAGAACTTGAGGAAAGGGATTTAGAAATTAGTGGGAAGAAAAGTGAATTAGTACAACGACTACGAGATGCTCTAATAAATGAAGGTAACGATCCCGATACCTATTTGTTTGAGGTTTCTGGCAATGGAGACATGAGTATGCTATTAAAAAAAATTGGAAGAAAATTTAAAAGAAACCTTACAAGAACAATTGCAAGACAATTCTAAGACTTTAGAAGATAAATTACTAGAAAATTCTAAAAACTTGAAAGAAGCATTGCAAGAAAATACTAAATCTCTAGAAGACAAAGTAGCAGAAAATTCTAAAACCCTGGAAGACAAATTACTAGAAAATTCTAAATCCTTAGAAGAAAATTTAAAAAGCATGGTACAGAAAAACTCAGAAATGCTGGAAGAGAAAATATTCGAGAATGAGGCTCGGATGGAAGAGCTAAAACAAACAATGTTCGAAGAGTCAGTCAGAAATGAAACGCGGATAAAAGAGCTAAAGCAGACAATAGTCGAAGAGCTGATACAGACGACAGATAAAAATGAAACGCGGATAGAGGGGCTAAAGCATATAATGGAGGGTGAGATCAGCAAAATAAAAGAACAGGTAGTCACAATGCAAAGAGGAGAAACACAATCAAAAACCGAAAGCAGAAACAGTACAGAGATAGTGGATTCAAAAATTGGCCTCGAGGGGACAAGACACAAAATAAAACCTCCCCAATTTGATGGAAAATCGTCATGGACTAATTATAGGCGCCAATTCGAGGGTGCAGCAAAGTTAAACGGATGGTCGGCAGAGGAGAAGGCAATAGCATTAACCCTAGCCTTAAGAGGGGATGCTACAGACATCTTACAAACGTTGAATACCTCGGAGCAAGAAGACTACGAACAACTGGTCAAACATTTAGAACTGAGGTATGGGCAAACCCATTTGGAGCACGTTTATCACTCCCAACTGAAAAATCGCCACCAGAAATCTAATGAATTCCTACAGGAGTTTGAAGCTGATATTGCCCGTCTGGTTCGCCTTGCCTATCCAGCCACACCGGAAAATGTGATAGAAAGGTTAGCAGTACAAGCGTTTTTGGATAGACCGCAGGACAACGAAGCCAGACAAGCTCTAACGCTAGCTCGACCGACTCAATTAGTGGATGCACTTGCTCGAGCGCTAGAATTCGAGGCTGCGAAAAATACCTGCAGAGGTCAAGCCAGAGTCCGAATCATGGACGGAGAATCAGAAGATGGCGGAAACGATGAAGCCTCTGTAAGAAAGATAATAGAGAAAGTCCTTACCTAGAAAAGACAACTGAGATGTTGGAACACGTTAACAGTGTCTTTGTAGATGGCTTTATTAATAAGAAGCAATGTGCAATGCTGCTGGATACAGGTGCGACAAAAACAGTTATAAGGCCCAATATCGTTTTAGAGACGATGATAAAACCAACAAAATGGCAACTGCGAACAGTGACAGGAGAGGCAGCGAAAGTCCATGGTGAAATAGAGATTGAAATGGTCTTGGGAAATACAGCATTCCAACATAGGGCATTAGTGGCAGACATCGAAGACGAAGTCATCATTGGAATGGATGTCATGAGCTCCAAGGGATTCCAGCTAAATTTTAAAGATGGAATTCTGCGAGTGAATGACGAAGAAGTGGTGCTTCATGGAAAAGATGACATAATGCTTCGAGCCATCTTAGCAGAGGATGTCAATGTTCCGGAAAGAGCTGAAATCATTATAGATGCTTGCTTAGATGGGAAAGCTCAAGATGGAACAGTAATGATGTTTGATCCCGAACTTAACGATGGACATGTAGGCAGAGGCGTCGCACTGGGGAAGACTCTGTTTCCTGCCAGGGAGATTGTTCCCGTAAGAGTAATGAACCTGAATCATTACTCGGTTGTGCTAAAGAAAGGAACAATTTTGGGCCATTGTTCAACAGTTTCCTCTGTAGTCAGAAGCACACAGCATGCAGAAATGTCACCAGGTAAACTATCTGAGGAACTGGAAAGACTCATCACCGATTCATCTAAGAATTTGAAACCAAACCAGAGAGCAAAATTGAGGGACATCGTTAGAAACTACCAGGATATCTTCGATGTAGAAAATGACAAAAGAGGAAGAACTGATCTGGTGAAACATAACATTAATACTGGGGACGTTCAACCTATTCGACAGTCGGCGAGAAGACTGCCCCTAGCCAAAAGAGAAGAAGCTGACAGGATAGTCCGCGAGATGGAGGAAGAAGGTGTTATTGAACCATCCAATAGCCCTTGGGCTTCTCCAGTTGTCTTGGTTAAAAAGAAAGATGGTTCAACCCGATTTTGCGTGGACTATCGGCAATTAAACCATGCTACAAAGAAAGACAGCTATCCTCTTCCAAGAATAGACGATACCCTAGATACGTTTTCCACCCTGGACCTGAAGAGCGGTTATTGGCAGGTGGAACTTGCTAAAGAAGACCGGGAAAAGACTGCTTTTACCATCGGCTCAGGACTTTACCAATTCACGGTGATGCCGTTTGAGTTGTGTAATGCTCCAGCGACGTTTGAAAGATTGATGGAAACAGTGTTAAAAGGGCTTTCATGGAAAACGTGCCTGGTATATCTTGACGACATTATCGTGGTTGGAAGATCATTTGAAGACCACGTCAAGAACCTGGAGGAGGTGTTTCGGCGACTTCGGAGTTCAGGATTAAAGTTAAGCCCGAAGAAGTGTCAGCTGTTCCAAGAGGAGGTGCAATATCTTGGAGATGTGGTTTCCGCAGCGGGAGTAGCTGTTGATAAACAGAAGATCAAAGCTGTCCAGGAATGGCCGATACCTAAAGATATCCACCAGTTAAGAAGTTTCCTGGGCTTATGCACGTACTATCGTCGGTACGTAGCCGGATTTGCCAACATCGCCAAGCCACTTACTAGACTCACAGAGGGGAAGGTACAATACTAGTGGGACGAGGAGAGCCGCGATCATTCGAGACACTGAAAAGAGCATTGACAAGTGCCCCTGTTTTAAGTTATCCTTTGCCAGATGGGAACTTCGTTTTAGATACCGACGCAAGCAATGTCGGAATTGGTGCTGTGCTTTCGCAGATCCCGGAGGGCCAGGAGAGAGTCATCGGATACTTCAGCAAGACCTTGAGCAAGCCTGAACGGAATTACTGTATTACTTGCAGGGAACTCCTGGCTGTGGTAAAGGGGGTAGAACATTTCTACAAGTACCTCTATGGTAAAAGATTCCTTCTGAGGACTGATCATGCAGCACTGAAGTGGCTCCTGCAGTTTAAAAATCCTTAAGGACAGGTGGCAAGGTGGATTGAGCGTTTGCAAGAATTCGACTTCCAAACTGAACATCGAGCTGGAACAAGCCATAAGAATGCTGATGCCCTATCGAGGAGACCATGCCCTGATGATTGCAAACCTTGTCAGCGAGCAGAAGAAAAAGGGGCTGTTCTCTGCAGAACTACCGCCATCGATGACCATTGGCAATCTGCGGAGATCCAAAAAGACCAGAAATTAGATCCAGATTTCAAAGATGTTATCCGGTGGAAGGAAGAAGACCGCAAACCTACGTGGCAAGAGATCTCCCGATACTCACCAACCATCAAGTCGTACTGGGCTCAGTGGAACTCTCTCATCCTGGAGGATGGACTTCTAAAGCGCGTCCTGGAATCCCCAGAGGACGGCAAGGACAGAAAGCAGATTGTAGTCCCAAAAAATAGGAGACCAGAGGTTTTGCGAGAACTACATGACGGTACAACCGGAGGACACCTGGGAGTGACCAAAACCTTGGGGAAGTTGCGAGAACGCTACTATTGGGTAAACTGCCAAGTAGATGTTAAGGATTGGTGCCGGAAATGTACAGTTTGTGCAGCAAGTAATGGGCCTCAGAAGCGACCAAAAGCTCCGATGAAGCAATATAACGTGGGCAGTCCATTCGAAAGAATAGCCATTGATGTTACCGGTTCATTTCCTGAATCCGACTGTGGAAATAAATACATTGTGGTGGTTATGGACTATTTTAGTAAATGGGCCGAAGCGTATGCCTTGCCGAATCAAGAAGTTTTGACCGTTGCTGATGTCCTTGTCAAAGAATGGATCTGTCGTTTTGGTGTTCCCTTGGAGTTGCACTCAGACCAAGGTAGAAATTTCGAGTCTACTCTTTTCCAAGACGTCTGCAAGCTCTTGAAGATCAATAAAACACGGACGACAGCATTACACCCGCAATCCGATGGAATGGTAGAACGGATGAATAGAACTATTAACCGCTATTTGTCAAAGGTAGTCTCTGACCACCAAAGAGACTGGGACCAGTATCTGCACTTGTTTCTAATGGCATATCGTTCGTCTGTGCACGAGTCCAAGGGTCAGACCTCGGCCAGTATTATCATGGGACGAGAATTAAGACTACCATGCGATTTGAAGTTTGGATGTACCCCAGGAGAAGAGACCGCAGGTGAAGACTATGTCAGCCAGCTACGTCAAATGATGAACGACATCCATGAACGAGTCCGGTTAAACATCGAGAATGCCAGTGCCCGAATGAAGGAAGCCTACGACATCAAAGCCGAGGACGGAGAATTCCAAGTTGATGATCTTGTTTGGTTGTATAACCCGCAACGTCGTCGTGGATATTCGCCCAAGCTACAGAGATCTTGGGAGGGGCCGTATCAAATTGTGAAGAAAATCAACGATGTTGTCTACAGAATAAAGAAGCTGCCTCGGGGAAAACCAAAGGTCGTACATTTCAACAGGTTAGCCCCTTATGCCGGAAGTCATGACAGCGAAGATGATCAAGCCCAAGTCCGAAGCATCCAACCACCCGATGACGAGATGACCTTCGAACAGTTTATGGCACTGTACTCTAATGGGCAGAAAGTGCAGCACGAGGTGACCACAGAGGAACCCCGAGACCTGTTGGAGGTGCCCATAGAATATGCCCTGGCTCATTGTGTGGCTCGGGATCTCCGGATGTCCAGAGGAATAGCCAAAGTGTTTGCCAAAAAGTACGGCCAGTTCCAGAAGCTACGGGAACAAAATCCAGCGGTAGGGAAGGTCCTTCATCTCGAAGATAAACAACCAGTGGGTACCAGAGACATCTTTCATTTGGTAACGAAAACATTCTCGCAGGACAAGCCCACATACAGCGATCTTTGGAAGACTCTGGTAGAATTGAGGAATGTAATGATGGAGAAGAATCTGAAGAAATTGGCGATCCCAAAGATAGCCTGCGGGTTGGATGGACTGAATTGGAGGGTGGTGAGAAGTATGATGGGAACAATCTTTCGATTCAGTGGCGTCGACATCCTGGTATGCTGTCTCAGTACTCGCAGCCCAGATTCGAAGACCGTTGACTGTTACTTCCACCAAACTTCCCGTTGTCGAAATGGAGAGTCCTGCAAATATCGTCATACCAGGAAGGATTCTGGGACATTCCGGGACGAAATGGTCTTAAGGAGGGGTAATGTTACGAGAATTCATCCGACAGCTGGTGCAATCGGCCATCAACCAATTCATGGAAGGGACATTATTCCGATAAATTCGTGGAACCCGAAATGTTTGTCTTTTAACCGGCGGACCGCTGCCGTTACTGGGAATTCCTTTAAAGCTTCCAGAACATGATGGAATTTCCCGCTGGTTCGTGGACGTACCAGACAATTCCAAGATAAAAGTATAAATAAGAAACAGCTGGCGATAGGAGGCATTCAGTTTACGTCGGTCGTTTGTACAGTTAAGATAAAATGTAAATAGAAGTTTCTGTGAATATAAATTTGTGTAAAAGTAGTGGAAATAAATTAGAGTGAGTTAGACTGTGTTTTTAAATAAATCCAAGAACTGAACTGAACCCGAGTGTGAAAATAAAAACTTTACAATACGTTAAAAAAAATGGTATAGTCACACTACTTTTTTCCAAAAATGAGAATTACCCATACAGTGGATCCCCTTAAGTTAGAATCATATGCAACATTTATTTAATACATACACATATTTTATATACTTAGAAAACAAGTTATTCTATTCAACAGTAAACGAGGTTGGTCGAACAAATAATTTATGCTTAAAAGTAAAATACCTTATTATAGGCAATAACGTAAAAGTTAACTAGATTTGAAAACTGCATCCAATTAAGCCATTTCATTACTAAAAAATCTAAAATAAATATAATAAAAAAAACGAAAACCGACTTCAAAAAAATAACTTAACTAAAAAGCATGAAATAATTTTATGCTACAACAATTAAATACTTTTTCTGAAGTCGGTGCCAAGCTAAAGTGACAATAATTTGGGAAGTACATTTATAAGTTGTAGTTCGCAACTTCCCTGTTCAAAGTGGCACCGACTTCAGAAAAAGTATTTAATTGTATCAAAAATTATTTCATTCTTTTTAGTTAAGTTGTATTTTTTTAAGTTGTTTTTTGTTTTTTTTAATGTATTTATTATTTGACATTTCTGTTGTTCAAAAAACTTAACTACAGAGAACCACTTAAATCGAAACTCAATAGAGGATAATAAGAAAATATGATTAATGGTATAAACAATCCTTAATATACACCTGCTAAAATAAAAGTGTCTAGTGAGCCTTTTGACAAGTGCTCATGAATAAAAGCTTTATAAATATGTTTTTCTAGCAAAAGTTGATTAGTAAAAATAATGGATACAGTTCAGTATCATATAACTTAAAATATTAATGAAGATTAAATTGAAAATATACATTTTCTTATTCTTTTTATTGAGTACCACATTATATATTGCATGAGATTTTTAATGTAAAATTCAGTTGTTTTTTGATAAGGATTTTGACCACTGCTTAAAATATTTAACTAGTTTTGGCATTTAGTTATTATTAATTAATTCAATGTTACTCGTCACAGTTTTCATTAATAGGCCAATCAATTAGTTTCTTCAAAACACAAGTAATCATTTTTTCATCCAATTTGATAATGAATAAAACTATTCTGATTTTAATTATATTGTCACTAAAGATTAGGTTACCGGTGTGTGAACACAGTAGCGTCTAAACAGATTGTGATATTCGCAATGAGCATATCGAATGTATAAATTACGTAAATTTTCAACAACGAATTTTATCAACAAGGATGTAATAATTAAATGATAATTACAAGATTTTAATATCCAATATTTTGATTAATTATTATCTGTAGAAAAATAACACTATCGTATTTGGAAACATTCTGCGAATTATATCACATTTCCTGCCACTGCTGACACTCATAATATAATAAATAGATTTTCGTTTTAATAAAATGGTATAATATTTTTTACAACTTAATTAAAACAATATAGTGCAAGTTTCATTGTTATATAAAATTTGTTATGAAATTAAAATCAATATTGCCAATTTAGTTTCAACTTTAGTATTAAACTCAATTTCTTATTTTGGCATTTTTATTTTAAATTAATTATTCATTGATATTTAGAAAAAAATGTTTTTATCACTTATTTTTAAATAAAACTTTGAAGTCAATCGATCACTTTCGAGTTTGTTGGACACAAACGTACTAAGCTAAATTTTTATATATAACCATTTTTCGTTAGCTCACCAACATTTGTCGAATATTTATATATATATAGCGCCTGTTTTACAGCCTTGGCTGTTTATCGCAATTCCAACGCCATTTTTGTTTATTTTGCCAGGAGTCTATTTCAATACCTCTTCTACTCATGGCTATATTAATTCCTTTTTTCCAAGATTTCTTTGGTCTTCCTTTCTTTCTTCTTCTTTTTGGTACCCATTCCCAAGTCTTCCTCGGTAATCTCTCATTGCTCATTCGTCTCATGTGTCCGTACAAAGAAAGTTGTTTCTTCTCAATAGTATCTGTTAATGTTGTTTGTATCTTCATCATCTGTTTGATTCTATCTGTCCTTACGTAGTCCTTTAGTGTTAGCCTACAGCACCTCCGCCAAAAATTATTTTCGACAGCATTAACTCTGTTTTGCAATCTCTTATTTATTGTCCAGACTTCTGAGCCATAGGTAACTGTGCTTTCTACCAACGTTGTATATAATAATTTTGTTGTTTTGTCCCGAACGTCTTTACTCCATAATATTGAGTTTACCTGGCTTGTGATGGCTCTTCCTCTACCTATTTTTTGTAATATGTCTTTTTCGTCATTTCCATCTTCCGTCAACATAACTCCCAGGTATTTATATTCTTTGGTATTTCTTATAATTTTGCCATCTATGTTTAAATCTTCTCGGGCGCCTCCTATTGTCATATATTCTGTTTCTTCTGTATTTAATTTAAGACCCCACTTATTATATTCTTCCACGAGTTTTCGAATCATATATATCTTCAACATTTTCTGCTAGGACCACTTGATCGTCTGCAAATAATAAAGTAGTTATGTTACTTTCACCAAGTTGTAATCCCATTCTAAACCATTGTTACAAAGCTGTGTTTATGTAAATTTTGAAGACTGTTAGTGTGAGGCAACATCCTTGCCTTAGACTTAACTTGAAAATATTCTGAGTATGATTGTCGCGTCGTGATACAACTGATATTTCCTTGATAAAAGTTTTTCACTGCATTTATGTTCTGTGGGTGTATTTCGTTCTTTGTCAAAGCTTCCCACAGTTTATTTACAGGCACACTATCATAGGCCTTTCTTAAATCGATAAATACTATATGCAATTGACTTCCATATGCTAATGATTTCTCAATCAGTTGTTTTATAGAAAACAGATCATCAATACATGATCTTCCTGGTCTGAAGCCACTTTGTTCCTCCCAATCTTCAAATTGACTTTATATCCGATCTCGTAGTACTCTGCCGTACAGTCTACCTGCGGAAGCTATAGCACTACGTCCTCTGTAGTTTGTATAGTCATGTTTATTCCCTATTTTGTATACCGAACTGATGTAAGCAGTTTTCCATTCGGATGGTATCTCTTCCCCATACAAGCATTTGTTAAATATTACTGTTAGATTTTCCAATACTACATCCGGGGCAAATTAAAATAATTCCACAGGTATACCTCCTGGGCCTGGTGATTTGTTGTTTTTCATTCTCGATAATGTCTTTTTTATTTCTTCTGTTGTAAATGGATCACATTTTGTCTGACATATCTGAAGGTCGTACGTAACATTTTCAAATTCTCTTCGTTCTTCTGTCAATAAAGTTTTATAATAGTTTTTCCATGTTTCTTGTCCAATAGGGTCTATTATTACTTTCTCATTTTTATTGGACTTCAATGTTCTTATAGTTTTCCAAGCTGCTCTAGATTTGGAGCACCCTAATTGGCTGTTGATTTCATGACATTTCTTTTCCCAGTATTCGTTTTTTGTTTTCCCGACTTGTTTTTTGACGGTACATTTGTCTATCTTCTGGGTCTCTAGTACTTAACCTTCTATTATACAGTTCTTTTTTTTCCTTTATAAGATTTTCTTGTTCCTCATTCCACCAGTAGTTGTTTCTTTTCCCTGGTAATGATTTTCTTCCTACAGCTTCTTCTGCTGCTTCATGTAGGTACATTCTAAGAGTTTTGTACATTTCTTCTGGTGATCCTATAGGTTCGTTTTTCATCTTTTCGGCTAGTCTTATTTTGTATAAGAAAACTGTGGAATCGTCTTAAAAACTGTCTAGGTTGTATAAAGGCTGCCTTGCTTTTGAATCAGTTTTCGTTTTTTCCTCTGTTTGTTTAAAATTTTTGTATTTTATGAGAGCTACAGGTTTAAGTAAGTAATGGTCTGAACCGCACACTGCTCCCCTTTTCACAATTACGTCAATTATTTTTGTTTGTGATTTCTGTCTGCTTAAACAGTAATCAATAATAGATTTCAAACCCTTTGTTCTCTGTTCCCACGTGTATTTGTGGATTTATTTGTGTTGAAAATACCCATTTTGTATTTTTAAGGAATATTGCTGACATAACTCTATAAGACGTGTGCCGTTGTCATTTTGGGTATCTTCTCCATGTTTCCCTATTATTGTACTCTGCTTATTCTTTCCAACTCGTCCATTGAAATCACCCAGTAGGAATATATCCCTCCTACTCCCAAAAATGTTTATTACTTCATCTAGTTTTCAAAAAATTTCTTTTTTATATCTATTGTTGCGTCAATTGGACCGTATATACCCACTATTACCAGCTCTTCTCCTCATATTTTTAATTCCATTGTGATTATTCTTTCGTTTACGGCAGACCAGTTTTAAATATTTTATAAATGCGTTTTCTTGATAGCTATGGAGACTCCAGCTTTTGCGCGTTTTTCTTTCAAGACTCCGCTATAAAAATGTACATAATCTCCTATTATGTCGGTTCCCTCTCCTTATTCTTTGTCTCACTAAGGACTGCAATATCAATGTTATTTGTTGATAATTCTTTGAAGACTTCCATATCCTTGGTTCTAATTCCTTGTACGGTCCAACATCCGCCAGAAAATATATGCTTCAACCAGGTCGGTAGACCTGATGTAATGATTCATTATATTTAGTTCTGCGGGCCCGGCACCCTACTCTAAAATGTTGCATTATTTCAGAGCTCATCTACATGTTTACACTCGCGATGCTCAAAACGAATTAAGCACCAAGCGTACTTCGTCTGCAGAGAACTGGGTTTTACGAAGAAATTTTTTAAATTCTCTTAAATCGTATAAATGCTGCGTTTTAAGATCTTAATGGAGAACAAATCAAGCATGCTACAGGACAGGCATAAAATTGAAAGATATGTTCCTGAAACTATGCATAATTTCGAACAACTATTGTAAGTTGCAAGGGGATCGTTAATCTATGCATAGAGAACATCCATAAAAACCATGTAAGAAACTCTAAGTTACAAGTCATCTATAGTTATTAATAACAAGGACTAATATCTTATAGACAATTGACACTTACACCGTATAACTAAGGGTACTAAAGTAAAAATACTCCATAGCCAAGACTGAAATAGCATTCGAAAGGAAGACATAAAAATTTCAATTTTTTGAAATAACTATAGGAAATACATAGACACAACGTGATACAAACATACTGGAAATGGTGTAGAACCTTTGATGATTCACACATAAATAAACACATTGTTTTGTACAAATCCATTATTTTTCAGGTACAACATAACAGATAGATTGTTAGATAAATTTTCATTATGACTGAGATTGTGAATGTCAGCAGTTAGATAAGGCGCTATTAATGTAATTTATATGAAGTTAGGTATATATTTAAAACAAATAGGTTAAAATTGATATCCTCCTGAATGAAATTTCCATAAGGTAAAGTATTACAAATTCATAATATAGTTTTGTATATAATATTTAATTAATTATATTAATTTAAAACATTTTTATATTTGTGAATTTGCATAAATAGTTGTTTCGTTTATGCCTGACGTTATCTGCGTGGATATTTTGTTGCATTTTAATGCTCTATCCAACAACGACAATTAATTAGAAAATGGAATTTTGAATAGCATCATAAAATAATAATTTTCAAATTACTTCAAAATTTTTATG
Source organism: Octodonta nipae (assembly GCA_034190945.1). Classification (NCBI taxonomy): domain Eukaryota; kingdom Metazoa; phylum Arthropoda; class Insecta; order Coleoptera; family Chrysomelidae; genus Octodonta; species Octodonta nipae. The sequence continues at coordinate 53,119,095 of CM067221.1, read as the reverse complement.
AAATTATGGTAAATTAAAGTAAATACTCACTTCAATTCCGCAGTTTCTTTGCAAAGTGTATTGTTTTTATGCACACTCTTCAAAACACAAATTACATCTTAATGGAATATTTCAATTAGTACCTACATGATACACAATAATAACACGTTAAATATTTCTGAATTTGGTCGCAGCACCAACTGTCGAGACAAACTTGAATTAAAATAGAGTATCATTGAATATTCGATATTGCGATCGTAGCACAGTCTCCCAGATCCAATGTAAAACATTCCAAAATCAATAACAATTTAGTAATAAAAAATTAACAATTTAGATTAGACCGAATTGTAAATCTAAACCAGTCTGGAAACTACCTGAAAACACACAAAAAATTTATTTCAAATCTGTGTAGCCGTTTAGGAGGAGTTCAGTGACATACACACGCACAGAAGAAATATATAAATATATTGTTATGGTTTTGATGTCATGTAAATAGTAGTTAATAATCAGTTTAAATAAAAAAAAAACATATATATAAAATTATGCAAGTGATTTATCCTACATTAAATAAAAAAATTAAAATAAAAAATATAAATAGTGGAAATTAAACTAAAATAAGTGGAGAGATTTATTCAATCATTACATATGAGATGTGGAGTGAACAGAACAAAAATTAAAATATAATATTGATTAAAGCTATGAAACCAAGTGTTATTAAAAGAGTGATGTTGGTTGCAGATGCTAGAAAACCATAAAGTAGTAATTTAATATGAAAGAAATTTATTTTATGAATAAAGATACATTTTAAAATTTAACAATAAATAATAAGATTAAGAACATACCTGAATTTATATTGGAAATTGTGAAATAGTATGACATAAATATTGCTGTAGACATTCTAACGTGGTGAAATTGTTCAGTACTTCTTATTCAATTTTGGAAAAGAATTTCATTCACTCACTATAAAAACACAAAAATATAAATGATATTAATTACAAACATTAATATTAAGATAAGAAAAGGCCAGAATTAAACAATTTAAGACCATAAAAAAATTATTTACATAGAACTGTCATGTTGATTTTGAACTTGTGATAACAATGTTAATATTTCATCAAATAAAATTTCAAATAGATAGAAATGTATGGAACGAATTGATCTTTAGAATATTTAATAGAAAGTTTGTAATTATTATGAAAAAATTTTAAATTTGGTGAATATGATCTAAGAATTTCAGTCATTTGTTTACAAAAAATTATTTAAGAAATGCCAAACCTGTTAAACTAGTTAGTCAAAATTTAGTCATGCAAAAATGTAGAACTTCCGGTGTAAAAAACATCAAAGTAGCAGTGAAAATTTTGTTTTCAAACTTAAGCGGATATTAAATCAACAACGATAAGCAGCCATATTAAAAATTCTGAAGTTAATAAGTGCAAAAATTGCAAATCAAAAGTTTGGTGAATGAAAAGACAAAGTTACATGGAAAAATAAAAGGAACTTTGGAAGATGAAAGGATTAGATAAGGTATTTATCATTTGAAAATTGTTTGAAAATAAAAAGGAATTTGTTGTACATTTTTTTGAATAAGTTTGTATAGTATATTGGTATGAAATGATAGAATAAATTGGAACTCCACATCATAGTTAAACAATATCAAAGTAGGGATTTCTATAGTTTGTTTTCATGTTTGAATTGTATTGATTTTAAAATTTTCAAGAAATTATAAATAAAAATTTAATTTGTAGAATTTGACTAAAACTTTTATTTGAAATATTATAATAGGAAAAATAGAAAACATTAAAAAATATATAGTCAATTACAGTAAGCAATAAAATCATAGTAAAATTTATATTACAATGATAAAACAAATTTGGGATAAACATCATTTATTTAATGCACAGCAAAGCACTGGAATATAAAATAAAAAAATATATATAAGGATTAGTTAAAACACATCAAACTATAAAAAATATATAAAGTAAGACATCCAAGGTAAGTGAATATATAATTTTAAAATATATTAAGATTGAGTTTTCTTTTGAAGCCAACCCTGAGGAGAAAGAGTAGAAATTTTAAATAAAATAACAATTCAATTCTATAATTAAAATATAAATTCAATTTAACAATTAACAAAAATTATAATTAAAAATATATATAAAATAAATATTAATTATTAATTAAAGTGACACTGAGATAAAAAAATTATATAAATATTATATTATAAAGCATAATAAAAAAAATTAATAAATAAAGTAATTCATTACAATATATATATATATATACATATGTGTGTGTGTGTGTTCGGTGGTTTCCGGAAATTCAACCGCGTAGTTGATAACTGATCCCTACCGGGATCGATGGTAAAATGATGACGTTTCGGCAGAGTCACATCTGTCCTCTTCAGGTCGGTTCGCATAATTCTCTTAGCCTTCTGCTTTCGCTTCTAGTTACTCGAATACTAAGATTTTCAGGAGCGCGCGGTGTTATATAGTCGCGGCTCGGTGCGTATCGGTTGTCACTGTGAACGGCGGCATGTCCTTGGCGCTCAGTGGCCACATCTACCGCTTGCTGATTGGTTATTTCCGGTTGAGTTGTTATAGGACGGGTCCGGGCCGATACGGTGGTTAATAGAATTTTCCAACAATTCCATAAGTTCTGGATTTCATTGCGTGCGTTTAGACTGTGAGGCCGTTCGCTGTTTCAATTCCTCTGTTACGAGTCTTGATTTCGGGTGTTCTATATTTGACAGTACTCTGGTGTTCTCAAAGTCTATTCGGTGTGACGTCGTGGTGGCGTGTTCCGCAATGGATGTTGTTTTTTCCTGCTTTCTTATGGCATTCTGGTGTTCATCACTTCTAGTTTTAATTCTTCTGTTAGTTTGCCCCATATAGGCAAGCGGTAGGCGTGGCCACTGAGAGCCAATCACAGGCAGCTGTTCACGGTGCCAACCGATAGGCGCCAAGCCGCGACTATATACCAGCGCGCCCGCTCCTGAAAATCTTAGTATTCGAGTAACTAGAAGCGAAAGAAGAAGGCTACAAGAATTGTGCGAATCGACCTGAAGAGGGCAGATGTGACTCTGCCGAAACGTCGTCATTTTACCATCGATCTCGGCAGGGATCAGTTATCAACTACGCGGTTGAATTTCCGGAAACCCCGAACACATTTAGAGCCCGTGAAAACAAAAACAAATATATATATATATATATATATATATATATATATATATATATATATATATATATGTATATATGTATATTAAGATGTTCGAATACAAGATACTAAATGAAAGAAGTAAAATATTTTGCAACTATCTTTATAACTGGAGTTGTACTACTGTGATCAAATGTCTCGTTTTAGTTCATATAGATCGTGGCCTTTTTTGGATGTTTCCCTTCTGATGTATCTTTATTGCCCAAATGTTGACGGCTCGCAATGTGGACTACTTACGACATAGTGGCGCAACTGTGGAGTTGCCGAAGTGTTGACCATGTGCTCCCGGCCTTAGGATGTTAGCTATTTGTTGCAACTTCAGTTTACTATTTTTTTCTTGGGAATAACACCACAATTGAATTAAAAAAGCTGTATATTGAAAGAAAATACCAAACGTTTCAAAGTCGATTCTGACTTCGTTGTCAATGGCTTTAAAATATGTAATGAAAATGTAAATTGCAAAATTGAAAGTTTGATTTATGATATTTAAGTTGACATAAGATTTTTGTTGGTTTGAAATATACAGGTAGCACAAAAAATTCTAAAAATCATGTATTAAGTTAATTAGCTTTCAAGTTTGAAGAATTTGAAAGAGTTGTCTTTAGAATTTATAAGTGGCGTTCCTAGGTACGACTTTGTTATACGATAACGCATTCGCCAAAAATGCGATCAAAGAATTCTGCTTTTTCAGTGATCCCATTAACGTCATAAGGGGAAACCTAGGTAAAACCTTATGAACTATCCCGATACTGGGTTGTTCAGAAGGAGAAGACCATTAATAATTTCTTCCTTAATTGTCGGTAACCAGGTACGATTGAATTCTACAGAAGTAGAAGCGATACAATCGTCTTCATTCAAACGAATTAAGGCAGACTCTTTTATTTTTTATTTTGTGTTATGTTGTTCTTTATGAAGTATAGTTGAATTGTCAAATTGTATTTTATGGCCTAGGTCCCATGCATGTTCACAAATTTTCGATTTTTCAAATTGTCGTTTCTTTATGTAATTCTTGTGTTCATTTATTCGTATGTTTAATGGTCTCGATGTTTCTCCAATATAAAAATTTTTGCATTCACAAGGAATCTTGTATATGCAGTTTTTTGAGTTCTGAGTTTTGTTGGTTGGTTTTGTTTTCGATATTAGTGATTTCAGGGTATTTCTTGTTTGGAATGTTGTTTTAACATTAAATCTGTTGCCCACTCTTTTCAATCTTTCTGACAGACCCTGTATGTATGGTATATTTGTAACTGTAATGTGGTTGTCTTGAGTAGCAGTGTTAATAAGAGAAGTTCTGTGTTGATTCCGAAGGTTTGTTCTTTGTTCAAGTCTGTTTAACTCTTTGTTGATAAATTTTGTGGGATAATTGTTTCCAGTGAGAACATTTTTTATAATTGTGTTTTCTTTGTTGAATTTATTATTATCAGAACAGTTGGTCTTTGCTCTATCATATAATGATTTAATAACACCTTTTTTACTGTATTTGGATGATTTGAATTGAAATGTAGGTATCTGTTAGTATGAGTAGGTTTTCTATAAACTTCTGTTTCGAATGAAGATTCTGTTTTTGTTATTAATATGTCTAGGAAAGACACTTTGTTATTTTGTTCAATTTCTAGGGTGAATTTGATAGTTGGTTCTTTGTTATTTATGTCAATTAATAATTTATCTAATTCTTCAAAATTGTGTTCCCAAATTACGAAAATGTCGTCAACGTAACGCCACTAAATTAAAGGTTTATTTTCTTTTGATAAAATTACTTGTTGTTTAACTTAATACATTATCTTTAGAATTTTTTGTGCTACCTATATATTTAAAAACAACAAAAATCTTATGTCAATTTAAATGTCGTAAATCAAACTTTCAATTTTGCAATTTATATTTTCATTACATATTTTAAAGCCATTGACAACGAAGTCAGAATCGACTTTGAAACGTTTGATATTTTCTTTCAATATACAGCTCTTTTAATTCAATTGTGGTGTTATTCCCAACAAAACTTAAAAATAATCAAAAAAATGCCACAAATAACTTTTAGAAGACAATTCACTTTACTAACTAACATAAAAATTCGTATATTGTTGCAAAGAGTTGTTTTCGATAGACACTTTTCCCGGAAATATTTTTCAAGCTATTGCTGAGCTTGAATGGTATTTTCCCATCAAAAAACAGTTTTTGATTACACGAAACTCGTGTATCCGTCGTTTAAACCTCACGTTCAATATCTTCCCAACGGCATAACCAAGTGGCATGAATTTTGTACACGTTTCTTTTGAGGCTTGATGCTATCGATAAGGAAAAGCGCCATGACATTGGGCGTGTGCCATCTGTGGATTAGTTCTGGCACACCTCTTTCTGAGTTTCCGATTTGTCTTCACAACCAATGATTATAAAAAAATATTTATTGTCATTTGATTCAGCCTTATGTGTACTTATACTCTTAAATACTTCTGACAATTTTTAACTATTTGACGGGCACGTCAGTTAAGCATTCTCGATAATACAATAACTGTTAAATAAATATGTAGTTTAAATTGAGAACGTAGGTTTTCGCGGCCAGAATCATAGCTGATTCTGCTTTTTGTGGATTTGGAGGGCGTTATTTTTTCGAATTAATTAATTATATATCTGAACCAACATATAAACAAAGTTTTCCGACGTTTCGGACTTTAAGTACCTACTACCCAACTTTTACCTGAAATATCGGATGGCCAATTATTATTTCTTAAAAACAAAATCCCCAAAACAACGTCGTTGGCCATAACGAAAGTGTAGTCATTCACAATTTGTGCTTCAGTGTGAGAACTTTAATACAGCGAAGTTTCAAAGTGTGTTGTGAGAAATAAACTAAACTAAAATGACGCGGCCTAAATCAGAAAAAAGCATAATCAGCTATGTAGTTTAAATTGTTTAAAAAAAGTTTGCTCCCAAGTTCGGTAAAAAATTAGAAAAAAAATATATTGGGTTCCTATATTTTCTTATATGTAACAAAGCGTTACAAATAACTAATTTTGTTTTATTTTTTAAGGGTGTTCGTTAAAATTCATTGTAACCAATGTAATAATAATTGTAAACAATGAATTTTAACGAACACATCTGAATCGAACAAGTTACGAACCACGTTTGACTTCATCCGACAACAGTATAACCCACAACAATAGACTCGACGCATTTTCTTAATCAGCGCTTTTAACGTTCTTTGTTTCAATTCATATAATTTTATTAGTCTGATGTTAGCTTTTATTGCAACTGAATTAAACTTGTATGTTTCGCTTGAATAAAATTTATGTTTTAAATTTTAAAACGGCTTTTTCGAAATAGAAACTTTAAGTGGCGCAGCACAGTAGTTTCGTGGAAGTTTTCTGTGTATAAGAAAAACTTCGTTATTGAACGTTTATCCGCGATTGAACGAACTTTTGTTTGCCGTTAGTTCCTGTAGCAGCATCGACGCTTACCTGCAGAACGCCAACGAAGCGAAACAGATGCATCGAGCAATCAGCATTTTACTGTAAGTAATTCATGTCAGACTCCTCTGTTTCTAATCATTTAACTGACCCTAGTGCAGAGTTAGATTTAGTAGAACAAATTTCGAGTTTAAGAATTTCAAAAAACAATTTCGAAAACGTAGATCGTAGTAATAGCTTAAGTAATAATAACGTAATGGCTCCACCAGTATTTGATGTTAAAAATTTGGTAATTTTACCAAATTTTGATGGAAACTCCATCGATTTATACGATTTTATAAACATAGCGACTACTCTTTTTGCATTTTATTATGATAACATCAGTGTAGGCACCTTGCAAAACCTACTTCTGTTCCGTGGCATTTTAAGTAAATTAACCGGAAGAGCCAAGGAAGTTGTATTAATTTATGGATGCGAAACGTGGGAAGATGTAAAGACGGTGCTCATTCAAAATGTTGGAGACCAGAGGGACGAAAATTCAAGGGATCTTGTTAATTTAAGACAACAACTCCAAGAGACTCCTTTACAGTTTTACGAAAACTGTATGACAACGCTTAATACATTATGCAACTATATCGATTTACACAATAATAATCCAGTAATCAAAAACAGTAAAAAGGATTTTTTCCGAAAACAAACCCTGACTACATTTTTGGCAGGATTGCGAGAACCTTTAGGATCCACCATAAGAGCTAAGAGACCAGACAATCTCGCAGTAGCAATGCAATATATTCACGAAGAGAATAATATTAGATACTTGCAGAGAAATCAAGCTCCTGTAATCAGCAGTTACCGTTTAAAAAACCACAAGCACCAACTCAGCCTTTTAGACCCACATGGCAGCAACCAGTTTATCGTCATCAGACAACACCCCAGTTTACACCATCATGGCAACCACAGCCTTTCCAAACACAGCAACGCCCCTTTCCAACAGGTCCAGTTCAGATAACACATAGACCAATTCCACAGCGACGACTTCCGACAAATTCACAAGTATTCGGTAAACCTCAAAATGTTTGGGCCAACAAACCAGGCACTTCGCCACAAATGTCACCTCCTACACCAATGAGCTGTACAACCAGAAATACTATCAAACCAACAGCTCAAAATCAAAATAATAATTTCTTTAGACCACATCCAAATTCACGCCCGCGTTTGACCTTTGAAGAACTATTTAACATCGAACAGACCATTCCTACGCAGAAGGACCAATAAGCCATTACCCCGATGATGATCATTACCCAGCATATGAAGCTTATCCCGAATATGAGCCATGCCAAGAAAATGTAGTAGACGAACCTTCACAAATTGAAGAAGAAATTTGCCAAAATTTTCTTTTGGACACCAAAACAACGGGAGAAACTTAGTAGAATTACATAATATTACAGATAAAAAGGAACTTCCCTATATAATCCTCCCTTGAATTTGCTAATAGATACAGGGTCAACGAAATCATTTCTCAATCCCGATATTGCTAATCAATTTTATAAAGATTCTGTTAAATTTGAACCATTTATCGTCTCATCTATTTTTCAAAATTATTCACAAGATTACTGTGCAGAAATACCTTCTTTTCAGGAATTTAATTCAAATCATAAATTAAAATTTTATTTGTTTAAGTTTCATAAGACTTTTGACGGATTGATAGGTTTAGACAACTTGAAACTTTTACAGGCACGACTCGACTTTCCGAATTTGATACTTTTAACTCAAAATTCGACGATAAATTATTAAGAAACTAACAAAACTCAATTCTATTCAATACTACTTGATCCCCATACAATAACACCTGTTAGACTACCTGTTAAAGAATTTGAAGGCAATATAATCATCCCAAAACAAAATATTCAAGGAGCACTTCTTCAGGATACATTGACCATAGCCAACAACCAGCTTGCGTGGGCAGAATTGATAAACGATACAAATGAGGAAATACCAATCGCCCTTATTGAACCAGTGGATACCAGGATAATTAATTTGGAAGAATACCATCTTTTCACAACCGAAATTTATCAACAAAATTCACCTAAAAAATGTAACATAGAAGAACTTATAAGGACAGAACATCTGAATAATGAAGAAAAACACCATATTTTTCATCGTCCTGATGAACCGTTAACTTTCACCAATCAGGTTAAACATCGGATCAAGACAAAGGGCGAAATACCGGTTTACACAAAAACATACCGTTACCCATATGTTCACAAACAGGAGGTCCAGAATCAAATTTCCTCTATGCTAGGACAAGGTATTATACGCCCCAGTGAATCACCGTGGTCATCACCGATATGGGTTGTCCCAAAAAAACAGGACGCCTCAGGGAAAACTAAATGGCGAATTGTAGTGAATGAGAAAACTATTGATGACAAGTATCCAATCCCAAACATCACCGACATTTTGGACAAACTTGGAGAAGCCAATATTTTACAACATCAAATTGAAATGGCAAAAGAAGACATTCCAAAAACTTTAATGTCGAACACGGCCATTATGAATACGTGCGGATGCTATTTGGGCTGAAAAACGCCCCCGCCACGTTCCAAAGAGTCATGGATAATGTACTAAAGGGACTACAAGGAACAATTTGTTTAACGTATATCGATGACGTCGTCTGCTTTTCTGCTTCTCTACAAGAACACATCGTCAACCTCTCAAAGATTTTCCAACGATTTAGGGAAACTAATCTCAAAGTTCAATTGGACAAGTCGGAATTCCTTAAAAAGGAAGTGGCCTTCCTTGGGCACGTCATCACTCCGGACAACTAAAGAAATTAAGGGATTCCTTGGACTACTGGGATATTATAGAAAGGACTTTGCCAAAATTACAAAGCCGCTAACAGCATGCTTGAAGAAAGACGCGAAGATTGAACACACACAGAAATTCATTGAATGCTTTGAGACGTGCAAACAATTATTAGTTAACGAACCGCTCTTGCAATATCCAGATTTTACTCAACCATTTAACTTGACAACCGACGCTAGCAACGTTTCATTAGGAGCAGTTCTTTTCCAAGAACTAGTCGGCAAGGATAAGCCAATAGCGTACGCTTCTCGAACACTGAACGATACCGAGTTGAATTATTGAACTATCGAGAAAGAAATGTTAGCAATTGTATGGGCTACAAAGGTGTTTAGGTCATATTTGTACGGCAGAACCTTCAAGGTTCTGAGTGATCACCGCCCTTTGCAGTGGCTATTTTCTGTAAAAAAACCCCAACTCTAAGCTAGTAAGATGGCGCCTGCAACTCGAAGAATTTGATTACGAGATAGTTTACAAAAAAGGCAAGACTAACACCAACGCAGACGCCCTTTCTCGAATAGAAATCACCACCAAGGAAGTAGAAGAACTTACTGCCCTTAAGAAAAATAATGAGGAATTAAATGAAAATTTATCTCGAGAAAATACTGACAATGCATCAATGTATAATAACCCAACAGACGATCGTGAAGAAGATTTTACATACGAAGTCATTCAGCCCTTACACGACATAACTGTCACAGATACATCATCAACTGAAACAACTGATGAAAACCCAGACCTAGGTCAACACGACGATAAACGACATAATACCTCTAGCACAGACACAGCTGATGAAGGTACAACATAAGGTCAACAGAGTACGTCAAACGTCAAGTACAGACACAGCTGACGAAGTTCCCGATCCATTTCAAGACGAATAGAAATACAATTCACACTGAACAGGAAAATCCGATTTTTACAATTCCTATTTCCGAAAAGCCTCTAAACTATTACAATAATCAAATAAGGCTAACTTTTGTTAGATATTGTCCAGTAAAACCTATAACTGAACATATATTTCCAAACAAAATAAGAATTCATGTTCAAATTGGCAGAAATGAAGCAGGAAGAAACATTATCGAATTTTTCAAAAACTACGTACGACCAAAAATAAAATATGCTATTCATTTTACTCCAGAAAACAGGTACCAAGCCACCTGTGAACTTCTTAGACAAATTTTCAAAAATTCATCATATAATTTAGTCAAATGCACGAAAATTTTAGAAGACGTTAACAACGAACAAAGACAAAAGGAAATTATTAAAGGTTATCACGAAGGACCGAACAATCACAGAGGTATAAATGAAACTGAAGCTGAAATTAGAAACAGATTCTATTGGCCAACATTGAAAAAGGACATAGAGGATTATATAAACTTTTGTGACAATTGTCAAATGAACAAGTACGATAGAAACCCTCCAAACCAAAATTCATGGTAACACCCACTCCAACAAGACCATTAGAAATTGTCCACATCGATACCTTTCAAGCAGCGGGACAAAAATTTCTTACTGTCATTGACTCATTTTCAAAATACGGACAAGCATACCCCATAGAGAGTGCCAATGCTATTAACATCCTAAAATCTCTGATGATTTTCATCACCCATCATGGCATACCAACAATAATTGTTGCGGACAACGGTACGGAATTTAAAAATTTGTGGATACCCATGAAATAATTATACACTATACAACACCAGAAAATCCGCAATCTAATGGGATGATAGAACGGTTTCATTCGACTATCATAGAACATCTTCGTATCTTACAGAAGAATCATAAAAACCTGAACATTAAAGATCAAATGCCTTACGCAATTCTCGGATACAACAACTCGATACACTCAACTACCAAACAGAAACCAATTGAAATTCTAAACGGACATTTCAACAGTCACGATCCTTTTGACGTCGACATTAACAAAACTCTTATCAATAACTATGCTCAACAACATCGCGAAAACACTAAAATTATTTATAAAGAATTAAATCAACGAGCTACTGAATCCAAAGAAAGGGTTATTGAGAATCGAAATCGCCACAGACAACAACCTGTTAATTATGAACCAAATGCAAGGGTGTATACGAAAACCACTCAAAAAAGGAATAAACTTCTCCCGAGATTTTCACCAAAAATCGTAAAATCTGACAACAAAGTTATTGTAAAATTTCATAATAGAAAACTCCACAAGAAAAATATTAAACACATGCCAAGAAGAAAATTTAATTTGACAAAATCATCCTTGCAGATGCAGCCTGATCGCAGCCGAGAAAATAAGCATACTAGACCTGAAGGACAATCCAGGGATCCTTCCTCGCAAGCTGGGACCAGCAAAAAATCAAATCAGTTCCCATGACTTCATCCATTATTACAATTTGACGCCGATATCTCAAGAACTCAATGCCATTGAAAATCAGTAGGAAGAAGTAGCAGCAGCAATAACTAAGAAAATAAGCACGCCATATTTTAACATGTTGCATAATTTTGATCGAGCTTTAAAGTACCAACTAGAAAGTGCTAAGCTAAAATTTCAAGCTATATACTCTCATCCTAGAAACAAGAGAGGACTTTTTAATTTTCTAGGCACTGCGGTTGAAAGCAATCCCCGGAAACCTAGACCAAGAAGATGCCAAAAGGTATGAGGATGCAATATCAGCTTTGCAGAAAAATCATAAGAATGTAATTAAAAATCTAAATCAGCATATGTCGCTTACAATTGGAATAATGGACAATTTTAATAAAACAGTGTCACTAATTACTCACAATCAAAGAGTAATTTCCCAAGAAATAAAAAATATCAACGATGATTTTACAAAGTTTATTTTTGATTTTAATCACTACATGCAAGCTCGTAATATTCTAGATCAACTCAATATATCTTTACAAATAATTCTTCAATTAATAACTGATTTGGAAAATGCCATTATTTTTGCTAAAATAAATGCACTACACAATAGCATAATTAAACAAAATGAAATTGAATGGATAGCCCACATATTACTCGAAAACCATGATAAGACGCAATTATTATTTACAGAACAAAGAGACTTAACAAAATACTACGAAATAATTTCTGTGGATGCATAATACTCGAATACCGATATAATTTTTGTTCTGCACTTTCCATTGTTGCACACCAAAAGTTTTACCCACTATCACCTCTTCTCAATTCCAACAATTAACTCAACCACCATCATTCCTCCCCTTCCTTATCTGACATTGAATCCAGAAATTCATCAATATACGAGCCAACCATGTAGACGAATCGACACCCAGTATCTATGTACGAGTACAGCCATCCAGTATAGAAGTAGGACACCCGACTGCATCTCACAAATCCTTCAGCCCGCCGATGAAGAAGCCCTTTGTGACTTTGTAAAGATTTTCATCAACACCACACTCATCGAGCAGATTACAGACGCCCATTACATTGGTATATTTCCAAGCCCAACAAAAGTTTCAACAGCTTGCGAAACTACCAGTATATTAGAAGCTCATGGAACATTTCTGGTTCAGTACCTCTCAGCACAAATTTGTAAACAAGAAAGAAACCGTCAGGGAACAGCCCATGACACTCCCTAAAATTAGAACAGTTGTTCGTAGTCTACTAAAGAAGAGACACCCTATACAACTTGAAAGGGTTCCTCTAGACGAATTGCATAAACTTCAAGAAGAATTCCATAGTCTACATCCAACAGAACTCTTGGAACCAAACTCAGATAACACTCATTTTTGGACAACCCGTTTATACATATTGGTTTTAGGGGGTATATTATGGATAACCTATAAGTTCTACGACAGACTACCGTGCCTTAGAGGAAGACACACAACACCTACATCTTCAGGAGTGAACCCAGTCCTGTTCATCCCTCACAGGACTTCCCCAAGGGATGGAGAAGTTACGAACCACGTTTGACTTCATCCGACAGCAGCATAACCCACAACAATAGACTCGACGCATTTTCTTAATCAGCGCTTTTAACGTTCTTTGTTTCAATTCATATAAGTTAATTAGTCTGATGTTAGCTTTTATTGCAACTGCATTAAACTTGTATGTTTCGCTTGAATAAAATTTATGTTTTAAATTTTAAAACGGCTTTTTTGAAATAGAAACTTTAAGTAACATAATAAAATTATTACTTTGTGTGTTACTACAAATTATGAAGAAGCTTTTTTAATCTATGAGTCAACATGAAATGCAAACAATTTCATTTTAGTTTTTGCTACTATTATGAAACATCATTAGTAACAATAGGTCGTTAATTATCAATCGTTAATTATCCTCGTTACATCGGTGGAATTTCATATTTATTATATATCTGTACTTATTTTAAGTTAGTGTAATCCGCCGCGTTTGCCTATCGCCATGTTTGTCTACATGCCAATTTCGCACACTACTGTAGAAATTTTGATAGTTTTCGCTAATCGACAGTGCCTTTTGAGAGATTTCTATATATAAATGCTTTAAGTTATAAGGAAGTTCATATACTTAATGTATTCAGAAAACGTTACATGCCATTATTCATTTATATTTAATTGGTAGGTATATTCACTAATTCTTATTTTACGGATGAGCACTTGTATTCGAGTATTTTACTGACAAACTAAGCTATTCATGGTAGCGTAGCGTATCTGTCGAAAATTTCCGCATCGAAGCAACCGTGCATGCCCTAAAAAAGGAGATTTATATTTGTTTTTATTACGTTATATTACAATCGAAACACCTCTTAGTGTCCACATATACTTAATCGTAATTAAATCATTTAGTGACTTCTATGTCTAAGTGTATGAAAATTTCGGTACAGAGACAGGTGTACACACATGTTTAGATTTACTTACAAAGGAACTTTATTAAGTCGTTTAAATTATTTTCTAAAAAAAGTCGGATACTGTTCACCTCTAGGCGATGTGACATATGACCTGTCCATATATTCGACTGATTCTATGGTGCTGGTGGAACTTGAGAGTCTCATAAGGATTTTTTTTACAAAGTGCTTTATGAGTGTTCTCTTTTCCATTTGTTGTAAAAGTTGCTTCATCAGTAAATAACACAAAATTTGTGTAACTTTTGTACTTGTAACATTCACACTACAACTTTTGATATATTGCCTTGTAGACATTGAGAATTTCTGTGGTGGATTTTCTTCGGCAATATTTAAAACCTATTCCCCGTCTCATTTGTTCGAACTTATCGAATTCATTCATTGTCTGCCTCGATATAAACGAACCATTTGTTTGGAGATTATTCTCGTTTATTCATAGGTTTTTTATTGTTTCATCCTTTAAAATTTATTTTTGTACCATGTCGTTCACTTAATTACAGGATATTTTGCATCCAAAATTGAATTATTCATCTGTTCCAATGTTAAATTGTTTATTGTCTATCTTTGTTCGGCCGAGAATGCCGAAACGCCCGTTTTATTCTAATATTTTGTTATCTTAATTGTTTTTTGGGGATTATTTTTATACAGTTTATTTTTTAAGTTTTGAAACACACTAGACTTGGAGAAAAAAAGTGTATATTTAAAAATCTAAACGTTTTCATGTTTGAATCTGACCTCGTTGTCAATAGAAATATAAACTGAAACGTAATCGATCCTTCCCCCTTCAAAAAAGTTTGCTAGCCCAGTCAAAAATTTTGGTCTGCGCTTTTATGCCCACCTGTTATTCATTTTTTGTTAGATATGATCATAATCGTTTCCATCTTTGGCACATGTCTACCTTTGTTCGAATTCTATGTTATGTCGTCTTTTTCCAAAACAACTAATAACTTTTAGATTACTGTAGACTATAGCTGGCAGATTTATTCTAAAATGCTTGTGTTTCTTTACTTTTTTTCCGGAGTATATACTCCCTTGATTGTTTTAATTTCGTTAGCTAAGATATTTTGGCTTACTAAGATTATTCTGTCACTTAAGAAGTCATATTTCTTGATTCTTCATTCCCATTGATTGTGGATAAATAACGCCAAATCTTCAGTTGCTCTTATACTTTTATCCACTACGTTATAATGTCGTTCATTTTGGTGTAGCTGCCAAATCTATTTCACTGTTGTTTGGTTTAGTTCTACCTCTTGCTGTGTATTTTTTGATACAACTCAGGTTGCTACTTTTTTATGCTCGTTTCTCTGATTACATTGTCTTCCCTGGTCTTGGTAACTCTACAATTTTCGACGCAAATTATAAAATGTCGAATTTTCTTTTGGGAGTTCCTTTCCGTTACTGAGGTCCTACAATTTTTAGACGTTGGGTCGGTGGCTATGACATTAATAGGCATTACTTGGCACTTTAAAATAGTGAGTAATTTAATATCTTTTTTATATTGTTGCGTTTGAACTGTTAAAGCGGACATGGTTTTCTCCATCAAGAAGAAGTTGAAGGCAAATAAGTATATCCCAGTCAGAATCAGAGAGAGTGTCCAACCTTTTGCAGTGGGTTGACACTCTTGAATTTATTCGTACATGATCTCTATAAAGATTAAATGAATGAAGTAAGTATTACTCAATTATAAATAATTATATAACTGAGAACGTTTAAAAACGATAATTACACATGAATGTAAATATATCTGGCAAGTTTATATGCTGTTCAGAACAATGACCTTGGGCGTCAGTTAAAATATGACAAGCTTGCTTCTTACGAGGGCTGCCTTTTATATTTCGGGATTAGAGAACAAAAACAAATATTAATCATCGAAAATCGCTTTATTGTTTTTCAAAATATTCCCCATGAAGATCTATATACGTACCAAGAATGAAGAGCTAAGCAGAGCTAGTTTCTTATTCACTTTTTGTTTATTTTACCTTCTAAATTAATAGTAATTTAGAAGGTAGGATGTACTGCAGAATGTCAAATAGAATTTGTGGATAATAATATTCATGGATGTTTTCTTAACATTTATTTTCTATCACAAATGTAGTATGTGCTTCAGAAGTAGATTCTAGGCATCTAGATAATGTTGGGTTTTACAGTTCCTTTACAATTATTTTTCAATAATCTTGTAAGTTTGTGCCTTGTTAATTCGTGCTAGATATTTTCTCGATTTTGTTTGATAACATATATATTGGGTAAATAAGTTTAGCAACCATTATTTTGTTGTTATTTCATTAGTTTATGCTAAGTTTTGGAAAAAAAATATTTTCAAAAAAAAAATCAAGAATGTTTGAAAGCTTCTGGAAGCCTTGTGTTTTGAGATATCAATAGAATTAAATTCAAAATTCTATTTCTAAAATGGTGATTATTTTTGGAAACTACTGATCCTTCGACATTACGAGGGCTGCCTTTTATATTTCGGGAGTAGAGAACAAAAACAAATATTAATCATCGAAAATCGCTTTATTGTTTTCAAAATATTCCCCATGAAGATCTATACACTTTTGCATGCGTTTGAACCAATTGTCGAAGCACTTTTTCCACTCTGATTGAGGTATCTCCAAAACATGCATTCTGAACGCAGCAACCGCTTCTTCAGGTGTCGAAAAACGTTGACCTCTCAGTTTGTTTTTTACGTACGGGAATAAAAAGAAGTCATTTGATGACAAGTCAGGACTATACGGCGGATGACTCATCAAATCGATGTTTTGAGTGGTCAAAAATGCAGTTGTTTGAGCCGATGTGTGAGAGCTCGCATTGTCGTGGTGAAGAGTGATCCGTCTTCGGCGGTTGGTTTTCCTCATTTCTTGGAAGACAACTGGCAAACAAATGGTTGTGTACCACTCAGAATTGACTGTTCTGCGTTGTTCTAGTGGTACGGTTGCGACGTTTCCAGTTTTTCCGAAAAAAAAAACAGGCTATCATTTGCTTGGAAGTGCTTCGTGCGCGAACAACTTTTGTTGGAGTCAGCTCATCTTGAAACACCCATACAGTCGACTGCTGTTTACTTTCGGGCTCATACGCGTAACTCCACGATTCATCACCTGTTATTTTGTCATAAACGTGTTTTGAAGCACCGCGATCGTATTTTTTGAGCTTTTCTTTCGACCAATCAATACAAGCCTTTTTTTGAACGATTGACAAATTATGTGGGATCCAACGCGAACAATTTTTTTTTTGACATTCAAATGTTTAAGCAATATTAAATGTATGCTGGTCCCACTAATGTGTAAGGTTGACTCAATCTCACGATAGGTCACATGTCGATCTTGCAATATCAGTTCGCGCACAGCATCAATGGTTTCCGGAACCTCAACTGTTTTTGGACGACCTTCACGAAATTCGTCTTGGAGTGAACTACGACCTCGATTGAATTCACCATACCATCGATAAACAGTAGTCCTTGATGGAGTTTCATCGCCAAAAATTAAATTAAGTTCATCCATGCACTATTGCTGACTTAATTCACGTCGAAAATTGTAAAAAATAATCGCACAAAAATGTTCACGATTTAATTCCATTTTTTATGAATCATTTAAGTTACTGGAAACAACACATAGCGCTCGTATGTCAAAACGTTCTGAGTACGTATAACCTCAAAAATGTCAAAATTTACGATAGAGCCGAAATATAAAAGGCAGCCCTCGTATCAGTTTCTCATTGATCTATAGTCATTAAATTTAATTAAACGTTGAATCAATTGCTAAATATCTAAGAGATTTCTAAACCAAGTAATAAGTGCAATTTATAATTTTGTCTAGTGCTAAAATTGAGTGCAATCGAATAGGTTCACATTTATCGTTTATTTTTGCATTAAGAATTTCACCCGCTGCTTCAAGATGTTTGGATATAATGAATTGTAATTCCTGCTTTACAGTTCATCAAGAATTTTATAGAAGTATAATGAAATAACATGGTAAATTAACATTTACTGGAAAAGCTCTTTAAACGGAAATGCATATCTCGCCGAAAATAAAATATCATTGATTATTAGTTAACGTTATTTTGAAATAAATAGTGAAAATTAATTTAATTGCGATTTTAAAACGAAAAACATTATAGTGTTACAAGCTTTTATTTAGTTTCACCTGCCCCGATGTTTGTCTGTAATCAAATCTTGCACATAAATTTGATCCACTTCCCAGCTAGTTATTGAGCTGAAATTTTGCATGTGTAAATCGGCTGACTATGCAAAAATATTATCACATGGAGCTGATATGATGGAATCGGAAGGTGGCCATAGAAACAAGATAGTTAAACAACACAAAATCATATCTTGCAAGTTAAATTTTATCCACTTCCCGGTTAGCGATTGAGCTGAAATTTTGCATGCGTTTGTCAATCGGAGGACAATGCAAAATTGTTATGACGTGCAGCTGATCTGATAATCGAACAGGAAGGCGGCCATAGGAACTCGAGTTTGAACTCATTTGATCTATCTTGACGAGTACTTTGGTGCTGGATGGTAACCAGAGTCTGATGATGGAGCTTGAAGATGGCCATAGGAACTCCGTAATTAATTCGTCTTAACGAGTTTTTTTGGTGCTAGGTGGTCAAAGAAATTCAGTAATTAAGCGATACAACAACGTCGAGTTTCATTCGTTTTGATGGGTGGTGAGTGGTGGTGGTTTGGTGGACGTTTGTTATGAATGTGGATTCTGGCTTTGATTAGATAGTTGACCCAATGCCAAGTTAAGCACGTGCCGAGGGCTGAATGGTGTGAGGGTTTATAAATATGTCATATTGCTAACATTGCGCCTCAGGATACCAGGGCGAACACTGTTGTACTGAAGCCCTTATCACCTACAATGGGTGGTGAACCGTTTTTGTCCTATTCCCGTGGGAACGACAAGAACATGTTTAGAGAAGGAGAAAATTTTAATGAAAGCGATGTTCACAAGCAACAACGCTTGGAAAAAATAGTTTACCGGTAACTAATCATAGAATAAAGGAATCGTTACAATAACGCACTAATAGGCCAGATATCGGTAGAATACAGAGACAAGAGAGAAGGGAAAATAAATCACTTCAACAACGTGTTCTCAGGATAGATAACGTTAGAATACGTACACAATACAGAAGAAAAAATTAATTATGAGAAGAAGAAGAGAAGTTCAGGCAAGCAAGTCAGTTAACACAAACGGCAGAGGAACGCATTGTAACAGCAGAGAATGAACAACAGAAAAAGACTAATCAGAGGAATATGCAACGTGGTAGCGTTGAGTACTTTAACGCGATAAATACCTTTTGCGATAAAGTGCGTAATATTTGCACGAAAAGATGGGTTATACCTGACGTTATACTACCATTGTCACAAACTGAAAAGTGCCTCCTTTCTCGAATAATACCATTTTTAAAAACTGTAAAATTTAACGCATTATTTGGACAATATGGATTTCCCGGCAAAACTGTACTTTTTGCCCAAGTGAAAAACTGCCACATATGTTGTCTAAATCTGTAGATAACTGTGTAATAGTGATTGCTACTAAACTAACTAATTTAAATATTACTCGTGAGTTTTGAGTGTCTCGCGATACTGTGTTCCAGGCTTTGAAATGGTTATGAAGAAAAAAAATACACAAATGTTCAAAATAACAGCCCAAGATCAGTTAATTGATGGAAAAAAAGAATGAATAGATTGATATTAATAATATAATACAACAAAATAGGTGGTCTTCCAAAGAAACTAGAAATTTTTGTTGGTGCTAAAGTCATGTTGAGGTCTTACGGTGACGTTGTTCAGGGACTTGTGAGTCTTGTGACTGGAGCGATAGCTCACATTGCTGAAATTATTTGGACATATAGACGTGCTCAACTAGACGATAGCGATATACCATCGGTTCGCGTAGACTTTGGTAAATCACGGTACAGCTGAAAGAAGAATACTCCCGATTGTCTTATCTTAGGCTTCAACGGTGCACAAAATGCAGGGAACTACTGTAGATCATTGTGTTATTTATCTTGGTTCCAAAAGTTTTGCTGCAGGTCAGGCTTATGTGGCCCTAAGCCGAGTTCGGTCTTTAGGGGGTCTTCAAGTCGAAGAACTTGAATACTCCAAGCTGACTTCGATGAAACCTTGTAATATTGACGTATTAAATGGAAAAAAAAATAGTTGAGAAATGTTACAAACAACTAACCAGTACGGGCTACATAAGGGAAAAACACTGCTACGGGCTCCGAACTACGCCGTAGTCAATATCGCATCAAAAATGCTGAAAAGTTATAAATAAAATTAAAACAAAACAAAACTTTTTAAAAATAAGCTTTTATTAGTTTGAAGACGCGAGATGTAAAGACCGACATCTAGGATTTTCCCTAACCAGAAACAATATATAATATATTATATATATTGTCTTGCGTACAAAAGAATGACACCTCGAAGAAAGCTTTTATTACTTGTTAACAAAAAGAACTAAAAAGCCAAAAATAATATAAACCTGATAAGATAAATACCATTATATAGGTATTGCAACCTTTAACGATAATTAACCTTTTTTTTCTACGTCACAATAATCCCATACCGTACATGTACATACCTAATTATATATTTTTATTAAACTCTAAAACTTTACACTTTGAATTAAATCTTTGCGTTTTTATCACAGATCCATTTTTTTATAAATAAAAGCGTGTTACATTGTGATTGCAAAAGAAAAGTAATGTTCCATCAAAATGTAACACGCTTTTAATTATAAAAAATTGGATCTGTTATTAAAAACGCAAAGATTTAATACAAAGTGTAAAGTTTTAGGGTTAAAAATATATAATTAGGTATGTACGAAATGGGATTATTTAGTAGGTACCTATGTAATGGTATTTATCTTATCAGGTTTAAATTATTTTTAGCTTTTTAGTTCTTTTTATTAACAAGTAATAAAAGCTTATTTTTAAAATGTGTTCTTTCTTTTAATTTTATTTATTGTAAGTTTCAGACCACGCAGATCAATCTATGCAGACTTGAATAATATATATGTCGGTTATCAAAAGGAATAAATGTGGGCTAAACATTTATTTGACAAATAATAATCACACTAAATTGACCGAAGGCACCATAATGATTCACCACTGAAGTTTCAAACTATGCAAACAATAGATAATCTTAATGATCAATTTATTTCGGGTGCCACCCAGAATAAGTTCGATCGGCGTAGCGATATGATATTATTAATCTAAATTGGTACGCAAGGTAGTCTACTCGGAACCGCGACGAGTTCCCGGTTACGTGACAGCTGTCTATTGTCGTACTTCGTTCGAAGTTCGGACAGAACTGTACTCCGTTCCTCTCGATATGAGTCTTGCCAAAACTCATAAAAACATCGTGCGCAACACCTGATGCATACTTCGTTTTTCTGCCTGCCATTGCGTAACCGGCACCACGTCAAGCGATTGTGAATCACTTTCGATTCCAAGCTGACAAACTTGTAGTAAGATATAATAAACTTAAGAATTGTAAACGAAAACACAAAAACATGAATATCGTGTTACTGATAATACAAACTACACAGGCTTTAGACCTTCACCACTTGAAAAATCAACCACCTTGTTATCTCCGACATATATATTTTTAAATATTAACATGTTAATATCTGGGTAACAGAACTTCAGTCGTAAATTCGGTTTTGCAGAAAATGTGCATGTACATATATACAAATAATCGGACATTTACTAAAGAAAATTTTCATTGAAACACTCTTTCTAATAATTCTACTTTATATATATTCAACTTCTCTCTATGAGCTTATGGACCAACCATTTCTAAAATTTTGTATATACACTATATAACTATAACACTTTATATTCCAACCATTAAACCCTATAAACATTTTTTGTTTCCAATTTTTTTAACCATAACTTCTATTCTGCCCTATATTCAAACCATCGTATATATACATCTTGTGGGGTGTCTAATAAATAATTTCTTTTTCTAACATTTTTTAATCACCCTGTATAACTACAATTCTTCTCTACCCTATATTACAACCATCCTGTATATGCAGCTGCTTATAGGCTACCAAATGTAGCATATATGATTCTGCCAATGGTCACTCAAAGTAACATTTTTTTTAACCACCCTGTTTAACTATAATTCCCCTCTACTTTATAGTCATGTAATAGTTACTGCTAAGGGACCACTCTACAGCTATCTTTTAAGATATTTTAAACCACCTTGTTTAACAATTGTTCTGCTACACCTAAGGTTGCCACCTTTTTTTTGTAGAAAATATAGTATATTCATTTTTAAGTTATAACAATATAGTACTTTTGGAAAATTTAGGAAAAAAATTAGTACACATTTATTTCTCATAATTTTTTTGAGATATTATTTATTTTAAGATCAGTTTTACAAAACCTCGAAAATCAAGGAGTGATAAATAACGACGGGCAGTTGACGTTTAAATGCTGTGAAAAGTTGACAACTGGCAAGCCACAAAGCATAGTGCATTGAATGAGTGAATACGTCTATTCGATGAGTGATTATTTGTGTGGCAATCGTAAAACGTAATAGATTACTGTCGTTAATTTCGTGCTAAAATTCTCCACGCCGCGTAGTGGATGGTTTCCAACTTACAGTTATCATAAAAGCAATTAGCAATGAAAATATAGTACATTTCGTACTATAGTATACCACTCTGTATACCTATATAGTTCTCTTCACTTCACTCTATATTTTAACATCCCTGTATATGCAACTGCTTCTGGGCCACTCAATAAAATATTTAGTGTCTAACATATTTTGAACCATCCTGTATAATTATAATTCTACAACGTCTTATATTTCAACGAATATGTATGAGCATATACAAACGCTTATTCTCTGCATATAATTTTTTTGAACCATTTTGTATAACGATAACGATAGTAATGACACGAAATGATATCGACACAAAAAACTTTCTTTCACTGTGTTTTTACCCATCTAAAAATCGCAACTTGTCATTTTTTTCTTTAAAAACTTTAATTAAATTTAATTCATAACCAATTTCGATATCCCCATAAGAAATTGTAGATACTTTATACTTTACTATTCATGAAAATTCATATTGTCTGACAAACCTCGTATACAGTTATTGATAAAAGTAACGTGATGATTTCGTTGTAGGTTTCAGATCATGCATTTTTTTTAAGAAAGAATAACTTATTTTCTAATTATTATTAATAAGAAAGTTTTCCATATGATTCTAACTTAAGTGCACATTATATGTATGCAGACAAATTTAAAACATTCATCTGGAAACGATTAACTAATAAATATTTTGATGAAATTCCACACTAATTTCAAGTAATTTCATCCTAGATTTCGAGTAAGACTAATAATTTTCATCTTCTAATACTACTGCATTCGCCATATGTTATGATACATTAACAGGATTTTTACGATTTTTTGCAAGATGGACCAATCCATGTAATTGAAAAACTTTAAAAAAATGGGACCAATTTGGAAATCTATTCTATCAAATGAAAACAGAATGATCGAAATCGGTTCATTGTTCCCGGAGTAGTGAGGTAACAAAGTCGGTTAATAAAAAAATAATATTTGCAATAGAGAAATTTTGATTAACAATAATTCAGGATGTAATCTGCGTAATCGCAGAAATGTCATTATTTATATAACTCAATTAAATTATTTTATTATTTATTTACTCAATCTAATTTGTCAACAGCACAACTATTCAGATAAAGTGGATTTCCGATATTTTGATAAGAGGTTCACGTATTTGATTTCTAATCAGTATTTACAGCAGGGATCGAAATCGTACTACTGATTTTCTTATCTTTATTATACTTCTAAAATAAATGCTTTCCCGTTTTATTATTAAGAAACTTAATTTATTTCAGATGACTAATTCTGTATCCCCAGAAACGTATCAAGGCTCCATCAATAATACCGACAGCACTGCGGACACCATGGCTGCCGATTCTACAGCGAATAAAAATGTTCGTGGCATGCCTAATGAAAATACTGTGTTAACTAGTCACCAAACATATTTTGCTGATACCAAAATTAAAATTCCAGAAGTATCACATGTAAGTTCAAATACATTAATAATTAACTTAGTTTACATATAGTATTTAAAACCACCGGAACAAGTGATATTCATAGAAACAGAACACATATGAAAATTAAATTAAATTATTTTACATCATATCAATCACTTCCAGGAACATAAATATAAAATCTTATATTTATCTTCGAGATTCGCAAAGAATTATATAATGTTATGAAAATGTGTATAAGTTATCAATACATTACTGGGAAACCAAAATAACGTCACTTATTTGTTTAAATAATATCTTGTTTATGGTAAATATGCGAAGAATCGTAAAGTAAATTTTGCCCCTAATTATTAATAAGTATTACTGAAACCACTAAAAATATGAAAATTTTATTCAGAGGACGATGCCCAATTTTCATACCCACAAATTAACACTTGCAAGATATAACAAATTAACATTTAAAAAATTAAGGATACATTTTTAGTGAGGATGAAATCTATCAGTTTGTTAAATTTAATATCGAAAATGCAGTTCTTCGTGGCATATACAGGGTGTTGCTATTCTGCTATATTCGACTGACTTTGTTACAGGATCATGAATCTTTAAGGTGCTTAGTTGCCTTCAAATATTGCGTCCATATAATGAGGCCGACATCTTTTTAAATAAAAGATTTTAAAATATTTAACCGAGAGAATCTCACATTCACAGTCGTTAAGTAGCTACACAAAGTAGAAATATAGACAACTAGCCGTTATCCGCGGTTTCGCTCGCGTACGGAATGTACAAGTCATTGCAAAACTAAATAACTTATGAAACATATGGATTATCCTATATAACGAAAATTTTTTGAAACATCATACTTAACTATAAATCCACCAATCCTGAATATATTTCACCCAAACTGCAAGTGCTTATGGGCCACCCTATATAACAATTTTATTCGATATTTTTTTGAATCACCTTGTATAAACGTAACTTTACTTCACCATATAGTGCAACCAACCTGTATATGCTGCTGTTTATTTGTCACCTAATATAACTTTTTGAACACCTGTCTATAACTCTTTTCTACCCCCATATTCCAGCTATGCAACGATATAATACTCGATATAGTTATTCATAAAAATAACGGAGTTATGGATGCTTTTCACTCTTATTTTCACTTTTAACGTAGGTAGCCATGACGTTTCCTCATTTGAGAGTAATTCCATTAGTAGTGCTGAACTGACAGTCGATATGGACACGTTTTCGTGATAAAATGGAATGGAAGAAAAACTGAATATGGTGGAATGTTATATCATATGCCATCAAAATTCAGTTCGTGCAACTGAGGAATACTTTTATAGATATTTTAATCGTCGTCAACTATGTACATTTAAGAGGCTTTACGCACATATGGATCTTTTACTAAACCACCAAAGGAACGTAATCAAATTAACGAAACAGCACAAATAAATGTTTTGGCAATGGTAAATCAAAATCCATCTACATCAACTCGTGAGATTGCTGCAGAAGCTGGCACATCTCAACGAACTGTAGTTAAGGTACTGAAAGCGCACAAGTTCCACCCGTACAAACTTTCAGTTTCTCAAACTTTGCATGCTGGTGATGAACATCGACGTATTTTGTTTTGTACATGGTTTAGAGACATGTGCCTTGACAATCCACAGGTTCCATTAACGGTGTTATGGTCAGATGAAACTAGATTTACTAACTGCGGTATGTTCAATAGACACAATGAGCATATCTGGGCTAAAGAAAACCCTTTCCATGTAGAACAAAGACGACCCCAAGTAAAATTTGGTTTTAATGTTTGATGTGGTATCATAGGGTTTACTATTCGGGGGCCTTTTAACTATGACGAATCACTTACTGGGGAGCGCTACTTGCATTTCTTGCAATACACTTCTTAAAACATGTTGCATAATTTGAATTTGAGAACTCGTTTAGAAATTGAGTGGTTCCAACATGATGGAGCACCTGCTCATAACTCGTTATTAGTAAGACAACACTTAGATAATATCTATCCAAACTCTTGGATAGGAAGAAATGGCCCACGCGAATGGCCACCCCGGTCTCCCGATTTGGCAGTTATAGACTTCTATTTATGGGGTGCGCTAAAAAACAAATTATACAAAAGAAAGTATGTGACAGTTGGTGACCTAAGGGAGGCGTTACTACAAGCAATTGAAGAAATTGATACGCTGTCTGTGAGGAAAGCGGTAATATCAATCTTAAAAAGATGCAATTTTTGTCTAAATAACAATGGTGGACTTTTCGAACATAAATTGTAACCATTATTATGTGCTTTAATTTCTTAAGTTTTTAGTAAGTACCTACTTATTTAGTTTTTTCGTTATACCTGATATACCTAATAAAAAAATCGTTCAATGTTTTTTGGAATAGTTATTAATAAATCAATCTATTTCATGGCTAACTACGTTAAAAGTGAAAATAAGAGAGAAAAGCATCCATAACTCCGTTATTTTTATGAATAACTATATCGAGTATTATATCGTTGAAAAGCTCTAAAAATGTCAGATTTTATGAGGTCATAGCCAACTATGGTTTCCATTCAAAAAACGATAAGTTTGTGTCATATCTCGAAAACGAGAGCCGTCACGCAAACGAGGACATGATAATCATATTCGGGATACAATTACCTTCAATTTTGATATTTACACTTTTTTTATAAAATCAAAAACAAAGGAGCTAGAGGGATTTGGCTAAATCGACAGAATTTTGTTTTTTCAAAATATCTAGTAAGCCATGACTTTTTACAAATATCCGAAAGTGTCATTAAATTAGGCCAGTAAAACTGCAAATCTTTCCCAATTTAACCATTGCTCTATCTCTAGTTTCCGAGATCCCCATATTGATCATAAAAAAAACTCACCCTCTATAGAACACCCTGTAAAATTATGGTTGATATACCAGTTCATTTTTTTTTAAATCGACACATGTTACATTGGCATATTCCGAATTTTGAATAAAAACTAAGCTGATTCAAGTATCTAATATTTGGTGCTTGTGGAACCAATGGAATAATTGTGTTATCCAACATGGTAGACGTTTTTTCGCTATATCTACCGTTTCTGACAATTTATAGAGATAAAATATCTACCAAATTTTAAGTGAAACTATAAGCTTTGCAATAAAAAATGATTCAGCAAACTCAGTTCAGTAGTACTTAAGTGATGCCCGAACAAACAAATATACAAACAGACAAACTTACAATTTTATAATAGTACTAGTCGTTACCCGCTGTTTCACCCGCGTATGGAATGTAGAATTCTTAAAAAAAAAAGCACTTATTGTCCACCCTATATAATAATTCTATTTAACATTTTTTGGAACCACCTTGTATAACTGTAACTCTGCTTCACCCTATAGTGCAACCATCCTGTATGCTGCTGTTTATTTGTCACCTAATATAACTTTTTGAACGCCTGTCTGTAATTCTTTTCTACCCCATATTCCAGCTATGCAACTGCTTATGGTCTACGCTGTATATAATTATTTCTGATATTTTTTTACGACCGTTTAAAGTAAAATTTCTCTCTATAATTTAATCAACCTTTATATGCAGCTTTTCCTAACATTGTGTTAAACACACCCTAAAACTATAATCTTGCTTCTCCTCATATTTCAGATATTCCATATAGTAGAATGCAACTGTTTATGGTCTACCCTATATAACATTTTTTTAAAACTTTTTTGATCCATCCTAATGGAAATTATGTGGAACAAATGTGTCACAAATATAAAAAAACAGTTTAGCACCCTAACACCAAACTTTTATTTAAACCCTCACCGAAACTGCAACTTTTATTATTTTACTTATTATTTTATTATTTTATATAAAAAAAATTTAACCGCTTTGTATAACCAACTCTACTTTCATCTAAATAGAGAGTCATCTACATTAAAACCATCCTGTATATACCGCTGCCAATTTGTCAAACATTACAACTTATTTTTGAACCACCCTGTTTAATCATAATTTTACTCTACAAAATATTTTAACCACCCTGAATGTGTATCTGCTTAGGTATAAAATATAAAAAATTTAAATACTTCTAATCACACTTTATGAACTATAATTTTACTTCGATCCATTTTTCAGATAATGAATATATGCAACAGCTCATGTTGCATCCTACGAAAAAAATTATCCAACCTGTTCTACGTCTACTCCACCCGCTATTTCAACCACCTTGTATTTGCAACTACTTATCGGCCACCCAGTATAACATTTTTTCTACCACCCTGTATAACTATAAATCCATCAATGCCAAATATATTTCACCAAAACCGCAAGTGCTTAAGGGGTACCGAAAAAAACAATTTTGTTCAACATGTTTTTGAAGCACCTTGTATTTATTACAACTACCCTGTATACGCTAGTGCTTATTGGTCAACCAATAAACATTTTTTAAATAATTATCATAACACTTCTTCACCCTATGTTTCACCAATCCTATCTTTGCAACTTATTATGAACTACGCTATTTCACATTTTTAACAGACTTCCAAAAAGGAGGAGGTTATGAATTCGTCGCGTATTTTTTTTTGTATGTATGTTATCTGATTTATTCTCCTGTGGTGAACCGTTTTGAATGAATATGGTCTTGTTTAATAGAGTATATATCCGGATTGGTGAAACTTCAAATCTTGGAAAAGAATTCTATTGGTAAAGTGATGAAATTTGTGAATGAACACATACGTGCATGGAAATCGACCAATATCCCTAACATATTGGTCGATTTTTCAAAAACTCCTTATGGATGTGTATAGTTTTTTAACGTGTAATCTTATTAAGGAAGATCCCTAAGTGATCTCATATACTTTTCTGCGACGGGCAACTTGCAGTTTTGCAGAAAATCGCAGAAAATTACAAAATTCTTATCAAAAATTTCATCGAAATGACATAAGGGACATTTCTTCGTAAATATTTTAATTCCAACGTAATAGTGCGGGAATTTTAGGCACTGGAAGTTCTAATTGCGAATTTGAAAATTTTCTTTGTACATCTTGTATGTATGTTATCTGATTTATTTTCCTGTGGTGAACCGTTTTGGATGAATATGGTCTTGTTTAATAGAGTATATATCCGAATTGGTGAAACTTCAAATCTTGGAAAAGAATTCTATTGGTAAAGTGATGAAATTTGTGAATGAACACATACGTGCATGGAAATCGACCAATATCCCTAACATATTGGTCGATTTTTCAAAAACTCCTTATGGATGTGTATAGTTTTTTAACGTGTAATCTTATTAAGGAAGATCCCTAAGTGATCTCATATACTTTTCTGCGACGTGCAACTTGCAGTTTTGCAGAAAATCGCAGAAAATTACAAAATTCTTATCAAAAATTTCATCGAAATGACATAAGGGACATTTCTTCGTAAATATTTTAATTCCAACGTAATAGTGCGGGAATTTTAGGCACTGGAAGTTCTAATTGCGAATTTGAAAATTTTCTTTGTACATCTCAAGCATATAGGTAGTAAAGCATAGTATTTTCGGTTCCTTAAATAAATGAGAACCAAGCTCGTTTTGTTTGTATACCAGGCAAATACCTATTTAAATGCAAATTTTTCCATTTTGCGAAGACGCTGCTTTTGGTTGTCACATTCTCCCGGCCTAATAGCAAATTCAGTGACAACACATGTCAAACTCAAACGTTATTGGTGCATTTATACACAGGGTGTTTAGTTATAGCAAACAAAATCACAAAGTAAAGTGATAGAAGGAGTTGCATTTATATGATGACTGAAATATAGGACGGAGAATGGTTGGAATATAGGGTAGAGTGGACGTTTGGTGGTATAAATATGTTGACAAAAATGTGGAATTAAAATTATATAGGGTAATTAAAAACTTGTATATGATGTGGACGTAAACAAATCATATACAGGATGGTTGAAATACATGCTGGAGTTAAATTATATTTATACAGTGTGATTAAAAACATATTTATTTTATAGCCCATAAGAAATTGCAGAAAGTGTGGAGAGGAATTAATGTTACACCGGGCGATAATATAAAATGTTAAAAATGAAATAATTTATGCGGTAGCCCACAAGGAATTATATACTATGGTTGGTACAACTTGGCACCGACTTCAAAAATATATTAGATTGGTAGGTAATTAATTTGTACAGAATGAGCACCTTTTAATGTTTACATTTTTTACTTCCTGGGTAGGTACCTAACAACATTGAATGTGTTATTTATTTGCTAGAGTTGTATTTTGTTATAATTATTTTTAGCTTTTTAGTTATAGGTGGAAGTCGGTTATATATATTTTAATGTTTTATAAAGTATCCATAATGACATTTAATTTATGAATCCATTTTGATAGAAGTTTCGTCCATAATCTTGTTCTCTTTTGATTATAAGAGCATATCCCGATTTTAGAACATTAGTAAATTTGGCTAATTGTAGGAATAGAAATACATATTTAATCTCAATGCGATAGCGTTTAAACTCTACGTCCCTTATTCGGGTGAAGACCGTCTTTCGTTAGCAAATGTTCAACACACCCGCGTCGTTGGCTTGGTTAGTTCATACGTTTGCGTTGACTGGTCCGTTGATAAACGATAAGACCTTAAGGTCGACGGTTGTTGACGGTGCACAAATATCGTTTACGAATCGACTAGTGTATCGGTAGACTATAAACTAGTCGATTCGTTGATGCGAAATAACCGGTTAAAAAAAAAGTTCGTTTATTCAACGCCCATCCCTAATCTGAACCAACATATAAACAAAGTTTTCCGACGTTTCGCCCACACTTATAAGGGGCTTTTTCAAGGATGAGAAAATCAAAACAAATGTTACTTGCTTTGCGACGACTCCATTCGTTTAGTCTTTTTCTCACAAACACACTTTGAAACTTCACTTTATTAAACTTGTCACACTGACGAACAAATTGTAAATGACTAATACTTTGGATTTTGGAGTTAGATTTTATGTAGCCCTTGCTACAGTGAATAATACAATAATTTCGATTTCAAAATATCGGTAAATCTAAATATGTAAATACTCAATAGCTAATACATCTTTAATAGCCACATTAAAAATGAAAATTGATTATTTAAACTCGAAATATGCTTTTATAATTTAGTGTAAGTTTCTCCGAATAGATATGGCAACGTGGCATACAGACCAACTTATTTACTACATTTTTTACTTTAACGACGACTGAGAGTTACGATTGTTTTTTGCGATTTCGATTCTTGTAAATAAGAATAGATAAACGGTAAAGTGATTTGAATGATATCTATTTGATGTAGACTTCGTGGTTTGCTTTCCATTTAATATATTTTTTAAATAAATAAAATCGATTGTGATTAGTGTGTAAGTTCGAAAATTAAGAATAGTGCGACAGTATTTATTTGTGATAAATAATGGCCGATTATACAATTAGGGAAAGACATGAGATGCTCTTAATTTATGGGGAAAGCAGACGTAATTGCAGAATAGCAAGAATGTTATACAGGGAAAGGTTTCCAAACAGACGCCTGCCCAATGCTAGGACATTCGTAGCTGTTTCGCAGAGGCTTCTGGAAACAGGTAGTGTAGTACCACAAATAAACAATCGCGGACCACAGCGACATAATCGTATCTTAGCTGCTGAGGATCAAATACTAGACCTTATCGACATCAACCCATATCGTAGCACACGGAGTATTGGAAGTGAGCTGCAAATTTCTCACACTGTTGTTCATAGAACATTACGGGAACAATTGCTCTATCCATATCACATGCAGCGGGTTCAAGGGTTTTCAATTGATGATTTTCAACCAAGACTCAATTTCTGTCGTTGGTTCCTCAGAAAACATCGACAATTTCCTAATTTTGTGAACAATATTTTAACAACAGGTGAAGCAAGTTTTAATAGGAATGGTATAATAAATTTTCATAATACGCATTCGTGATCTGAGGTAAATCCGCACGAAATACGCCAGTCAGTATTTCAACACCAATTCTCAGTTAACGTGTGGGCTGGAATAGTTGGTGAATACTTGTTGGGCCATTTATACTGCCTGCACGTTTGACAGGTGAGAATTACCTTTATTTTTTGAACAACACGCTACCAGATTTGTTAGATGAAGTGAACCTACAAACACGTTCCAATATGTGGTACTTACATGACGGAGCACCTGCCCACGCAAGTCATCTAGTTGTCGACTTCTTAAATAGAACATTTCCCCGTCGTTGGATTGGTCGAAACGGACATATACGTTGGCCAGCAAGATCTCCTGATCTCAATCCTTTAGATTTCTTCTTATGGGGACACATGAAAAGTAAGGTTTACACGACTCCAATTATTGACGAGAATGACCTTAGACAACGCATTTTTGACGCTGCTGACGAAATCCGAAATATTCCAGGAATTTTTTCTCGCATACGGGAAAATTGGATTAAACGGTGCCGTGCTTGTGTCGATAGTAATGGTGGGCATTTTGAACATTTGCTGTGAATAATCCGTTGTTTCAACTTAGTTCTATCATTAAAATAAATTCGGTAAGTAGGATTACATATTTACTTGTCTAATATAAATAATATTAATTAAATCAGTAATGATGACTCTTCGAATAATTTAACTGGTAAAAAACTACATATACAGATCTGTTGAGTTGAATATCATATTTACCCAACTTTGTATAATTGCATAAAAGAAACCGCCAAATACAAATTCTAATTGCAATACCTTGTATTAAAAATGTAAATATTTTCAACAAAATATTTCATACATTTTTATTTAATTCTAAGGTCAATATCATCAGTCAATACAAAAACACAGGTGTTTATTTTTTTGTCGGCGTAGTCATTCCTTTATTATTCGCGCTAAGAGTGAATCTGCTTCGAACGCGAGCGACGTTGCCGGATTGACAATAATTTACTTAATATGTTTTAGGGATTTTCTTGGTTATTAAGGCCTACTGACCATTGTGGTATAAGAGTTTTTTGTTTAATTTGGTGTATACTACCTCCACCTAAAATATATGCACTCAAACTATTTACACCCTGTATATATCCGGATCCCTGGACTATTGATCTCACTTATGGCTCGCTATGGAGAGTTTCTCCATATTCAAGTCGTCCAGCTTCAGGGTCTTGAGTTCTGGGATATTTAGTTTTTCAGGGTGAGAACTGCAACAGTTCTAAGGGATTAATACAGGGTATGAATTGTAGGAAATGTTTATAAATTTTTAAGGTTCCGCTTGTATTTTTGTGATCCCCACGAAAGCATTGCAATCTGATTGTAAGCGAATAATGGAATTGTCTGTTAAAACTATTGTCTTAGTATCTATTCCCGCACAATTAATTGTCACATGTAAGGGCTTGGACACTATAAGAATCCACGTGTTAGTTTCTAGTCTCTGGACATTGTGTCCTTCACTGAATACTACGGACGGAGCTTTGGCAACTTTCCGGTACACTACGGATATTCTTCAGAAGTTCTCTTTCACACGGGGCGTTGGAGGCGATGGGATAGGCATATAACTCAGAACACAGTTTTTGTTGTGGAGTTAGTGCCTTGCATACACTCGAATCCTTAATGGGTATGTACATTAGAGAATCATCGTTTCGCGCAATATATTTTTGTGTGAATGAAAGAATATGATGAAAACCAGTTCTGTCACCGAAAATCGGGATAGGATATAAGTGGTAGGTGGTGTAGAGTTGTTGCTTTACAAGAGGCGTTTTCAAAATAAAGACTAAATCTGAATTAGTTTAAAACGCTTCTAATTCGATTACATCCAAATATCAGGCGACACTTGAATATCTGGCAGGCAGCGGTAGATTGTTTTTGTCAAGATTTTGGGAAATTTCCTGTAGTGACTTAATCAAATGATCAGGTGTGATTATTGAGGAATGAATTATTTTTAAACGAGCAAAAGTTATGGAATTTAAAATATCATTCAGGTTATCCTCAAGAAATAAACAGCTTGCCGTTAGTTTTTCACTTATTCCCAAAAATGACTGTTTTGCTTGGAGAAGGGTTATTTTGTCGTTTAGAGTATGTATTGCCAAATTGATTGCATCAATGTTTTCGTTAAAAGTTGCTTCGTCAACTTGGAGTTTTTGAATGGTTTCATCAAAAGTTTTGTTAATAGAAGTAGTTACATTAATAGAAGTAGTTCTAGGGTTCATGGATATTTCTGAGAATTTAATTTTGATTGAATCTGAAATGTGGGATAAGAGACTGATGTGAGTTTGTACATCAATTCGGAATGCGCTTGTGTCATGAAATTTGAAACCTGCGATGAGATCGACAGTGTTTTCTAATGTTTTGAGGATTCTGTTGTTGTTTTCAAAGATTTCTTTAAGTATCGTCAAGTTACGATGAACTAGTAATGTCCATTTATAGTTGGAGATGACTATTCTAGTTTCGTCGTGATAGTAAATACGAAGAGTGATGTTTATTGGTTTAATGTTGAACTGTGAGACTGCTCATCCGAACAGCAGTAGAAACCTGAAGAAGTTCTTTCAGAATACAGTTTCATTCTGTCAAAATTAACATTCGTTCGTTGGTTGGTTTTGAGATTTAGTAGTGTGGCTGAATTATTGTGAATGTCTAAAATTTGGAATGGACCGTTGAATTTGTTATGAAGTTTGTCTTTAATTTGGGATTCCTTGACGTAAACTTTGTCACCAATTTTAAATTCGGGAAGTTTGTCGGAAACGTGTTTATCAAAACGTTCTTTAGCCTTTTGCTTTTGTAAGTCTCGGGCTACTTTGTAGTAATAGGAAATGCGATTGTTCAAGTCTCGTATATATTTACTAATCAGTTCCTTATGGTTGTAGGTGGTTTCAGGTGGTCTGCTAGACGTATGTCCAAACACTAGTTCATAAGGCGAAAAGCCATGAGTTTTGTTTGTCGACTTATTATAAGCAATAGCTGCATACGGGAGTACATTTAGGGGATGTTCATCTGGATTTTCGGATTTATGGATTCGAATCATTTCTAACAAAGTAGAATGAAATTATTCTACAGAGCCGTTTGTTTGCGGATGTCCTACGCTTGAATAAGTGAGTTTAATGTTGTACAGTTTACACAAGTCTATGAATATGGCGTTGACAAATTCCCTACCATAGTCGCAATGGATACGCAGTGGCGTACCAAAGTGTTGGAACTATAACATAGTACTTACAACTGATTTGGCTAATTTGTCTGCCAAAGCATAAGCTTGTGAGTATTTCGTCAGTTCGTCTCGTACAGATAAGATATAATTCCTGTTAGGTATTTCTAGTATGTCAATGTTAGTTCACTCAAACGGTGTTTTAGGCGTTTCCGTAATGACGAGGGGATTGTCTAAGTTTTTGCGACACGCTTTAGTTTTTTGACAAATTTCGCAGTTCATAATGAAATTTTCAGTATATTTTGTGAAACTTGGCCAGGTGTACATTTCCTTAATACGGCAGAGGTTTCCTTAATTCCGCGGTGCAAGTTATTTTTCCCGTTATGATATCGTTCAAGGATCAGCGGTATTTCGTGTTTTTTCGGGGTTTTTTGTAACGTTTTGGCAAATTTTCCATTTGATTTCCTTTTCAGCGAAAATGAAAGAGAGCATCTCTAAAATTGGAAGATCGAGATTGTTTTCGACACAGTATGTTTTAGATGAAGATAAAGTATCTTGATGTTTGTGTATTGATGCGAAAAAGAATTTCATTTACGATCTCAGGATCATTTGGAACTGGGATTATGCTTTCGGTTTATCTGGCGAATATATTAATTTTAAATGTTTCGAAATCAGCGACTTCTTCGAAAATATTTTCGAAAATGTCGTGATGAAATTCCTGAAGATTGGATGATTGGGGGAAAATTAAAATGTTTTTATTTGTTTTGTCTAGTATTTGACAGTTGGAGAATTCAATTTTGCTGTAGCCAATTAAAAAAGTAGTTTTATAGCGTTCTATGATAGTTTTAAATTCTTCGGGCATAGTTTTAAGAGACATTTCGTTTTGTTCGGGTTCAGGACTATCGTCTTCGGATTCATCATTTAGGGGTAAGACTTTGAAGGGTGTTAGTTTCGATTTTGTCTGAAACGATAAACATTCATCAAGATGATTGATTTTAATCCGTGATAAATCATCAGCGTTCTTGTTAAGTTTACCAGGCTTGTAAATAATTTCGTAGTCGTATACTTTTAGTTTGAGTCTCCATCGGACAAGTCTACTACCGGGGTCTTTTATAGAAAATAGCCAGGTTAACGGGCGATGATCGGTGAGTAGTAGGAACTTAGTGCCGTAGATTATTGGACGAAAATGCTTAAGGGCCCAGACAATGGCTAAGAGCTCTCGCTCAATGGTGGGTACCGGGTGTCGGCTTTATAAAGGGTCCTAGAAGCATATCCAATCGGTAAATCTTTACCTAATTTTCTGGTTAGTAATTCCCTGAATTACCACATTTTCCTGAAATCTATCTCTGAAGCATGTGCAAGTGTCTGGTTTCAAAATAGAAAGACCAGCACTGGTGTCTATTAGGAGTTTATATGTGTTAGAGGAATCTGTGATGTAGTATAAATTTTTAGAATTTACGACCAGAAGCGCTCTTATAGAAAGTTCTGTTCGGGGAAGTTCAAATTCGGGTCGAAACTGTCTAGATTTAGTGTTTGAATTTCGGTCTGAAGTTCAGTGATTTCCGGGGGTTCGGTTTGGAAAGGGAGGTTCTGAAAATTTACGGGATAAAATTCGTGTTTGTTTTTAACGTAGTTGTCACATTCTGCGTTACTTGTTTTTGAGTAATAGTCGTAATCAGTTTGTGTCGAATCGGAATCGTTTTTTTCGTAACTTTTGAAATCAGTATTTTGGTATTGATTTTCGTATACGTTATTATTGGGTTGGTCGTACCAATAATTATAAGAATTGTTCAAGTGATGTGTTCGTTGTTGGCGGAAAAAGTTTTGATTAGGTTTATATTGACCTGAAGTTTGGGGTTGTGCATTGGTCGAAGGATGAGGTTGTTGAAGTTTCTGTTCTGCTGGAAATTCTGAGTATTGGGTTGGAATTGTGGCCGATTCTGGAATTGGCCCGGTTGTTGTGAAAATGGGTTGGGACGTATGTTCGAAAAGTTTTGCCCGTATTTTTGATTTTGTTGTATTTGTCTCGATTTAGTAAGACATTCGTTAACAGTATGCACCAGAATGAACATTATTTTTGTTCTGGAAACTGGTTGGGCTTCCGAGGAGGTGGACCTTGGTTTCTAAAATTTGAAAATTTTTGATAATCTACATGATGGAGTTGGAGTTTACGTGCGTGAAACGGCGGTCAAAATATCTTTAGGATCGCTAGCACGAACTAGTTGTCCTATCTTCGGCTCTAAACCTGTTAGTAGGCTATTTAGTGCCATGGATTCGATCAAGCGATTTGTGTCTGTTTTTCTTTCTAAGTCAAGTTTTGTTTGTTAACCGCAGCAAGCATTTTTGCTTGGTGGGTTTGTAGTCTGGCTGAAAATGTTATGGAGGATTCAGTATTTAATTGCCTCATTCGTTGAAGCTCCTGAATCAAGGCTGAGAGATCTCTAGGATCTCCAAAGTGGTTCTCTAAGAGTATCTGAATTTCGGTTAATTTAGTCGGGTTGCGAGAATTTATTAGTTCGGCTGCTCTGCCGCGAAGTTCATTTTTGGTGTGCAATATTAAAAGCACTTGTTGGTAGGCAGTTGCCATACTATGTGCAGTTTGACATGAAGAAATGAAAATGTTTAAGAATATAGGGTTTCATATTCTGGAATTCTTGCGAAATTTCAGAGATTTTGTATGGCTCTACAGTAGGAGTCGCAGTACCTTGCCTTGTAGATGCCATTTCAAATATTCAAGTGGTACGAAAGAAAAATTAAGTAAATCAGTAAAATGGAAGTAAGCAAAGGCACACAAAACTTTATCAAAGTTCAAAATTATGATATGAGTAAATTGGTTAAATAAATTCAACAGTTTGCAACATAAAATAAAATAAAGCGAATAAATTCGTTTCAAAAATTATTCAATAGCTTAAAATGTGGTTCAAATGAGTAAGAAATATATGGAAATTTTAAACAAGAGAACTGATAATTATAATATAACAATAAATATAAAAATCGTATCAATTGATAAATAATTCAATCAAAAACGTAATGATTCTACATACGTTAGTACTCCTGGCATAGGACTTGTTCTACAGAAGCGTCAACTGGTGAGCTGGATGCGTGTTGCTGGTCTTCGCTGCTACAGTTGTTGTTTCAAACAGGTAGGTCCTGTCCACGATGATTTGGAAATCTCCATAGTCAGTTAGTAAGCACGTGTTCTAACTGTGTTGGACAATCCTACTGACTGCTCCAATTTTGTATCTTTGATTTCACTTAAGACTTTTTAAAAAAATATATTTTATTTAAAACACAAAATTAAAAAAAATAATATGAATTGAATATAAAAACTAACTGGATCTAAGATCTCGAAATGAACAAATAAATTACTCACACTGGATCAGCTAATTATTAAATCTATAATATGATTCATACTGAATAATCAGTATTATTATAGGAATGAAATACCTGCTAATTATTACACTCGGATTGTTGCTAATTGCAGTTTAGCAGTAGCATTTGTTAAGCACTCTAAAATTCAGAGACAGGTTAGCTATGCCGAACCTACAGTCTTTAATGTCTTGCCAATTCTCCTTAGAAATATACCATTTCAAAAAATTAAGAACAACATATTGTTAACCTATGTACAAAAATTTTAACTTACTTTCATATTAAATAAATACTTAATACGCCATACTAATCTATAAAACAAACAACAGATTTCAGAACAGGTTTTTGAATTGAATATTGTTTGGCACCGACTTCAGAGTGACATTTTTCACGTGGTTCGGAGATATTTATTTGATATATTTTTGGCATTTTTTCGAGGCCTTGTTCCGCCACATTCTCTTTTGTGTACCGAAGAGTTTGGCGTCGAAAGTTTGTCTGGCAATGATACAACGCCGTTAACATGAGTCCAGAGAAGCTCTACAGACAATTTCTTGTGGATGTTCCAACACGTTTCACGACGTGATTTGCCGACACATTTTCTTTTATCAACCGAAAGTTGGTCTGAATTGTTACAGCTCGGATATTATTGTATTTCTTCCCAATTTTGAGTGACAGTTTTCCAGCTGACGTATCCAATCGGCGTTGGTGAAAACACACCGACGAAGCTTATTTTATCCTAATAATACAATAACCCCTTTTTATCCATATTCTAGGTGGATATTAGATGTAATTAATTCTTACATGTTTTTTTCGGTAATTTTCTGAAAAACTACATGTTGAAAGCCATAGTAAAATATATGGAACACCTCGGGATCTTTCTTACTAGAATGCAACTTAAAACACTTTAAAACCCTTTACCGGTAAAATTCGATTCTCAAATTTGCCATGGAACCAGTCCCGATGTACTTAAAAAAATCAGGTCGAAATGCTGCTCCTTTTTAGAAGTTACTGAAGAGGTAATATTCGTTTACCTATTTAATAATAATAATTTAATATTTAAAATACTTTATAAAAGTAATATCATTTCATAGAGCAAAAATGAATGATTTTGAAAAAATGTGCTTCTAATCAAAAGTCTGGAAGAACTTAAGTTTTAAGTATTTGGTTTCATCCACACGACAAATAAGTGTTATTGATGAGCTTAATTTCTGATACTAGTTCCTGAAATTAAAAAGTTATCAAAATTAAATTCAAATAAATCTACGACAATACACAATAATAACCTAATCGATCTTTACCCAATCAAACTTATTTCAACAATAACCTAATTGACGCTATTTTATAATCGTTTACTTGCAAGCACATTCTACACATTATCTCATTGAAAAATGTATCTTTGGGAATATCTCCGGATGCCACTGAAAATGTGCTCTGCCACAGCTTGTATTCTCGATTTTGATCTTCCGACGATCATTCCTTAGAATAACATACTGAGAATGTACTGGAACCATATCTCCTATGAGGAACGTATAGCCTTATGAGGTCATAAAAATATATATAAAAGAGTAAGTTTATTTTTCACTCATTTTCAATAGCCATCTAGCTGATTGGGTAATTAGTTGTTGAGTTATTTGGAAAAAAACTATGAAAATACTCATTATATTATAATAACACCACAATCGAAATAAAACGACGTATATTTAAGGAAAACCAAACGTTTCAAAGTCTATTCTGACTTCGTTGTCAATGGCTTTATTTATTGATGTAAATTGCAAAATGAAAATTTGATTTATGACATTTAAACTGACATTAGAAAATTTGTTGTTTGTAGATATAAAGGTAACACAAAGGATTCTAAAGATCATTTATTATAGTTAAACAGCTTTCAAATTAGAAGAATTTGAAAGAGTTTTCTTTAGAATTTATAAGTGGCGTTCCTAGGTATGACTTTGTTATAAGATAGCGCATTCGCATAAAAATGCGATCAAAGAATTCTATTGTTTCAGTGATCCCATTAACGTCATAAGGAAAAAACCTTATGAACTATCCCGATACTGGGTTGTTCAGAAGGAGGTTACCATTAATAATTTCTTCCTTAATTGTCAGTAACCAGATACGATTAAATTCTACAGAAGTAGAAGCGATACAATCTTCTTCATTCAAAAGAATTAAAGCAGACTCTTTTATTTTTCGTTTTGTGTTATGTTGTTCTTTGTGAAGTATAGTTGAATTGTCAAATTGTATTTT
Source organism: Octodonta nipae (assembly GCA_034190945.1). NCBI lineage: Eukaryota > Metazoa > Arthropoda > Insecta > Coleoptera > Chrysomelidae > Octodonta > Octodonta nipae. Next base: position 53,078,059 of record CM067221.1, on the reverse strand, counting down.
ATGGCCTAGGTCCCAAGCATGTTCACAAATTTTCGATTTTTCGCAAATTTGTGGCAATTCAAGTATACTTCAAGATTTCATGGGGTTGAATACTATTTTTGAGGCAGAAAAGGCAGAAAATTATGAAAATAGAAAATTTTCGATAATTGTAGGTATCATTTTACGTATGTTCTCATTGAATCAAACAAAAGTATTGTCAGGTCGAATGGCCCAGTCCTAAATTCATTATTCATATAATAACGTAATAGAGTAAAAGTACAAAAATGGAAACAAAGTGCCGACCATTATACTATAAAACGGATGATGGTGTGCTACAGAAAAAAAGGTTTTTCTTTTTAAAATCGTCGAATAGATTACATGTGATACTATGATCGACTTTATTACATTCAAAACTCTAACAATTAAAGTCATCAAAACAATTACGAGGGTAAATCATATATAAACTGTATTTTTATTCATACATTTATTAAATAATATTACACACAAATCATTGTTTTTAAATTTTCATATACTCTCCTGCGTGATCTACACACTTTGCCAACGATTTGGGAGTTTCAAAATTCTGTGTGCATAGAATGTTTAAGGGCGAGTTGCAAGCCGACTGCGCATGAGCTCCTCGGCTTCTTCATTTCTTCCAAATCGTACGAACAAACAATAGTCATAAGAGGACAAGTTAGGGCTATTTCTTGCAGTGTATTCCTTGTATTTTGTTTCGAATACGCAGTTTTTGTCAACCGTAACAACTGGGGCCTGTTTCATCATAAACTTGTAACTTGTAGTTTTGTATCTTGTAGAATTTCGTTTCTAAATTCAACAAAATTATTCTACAAGTTACAACTTGTAAAATCCAAACTATAAGTATTTGAAATTTGCAAGTTGTGTACATGTCGAATACTAATATTTTGGATTTTACAAGTTGTAACTTGCAGAATAATTTTGTGGAATTACAAAACGAAATTTTACAAGTTACAAAACTACAAGTTACAAGTTGATTATGAAACAGGCCCCTGGCAGTAGTAATCCACATTCACTATACGTTGGTCATGTAGAAAATCAATGATTAAAAATTCCCTTAAAGTAAAAAAAATCGTTGCAAGGAATTTTCCAGCTTCTTCACCACTCCTTACGGGCCATTTCAAACGATACGCTTCAAAAAGGCCTTCCCTTCTCGCAGAAGCTTTTGGTTTCCAGTCAACAACCTCAGCTTGTTCTTGGGCGTCGATCGTGATAATCGTCCATCCTTAAATTTTCTCACCCACATATATACACGATTCTGAGACAGTGTACTATCCCCAAACTATACCTTCAACGAGTTAAAATTTCTGAGGGTTTAACGCCTTCACTCTTACCCGGTCATGGCTGTACTATGTTCTGGTCACAGATCATAAAATAGGTACTGATGACTGACGACAAAGCCAAGCATACACACTAACTCGGCTCGTTTCGCCACTTCTCATAAACCAAACATCTACTCCACACAACATCATCGAGCTCGAAACTGCATTCTAAGCAAAAAAGCAAAATTACTGTTTATATTTGATTTTAAACGGCATGTCAATTCGATGCTGTTGGCATTATACAGTTAGGGGAAATAAGGTTCCCCACTAATATTTATCCGTTGCCGAATACCATAATTTATAATTTAAAATTAAATTAGTGGATATAACAACCCAAAGAATGTTAATATATTGTTACATACTCCGTGGGTTCAATTAAAATTTAAAAACTAATTTTCACTCTCACTTTCTAGAAACTTTTATTTACATCAAATATATAAAACAGCTGATTCGAATATCACAATAATAACGCAACATAAGCTCTTCACACTAACTCCTGCGATGATGGGCTGCTCCTTTTAAAATCAGCATCGAAAACTCTCGTACAATCCATTATCAATTCTTCAGTTGCCGAGCTATTTCGAGATTAATTTTTTTGTCCTAACAGCGATCGATGTCGTACTGGAATGAAACCAGTGCCGGCTTAGGTAAATTCCCTTAAAATATGATGAGTTGTGCCGAAAGCATTGATAATTACCACGTTCCATTCAGATTTGTAAAAAAAGTTATTTCATGCAGAATAGGAGGATTGTATAAACCTTCAAAGTCATGAAGTTGAAATTTTGAATAGTTATTTTCGATAGGCAAGTGAAACTTTTTGCCAAGTTTCATCGTTCTAAATTTTTTAGGCAATAGCTATGAATGACTGAAAAATGCGCCTTTTACACATTTTTCGCGAATACTATTACAAATTAACCAATTCTCTGGATCATAGATTCTAAAAATGCGCATACAATACAGTTTACCTTTGATACTGTACATTTTTATTCTGTTGCTGACAAGTCACATAACTGCCAAAATTACGGTATATTCTTTTTTACCAGTGCTCTTCCTTGTGAATTACCCTTGCCTGGTCCCAGTTGATGTTATGGTGTTCGGATCCATGTGTGATTAGCTAATCCAGACTTTGTTAGCTCCCCCTTTAGAGTAGCTATGCGGTGATCCTTAACCCTGGTGTCCATTGGTCGCTTAGTCTTCCCTGTAGAGATTGCCACATTCACAGGGTATGCTGTACGTACAGTTTTTTGGTTCTGCAGGATTATCCGGGTTTACTCCTTGAAGATGACACCTTAGAGTTGTTGAATCGGTTTTGAGTGTTTAAAATAAAGGTTTGGTGTTAGGGTGCAAAACTGTGTTTTTACATTTGTGACACACCAAAGGTTCCACAGCTTTTCCACTATGGACTAGTGGTTTGATGATGCCAGTTTTCGTTGATGATGAGTGGTTGGAGTTAAAGTGTAGGCATAACCGTGTAAATGTAGCCTTCCTGTAGACTGTGGTTGCGATTCCTGTCCTAGTCCTTTGGCAGTTCACATCAAAGAATGGTAGGCACCCACTCTCTTCCCTCTCCATGGTGAATCTGGTGGATGGCATATCTTAACCTTAACCAGAGTGAAGACAAAGAGGGCGTGTTATTTATTCGGCTCGAACCAGGCCCTTGTTTACTAAAAGGTGTGCAGTTAAATCAGGACCATGCATACGTCAGGGTTTCTCCGGCTCGGGTAAGGACCTTCATACGAATCCGGTTAGAATCTGACCTTCCCTACATGGGGAAACTAGTGATTTACTGTGGATCGAAGAGACTTTGCATACGAGTGCCGTAACACAATCCGTTTGTATTTGCTGGTACATTCAATAATAACTCAATCAAAACAAAGTTTATTCAATTTCAACAATCACAAATTTCTCCATACAACATGGTGTTTTGAGTCTTACTAAGTTCTGCAGCAGTACTCGTTTCACTAATGTTCAAAAACTACAATGGCCGACTGACGCCATTTTTATTTTTATGTTCCAAGAAAATTCTACTTACAAAAGCTTTTCATCACATTTCTTCCAGCGATTGTTCTACATTCACGATGCTTTACAAACGTTGCTCCCAAAATCTTTTACAATTCACTAAACTAATGCAACGACTTACTACTTCGAAGTACTAACATCGTTTCTTTCAACGGTCTACATTCCCCGAATTCCTTAGTTGAAAACCAAAATCTAGAAAATATTGAACTTGCATCGTTTTAGATACGCAATCTACAAACTCTGCTTCACGACGCCATAATTCGCACTTTATTTTTACTACTACTACAGGTTTCGAGGCTATTTTCTTTGGGTTCAAGATTAAAATATAACATTGCTGCCAACTGAGCTCCCAACTGAAAATTGTGGGTTATTTGACTAATAGTTTTGTTGTTAAGGACAGGCTACGATGTTAACTAAATGTTAGGTTATTTAACCCTTTCAAAAGAAAACTTTGTATTCGAACCCAGAGTTTTGGTTGCTTCGCGTACCCCTTCAGTGTATTACCTTCGAACCATTCCATGTAGATGTTGGCTATGGTTGGCTATGGTTGGCGATAACGGGGAGCCCATAGGCCATCTTCTTGCATGATCCTTCTCCTAAAAGTAGCAGTTCTTGAGGCAAAATTGTGGTGAGGAACATTGTGGTAAGTACATGATTGAATCTATTAGCATCTCCGTCCTCTCCTCCAAATACGACGGATAATATGAATATCCCATCATTCACCTGATGATGATAGCAGATCCAAAGCTATTGAAACGTTGTGAGATCAACCTTTTTAAGTCGATGGAAATCCAAGGAAACTTTGAGGAACAAGTTACATTGTCTACCAGCTTCAGACTAAGTAAAAATGTGTTAAACCTTTTTACATGTTATGCGGTGTACCTTCTTCAAGAAACACCATTCAAACACTTTTAGATTTTTTTTGCAAAAATTGTAATAAAATAACAAACATATATACACCAATACCAAATAACCAACTAATGTCAAATTGCGTAAATTGTAAAATACGATTCATAAAAACTTTTAAACCGTTTGTAACAGCTTATATTGACTATAACTGACCTATAATGATGTTTAATAGACCGTTATAAAATTGCACAGAAATTCGTGGGGTATGAATTAATTTGAAGTAAATATTAAACAGATACCTGTTTAATATGCAATTCCTTTTGCAAAATATCTCCAGTACTCTTTATATTGGTACACATTTCAGTTAATTCAGATACTTTCACTACACAATTTGATCGGTCTTATATCGATGTTTGTACAACTTGTAAATTGTTTTTTAACGACTTCCAAAAAGGAGGAGGTTATCAATTCGTATGCAACTCTTTTTTATGTATGTCGAGCGATTATTCAAAAACGGCTTGGGCAATTTTGATGATTTAAACTGCATTATATTAAGGAACATTACAGAAAGGTCCCATATAATTGCCTATAACATGAGATTTGCGGTTTTCTAGAAAATCAGAAAAAAAGTAAATAAGGGACTAGATTTTCAATGAATGAAGTATTATAAATTGTATTATACAAAGATATGTTCCAGCTTGATTCCGTACATTTTTCTATAACGCAAAACATACCATTTTCCTGAAAATCCGAAAAATATATGCAAAAAAAACTGTAAACATCATGGTAAATGTAAAATTTTTATCATAAATATCTAGTTTAAATGTCATGATATGCCATGAAACTATATTGTACAGGGTGTTTTTAATGGTTTTCAATTTGATGCGTTTGAAAGTCAGAGACGAAGTTATAGTCGCGTGAAATGGCAGAAAATATTCCGTTAGTTTATCGAAACAAAAATTTGTTAGATATGTCGGCGAACTCTTCTATATGGTATACGGTTGTAGGTGTGTGCATGCGTGCATGTGATATTAGGTGGTACATAAGCCGTTGTATACATAGGATGGATAAAATATAAGTTGGAATTGAATTAGTTATACAGCGTGTTTCTAAAAATATTGTATTGGGTGCCACATAAGTAGTTGCGTATACAAGGTGGTTGAAATAAGAGTGGAGCAAAACTATAGTTATACAAAGTGGATATTTGCGTTATAGAACGGAGAATAATTACAGTTATACAAAAGGCTTTAAAAATTGCCAGAAGTAGTTGAATATACAGGATGGTTGAAACATAAATTAGAGTAGAATTACAGTTATACAGGGCGGTTTACAAAAGTTATATAGTTTGGAACAGAAGTAGTTGCTTATACAAGATGTTTGAAGTAAAATTATTGTTATTTAGGGTGTATCAAAAATTTTTTATATAAACATAAGCAGTTAGGATATTTGAATTATAGAACATAGGACGGAGTATAATTATAGACATGGGTTCAAAAAATTTTAGAAGCAATTGCATATATCTTGTGAATTTTGTTATATAGGGTAGACCATGAGCAGTTGCATAAATGGAATACTATACATATGGGGCAATATATATATATATATATATATATATATATATATATATATATATATATATGTATTAGATGGTTTCCGGGAATTCATCCGCGTTGTTGATAACTGATCCCTGCCGGGATCGATGGTAAAATGACGACGTTTCGGCAGAATCACATCTGCCCTTTTCAGGTCGGTTCGCATAATTCTCGTAGCCTTCTGCTTTCGCTTCTAGTTACTCGAATACACATTCAATCAATAGTATCAACAAAAAGACAGATCTGCTGAACCTCAACATCATTTACAGTTATCTACTAGAAATTGACAACAATAACTCCTATAAACCTACCCAAACGATGTGTTCTGTTGATACTGTTGATTGAAAATTGATATTTACACACTTCTCCTTCATTTTCTTCCATTCATTCAACTTTTTAAGAAATTGTATCTGGAATGTCTTCGATGGCACATTACATATAGAATATCCAAAAAAAATGTATGAATTAGATGTTGCGGTTTTCGTTCAATGCTGGTTCAATGCAAGTATATAATTGACGAAGGACCTTTAGCGGAACAATCAATAAACACGTGCCGTCACATAAACGAATCACCAAATAAAAGTTATCACTAACCTTTAAGTCGAAGCTCTGGTGTTTTCTTGGTTCTTCTTTTTTCGGAGGCTAGCCCCGTAACAGCAGGAACAGTTTTTTAGAGCTTCTTCTGGACAACACGTTACACAAAAAATAGCGACGTAATGTTCATTGATTGAGCATACAAAAAATGCGGGTTTAACAACAAATGATGCGCTTTTGTAAACACAAAAGAAACAAAATGAAAGCGGTTTAGCGGTCGTTTCGAACGGAGCTACTAACTCGCGAAATCGTAACGCAAAAAACAACAATAAGCGCCGTCTCTTCAGACGGAATCAAAGCGACCGAAAAGTTCGGAGAACAATACACGAATCTCCCAAGCGTCTAAATAGCTAGGGAACCAAAACACGAATGTCAATACTGTCTATATTTTACACGCAAAAACCACTTACAATTAGCATTAGCGCGACGGAATGTTTTAGAAAAGGTGCAGAAGTTTAAATATCAATGAAGTAATTCAATCAAATTGAACACAATACACTAAACAAATTGCGGGAACGCACCAGTATCAATTATATTTCTATTCATTTTAATGTTAATTAACAAAATTAGGAGACGGTAAAAAAATTAAAAAAAAAACAATCTTAATTTCAAATGTTCATACATTTCTAAATCATTTCTGTCTATCACAGTATCATTTTAATAGCTTGTTCGGTATAAAATTTTTTTTTTGATCTTTCTAATTGACAGACAATTCTTGTCACTTCACATACTCACAAAGTATGAAAGTATTCCTATATTAAGATCATTACCTCTAATTTTTTAAGTGATGTACCATCTTTTTATATTTTAACCTCGATTATTGTAAGTAACTCTCTTATAATAATGTACATTGTATAATTTAATGATTTTAGTGACTGACGAAGGATAAAAGTATATCCGAAAGCTTTCATAATAAAAAGAGTTTCCTAAAACCTGTATTTTTACCAGGCTGCTTTCCCATTAACTGAAGTTTCTATATATATAAATATATATATATATATATATATATATATATATATATATATATATATATATATATATATATATATATATATGTTTTAGGTGGTTTCCGGGTTTAGTGCAGTCGGTTACAAATTATACGTTTTACGTCACAAGTTAAAGTTTGTTATGGTTTTTGAAAGTTCTTTCACTCGTCCGCGGAAATGTCTAAAATATCAGGCCAATGAGGGGCGGACGGTTTCACGAAACTGACGTTAGTAATCGGTCGACCTGGTTTGGACTAAACGGCATTAATTTGGCTTGCTGGTACTGCATATATTTGGGCTGGCTAATTGGCTATCCGGGTTGAACTGTGAACTTTGGTTGGCTCTGGAACTCATACTATTTTGGATCATTATGGCCTCTCTGATATCTGGAACTTATAATTCGTTATCTGCTTCGTCCTTGGCTAGTTATCTTTTCTGGAACTTATTCCCTGGTAAATCTGGCTGTCTGTCGTCCGGTTATTGGCTCTTCTCGCACCAATATTTTATCATTTTTAACTCAATTCGCCACATGCTCTGCGTTCATCAACGCAACTGCCTTTTCTCAGGCAAACCGATTCCTAGGACATTTCCTATGTCCGGGAACCATACATTCTTCATGGCTTCTGCCATCTTTTGTTACAACGCTTCATTCCTTCATCATTGAAACCTGTGTAGCCCTACCTGAACCCGGTGGCCACACTAAACAAAATTCTCCTGGACTTTTCCTAAAAGTCTTGACTTCCACTCTGGAAGTGAACATTACGGATACCTACTCTAGTATCCAAACCATTATTTTGTCATCTGGATTCTCTGGATCCATTTCGACTCCGTGTGTAGATACACTTTTAACCTATGTGTATCCACACCAATATTATATCTGGACGATTTTTCCTACAGCCTCTCATCTTATTTACCAAAATTATTTTTTTTTTTCTAGATAAACTTGATCTGTTTTAACTTGCACACATTTAACTGAATAGTACTGATTTTTCTCAAGCCACTTCTGGTTCCAAAAACTTCTTCTGCCCAAAATTACCATGTCCATTTCCACGATTGACTGGATTCTGACGCGATGACATTCGCGACATTTTATCGTCCCATTTTTTTTTAACTTGAAATCGAACCATTAAGTCCTTTCGCGACCTTGTAACGCTTTACTTTGCATTTCGAAATGCACGATTGTCCTTCAACGCACTAACGTGAAACTGTTCATAGGCTCTACGCGTACCTCTATTACCGTACTATTAACTGCGGATTATCTACTTTTTGACCATACCCTGTACATGACTTCATGTATCGTGTCATTTTAGCTAAGCGCTAGTAGGAGATCTGCCTCAGGATCTCTGCATCTCCATAACCATGACGATGAAACTGAGGACTTCTTTCTTGAAGCCATACACAAGACCTTTTTTTTTCATGTCTTTAAATTACATCATATTACAATAAAACAATTAATTGCAATAACCAAAAAAAAAATAAACCCAAAGTTATTTCCAACAACAATACAAACAAAAAAATTTCAAGATTCTATCAAAAGTACAAAATCAAAATAAAAATCAAAACTAACAATGTTATTAAACATTTTCAGCGCACATGTTCCCAATAATATTGTCAAAAATCATCAAATTAAAATAAACTTATTTATATAAATACCAAAATCAAAATTCAAAATAATTATCCCAAATCAATTTCAATATATAAATAACCCAACTTTAAATAAACATATTTATCAACATTTCAAAATGTCTGAACGTGATTTGTTAAGTTTCGTTTATATCCCAAATAAAATAAGTAAAACATCTATCTCTAACATTTTTATAATTCACCAAAATTATATCCCACCTATATTCTTCCAAATGATTGCTCTGGCTCATAGCAAACATTTGTGCTATTCATCCAATATCTGACGGATATTGTTGATAGTTCGTGAATCAAATTTAAAAAAAAATCTAAAAAAAAAATTGTCTCAGTTTACTACTAGTGAGCATGTCTCCATCTTACTTTATTTAAAAAAAAATCAAAAGACTGACTGAATTACTGATCCATTTTCCAAAACAAAACAAAATCAAATTTCCCTAAAGCTTTCTCAATTATTGTTATCAAGAGATTAATACAACCTTCCTCTTTACTACTCATTAAAGACACTTCCAATTATCTTTATTTTTACTTGTATACCCACAGTACAGCTCCTGTGATAAATCTTTTACCTAGTCAAAAACATTAGCACTTCAAAATGTCATACTCTTTATAATCATGCCCCGTAGCACTAAAATCTTTGCAATAATTATTCGCTCTTCGTTCAAGTATAATACAGCTTATGCTGAGGCCGTATTCTTGACACTACAAAATTGTTGACAGCGTACATTCCTTTAGCAAACAATACTCCGTACGTTTACCTTTTATTATTTATATAGTTTGCACTATTTTTTCATATCCGGTATTGAATTAATTATTTTTATTCATGGAAATAATTTATGTTTCTCGGAGTCTAATCTCGAAACTAAAATTTTACATTTATTTTCAAAAATAAAATTGGTTATGTTTACCGCCATTATGTCATATAGGAAAATCTTACGGGTGGAGAACAAAATTATCTCCGTAATACAACAAAAAAAAAAAATTAATTACACATTCGGACAAAAAAATTGATCTTTATTTTATAGAACAGAAAATTCTAAGTAAGATAAACCCTTCTGGTATTCAACGACTTGTCCAGGAAACTAATGAATGGTTATGATAACCTTCCATGGGGGGAGAAAAAATGAGTCTATGTGCTATAGACTTTCAGGGGAGGGGGAATCAGGATTTTTACATCCCTCATCCGGGCATGTATTAATTTTGCTTGGGTTTTACAGCTAGCCAATACATTAAAGCTGCGAAAAATATTCTCAACCGTTTTTCGCACGGCGATTTCAGGGGAGGCTGAATCAGGATTTTTACATCCCTCATCCGGGCTTGTATTAATTTTGCAAGGGCAATTTTGCTTGCATCACACTCCAGGCATGGAATTCTATATAGGCTCATAATTTCATTACAATTCCATATGCAGGATCACTAACAAAAAAACTAAAGGAAGCGATACCAAATGACCTTAACAAGATAACAACCTCAAATGTAAAGCCAATAAGGAAAATCTTCACTAAAACCAAAGACACTGACCCAGAAATAAAGAAGTCTAATGTAGTGTATAAAATTCCATGCCTGGAGTGTGTTCCTATATTGGAACTACGAAAACTAAAGTCAGCCAACGAGTCAGCCTATATAAAAGCAATATTAAAAAAGGCCACAACACCTGTGCTTTGGCTGCTCACTCCAATATAGTAGGACACAAGCCAGATTTTGATAATATTAGTGTGTTGGACATGGAAAAAAATCATAAAAAAGAACTTTCCTGGAAATGTAGAGGATAGCCCAAGAAGATAATGCCCTTAATGTGAGAACAGATAGACAAAATCTGAGTTCCATATGCTCGCATTTGATCCAGATAGACAAAAGAAGATATAAACCGGGCCTGGTAGCAGACACCTGACAGGCCTTACACTCCACATAACCATTGGCAGGAGAACACTGAAAGCTAGCAACGTAGTCCAAATTTATTATCATTTATTTTAAAGTGTTTAGACGTATCTGTGTTCTATTTGAGCGTAGTGTAGTGTACGGTTCATACATGGTGTAGATATCGGAATATGTATGTAGATAAATATTGTTAAGTAATTTTACTATTGCAGGGCCAACTATACCGATTTCGCATTACTCGAGTAACTAGAAACGAAAGCAGAAGGTTACGAGAATTATGCGAACCGACCTGAAGAGGGCAGATGTGACTCTGCCGAAACGTCGTCATTTTACCATCGATCCCGGCAGGGATCAGTTATCAACTACGCGTATGAATTCCCCGAAAATATATATATATATATATATATATATATATATATATATATATATAAAATTAAAACAAATAAAAAAGTTAAAATATATTTGGAAAATATAGACAAAGAATACAAATTAGAGAGGGAGAAAGAGAAAGGAAGCAAAAAAAGAGAGAGAGATAAAAATACGCTAAAATTTTCAAGTGAATTGTACCTTAAAACAGATAAAAAAGAAGACATGTCTGAAAATAGTGATTGATTGCTCACGGTTTCTAAATGGTTTTTATTTTAAGTCAGCTGAAGCCGGTTCTTTTTTAAATATAAATTATTTATTGATTAAACAGTTTTTCCAGACTTTTTCATATCATAAAGCAACAGCAGTTGTATTATCCTACTAGTGTTTCGCGCTGCAATAATTTACTTCAATCATATTTACTCTGAAATATATTTATTTGGAACAAAAAGCAATTTCAGGTTTATCAAACAATTTACTAACTAGTGGAAGTCTGGAAACAGGTTATTCTTGTTCAATTTCTAACAGATACACTTCGATATTCCCAGACTATTGGTATTATGCTAAATCAGTCTGTACAAGGTGTTTAAGAAAACATGTCGTGCTGACTATCCTACCAACCAAGAATGAATGTGGTTTAGTGAGTTTTGTTTTCGAAATAAATAATATTATTTTATATACACTTTTAACAACACTTGGAAACTATTGGTACCACTGTAATGAAATTTCGGAATGTTTTGTTAAAGCTGGCACATACAACATATCTGACAATCTGACACTCAAAGAGGGCGTTAGTTACATCATTAATAGAGAGGACTTGTAATTGTAACTTTTTTGAGGTTATGGTTTTAAAAAGCTACTCGTTATCAAATTCGATATGTACTATAATGTACCATTTTCCCAATATTTGGATTTCAGAAACAAAAACTTTAAAGTATTAGCAGTTAATTATTAAAGTGAAACTCAATTCTGAGTTGAAACTTCTAGAGATGGGCAAAACTCATATTTTTAAATAACGGTTGCTATTGTTATTGCTATTTGCATATAACAACTAACAACAAATAACATTTATTTTTTACGGTCAAAATTGCTATCGCCAACTCTTGGAAAGAAACTGAAATATGCCAAACTCATATTTATTGTTAGAGATCTTCCCAATTAGTACGATATAAAATATTTGTAAGACTTCTTATTCCTGCAATGCTGTAATCTTTGATATTAATATTAAACTGGAAGTTCAGAACCAATCATTGAAATACAGTAAACAATCTTCTGAGGTTTTATTTTTTATGTGTAATACGTGGTACAGTTTTGTTATTGACATATGATATATCCATGATGAATTAATACACCGCATTACCGAATTCCACTGTATATTAATTCTTTGTGAATTTTAACTTCCACGAAGTAACGGAAAACTCCATTCAGTATATTATATATTTAATTCTGGCGTTATTCTATTAATTCATATAATTATCTAAATTGAAAGGATCTTTTGGAGAGATTATGTGGCACTGTTAAGTCAATGTCTTGCAAGAGGCTTTTCTCAAAAACCGGAAAACTCACGTCATAGATGTTGGTTATCTGTCGATAAAGTACAAAGAAATATGTTTTTGCAACATATGTAATAACTTACTTCGTATTTAACAATAATTTTTAAACAAAGATTGGTACATATTTTATTTTCATACCGTGATCAATATAAACAATACTCTTATTTATGGCTGGTTAATATTCGTGTTCTGTTAATATATGTTGGGGCTTTATTACTTAAAACCCTTTTTTAAAAAACAACAGAATTTATTTGAAACACAACTACTACTACTTGTTACAAAAAGGACTATTTTATAATTATTAATACAGCAAATGAACAGAAATGTTGTGGCTCTGAACAACGTTAAAAGTCTTAAGTTGAATTCAAAAAGCTTTGATGAAGATTATGAGCGTGTGATGAAGATTATTTAAGATTTGGAATATTCTCCTATTTATAATATCTGCTGGAAATGGGGAACTATGCAGAATCATCATTTATGCAGGTGCATCTAGTAATATAATATAGGTATTGTTTAGTTTCTGCGTAATTCCTTTACAATGGATTATTGTTTTATTCTAGACATTAATCAGCATATTATTATTTATAAGTCATGAAAGGTGATATATAACACTCCTCCCCCTCTTATTTAAAATTTGGAGTCTACATTTGACACAAATTTTTTGATTTAAAATTGATAAAAATTACAAAATTCAAAATTAAAATTAGTAATATTACATTTGTTGAAACTTACAATTTGTTTAATTAGATTGCTGGTTCTTGCATTTCTATTATATTTTCATCTCGGATTGAGGATCTTCTTCGTGGTCTGAATCTTCTTAATAGGCTTCTGGATTGTCCTGGTTCTGCGTTTATTGTTGGGAATATAATTGCTGGGAACTGCTTTCTACATCTTTTTCGACATTTGTAAATAATAAAAATTGAAATAATTAGTACAATTAATACGATACACAAAATTGTTAACCACTGGGTATGTCTTTGAGTAAAAGGTCTATTTATTATATCATCAAGTTCTTCGGAATAATGATCTAATTTATGTTCTGCAATATTAAGTTCATCAAGTTCAAGTTTTTGAATTTTTAAAGGCTTTAATTTAAACACATTTCGCGCACTTTTTGTTTCTTCGCAACATTCATAAGGAATGTTTGGAGTTTCGATGACTCTGGAATCTTCTGATTTGTAGTTTTTGCTTGACTGTATTCTGATTGAACGAACGTAACATATACAATGAGGTTGTAACTTCAGGATTGAATTTGTATTTATATTTATTGTTTTCGTCGTATCTTCTTTGCATTGGATACTGATTGGTAAAAGGGTATTGGTGACGATTAACCATTCATTTTCAGATATATGTTGTACCTTGTAGTCTTCGATATTAATTTCAATGGTTTGGCAATTTTCTGGTAGCTTTATGGATTTGATTACTTTTATTTCGCAGGGTGCGTGTTCATCGATTGGATATGCGATTAAGTTGTAACATATTTTTGTTTCTGATTCGATGCTTTTGCATTTTTCCAAATTATCAATTGTAATATAAAGATTATTATCTCTGCTAACAGCTATATACTTATATGTGTTTAAGATAAGGTAAGACAATTTGGTTTTTTGATTAAAAATTGGTAAGGAGTAAACATGTAGGAGTTTGTATTCTTCAGGCTCTACTAAAGGAATTGGTAAAATAAAGACGATTTTATTATCGGATTGATAAGCTTGAAGTTCAATTATATCAAGATATTTTGGAATATTTTCTAGATTTGGCAACATTGGTAAAACATGTGTGCTTAAACTTGTGGAAATTAGTCTTAACTGGAATATAAGATCTTCGGGTTGAATTACCGATGGATGGATGCTTTTGAGTCTTGCGAATGTGACTGAATCAATGATATCGTTGAGTTCATTTTCTATTAGAATGAATGACTCTAATAATTGTTCACATATATTTATAATTTCAAGCTTTGAATCATAAAAATTTTGGTTATCTGATATGTTGAAAATAGCGTTTTCTATTTTGTGAAGATTTTCATTGAATGTTTGCTCGTCTATTTGTAGTTTGCGTATTGTATAGTTAAAGTTTTTTATTACAGAATTAGTTACAGTGATTTGATTTTTCATTAAATTTTCTAGAGCTCTTTCGTCTTCTTCGACTTCATTTATGACTTTATCGTAATATTCACCATCTGTACTATCTAGATTTCCCGTAATTGCTTTCCATACTGAGCCTATAAATTTAAAAGCTCCTCGTTTCGTACAAGTGTTATTTGAATTAAATTCTTTTGGATCATAAGGGTTGATATCATTTTTAATTTCACTAAATTTTTGACTGATTGTCATTATTATTTTATTTAACATTGTAATATGAGGTTTGACTTCAGTGTAAAATGCTATAAGTCTTGGAGTGTCTCTTTCAATTAATTGCTTTATGTGGTTTAAAATTGAAATATCATTTTTGAAGGAATCTAATAAAATTGTAATGTCTTTGACAACTAGTAATTTCCATTTTTCGTTTGATATTTTTAAGTCTGATTCATAGTAATACTGGATTCCTAAAGTGTTATTTAAAATTGAAATTTTATGACTTACTGTGATTAGTACAGCAAGAATGATGATGTATTTCATCTGAAAAGAAAGAAAATCTATTTTAAGATTGAGCTAACTTGATCGGAGTTAATTGTAAATTCTCTGTTTGTTTCTAAGTCTTTGATTTTTAAGGCATTATTTCTTAATATTTGTATCACTTTATAAGGACCATTCGATTTGTTACTTAGTTTATGTTTTATCTGTGACTCTTTTATGAATATAAAATCATTTACTTCAATATCTTTTGGTTTTGGTTTCGCTTTTTGATCGTGACGTTCTTTAGATTTGAATTTTTTCAAAATTGTTTTTTCTCTTGCTACTTTATAAAAATATGAAATTTTATTATTTAGTTCACGTACATACTTTGAGACTAGTTCTTCTTGATTAAATAATTTTTCAGGTGGTCTTGAATTTGTATGACCAAAAATTAGTTCGTATGGCGTATAACCATGGGTACTACTTATAGAATTATTATAGCATATAACTGCATATGGGATACATGTTAGTGGATGATCTCCCGGTTTTTCAGTAACTGTTGATCTTATCATTTCCAATAAGGTACTCATAAATCTTTCGATTGAACCATTGCTCTGTGGATGATTGACTGATGAAAATGTTAGTTTAATATTATAAAGAGTACATAGATCTCTCATTAATTGGTTATCGAATTCTCTACCTCTATCAGAATGTATTCTTAGTGGCCTACCATAGTGCATAAAATATAATAATTGTGTATTGACAACATTTTTCGCGGATTTATTTTCAATTGGATAAGCTTGGGTAAATTTAGAAAATTCATCTCTTATCACGAGTACATAATTTTTCTCTGGTATTTCTAATATATCGAGGTTAATGCGTTCAAACGGTGTTTTCGGTGTTTCTGTTATCACTAAGGGATTTGATAAATTTTTTCTACAAGCTTTGGATTTAATACATACTTCGCAATTTTTTATGAAATTTTCAACGTCTTTGGTTAAATTTTCCCACTGATATTTTCGTTTTATTCTTGTTACTGTTTCTTGGATACCTCTATGCATGTTTAGTTTGCCTGTATAATTTTCTTCAATAATTATATTTCTTTGTTCTTTTTCTGGGATTATAATGTATGGGTTACAAGTTATAAATTCTATTTCATTATCGGAAAAAATTAAAGATAGCATTTCTAAAATTGGTACATTTTTTAATTCTTCCATATAATATTTATCGTTTTCTAACAATATATCTTTATTGTAGTAAAGAATTTCAAAGATTGCTTGATCAGGATTTAAATGTGGAACGATGATAAGGTAATACTTTCGTTTAGGATTGGATTTTGATGTGACGACGTTTATTCTGTGTTCTTCATACATTGTATTTAAGTCAATTAACTCATCAGCTATTTTAAATTGTGAATCAGTTAATTCGCCTGGCTTTAAGAATGATATAATTTTTTTTGATGTTTATCTAGAAATTTCTCATTACTAAAATTACATTTAGAATAATCAATTAATGATTTTGATTCGTGTAGTTTCTTAAAAATGTTATATTCTTCTAAGATTGTTTCATATCCGATTTCTGTATTTGGAGTATCCGGTCTTTCTTCATTTTCTTCTTCTTCTTCTTTTATTGGACTTCCGTAGAATATTTTTGAATAATCTCTGAGATGATTGATTCTTATTCGAGATAAGGCATCGGCATTGGTATTTTGTTTACCTGGTTTGTATATTATTTGATAATTATATTCTTCCAATTTCAATCTCCATCTTGCGAGTCTTGAACCTGGATCTTTTACATTAAATAACCATGTTATCGGGCGGTGATCGGTATATAGTTTGAAGGTTGTCCCGTAGACGAATTCCCGATATTTAGCAACTCCCCATACTATTGCTAGTAATTCTTTCTCGATTGTCGAGTATTTTTGTTCGTGAGCATTCAGAGTTCTAGATGCGTATGCTATAGGCAAATCTTTTCCTATTTTTCCTTGTGATAGTACTGCTCCTATCGCATAATTACTCGCGTCTGTAGTAATATTGAATTCTTTTTCGAAATCAGGATATTGTAAAATTGGATAATTTGTTAATGTTTGTTTCAATGTTTCAAATGATTTTATGCAATGTTCATCGAAATTAAATTTTATATCTTTCTTTAATAATTCAGTTAAAGGTTTGACTATTTTGGCAAAATCTTTTATAAACCTTCTATAGTATCCTGCTAAACCTAGGAAACTTTTCACGTCTTTTGCGTTTTTAGGTACTGGAAATTCTTTGACTGCTCTTATCTTTTCTGGATTTGGTTTTACACCTTCTTCTGTCACTATATGACCTAAGTATGCAACTTCTTTTTTTAAAAATTCACATTTATCGGGTTGCAATTTAAGATTTGAATTTCTTAGTCTTTCGAATAATTCTCTTAGTCTTTGTATGTGTTCTGTTAATGATGAAGCATAAGATATGATGTCATCCATGTATACAAGTGCTCGTTCGTTTTGTATGCCAGTTAAAATATTATCCATAACTCGTTGAAAGGTCGCGGGTGCATTTTTTAAACCAAATGGCATTCTCTTAAACTCATAATGACCATTTTCAACTGAACGCGGTTTTTTCTATATCTGTTGGATTAATCTCAATTTGATGAAAACCTGATGCCAGATCAAGGGTTGTAAAATAACAGCAATGTCTTAATTTGTCGAGTAAATCATTTATATTAGGCAACGGATATTTATCATCTACCGTGACTTCATTTAATTTGCGGTAATCTATAACCATTCTCCATTTCTGCTTACCACTGACGTCTAACTTTTTGGGGACTACCCATACTGGAGATGACCAAGGTGAGGATGATGGTTGGATTATTCCTTGTTTTAACATTTGATTCACTTGGGTTTTTACCTCTTGTTTATGGACATAAGGGTATCTATATGACTTTGTTGCAATTGGTTTGGCTTACCCGGTATCTATTTTATGTTTTACGGTATTTGTGAAAGTTAATTCATCATTTTCTAAATAAAATATATCGCAATATTGTTTACATAAGGCGGTAATTGCTTCTTTTTCTTCAAAATTTAAATTTTCTAAAAGCAAGGATTGTTCGACTCGTTGTTGTCTTGAATATAAGTTTTCTTTTTGTAGATTTAAAATTAATGTTTGATTCTTATTTACTGGACTATTTTCAATAAAAGGTTCAATTATTAATTCATCAAAAATTATTCTTTTCTTTTGTTCGCTTTTATTTAAGATTGACGTTAGGAATTCACCTTTTTCATTCGTTTTGATTACACAATTTGGCAATATAACATTTTCTTTTTCCTGTGAATGTAAAATTAGTTCAGCATTTTTTTCATTGCAATTTAACTTGAATATTTGTTCAGTTCTTGGTTCTATAGTTATTTCATTGACAATTTCGTTCTCTTTGTATAATGGCAAAGTTATATATTTGGTTATTAGTTTTCTATTTTTTAAATCAACTAGACACTCATATTGTTGTAAAAAATCTATACCTAATAAACCATCAAATTCTATATTTAAGTTATGCACGAATACTTCCATTTCGTCATTTTTCAAAAAGAAATCAAAATTTATTGCTTTATTTATTTCAAAAAATTGGTTGGTTAAATCTTGAATTCTTATGGGTTCTACGCTTTTTATTTTTTCTTGTTCAAATAAATATGGTTTCAAATTCAATTAAATAGCGATATTTTCCGTCATGAGTTTTTATATAAAATAAATTATTTGAATTGCTTGTGTTTACGAATTCTGATCTTATTCTTGGCTTTCTAAATTCTGTGCTTGACTGGTTGGAATGAGATGAGTAGAAGCGCCAGTCTTCATTTCCACTCTTTGTTCGTTTAAATGAAACGTTTTTCTTGGAGGATTTTGCATGTTTCTTGTATTTGAAGAATTGCTTTGATAATTATTTTGGTTATAATTATTTTGGTTAGGTGGTCTTTGATAATAATTTTCTCTTTGATTTTGATTATTATTTTCATGTCTATTCACAAAGGTATGATTTGGATTGAAATTTCTTTGATTTCCCGAATTATATTGATAATTTCGGTTTTGATTATAGTATTTATCATTATTTTGTTTTTTTCGACATTCTGAAATTAAATGTCCCGACTTTTTGCAATAATTACATGTTTTTTTTATTTTTGCTTTGAAAGTTTGAGGAATTTACTTGTGGCTTTTTACTTTCTAGATACGTTAATTGATATTCAGTTTTTACTATATTTGCAGCTTCTGCGAGATTGCAAGGTCGCGATGCTCGTACGATTGCACCTAGCTTATGTTCAAGACCTACTAAAAGTGTCTGTAAAGCTACCTTATCGACTAACGCTTGTGTGCGGTTTTCTGTTCTCGGGTTAATGTTACTTGCTGATTTATCGCGGCGTAAAGTTTTGAATGATGTGCGTTTATGCTATGCACATAGTTTTGAGGATTTTCATTGTTTCCCTGTTTTATTTGTTGTAAATCGTAGATTAGACTTGTTAAGTCTCTCGAATCACCGAAGTGGGTTTTTAAAATAGTTTTGATTTGATCCCAATTTTTCAAGTCGCGTGAGTTTATTAGTTGAGATGCTCGTCCTTTTAGTTTGTTTTTTAAATGTACAGTTAAGAGATATATTTGTTGGTCTGTTGCTACGTCAAATGCTGCGTCACAAGAATTAATGATTGTATTTAATAATATTGAATCTCCATCATATTCTGGTATAATGTGACATAATTCACTTAACCTATATTCTATAAGATTTAAGTCTTCTTGGCTCATTTTTTATTTGTTTAATTCCACCCCAATTTTAATGAAAAACTTCAAATTAAAATTGCTCAAGTTACTTCCGATATTCCCTCGAAAATAAACTCGCGGATTTCGATTCTGTCCGATTTTCGCTCGACTCCAAAATCTGACCCCTTTAATGGAATTGTTACAAATTTTACACACGTATTTTTTTTATTCTACGACTTGGGAAAATAATTGGATTTAGGGAACAAATATACATATATAGCAATTTTCACAGAATAATAATAAATCTTTACTCACTTTGATTTTCTGGAAGATGCTCTGTAGTGCGTGCGATTCTTTCGGTTGGAGGTTTGGAAACCACCAGATCTTCTTGGAATTTCTGTTCTGTTTTTCTTGGATCACCAAAAATCTCTGTTTTTCCGATCCTGCTGACTGCGCCAATTGTTGGGGCTTTATTACTTAAAACCCTTTTTTAAAAAACAACAGAATTTATTTGAAACACAACTACCACTACTTGTTACAAAAAGGACTATTTTATAATTATTAATACAGCAAATGAACAGACTAAATGTTGTGGCTCTGAACAACGTTAAAAGTCTTAAGTTGAATTCAAAAAGCTTTGATGAAGATTATGAGCGTGTGATGAAGATTATTTAAGATTTGGAATATTCTCCTATTTATAATATCTGCTGGAAATGGGGAACTATGCAGAATCATCATTTATGCAGGTGCATCTAGTAATATAATATAGGTATTGTTTAGTTTCTGCGTAATTCCTTTACAATGGATTATTGTTTTATTCTAGACATTAATCAGCATATTATTATTTATAAGTCATGAAAGGTGATATATAACATATATATTTCATTTCAATTCTATTATGTATAAGGATTTATGTATTCCTAATAAATACTAAGTATTAATGTAAAGAACTAATATGTTAATATTGTAGAAACAATTTAAATATATTTTTTTTTTCAAGAACATACACTTTTATAACAATAATATATACCCATACTAAGATTTCTAATACATATCAATCATTATCTATTACCATTTCCCTCATTATAATTAATTGTCAAGATTTTAACAATGACAGTGATGAACGAAAGTATATCTGAACGCTAACCTAACGTACATTACTTGCAAGATCAAACAAACTAATTTTTCAATAATCCTTTTGACTGATCAGCTCGTTCAGTATGATTCAGTAAACAGCTTTTGCCATTCTGCCTACGTTTTGTTTCAGATCGGCAACCATGAACAGAAATGATGAGTATGAAAATGAAAACAACTGCTATCTGCTATTTGTTTTATCCGTCGAAACAGAAAACTGCTTTTTCAGTCGTTTAGTTTTGGGCTTGGCTGTTATTGCTGTGAAAAAAATCAGTTGATGTTAGATGCTTTTTAAGCTCGGACTGTTAGCGTTTTTGTTCGATAAGCGCTATGCAGTAGTAAACGTATATCTGTTATCTGTTATTTTTAGAGGACAATAACAGTTGTTATTGTTGTCGAGTAATTAATAACGCCACATCACTAGAAACTTCTGAAGAGTCTGTGGTCAATTTCAAGTAAAAGCTTACATGATTTACTAAAAGAAATACGTAAAGAAGCGTCACTTATGTACCAACCCATTAAAAAAGGCGCCATTGTTAGGTGCTGAAGCTGTAAGTTAACGGTAGACCAAAGCGCAGTGTAGTTACCTTTGTTAGATATTTTTCTTAATAGCCGTTCCTGTCAACAACGTCTAATTAGAGTCGCTTACCCCAATAAAAATTCATTTTTTATGGGAATGTTATAATACGACAATTGACATTGTTGTCACAATTAAACTGATATTGAAAATAAATTCGAAAACATTCAATTAATTTTATTTAGAATTAACAACTAACTTATTATGTTTAAAAAATATTTCCTTTGTTCTTTTATTACGTCACTACAGTAATATATACGTGGTTTAGAACTTAAGTATTTTGCATTGTTTGGAATCTTTGTACATAAACATTTAATTAGTAAATATTCTTTTATTTTAGAGTGGATTTAGCTTTAAAAAATTATGGGCGTTTACTGGTCCTGGATTTCTAATGTCAATAGCCTATTTAGATCCAGGAAATATAGAAAGCGACCTTCAGAGTGGAACTGTGGCGCAATACAGATTGTTGTGGGTTTTGCTGAGTGCAACCCTTCTAGGTCTTTTAATGCAGAGGTTGTCTGCGAGGCTAGGTAAGTTGAATACATTGAATGCAATTAAATACTTTTTTGCAACTTTCAAATACTTTTTTTGAAGTCGGTACAAAGTTGAAAAGCTAATTTGCAAATTCACTTGGCACCGACTTCAGAAAAATATTTAATTGTTGCAGAAATAAATATTTTGCTTTTTAGTTACTTTTTTGAAGTCGGTTTTTGCTTTTTAAAAATGTATTTGTTTTACAATTTTTAGTGATGTAATAATGGCATAACTAGATGCAGTTTTCAAATCTAATGAACTTTTTCCATCTTGCCAACAATATGGTATTTTACTTTTAAGCAACATTCATTATTTTGACCAATTTCGGTTACTGTTGAATATTTGTTGCTGTATTAAGAAAGAAATTTGAGAATTTTTTGAACTTTTTGGGGTCTGTTAATTATAAGACATTTTGATTCAATTCTAATTACATTCATTTAATAGTCTCTTCTCCTCGAAATTTCATAATAAATCAGTTTTTTCATTAAAAAAATCATTATACAATATTTAGTAATATAACATAATTGGATGCAGTTTTTAATTCTAATAAACTTTGATAACAATTTGAGGTATTATAAAAAATAAAGGTACTTCATCTTAAGCAAAATTTATATTTTTTATCAAACCTAGTATACATTTGAAAAAGTGACATTAATATTTATTATACAATTTATAGTGATATGGCATAATTAAATTGATGCAGTTTTTAAATCTAATAACTTCTGTTTCATAACAATTTCTGATATTATCAAAATTCATATTTGCTGACAAACCTCGTATACAGTTAAAAAAGTGTAATGTAATGATAACAGTATACGTTTCAGAACATTTTATGAAGAATAACTTTTTCTCTATATATTATCCATATGAAAGTTTTCCATTAGATTTCAACTTAGGACGACACATTGTATATAGAAACTAATTGAGAACCACAATCTTGAAGTTGATTATATGACATTTATTTTGAATTAATTTCAATCAATTTTCAATTTGTTATACCCTTAATACTATCGCCTCCATCAAAGGTTACTATATAAGAAATTTTTTGCCAATTTTCCAAAAAAAACAGAAGCCAGTTTAACCGATCCAAATTCCTTTAACCGGTTTCGAGTAATCGCTGAACACACATAAAAAACATATATACAGACGAATTGAGAACCTCTTTCTTTCTGAAGTTGGGTAACAAAAATTTAAATAAGCAATTCACCCCTAGAAAAGCGCTTAAAAAAGAGTTGACCTATCACGGAAGATCATCAAATGTGGAGCCCAAATTACAGACCTATAATTTATATAAGTAAAGTATATTTTTCTAAAGGTCAGAGGATTTGAAAGCCTATTAAAAAATCTCTTAATAAAATAAATATGTGTTTTAAATGATGCTTAAAAATTTTTAAAAAAATGTGAGTTTTATTATATGGTCCAGAATCGAGAATTTCATTATTTAGAATATAGGGCTTAAAAAGTAGATCCAAAGCGACTAGAAAAACATTATTTATTTATTTATTTATTTATTAAGTTTACGGGATTATCCCAATATACAAACAGTTTGACAGAAAATAGTAAATAATTAATCACAGTATGTAAAATACAACACAAAAAACACTTCTTAATTAGCTAAGCAATAGATGATTAAAATATGGAACAATCACAGTACTTTTAATTTGTTTTTTAAAAACAGAAAGTTTACTTTCAAAAATATTAATTTCCAATTCGTTAAGTAATCGTAGCGATCTATCAATCACAGAATGTTGACCATAATTAGTCATATGAAAGGGAGTAAAGAATACGTTAAATTTGCGTAAACTACCCCACGGTACGTTCAAAGAGACTAGCGAGAGAAGCTGAGAACAGTCTATTAACTCATGTATGATCTTGTAAGACAAAGGTCATACATCAGACTCCTCTTTTCCAGTGTATCCAAATCGATTCTTTTAATCATATCCGAGCTCTGGTAATTGTTAAGCTCCATCTTAAGCTTATTAGCCGCTGTTCGAAGAAACTTATTTTGAACAAGAATTTTAACACATTCTACTAGAAGATGAACCAACGACTGGAATTTTGTACAGTTAATTAGTTTGCGGGCTCAATGAGAATACCGAATGATACACTTTCTAAAAACTATTTTTAGTGAAATGAATTAGCTGATGCAATAGATTAACTTTCACTTTTAGAAAAAAGTAATTTATTTTTCAATTAGAAGGTTCTTCGGTTACATCGCAACAACAATCAAATAAAAATATTGCAAATCATTAGTTATCTCGAGGCAGATAATAAATGGAATGGTTACTGTGGTCCCCAGAGATCACAGTGTTACATTTTTCTCTATGGAGTCTTCAAACTCTGGCAAATTTCTGCCACAGCTACGCCAAGGCTGTATCGAAATTACGCCTTAGCAATTTAGAAATGCTATTAAAATATTAAAAAATAGGATAATAAACCCATTGAAATAAAGCGAGCAAAAATTTAATTTTCTTTTGTTTGGTCGTTATTTAGTTTTAGTATTGTTTTTTTTATTATTTTATCATGTAATAATACTATTTATTTTCTTGTTTTTTCCGTATTTGTAAATCAAATAGTTTAAAAACTTTGGTTAAAAAATTAATTAGTTTTCGAATCGGTAGTAAAATATGGTTTCGACAGGGGTGCTTTTATTCCAAATGTATATTTGTGATATTGTGTAATATTGCAACGTACTTGTATTCGATTACTGGACTTTTACTTTAAATTTATTTATTTGAAAAAAACAGTAATAAATGCTAATACAAAACAAATAGATTTATAATGTACTGCACCTACAGAGGCAATCTAGTGTTGCCTGTGCGTAGGATTAGGATATAACTGCTAATTAATATTCTTAAAACTAAAAGCTTAAACTAACAAATGCTAACAAAATCAATCCGAAATTATATAAAAATAAAATAAGTATATAGACTCTTGTTTCATATTTATACAATTTTATAATAGTATAGATTATAGTTATATTATATTTATATTATACTTATATTGATATTATACTTATACTCTTAATACTCTTGTTTGATATTTACTAAAAGGAAATCCTTAAAATCATGAAACGTTGTTCAGAATCCATTGTTTTAATTCTTTTTTCTCTGGTGTTCTCTAAGTGTTTTGAACTCATTAGGAAGCTCATTAAACAATTTAATGGCCATGACAAGACTTCTTTTCTCGCTGCTTCTCTTTTTCATCTTCGGCAACTGTATACTTTTACATCTGGTTTTGGAATTAAATCTCTATAGTGATATAATAGAAATTGTAGCGAGAAAATTTGATCCAAATTCAGTGGGTTTTTGTTAGAAATATATTTATTCTTGTTTACAATTTTTAATATTCTATTTTGTAACCGTTGCAGCAGGTTAAAATTATTGTCATAGGCTCCTCCCCATGCTATATTGCCATAATTGATTATACTATGGAACAGAGCGTAATAAACCATTCTCAATGTTTCAGTGTCCATATATCTGGATATTTTATAAAAAATAAAAACCAAATATTTGTTTTTTTTTAAATGTATTCAATATGTTTGTCCCATTTTAGATGGGGATCAAAAATGACACCTAAATATTTGAACTGATTTACCTTACGTACGTTCTTTCCGTTTATATGAACGTCAATAGAATGTGGTAAACTGTCGCATATATTCCCGAAAAGCATATAAACTGTTTTATCTATATTCAGGGATAATTTGTTTAAGGCTAGCCATTCCGATATTTGATTAAGGTAGTGATTCATTTTTGATTCTACACCTTGCCAAGTTTTGTAATAAGTTATTATCACCGTATCATCAGCTAAGAAAAGATGGTGTTATCAGTCATATCTTCTAGAAGGTCATTCACATACAATATAAACAACAGAGGTCCAAGTATTGTTCCCTGAGGAACACCGGTAGTTACGGGCATAAATTCACTCACTGTATTATTAATTTTTACTCGTTGTAGCCTGTTGCCCAGATAGCTCACAAACAATTTATTCGCAATACCTCTGATTCCATAGCTGCCTATTTTTTCAAGTAGGATTTTGTGATTAACTGTATCAAAAGCTTTTACTAGGTCCACAAAAGTTGTAGCTATTGGTAAACTATTATCCATCTTTTTTAGAATCAGATTTGTGACCACATCAAGGGTCTCAGTTGTTCCTTTATTTTTAATAAAGCCAAATTGCTTTTTCGATAAGATTTTGCAATTGCTCAAAAAGTTCATAATTCGGTTGTAAATAATTTTTTCAAATATTTTAGCAATATTAGGAATCAAAGATATTGGTCGGTAGTTTGTTGTTAAATGTTTATCGCCACTCTTATATATAGGGATTACTTCAGCATTTTTTAATACATTGGGCCATGTAGATTGTGAAATGCTTATATTAATTATATATCGTAACGGTTCCACAATGAAGTAGGAGAGACTTTTAATTACTTTCGCATGAATTTCATCTATCCCCCCATTTTTAAATTTCAAATGTTTAATTTCTTTGTTTATTTCAGTTATGTTAGTTGGATGTAAGTACATTGTTTTATAGTTATATGGTGGTAGTTTAAATCTAGAGTTGGCGATTGATGAATTCTTTCACTTAAATTCTTACCTATATTGCTGAAACATTTATTCATAGTATTGGCAACTTTACTACGATCATCAATTTTAATTCTGTTTTCATTGAAAATATAATCAATGTTATTCTGTTTTCTGGGTTTTTTGCCTATTTTGGTATTTATTATGTTCCGTAGCTTCGTAGAATCGTTACTATTTCGTCTAATCTGATCAGATTCATAATTTAATTTTGCTTTGTTTATAATTTTGTCTAGGCTTTTGACGTAATCTTTGTAATCGATTTTGGCTTGCTCATTATTTTGATCAGATTGCCATATATTGTAAAGAATTTCCTTAGTTTTACAGGAAGTCATGATACCAGTAGTTATCCATTTCTTTCTAGGAACCATTTTGCATTTCTTACCGTTACTTTTGTGTTTTACTGTTGCTAGGTTTATGCATTTAGTAATAGTTTCAGTTAGTTTGTCCGTTGCTAAGTTTGGATCACCCATTGACAGAATCTCATTCCAGTCTTGCTCCATGGCTACTTTTATTAGTTTACAGTAATTAATTGTGGGGAAATATTCATTATGATTAGATTGTTTAAGTTTATTTAAGGAAATAAACAATGGATAATGATCTGTAAAGGGTACTGTTAACTTAAAGGTTTTAGCGGAAATTGAATTCGATTTTGTAAAGATGTTATCAATGCATGTTTCTCCTTTAGCATTGTTAGATGGTCTAGTAATACCGCAAAACCCAGGAACAAAACCCTTTTCCATGAAATTATGAAGGTGTTCCTGATTGATGTTGTCGGTTTCTAAGAGATCGATATTAAAATCACCAATGACTAGGTGATTTTTAATGTTCTTTTTATGTTGTAACAATGTAATTACATTACATAAAAATTCAGTTTTAGGTAGATCATGACATCTTCTTCATTTTTGTTTTGTTTAGTAGCTACTGACGACCTTCAGTGCAGAATGCTATTATTAATTTATAATATTTCTTCAGTCATTAAATAAAATATAATAAAAATTCATAATTTACGTCCATACTGTCAACGCCAAACAACTGACAGTGTCACCGCCGCCAGACGGTCAAGACTCAAAACATTGAGTAATTATATATGGAGGGAGCGATCGTTAAATGCTGTTAAAGCACGTACTTCTGGAAGTGGCATGCAAGCGTTCTTATAGTTTAGGGGTAAAATTGTCAATGTAGTATATCAGTATTGATTTTTCGGTCGCGTTGCAGTAACTTGCATATTAAATATTCTGTTTTTAATGTGAATTTAATTGTTTTCTGAATGATATTTGTGGCATATTTTTCAATGTCTAAGTACTTTTTGGGAAATAACACCAAATTTAAGAAAATTGCTGTATTATCCAAACGTTTCGGGGTCTAGGTCAGACCTCGTTGTAATGGTTAAGAAACTATGGATAAAAAGGCA
Organism: Octodonta nipae; assembly: GCA_034190945.1. Taxonomy (NCBI): domain Eukaryota; kingdom Metazoa; phylum Arthropoda; class Insecta; order Coleoptera; family Chrysomelidae; genus Octodonta; species Octodonta nipae. The sequence goes on along the minus strand of CM067221.1, from coordinate 53,049,735 downwards.
CAATTCTAAGATGTAAATTAAAATATTTGATTAATATATTATTATCACAACCTTCCCGAAGGTGTTGTGTAAAAAATTGTCAGACAGCGGACAATAGAGAATGTATCAAATATTTAAGTTCTCCTATTGTTGTTGGTCCTCTCTTTTCTTTAATATTCCTGAACATGATTGAAACCGCAAATGACGAAAATTTTAGGTTGCAAAGAACAATCTTCCAATTATTATATCGAATATTTTGCCAGGAGCGGTTCCAACCAAAAATTTGGGGGGCCATTCATTTGTCAAAAATATTTCGAATACCGATATTTGATTACATTTTTATTTTCTTTTTATTTCAATAGATTTGTCAATATGAGTGAACAATTTTGTCATTACAGCTACTTCTCTGATTTCTCCACAACTCTGTTTCCTATAAAAATATACTTTTTACAATTTCATGAAATAGGGTCGAATTTCGACCACTGGGCGACCACTAGTAATTATAAATTTTAAAGTGGTTTAATTCGAAATTAGCAGGTCTATTTATTACTTTGCAACTTGTTTTTTGATAAACAATAACAATAGGATCTTATCAGGAAGAATTAAGTGGAGGTGGATTAGTATTCCTAGAAGTATCCCAGAATTATCCAAGCTAAAGTACCCTTGCGGATGGCTAAATGATGACTCAAAGCCATAAAAACGTGTAAAAAACGTGTAAAATAAATCCATTGTGTTGTCACGTGGAAGGTTTTAACCCAAAAAGACAAAGTAATTGTTGTAAGTCCCTGGGTAATTAGTAAATCCTTAATTTCAATTAGTCAAACAAAATTTGATATCAAAATCAATTGCAAAAAGACAAACTGGGAAGAAATCACCAGGTATAGTAATTACAAAAGGTGCTTTTGTGAAACAACCTACTTTTGGTTGTAATGATTCCTGGTTCATATATAAAAGACATTTTTTGAAGAATTCGCTATATTACATGTATGCAATAATGATGAAAAAGTCACAGAACTTGTGATATCACTGAGAAGATCTGCCCTCGCATCATCGGCGAGTCAATAGTAATACAGTGATTAGCAATTTTAGAACTGTTGTTAGCTGCAGGCTGCGTCCGGCATAAGATTTCGTACTGGGCTTGAGAATGAGGAACTTAAGTAGTCGAAACCCACTGACATCCGCAGGGCTTCAGTGAGACCTTGCAGAGGTCAGTCATTTAGAAAAAAAAACAGCGATCAACAACATCATTACTTAACAATTTGAAGAGTTGGAAATTGGCGTAAATGAGACACCGACAAGACAAGGATCACATTAGCAATTTGGAAGGTTTTGTACCTAGAATAATCGATGTCGTTGGTCAACCTTTCAGGAAAGAGTTCAGGACATAGAGAATGACCAAAGCTGGCCCTACCTCCGCGTACCAAACGTACGTATTTTTATAGTTTCTTGGGAAATAACACGACACTTGAGAAAAAAGGCTGTATATTCCAAAAAAATATGAATTTGAAATTAGTGTTTTTTTTCTAGTGTGGTGTTGTATACCCAAGAAACCATAAAAAAACAGAAGATGCCACAAATATGTTTCAGAAAACAATTGTGTCTTTGCAAACGTTTCGGGGACTAGGTCAACATCGTTGCCAATGGCTAAGAAACTATGAAAAAAGGCACAATTCTAATGTAAAATTAAAATGTTTGACAATATCTATTATTTGACTTCTGACGTAACTAAGAAATTTTATTTGATAATATACAGGGTAGAACAGAAACTTTTAATGATCATATAATAATAAAGTTCCTTTTAAATTGGAAGAATTTGATCTTCAGAATTTTATATATAAGATATCTTCAGAATTTTATATATAAGATAGTGCATTCGGCAAAAATGCGACCAAAGAATTTTGTAGATTCAGTGAGGAATTGGGAATAAGTGACAGTCGAATATTGTACAAAGGGAGTTAGTGGAATAAAGAATGAGTTGATATTTTTACATTTGCATTTTTAATCGAGGTAAAGGTGTTTACATGTGCAATTTTCGGTCGAGATGGTCACGTTTTTACAGTGCTCCTGATTTTCGAAATTTATCAGGAATTTCCGCGTATAATAATAAAATAAATAAGTGCATAAAGAATCGATAAGTGATAGTCTGTCAGTGAAAAATTCTCAGTGAACCATTATAAAGGACAAAGTAATTAATTACGACATTTTGCATTTTGTGAACTAAACGGACAATTTTAAACAGATAAAACGAAGGAAGTGAAACGGACCTGTTAAGAATTTCACACCAATATCAAAGGGCTGAACGGTCAGTGGTTTTAACAGATGCAGACCATCTGGACAATCCTTGCAAGTAAACGCAGAATAATATTTTGGGTTTAGCTACACAAAAATTGACGCAAATCAGGCCAAAAGAGCGTATCGATTTATGCGGTCTCCGGACACCGCTACGAAGAAAACATAATGAAATACAAATAAACAGAAAACAATAGATTTGATACCTTTACCCTCCGAAAATGGCCGGAGGTAAAGACAAAACTGAAAAACACTCTGGCAAAGCATATAAATGCCACCCAAAAACGAATTCTAATTGCGTTCTGTGTATTATGTGTGAGGAATTATATCACTTAGCAGAATTTAGTCGACTAAAAAATATTAGTTTTGTGAGTGATATTTCTGTAGTATGTAAAAACCACGGGAACATAACATCTAAAATCGACAAATCCGTGTTAAGCGAAGAGGCAAGAATACTCATTGCAGAAATAAAACTTCAGAAAAAAAAGGCACTAGAACAATTACAGAGCGACATTAATAACTCTAAGTCAACTGTTTCTTCTTGTCAGTCTCACGGTAACCCTATACTGTCAGGCGACGGCGGACTTGACATGACTGCCTTAGTAACACAAATTCAACTATATAAACAACTTTATGAGGAAGTTACACATAAAAATGAACTATTAATTAATACAATTGATTTAATGAAAAACATTAAACCTACGTACTCAGAAGTCATAAAACCAAAAATTTTTACCCAAACTAAAGCACCTGCCAACAAAATTGTCAACAAATCTGAAAATAATCAAAAAGGTAGAAGTATCCAGACTATAAACAAAGTAATACAGGATGATATAAAAATTCCTATTAAAGGTGTTTTCAATACAAAAGCTAATGAAACAATAGTTCAATGTGTAAATGCTGAAGACGCTCCAAAATCACTACAATGCTACAGCATAAGTTGGACAATAGTTTTGAAGTGATGTTACAACAGAAACAAAAACCTAAATTAAAAATCTTGGGAATAGATAATAATATGGATAAAGAAACTCTACAGAATGACATAAATGACCGGAATTTTTATGTATTCGCAAGTAAATGTGTTGTGTTACATAATTTTAAATGCAAAAATAATAAACAGGGCGCAATAATCGAATTATCTGGTGATCTTTATGAACATGTTATAAAAAATAATTGGAGAATATATGTAGGACATCAATGCTGCAAAACCTATGATGAATTTAATACTAGTATCTGCAATAAATGTTCAAGGTTCAACCATGGACCAAAAAAGTGTAGTAACGCCAATAAGTGTGTATTTTGTGCCGGAGACCACATGGCACAAAACTGTAATTCAAAAATAATAAAGTGCGCTAATTGCACCTACGCCAATCTAAAATACAATGGCCAATACCAAGTTGATCATATGGCGTGTGAAGTATTAGCATGCGAAATCCTTTAAAAAAACATTAATAAAACTATTTCACAAACCGACTATACGGTAAAACCAACATTACCAAGATATTTGGGTGTAGCAAGACCATCTACTGATAAATCCAGTAACCAAAGAAATAATCAAGTAGCAAAGGCAGCTTTATCTAAGGAACAGCATGACAAGAAGAACAAGGCAATGACATCGCGGACTTCACCAGGTTATAACAGACTTTCAGTTACATTAACAAACAAGTAATTAAAAATTTGTCTATTAAACTTAACTTTGTCTTAGAATTTAGGTAATTAATAATTTTATGGATCAAAGTTTTGAAATATTAGATAATATAAATGACTCTATAGAACGCGAAAAAGCCTTTTCTAATTCTCTAGAGTTGGAAAAGTACCTTCCTGTTTGTAAGGATACTATCCTATTTGTAAATATCAGAAGTCTTAGCGCCAATTTTTCTCTTGGTCGAAAATTTATCGGTAAAGCCGCAAGTAATTATATGTGCCGAGTCCTGAATCTTGGAACATTATAAATATTTTAGTTTGAAAGGCTACAACATTTATTATAATCGTAGTACAATTAATAGAGCTGATGGAGTAATTGTTTATATTAAAGACGACATTTTCAATGAAACAAAAATAATTAATTACGGAAATTTAAAAATCATTAATTCTAGCGTAAAATTAGAAACTGACACCAAACTTGAAATCTCGTCTTTATATAGATGTCATGATCTACCTAAAACTGAATTTTTATATAATGTAATTACATTTATAATAATTATATTTCAAGTTTGATGTCAGTTTCTAATTTTACGCTAGAATTAATGATTTTTAAATTTCCGTAATTAATTATTTTTGTTTCATTGAAAATGTCGTCTTTAATATAAACAATTACTCCATCAGCTCTACTAATTGTACTACGATTATAATAAATGTTGTAGCCTTTCAAACTAAAATATTTATAATGTTCCAAGATACAGGACTCGGCACATACCTATAATTACTTGCGGCTTTACCGATAAATTTTCAACCAAGAGAAAAATTGGCGCTAAGACTTCTGATATTTACAAATAGGATAGTATCCTTACAAACAGGAAGGTACTTTTCCAACTCTAGAGAATTAGAAAAGGCTTTTTCGCGTTCTATAGAGTCATTTATATTATCTAATATTTCAAAACTTTGATCCATAAAATTATTAATTACCTAAATTCTAAGACAAAGTTAAGTTTAATAGACAAATTTTTAATTACTTGTTTGTTAATGTAACTGAAAGTCTGTTATAACCTGGTGAAGTCCGCGATGTCATTGCCTTGTTCTTCTTGTCATGCTGTTCCTTAGATAAAGCTGCCTTTGCTACTTGATTATTTCTTTGGTTACTGGATTTATCAGTAGATGGTCTTGCTACACCCAAATATCTTGGTAATGTTGGTTTTACCGTATAGCCGGTTTGTGAAATAGTTTTATTAATCCTTTCTTAAGGATTTCGCATGCTAATACTTCACACGCCATATGATTAACTTGGTATTGGCCATTGTATTTTAGATTGACGTAGGTGCAATTAGCGCACTTTATTATTTTTGAATTACAGTTTTGTGCCATGTGGTCTCCGGCACAAAATACACACTTATTGGCGTTACTACACTTTTTTGGTCCATGGTTGAACCTTGAACATTTATTGCAGATACTAGTATTAAATTCATCATAGGTTTTGCAGCATTGATGTCCTACATATATTCTCCAATTATTTTTTATAACATGTTCATAAAGTTCACCAGATAATTCGATTATTGCGCCCTGTTTATTATTTTTGCATTTAAAATTATGTAACACAACACATTTACTTGCGAATACATAAAAATTCCGGTCATTTATGTCATTCTGTAGAGTTTCTTTATCCATATTATTATCTATTCCCAAGATTTTTAATTTAGGTTTTTGTTTCTGTTGTAACATCACTTCAAAACTATTGTCCAACTTATGCTGTAGCATTGTAGTGATTTTTGGAGCGTCTTCAGCATTTACACATTGAACTATTGTTTCATTACCTTTTGTATTGAAAACACCTTTAATAGGAATTTTTATATCATCCTGTATTACTTTGTTTATAGTCTGGATACTTCTACCTTTTTGATTATTTTCAGATTTGTTGACAATTTTGTTGGCAGGTGCTTTAGTTTGGGTAACAATTTTTGGTTTTATGACTTCCGAGTACGTAGGTTTACTGTTTTTTATTAAATCAATTGTATTAATTAATAGTTCATTTTTATGTGTAACTTCCTCATAAAGTTGTTTATATCGTTGGATTTGTGTTACTAAGGCAGTCATGTCAACTCCGCCGTCGCCTGACAGTATAGGTTTACCGTGAGACCGACAAGAAGAATCAGTTGACTTAGAGTTATTAATGTCGCTCTGTAATTGTTCTAGTGCCTTTTTTTTCTGAAGTTTTATTTCTGCAATGAGTATTCTTGCCTCTTCGCTTAACACGGATTTGTCGATTTTAGATGTTATGTTCCCGTTGTTTTTACATACTACAAAAATATCACTCACAAAACTAATATTTTTTAGTCGACTAAATTCTGCTAAGTGATATAATTCCTCACATATATACACAGAACGAAATTAGAATTCCTTTTTGGGTGGCATTTATATGCTTTGCCAGAGTGTTTTTCAGTTTTGTCTTTGCCTCCCGCCATTTTCGGAGGGTAAAGGTATCAAATCAATTGTTTTTTTGTTTATTTGTATTTCATTATGTTTTCTTCGTAGCGGTGTCCGGAGACCGCATAAATCGATACGCTCTTTTGGCCTGATTTGCGTCAATTTTTGTGTAGCTAAACCCAAAATATTATTCTGCGTTTACTTGCAAGGATTGTCCAGATGGTCTGCATCTGTTAAAACCACTGACCGTTCAGCCCTTTGATATTGGTGTGAAATTCTTAACAGGTCCGTTTCACTTCCTTCGTTTTATCTGTTTAAAATTGTCCGTTTAGTTCACAAAAGGCAAAATGTCGTAATTAATTACTTAGTCCTTTATAATGGTTCACTGAGAATTTTTCACTGACAGACTATCGCTTATCGATTCTTTATGCACTTACTTATTATTATACGCGGAAATTCCTGATAAATTTCTAAAATCAGGAGCACTGTAAAAACGTGACCATCTCGACCGAAGACCGAAAATTGCACATGTAAACACCTTTACCTCGATTAAAAATGCAAATGTAAAAATATCAACTCATTCTTTATTCCACTAACTCCCTTTGTACAATATTCGACTGTCACTTATTCCCAATTCCTCACTGAATCAACAAAATTCTTTGGTCACATTTTTGCCGAATGCACTATCTTATATATAAAATTCTGAAGATATCTTATACATAAAATTCTGAAGATCAAATTCTTCCAATTTAAAAGGAACTTTATTATTATATGATCATTAAAAGTTTCTGTTCTACCCTGTATATTATCAAATAAAATTTTCTTAGTTACGTCAGAAGTCAAATAATAGATATTGACAAACATTTTAATTTTACATTAGAATTGTGCCTTTTTTCATAGTTTCTTATCCATTGGCAACGATGTTGACCTAGTCCCCGAAACGTTTGCAAAGACACAATTGTTTTCTGAAACATATTTGTGGCATCTTCTGTTTTTTTTATGGTTTCTTGGGTATACAACACCACACTAGAAAAAAAAAACACTAATTTCAAATTCATATTTTTTTGGAATATACAGCCTTTTTTCTCAAATGTCGTGTTATTTCCCAAGAAACTATAAAAACACGTACGTTTGGTACGCGGAGGTAGGGCCAGCTTTGGTCATTCTCTATGTCCTGAACTCTTTCCTGAAAGGTTGACCAACGACATCGATTATTCTAGGTACAAAACCTTCCAAATTGCTAATGTGATCCTTGTCTTGTCGGTGTCTCATTTACGCCAATTTCCAACTCTTCAAATTGTTAAGTAATGATGTTGATGATCGCTGTTTTTTTTCTAAATGACTGACCTCTGCAAGATCTCACTGAAGCCCTACGGATGTCAGTGGGTTTCGACTACTTAAGTTCCTCATTCTCAAGCCCAGTACGAAATCTTATGCCGGACGCAGCCTGCAGCTAACAACAGTTCTAAAATTGCTAAACTCTGTATTACTATTGACTCGCCGATGATGCGAGGGCAGATCTTCTCAGTGATATCACAAGTTCTGTGACTTTTTCATCATTATTGCATACATGTAATATAGCGAATTCTTCAAAAAATGTCTTTTATATATGAACCAGGAATAATTACAACCAAAAGTAGGTTGTTTCACAAAAGCACCATTTGTAATTAATATACCTGGTGATTTCTTCCCAGTTTGTCTTTTTGCAATTGATTTTGATATCAAAATTTTGTTTGACTAATTGAAATTAAGGATTTACTAATTACCCAGGGACTTACAACAATTACTTTGTCTTTTTGGGTTAAAACCTTCCACGTGACAACACAATGGATTTATTTTACACGTTTTTTACACGTTTTTATGGCTTTGAGTCATCATTTAGCCATCCGCAAGGGTACTTTAGCTTGGATAATTCTGGGATACTTCTAGGAATACTAATCCGCCTCCACTTAATTCTTCCTGATAAGGTCCTATTGTTATTGTATATCAAAAAACAAGTTGCAAAGTAATAAATAGACCTGCTAATTTCGAATTAAACCACTTTAAAATTTATAATTACTAGTGGTCGCCCAGTGGTCGAAATTCGACCCTATTTCATGAAATTGTAAAAAGTATATTTTTATAGGAAACAGAGTTGTGGAGAAATCAGAGAAGTAGATGTAATGACAAAATTGTTCACTCATATTGACAAATCTATTGAAATAAAAAGAAAATAAAAATGTAATCAAATATCGGTATTCGAAATATTTTTGACAAATGAATGGCGCCCCAAATTTTTGGTTGGAACTGCTCCTGGCAAAATATTCGATATAATAATTGGAAGATTGTTCTTTGCAACCTAAAATTTTCGTCATTTGCGGTTTCAATCAAGTTCAGGAATATTAAAGAAAAGAGAGGACCAACAACAATAGGAGAACTTAAATATTTGATACATTCTCTATTGTCCGCTGTCTGACAATTTTTTACACAATACCTTCGGGAAGGTTGTGATAATAATATATTAATCAAATATTTTAATTTACATCTTAGAATTGTGCCTTTTTATCCATAGTTTCTTAACCATTGACAACGAGGTCTGACCTAGACCCCGAAACGTTTGGAATATACAGCAATTTTCTTAAATTTGGTGTTATTTCCCAAAAAGTACTTAGACATTGAAAAATATGCCACAAATATCATTCAGAAAACAATTAAATTCACATTAAAAACAGAATATTTAATATGCAAGTTACTGCAACGCGACCGAAAAATCAATACTAATATACTACATTGACAATTTTACCACTAAACTATAAGAATTTTTATTATATTTTATTTAATGAATGAACAAATATTATAAATTAATAATAGCATTCTGCACTGAAGGTCGTCAGTAGCTACTAAACAAAACAAAAATGAAGAAAATCGGTTAAGAGGAAAAGGAGAAAATCATACCTAATCGTTTTGTTTTTGCCTATTTGTATATAGATACTCCCAAATGCTATGGTCAATTCCAGTTTGTGAATTATTATTCATAATTATCAATAAGGTAGTTTTTTTATGCCATAATTAACTAATCTAACCAACTAGTACTTACAAATTAAATCAATTAATCAAACTAACTTAGCAAATAATTTATTTATACCTGTCGATTCATTTTATCTTATGCAGATTGAACAAAACGTAGTGAATTAAAATGGTAGATGGCTGAACATTAAATTTATAAAACATATAATCCAAAATCACTAGCGCTAAAATAAATGAAAAAAAAATAATATCTTTAAATTTTGCACTTAGCAAAAAAATGAACTTGTCCTGAAATCTAATGCATAACATAATATTAACGTAACAATACGTTTAAATTCCAGAAGAGTAATTACTTCATTTATATTCATAAGATTACATAACCTTTCACTAGTTGTGACATAAAACTTCCATGAACTCTGTCGTAGTGTATTTTGCAAGTATTTCTCGCTATGTAAACATTGTATTCTACTAGGGAAAAAGCCAATTCCGTTTATAGAAGATACATATTAGATTTTTTTCTGGTAATCTTCATTACTGAAGAATTGTCGCAATATATTATTCTTTAACCAGGAATGTTATTTGCATTCAAGTCCACCCTTGCTGTCCGTTTTAGTAAGCGGTTTCTATTATTTATTTATTTTTTAATAATTCTTGGCTCATTCCTGTTCAGTTCAGTTCCTTTTTGTTTGATCCATTCTAAGTCCACGATATTTTTAATTTGAAAGATTTAGTGTGTTAAAGTTACATTTCACAGCAAGTTTTTTATTTTTATGACTGATTTGGCCTGCTCTATTCCTGTCAGAATAATCCTGCTGTTAAGATACTTACATCGCTGACTCCTTTCTATCACAGCCTCACAGGACTCTCCAAACTACATCCCATGGGCTAAATTCGGCCCGCCAGTGTCTTGAACTCAGCCCACCAGTGTCTTCAATTCAACCTGAGACAGCTTATTGTTGAGGTTGTTGCTGCCGTAATAAGTCGGATACAAAAACACCAGATGATAGTAACTCTATTTTATGTACTTGCTAGGTAAAGATTAATGGCAAGTACGGAGAAATAATAACTTAAGCATAATAACTAACAAACAATTGAAATGAATCCCACTAACATTATAAACTAATGAACATCATGCTATTGTAAAAAAATAGTAATGAGATTTAAGTAATTTCGAAATGATTTATGTAATTGTGTTTTTGCACTGACAATAGTTTGTAGGTATATACCAATTTTAGTTGTACTAATTAATAAATGATACTTAAGATCTTAAATCTTTAAACAATCTTTGAGTTTTCTTATACAAAACACATACCAAAAATAGAAAACAGCCCACTAGCAAATTTATACAAATTTTCATATTCAACCACTGGAAAACAAATTCCAACAAATATTATTAAAAATTCATTATTGACCTGTAATTTAATAATTTCCATTTGCATTTCCGCTAGGATGTCAATATCAAAAGTAATTCGACAAATCATTCGCTGGACAGTAAAATCTGAGAACGAGTATCAAAATTTATCTTCAGATTCCCTAGTGTGGTTGAATATTTCACTTGTTTTAAACTTTTTGAATTATTTTTACATATTTTTATTTAAAACACTATTATTTTCTGCCTGACCTGGTTTATCCGTCCAATCTCAAATTTAGTTTATTAATATGTTTTGTCAAATCGACATAGAACCCTTTTCTTTAAAAAAAAATTCGATCACCGCCTCGAAGTTGAAAAAAGCGCAGGAAGACATTTTCGCAACTACTATGGAAGGTCATTTTCTCCAATCTCTTCATGAAACTCGCGTAGTTGTCATTGATGCAGACCAGTGGATCTGATGACGGGTTTTAGAACTTCAGGTATATCTAAACATTTCCCGGACAAGGACTGTTGAATTCTACAATGAAAGCCTTTGAAATAAGAGCAACTACTGCTTTATTTTTACTACACATGTTTTTCCCTCCATCAGGTAATAGATTTCAAGTTTTTGAAGCGAAAGCTTCTTAACGGAGACCCACACTTACAAATATGAAAATAGCTAAGCAAGGGAATGAAACACACTGGTTCGATGTTGATGTGCCCATCCAATTCACTTCTCTGTGTAAGAAACAGGGACAAGGTAATATATTAAGAATCTCTTCTTTCATTGAAAATCAATAAAATATAGAAAATAAACTAATATACAATACCTGCACAAAATTTGCTGTTCGTTCTAATAAAAACTCTCTTTTCGATACATTACATTAGAGACTTAACATACGTCAGACATCAGAAAGAACGCCATTAAACTTGTCACTAAATTTATGTATTGACTAGCTTCATCTTATCAAGTAAACACTTTAAATTAAGACTTCTGAATAATAATTTTATAGAAAATCAATAATAAATAGGAAATAAACCAATATAACATCCAAGTAATATAGAATAACTGCACAAAACTTGCTCTTCGTTCTAATAAACACTCCAATTCTCTCTTTGTGATAAGTTTCATACGTCAGAAATTAAAAATAATACCACACAAAAAGGCAACTTGGCATTAAATTTTCATATTATCAACGAATATAGACTCAAAGAAGGATACACATTAAGCAAAACATTCCTTTGTTTTCATCATTTTGTTACGGTAATAAACAAAGTACTCAATAGAGAGACTGATGTATTATATACATCCGGCGCTTTTATATCCATCAGTGTCTAAAGCGCACGGCTGCGAATCCAAAGTCCTCGGGTTCTAAACCAAGAATAATTATACCTTTTTTTAAATATTATGTCATTGTTAATTAATTTTATGTACTATTTTCAATTGACATAAAATGAGTAAAACTCATTTTAATATTACATAGAATAAAAACTTAAATTTTTTTAAATTGTTGCTACCGTTGAATATAAAGGTATTTAATTTATTGTTTTGTATAAATGTTATGTGTTTGTAATGATTTTAGCGAAGAACAAAACGACTTTTCTTTGACATATTGTCTTCAAATACTTATTCAGATGAACAAAACTATTTACAAACACTTGCTCAATATATAAACTTATATTTCTTTCCAGATATATTAAATTTAAGAATTAAATTAGGATTAATACTTGAGTCATAACAAAATAGTGACAATTAATTTAATTCACCTGATATTTATATCCATTACTAAGAGTGACATAAATAAAGAAAAATAGAGACAGTAAGATAACAAGAAAAGGGAAGAATATTTCGTAAGGCGCTTTCGCTTCCATCCTTCAGTCTCAAATGACTGCCGCTCTTTTTCCATCGAAGATTCTTTTTATTAATCACATTTGCAACGCTCTTGAAAAAAATCCCCAGTAGCCGTGCCCTACAATCAATATCAAGTTGTTCATACATTTCATAATTTTATCTAAAGCAGCACCAGAGCAGTGTCTGACACTTCCGTCGACTCATCCAACGCCAGAGAAAACTACTCAAGTTGTCCATTTTTCTCAGTCAATTGAGATATGTTTTTTGCGATCTCTTCTACCAACCGCTTCCCGGTATTTGCTGACAAACTGATACTTTTAAATAAATTTACCTTTAAGGGGCACATTTTTTCGGCTACTGCAATTACGTGCTCTTTGATCATTTCTCCATCAGTGAGTGAGTTTGCAAATTCAAGAGTCACACGAAAGCTTACAGGAGTTTTATCCTCTTGTTCAGTAAATAAAGAATGTTGCAATTTCAATCCACGCTTCAAAGCTTAATTTTTTTTCCCAAACTTCCAGTATATTTTGAGTAGTTTTTAAAATGATTCATTTAGTAATGACATTTAATTTTATATTCTTTGAGAACTGCTATGAAAATTAAATATAGCGCTTTGCTACTGAAATCAATAACGAAATATTGAAGGTTCAATTGATCCATTGAATGCTCGGCACTCACTGTCTATTTTTTGCTTCACATACAAATAAAACGCACACAAAAATAACATTTTCTTTTCGTTTCTTGTTATTATATTGTTTAGGTAACATTTGCAGATTTATTCGCTCGTTCTTCTGAACGTACTATGAGTATGTTCTCTTTTTTATTAATAGGAAGGCATGTTTATTTTCATTTTAGAAAATTCCTCATTTATTCTTTTTTGATTGTTTTGTTTATTAGTTTTCCAATATCGGTTTGTGTCCTCATACTTCTTATACATTTTAATATTACTTCCATTTTTGTATAACATGATTATGATCAAAACCCACTTCAGCACCTAGTTATATCATAACCAAGGGTGTCGGCAGGCAGGGCAGTTGATTTTTATTTATTTTAGTTAGTACCTAGTGTATTAAACGCAAATTTTTATCAATATTATACCCACAATAAACAGGTCTGCCGCTGTCTGCCTCGGGCAATACCGATTATGCTGTCCCTTATGCACACCCTTATGTACAACTCTACGCTTTATATAATATATCTTGATCGTTCAATTTGCCACCCCTAGAAGTCCAGGCAGCGTGCGATACACGCTTTGCATGCTCGCTTACGACAGACCTATGAACACTGAAGAAGTTTAGCTCATACCATTACCACGAAAAGTGAAATAATCACCATGGAAAGTGAACTACAGAACCTAATGCTAAGTTTATTTTCGAAATTAAAAGAAAACTGCAAGCTGAACTAGGAAAAAGACAAGATGAACTTAAAATAGTTGAATTAATAAAGCTCACTTAAGATCACTTAAAAATTCAACAGCAGTTTGAAGTAAAGAAACAAGATTAGTAAAAACAAGCAAAGAGAACAATTAATGCAATTAATATCACAGTCATGAAATAATTAACTGGCAAATATAGATTTTAGAATTAGACATAAAGGCAATGAATGATGAAACTGAGATTCTAAAAAATTCAATGGAGTCCCAAAAATAAGATCAAATATGACATCAATTCAATTCTAAGCAAAGAACAATGTGAAACTAGCACTATCCAAAATCAACGCCAACAACAAGACTTGAAAAAATAAGATATCTTGGCCTTTGTATAATCAACTTGTAGCAGTGGCTACAGTTAACGGTTGGCATAGCTAAGAAAAATCTTCATTAAATTGCAATAATCTTAGTTATTGTACCTGTATTGAATATTCAAACTCTTTGAAAACCACTTTCATTTTGTGAAATTGCTGCAGCGTTAATGTTGATTGTTTCAAAAAAGTATAAGTGTATATAATTACCACTTTTTACCAAGTTACTAGGTTAAAAATCAACCAATTAACAAAGTAACTAAAATATCCAAAAAAAAGTCTAATTTCTCATGTAATTTAAAATTGCGATGTTATCGAGCACGGTGCTGAGAGGAAACTCACGAATTAGAAATTATAATTAATGAAATAATTAAAAGTAAACTTTGAGTTTCATTTTTGTTTTTAATATATAAATAACTTACATTTTTGTTTATTGTTTACTAACATTGGTACCCAACATTAATCTCTATTCCATCCTCTCCTTGCAGGAGTAAAAATAAAACCGATCAAGTCTCTTTTTGTTACTAATAACAGTTTGGAAGTTATAACATATAAGAGAGAATTAATCATGAAGCTAAACAAACTGTACATATACTCAACCCATTATGATGTATCCTAAAAGACATTTTTTTGCAACATATTTTTAATGTTCTAAATCTTTAAATCTTATAAATGTCTATTATATAATATAATTTCATTTGAATATTTTCCTTGTAAATATTTTCACCAAATATTTTTATTATAGGTGTTGTTACTGGACTTCATCTGGCAGAAATGTGCTACAGACAATATAGAAAGGTTCCTCGTTTAATATTATGGATTATGATTGAAATAGCAATTATAGGCAGTGATATGCAAGAAGTCATAGGTACAGCTGTAGCAATATATTTATTATCAAATAGAACGTGAGTATAAATATAAAGGTTATTTTTGTAACTGATTTTGATAAAATCTATGAATGAAACGATTTATTTATCAAACGATAATACACAAATCAAGACAATATATCCATATATATATATATATATATATATATATATATATATATATATATATATATATATATATAATACACAATCCAAATTATAAATCTTATAAGTTCTTACTTACATAAAAAAAACTATTCCGCTAACATATACATGATAAGTAGTACAACGAATTAGATTGGGATCTGGCAATTACTTTTTACATGGTTAATAAGGCCTTTTTTGAAAAGGTGTAAACCCGTAATGAATTATATTTCATGAGGCAGATGACTGAACTGAACCAAGCCTTTATGAAACAAGCTGTTCATTGCACTAGACGTTCTACTGGTACTAACGTAAAAGTTAATTGAACTTGCCGTTCTAGTGTCGTGTTGATAAATATTGTCTATTTGAATTAATTGGCAATTCAAATATTCCGGTAATAATTTATTTATAATCTTAAAAATAAATGTCATTGTTTTTACATATAGAAACTGTTGCAAATTTAACCACTTCAGGGTACTTAATAACATAAATTGAATGCTAGTATACTTATTGCATCCTAATATAACCCTCATTGCCTTATTTTGAATAATTTGCAATCTGTCAAAGCTTGAATTAGAGCATCCTGTATATATAAGAGAGGAACAATAATGAAAATGTGGTAAAATAAGAGTATTGTAAACAGTAATTTTTGTTGACACAGACAGATAGGATGATATTGGGCATAAAAAAACATTTTTTTTACCTAATTTTATACATATATAATTTACATGGTTATTAAACTTGAGCTCAGTATCTAAGATAAATCCTAAATATTTTATCTCATTTACATTTTCTATATCTTAAATATTTATTTTAATCGTAATGACGTCTATTCAAATATATTTAATTACGCCGCAACCTATTTAATATTGTTTTTGTTCCTATATCTCTAATGAAAGTTTCTTATGGTCTTTTTATATTAACACTCTTAAAACCAAGCTGTGTAGATTGGAAATTTAACTGGAATGTGTGGTGTGAATTT
The DNA here is from genome assembly GCA_034190945.1 of Octodonta nipae. NCBI lineage: Eukaryota > Metazoa > Arthropoda > Insecta > Coleoptera > Chrysomelidae > Octodonta > Octodonta nipae. Next base: position 53,033,449 of record CM067221.1, on the reverse strand, counting down.
AATAGTACAAATAGGTATAATCAAATTGTAAGTCATTGGATGGTCAATAGTACTCGCCAAAACATACTTGTACTCACTATTAGAAATTTAAACTTTATTCAATGGTACAGAATTCAAATAATAATAATATGCAATGACCTTTACTTGAATAATATTACTTTATTTAATTAGTTATCAAATATCATTACAGGATGACATTTGTAATCAACGGACGACTCTCAATTTAGAGTCGCTGGTGGCTCATTTCTGTTATTCCTAGATGTGGCTATTCACTTCACTTTAAAATATTTAGCGACATGTTTAAATAGAACTGCAACTTTCACTTCGAGGTGTTCATCAGTTGCGCTTCCAACAACAGATTGTTCTCTAGAATAATTATTTATGTATTTGATACATCTCGCGTCAGTATAGAAGTGCAACTGTTCAGGTGTCTAGTAACAAAAGGTACGTTTCAATGAACTTTGTTTGACTAATACAACTTTTAAGTAATATTCAATTCTACATTCTTGAACCAACCAATGATCAACTCTTAGATCTGAATTTCTGCCGCCTTTCAAGATAGTGTTCTCGTCGAGTCAGTTTCAAATTCTATGTATAAACAATTAGCTCAATCGGCGTTTCGCCGATCTATTGAGCTCCTCTAAGTTCAGTTTTCTTAGAGATATCGAGGTTCAACGAAATCTGGGAGTTAGCGGTATAAGCATCAGTAATGAAGTTCCACAGCGTGCTTTGGAAGTAGAGGTTATCATTAACATGTCCAAATCAAAAGTACAAGCAGCTTCCTTGAGTCAGGAAGATTCAGAGCCGACCCTGCAGGAAGAACTGCCCGGAATGGCCAAATACTTGAGACAAGACAGAATCAAGGAACCATAGTCGTATGTTATCGTTGTTATGGTACAGTGCATCTCCAGAGTGACTGCAGAGTTAAGCTACTAAATGATCACCAGTCAGAGTAAGCCATCGCAACCATACTACCACCAGGAACAGTCAGTCAGTCAGCATAAGGGGCTGGTGGAGGATTAGTCAGCATTCGCATTCGCCCCATCCGGAGATTTTGCCGAGGTAGCAGCAACCTAGTCATCAAGGGACCATGAATGGTCGAGCAATCACTATCACCATTGACACCCAGTTAAGAACAGTCACCGGCGAGTCTATGACAATACAGAGTGAGGCAGATGTAGTACTACAGATAGGGGACAACAAAATCTGGAATAGGGTCCTAATGTCGGATATTGAGGACGATTTTATACTGGATATGGACCTAATCAGCCCATATGGGTTTATGTTTGACCCTGCGATTTTTAGATGAGGCATTTGTATTGACACGGTCCTCCAACAACTCATCTACCGTCATATAAAATAGCGAAATCCTTAACCAGAATTCCCGGTCGAACCAATCAAATTATTCATGGGTAGTTAGAAAAAATTCTAAAAGGTGCGTTGGTATGATAGAGCCCATACAGTTAGCTCATTAGTACTTGGTTGTGGACTGGCGATGGTTAAAATGAACGAAACATACCAATTAGAGTCCTGAATATGTCCAACAAAGACATCCGAATTGCTAGTGGTGAAGAAATAGTTTATTTCGAACCAGTAAACACCATCATCAATTGCGAAGACGCTGACCAAGACTCGGCGAAGGAGATAAGTCCCAGTAAAGAGTTTACCCCAGAGGAACAGTAGAAAGCCAAGCAGTTTATCTTAAGTCACTGTCAGATTTTCGATTATCAAGATGGTACTACTAGAGAGTGGAAAGGCTCAATCCAAAAGAATACCACCTAGGCGAGTATCATTGGGGCAACAACAGGGAGTCAAGAAAAACATTGAGTCCATGCTTCAAAATGGAATTATTGAGCCATCCATCAGCCCATGGTCTGCTCCCGTTGTTTTAGGGGAAAAGAAGGACGGAACCAATCGATTTTGCGTTGATTACAGAAAATTAAACGTTGTTTCGAAGAAAGACACTATCCACTTCCCCGAATTGACTGTACCCTTGCCACCCCAGCACGAAAGTTGGACTTCACGAAGGTGACAAAGAAAATCCAATATTTTCCAAGAGTGAAAGGATGTTTCAATTTACGATCATGCCGTTCGGTTATGTTTTTGGGCCAGTTCGCTACTGAGTCTGGAACCCGAACTAACGAGGACAAGATAGAAGGTATTCGTGATTGGCCAGACCCGAGAGGCAAACGACTACTAAGCCTTTTGGGGCTCTACTACACTCGATTTGTTCAAGGATTTACTACCATTGTCGCACTTCTACACAAGCAGACCACTGAAAAAGAGAGTTTATGTTGAAATCAAGATTGGAAAACAGCATTTAGACGACTGAAAGCGACATAATAATGCCGATGTATTTTCATAGAGACCGTGTAAAGCAGATTGCGGGCCTTGCCTGAAGATAGTGTTACGAAATTTACCCAAAGCCGACCCTGTGTCATTTCAGCACGACAACAAACGCTTCAAGATAAAAAAATACGATTCTCGAAAAGGCTCGGCAGCGGAAGGAACGATGTTGATTTCTACTGGAGAATTCTACGCTGGTGATATAAAAGAAGAACGCCACGATCGCCAGGAGTTATACCGCGACGACTAGCTTATATGAAAATGTATTGTGAATCAGCTGTTTTAAATGTAAATAAAGTAGTGTCCGACCGAAAGTTCGGTTTCGGTTTCGGTTTCGGCCGAGTTTCGGCCAAAAATCAAGTTTCGGCCACAGTTTCGGTTTCGGCCAAAATCGGCCGAAACTTTTGCCGAAACCGAAGAAACCGAAACTTAACAAGTTCAAGCACGTTCACGATCGCCTATGTTTTCCGCGGCAACGCTTTGACGGACGCTGTCGGCCCTGTTCGGGAATTATCGTGCGCCGTTCGTGTAGTTCTGTTCTGTAGCAACAAAACTTAATCAGTGCGTGTGCGCCCGTCGCAAATATTCTTTAGAGGTTATGTTTTAGATGGAACTGATTACATGTAAGTTTTGTTTTGTTTCTGTACTTGAATGATTATTATAGTTAATTAAATATGCATATGTAGTATTTTATTTGTATGTAGTTTATGTAGTTTAAATAGATATATATTTAATAGAATTTACGTATAATGTAGTCTATTTTATGGTAGATTTACTGTTTTTGTAAGACAAAACTTTTATCTTGCTGTCCTGTCCAGTAACTGCGCCACTTTACTGGTACTTTGTTTTCTTTTCCTTTATTTTTTGGGTAGTCTGTAAGAAATTGCGTAAGCGATAAGGCCGCCTATTGTACTCTTACTATATTATTGTCTTTTTTGTTTAAATTATTTGTAATTATGGTGCAATAAAGTATTTGTATTGTATTGTATTAAATATTGAGTCAGGAACTTAACTTTGTTTTGTTTTTATTAACAAATCAAGTCACATGTAAAAAAAAGAGATTGTAAATGAAAAATGTGAAGTGTATAATTTAATAATTTAATTTCAAGTTAAATTAAATTACGTTGTATAGGTAAACTTATTTCAAGATTTGTTTTTCATTCCGATGATCTATTGACCGATTGTTATTTTTATTTTCAGAGTAAAATGTCACAAAGAGAAAAAAATCCGATTTGGCAGTACTTTGACAAAAGTATCAGTGATACATCAAAAGCTGTTTGCAAGATATGTAGCAAGTCCTATTCGTTAGGAAGCCACGAACCAAAAAAACAAACATTACACGGACTGAAGCTGCATTTATCAAAATTTCATGACCAGGAGTACAGGCAAGTACAAAAACGTTCATCAGAATTAAACGATTTCAAAAGTGAAGCAAAATTGAAGCGTACAGACTTGAGCGTATCATTGAAACAATCAAGCTCAGATCAGTCGACTCTTGTTCAGACAACCATTCCAAATTTGACTTCTAAACCTAAAGTGGTACTGTGGCCTGATGATCATGAAATTACAAAAAGAATTGATAAAACTATAATGGATTTGATAATCGTGGACATGCTGCCTTATACTTTGGTGGAAGGTGAAGCATTCCGCCGACTTAATTTATCTGATCCTCAAGGAGTTCGCAAATATCGATTGAAATCTGAAAAATACTTTAGAACGTCACTAATGCCCAAAACATACGAAAGAATTAGATCAAAAGTACAGGATTTAATGGCACAGAGTAAGTGGGTGAGTGCTACTACAGACATTTGGACCAACGCATGTAAAACATGTTCACTTCTCAGCTTCACAGCTCATTTCATCATAAATGATAAACGTCTTAAAGTGATTTTAGGTGCATGTGTGCTAGAACAAGACCATACCAGTCAGTATATCGAACAAAATTTTACAAATATGGTAAACGAATGGGGTTTGCAAGGCAAGATTTTTCTAGTCCTACGTGACAATGCCGCTAATATGGTTCGCGCGATGCGTGATCAATATGAATCTATAGGATGTGTCGCACATACGCTCCAGCTTGTTATAAAACAAGCGCTATTTTCAGAAGACGAAATAAAAGACCTCCTAAAGAAATGTAGAAAAATCGTCGGCCATTTCCATCACAGTGAGCCAGCGACCAGGAAATTGACGGAATGTCAAAAACAATGCGGATTGCCAGAGCATGCCTTGGTGCAAGACATTGATGTGAGGTGGAACAGCACGTATTTGATGCTGCAAAGACTTATGGACCAAAAAAATGCAGTAAACTTATACTGTGTTGAACATGGTAAGATTGATTCTCTTCAATCCACTGAATGGGCTATTGTAAAAAACCTCACATCTATATTGACATTTTTTTATGAAGCCACCCTTGAGTTATCATTTGATAATGCATGCATTTCAATTGTCATACCTTTGATATCGTTATTAAACCGGAAATTGCAAGTTCGCTGTGAAAATGACAATGAAATGATAACCAACATGAAAAATTCACTATACGAGTCCATGAACACCAGATTTTCATCATTGAAAAAACTCCCTTCGTTGATGGTGGCTACATTATTGGACCCAAGGTTCAAGTCTAAATACCTCAATTCTAATGAAGTAGACATTGCTGTAACAGAGCTAATATCTTTCTTGACTGAGTCTGAAGTCAGCATGCAATCATCCCGCAGCACTGATAATGATAACGCCAATGTTTCTTTTGCTTCAACTACATGCGTCTCGCAATCTCACCACATACAGCAAGAAAAAGAGAGTCTTTGGGATGTGCACGATAATACGACTAGTCAAACAGAGACCACAGAATCTGGAGAAGACATAAAACACTTTCTGAAAGAAAAGATTCAGTCTTACTTGTCGGAGCCATTATTACAACGCAATGCAGACATATACAGTTATTGGAACAGCACTCCATATCCAACATTGAGAAGCGCTGTTTTAAAATATCTTTCAGCTCCACCTACCAGTGTCCCGAGTGAGCAACTGTTCAGTGCTGCTGGCCAAATATACTCGGATCGTCGCAATAATTTGCGTGGCGAAAATGTAGACAAACTGCTTTTCTTGGCGTACAATATAAGACTTTTCAATTATGAATATTAATAATATATAAGATATATATATATATATATATATATTATATTTAGGGTTACTTTCTTGGTCTATATATTATATAGAAGTTTTATTTTATTTGATTTTATAACTGTTTTCTATTTAAATGTTTAAACTTCAGTTTAATAGTGAGTTACTTAGTTCGAAATGTAAGTATAACTGTCCTACTAATTGTGATCTGGGTATCTTTGTTAATTCTAAATATGTGATTTTTGATTATCTATGTTGAGACTGGAACTAGGCTAGATAGTAATTATTATTTTTATATAAGAGGTACCTAAAAGAGACTGATTATTCTATTAAGTACAAATACAATCCAAAGTATTAAAGGGAAAGATCTCAAAATACCAATACTTAGTATTTAATGAAACAGTAACAATTATTGATTTGATTTAGTTAGATGACTGATTTGACAGAAAACTTAATTTGAAAAATTATTAAAAATGTTATTAATATGTTTTTATTTTATATTCAATAAATGATTACAACAATCTTAATATACTGTGTTTCCATTTCATGCCCTAATTAAGGCAAAATAATAGGTAAAATGCACCAAATTTCAGTATTTTAATAAATTATATACTTGAACGGCCGAACATTCGGTTTCGGTTTCGGCCGGAAAATCAGTTTCGGTCGGACACTAAAATAAAGTTCTAGAAAGTGAAAGTAAATATTAGTTGTTATAATTTTTCAATTGAACCCACGAAGTACATTGCAATTTGGTGTTAGAAGTGAAGGATTAAGTGCAGTTAACATCCTAATTTGATTTATGGAAACTCGTAGTATGGACGAAACTACCAAAAAAATAGTCAAGTAGGTTACAGAGGGACTGGACGAAAAAATTGCACAGATTCTAGAAAAACGTGACAAGAAGGAGAAACAACATCAAGAAGAAATTCAAAAAAGGTTAGTGAAATCTTTTGATGATAAACTTAAAGTTGAATTAGGAAATCTTGTCACTAATATCGATGAAAAACGTAAAATAGAATTAGAAAATCTTGTTTCCACGATGAAAAGTGAACAACAAAATCTTGTTTCCACGATGAAAAGTGAGCAACATAATTTAATTGAGGGATTATTCTCGAAATTGAATGAACAGAGACAAATTGATTTTAAAATATCTGAAGAAAAACGAGAAAATGAATTTAAATTATTAGAAGAAAAACAAGGCAAAACGGAAGAAAAAAGACAATTGCAATTTGAACAATTAATGCAAATAGTATCGCAAGTTAATGAAACAGTTAATGAAAGAATGCAAATAGTTGAATCAGATATAAAAGAAATAAACGACGACATAAAGATCCTAAAAAATAATGTGGAGACTCTTGAAATCAAAGTAGATGACATCGATTCCGTCCAGAACCAGGTGAAATTTGAAATAAGTGCTATCCAAAACCAGGTAAAAGCTGAAATCAGTTCAATTAAAGACGTAGTACACAGTGAAGTACAAGATAAAGTGGAAACAGCAATTAAAAAATTGCAACAAGATTTGCAGAGAGGAAAATACCAGCACACCGTGAGTACCAAAGGTTCCTTTAGTAAACCACCCACATTCGACGGCAGTTCATCTTGGCCCATGTATAAACGACAATTTGAGGCCGTGGCTACAGCTAATGGATGGGATAATCAAGAAAAGTCTACCTCTCTGGTAATTTCGTTAAGAGGTCCGGCCCTAGAACTCCTCCAAAGCATTCCAGTCGAAGAACAAGGCAATTTCGACAAGATCATCGCCATTCTGGACAAGAGACACGACAATCAATCCTTGAGCCAGGTATACCAAGTCCAACTCAGTGGGAAAACGCAAAAATCCGGTGAAAGCCTTCAAGAATTCGAAGCAGAGATTAGACGGTTAGTACACTTGTCCTACCCAGACCTGCCAGAGGAAACGAAAGACCAGTTGGCCACACAGAGTTTCATAAACGGCATCAGGGATGTGGAAGTTCAAAGAAATTTAAGACTGAGTGGCGTCAAGAAAAGTAATGAAGCTCTACTTCGGGCTTTGGAAGTAGAGGCCGTCATGAACATGTCCAAGCCGAGGGTCCGAGCAGTTTCCTTCAACCAGGAAGAGTCAGAGTCACAATTTCAAGCGCTGCTGGCTGGTCTGAACAAATTATTAGACCGGTCACAAAGAACTGGCACCAGAGGGACATGTTACGGCTGCGGACGGACAGGGCACTTCCAACGTAATTGTCGAGTGAGGCCACCTGAACGATCACCGACCAGGAGTAACCAACAAAACAGCCACATGTCCAGGGACCGTCAGTCAGTCAGCATAGGGGGGCGAATGCTGACTGTCACTCAACCAGCCCCCAAAACGTTATCCATCCGGGGATTTTGCCGAGATAGCGGCAGCCTAGTCATCAGAGGCACCATCAACGGGCGAGCAGTTACCATCACCATCGATACCGGCGCCGCTGTGTCCATTGCCAAGTCCAGGGTTTTGAGAGCATCAGAAATTTGGCCAATTACCAATAACATCCAGCTCAGAACAGTCACCAGCGAGTCCATGTCAATACAGGGTGAGGCAGATGTCGTGCTACAGATAGGGGACAACATGATCCGGCATAGGGTCCTGGTAGCGAATATTGAGGACGATTTTATACTGGGAATGGACCTAATTAGCCAGCATGGATTTATGTTCGACCCGAGATATGATGTTCTTCGGTTCCTAAATGAGGAATTTGTATTGACACGGCCCGTCAACACATCAGTCACCCCCATAAAAATTGTGGCAAAGTCTTCAGCTAGAATTTCCGGTCGAACGGAACAGATTATTCAAGGGCAGCTATACAGCAATCCTGGGAGCTGCGTTGGAATGGTGGAGCCCGTACACTCAGCTCATGAGTACCTAGTTGGACGGGCTATAGTTAAAACCGGACGAGATATACCAATCAGAGTCCTGAGTCTGTCCAACAACGACATCAGAATTACCAATGGTCAAGAGATAGCTTGTTTCGAGCCAGTAGAGACCATCATCAATTGCGAAGAAGAGTACCAGACGTCGGTGAAGGAGCCAGGGCCCGATAAAGAGTTCCTACAACAGTTTGCTGACCATTTGACACACTTGACACCAGAGAACCAGAAGAAAGCCAAGCAATTTATCACAAAACACTGGCAAATTTTTAACAGTAAAAATGGAACCACTGGTCGCACCAACATCATCCAGCATCGAATAGATACCGGGAAGGCTCAACCCATCAGAATACCACCTAGACGACTACCATTGGGGCAACAACAGGCAGTCGAGGAAAACATCGAGTCCATGTTACAAAATGGAGTTATTGAGCCATCCATCAGTCCATGGTCTGCTCCCGTCGTGTTAGTTAAAAAGAAGGATGGAACCACCCGATTTTGCGTGGATTACAGAAAGCTGAATGATGTCACGAAGAAAGACAGCTATCCACTACCCCGAATCGATGACACTTTGACCACACTAGCAGGCTCCCGTTGGTTTTCCACACTAGACCTAAAAAGTGGATATTGGCAGGTTGGTCTACACGCAAACGACAGAGAAAAGACAGCGTTCTCCACCAGTAAAGGGCTGTTTCAGTTCACGGTCATGCCCTTTGGGTTATGTAATGCACCCGCTACATTTGAGAGACTAATGGAGTATGTACTGAGCGGTCTAACATGGAGGACGTGCTTAGTATACCTCGACGACATTCTAGTCATGGGCCAGACACTCGACGACCATCTGAAGAACCTGGGCGAAGTATTCTCCAGAATTAATAACGCCAACCTGAGACTCAATCCGAAGAAGTGTTCCTTGTTTCAAAAAGAAGTAGAGTTTTTGGGCCACGTAGTGTCCGAGTCAGGAATCCGCACCAACGAAGACAAGATAGAAGCCATCCGTGATTGGCCAGTTCCAAGAGACAAACATGAACTCCGAAGCTTCTTGGGCCTCTGTTCATACTACCGGCGTTTTGTTGAGGGATTTGCCACCATCGCCGCCCCTCTACATCGGCAGACCACTGATAAAGAGACCTTCCATTGGAATCAGGATTGCGAAACATCATTCAGGCGACTGAAGGCAGCACTATGTTCCAGCCCAATCCTAGCCTTTCCTACACAGTCCGGCAAGTTCATCTTAGACACCGACGCCAGCAACACAGGATTGGGGGCCGTCCTATCGCAGGTGCAAGATGGTGAAGAGAGGGTGATCGAGTACTACAGCCGTGGATTCTCGAAGCCAGAAAGAAATTATTGCGTCACCAGAAAAGAACTTCTTGCAATAATAAGGGCTGTGGACCATTTCCACAAATACCTGTATGGTCGCCATTTCTTAATCCGAACAGATCATGCCGCACTCAAATGGCTGCTGGACATGAAGAAACCGGAAGGACAACTGGCCAGATGGATGGAGAAATTACAGCAATACGACTTCAAGGTGGAACACCGTGCCGGCCGGTTGCACAATAATGCCGATGCCCTATCTAGAAGACCCTGTAGAGTGGAATGCTCAAGCGAGTTTGGGAAAGCGCCGATGGACGAGAAACCAAGTCCCAACTGGTAGTTCCGAAGAAAAAGGTACCAGCCATCCTGACCGAAGTACATGATGGAATTACCGGAGCCCACCTGGGCATGAATAAAACCCTAGACAAAGTTCGCCAGCGGTACTACTGGGTGAATTACTTCGAAGACGTCAGAGCTTGGTGTCGCAAATGTGCCACATGTGCCGCCAGTAAGGGCCCGAAGACCCGGACCAAGGGCAGAATGCAGCAGTACAATGTGGGCGTCCCATTTGAGAGAATTGCCATCGATGTCGCCGGTCCGTTTCCCGAGTCTGAGAGGGGGAACAAATACATTCTGGTCGCAATGGATTACTTCAGCAAATTGCCTGAGGCATATGCGATACCCAACCAAGAGGCAACCACGGTAGCGACGGTGCTAGTAGAACAACTATTCAGCAGGTTTGGCGTCCCGATGGAATTACATTCAGACCAGGGGCGTAACTTTGAATCGAATGTATTCCAGAAGGTCTGCACGATGTTGGGGATCAGGAAAACGAGAACAACACCATTACACCCACAGTCAGACGGAATGGTGGAAAGATTCAACCGGACCTTGGAACAACACCTATCCAAGGTCGTCAGCAATAACCAGCGTGATTGGGATGAGCATATTCCCCTATTCCTGTTGTCATATCGCTCTGCTGTACATAATAGTACAGGCCTGACCCCAGCCAGGGTCTTATTCGGAAAGGAGCTGCGATTACCATGCGACTTGGCATTTGGCTCCTCCGAAGAACCTCCCCAAGACATCGACGATTATGCCGACCAGCTCCGACATAACATGCTGGCAATACACGACTTAGCCCGAACGCAGATGTTGGCCACCAGTAACCGGATGAAGACGCGATACGACCTCAAGGCCAATTCAGCCGGGTTCCAGGAGAGGGACAAAGTCTGGCTGTACAACCCCCAACGGAGCAAGGGTAAATCCCCAAAACTTACACCCGCCTGGGATGGTCCATACGAAGTGGTCAAGAGGCTGAATGATGTCGTCTACCGGATCCGTCGAAACCCCAAGGCTAAATTGAAGGTGGTTCACTTAGATCGACTCGCTCCCTACTATGGAGGGGATGTTTCTGATCGGGACGATCAGAATTAAAGGGGGGCAGTGTTACGAAATTTACCCAAAGCCGACCCTGTGTCATTTCAGCACGACAACAAACGCTTCAAGATAAAAAAAATACGATTCTCGAAAAGGCTCGGCAGCGGAAGGAACGATGTTGATTTCTACTGGAGAATTCTACGCTGGTGATATAAAAGAAGAACGCCACGATCGCCAGGAGTTATACCGCGACGACTAGCTTATATGAAAATGTATTGTGAATCAGCTGTTTTAAATGTAAATAAAGTTCTAGAAAGTGAAAGTAAATATTAGTTGTTATAATTTTTCAATTGAACCCACGAAGTACATTGCAATAGAATAGCGAGAGTGCATCTTCGTCCGAGAGATTCGTGTTTAGGTAAATGAACACTGGGCAACGTAACAATCTATTCACGACCAAACGGCTGACCCAGATATTAAACCAATACTATTACTCAAGAAGAGGGATGTACCCAGACCACGATGGGTCGAGGAAGCTAGCCAATTGTGCGTTCAGAAGTCAAAGTGAGCCCAGTGGGAGTCCTTAAAGTTGGAGAATGGAATGTTGGAGGGAATTTAGGAAAGGAATGACGGCAGAGGAGTCCCAACGGTGGTCTCAAAGAAGAAGGTACCCGCCGTCCTGATCAAAGTACATAATCGGGTTACCGGAAGTCATCTGGACATGAATAAAACTAGATAAAATTCGTTAATGAATTTACTGGATAAATTACTTCGAGGACGCTAGAGGCTGGTCCGATTCGAAAACCCACACCAAAGGCAGAATGCAGCAATGCAACGTGGACGTCCCAGTTGAAGGCATTGCGATTGATGTCGCCGCTCCATTTCCCGAGTCGGAGCGCACGAACAAGCCTGAACCCAGATGCTTGCAACCAGCGATCAGAGGGAAACACATTAAGATCTCAAGGCAAATTCATTCGGGTTCCCAGAGAGATAAGGTCCAGCTATACAATCCCCAGAGGGATAAAGGTAAGTCTCCAACGCTCACACCAGCCGGAGATGGTTCATACGAAGTGGTCAAGAGGATTAATGACGGCGTGTATTGTATTCTTCGGTATCCGAGAGCTAAGATGGAGGTAGTTCATTTGGAGAAGCATATTTTACGCGGCCAAAAAGCCGTCCTTCTAGAAGTTATTCATCTTTAATAGAAACTAATTTTGCAAATAAACAAAACAAAAAAAGAGGTATTTCCCGATAGTACAATTGTATAAGTCGTATAAAAAACGAGTAAGGATTTGCTATCCTAAAAAGAAATTATACATATTAACAGGCCAGAATCAGACGGAAAAGATCGACAACAGCTATGATGGTATAAATAGGCTCACGTATAACAGTGTTTAAATGCAGTACGGTAGATTATCGAGTGTGACTCATCGACCTTGTTAAAAGTAAATTTTTTGTAGGGTAATTTATTTCTGTGTGAATAAAAGATGATTACATCGGGTGTAAAAATGTGTTTAGAACTTACGTATAAAATATCAGTTCCCAAGTGAAAAAAAAACATTTAATTCGTCTACATGTGTTAACATAGTATTATTTTCATCTTGTAGGATACCAATTTGGGGAGGTGTTTTAATAACCATTATAGACACATTTACCTTTCTGTTCCTTGATAAATATGGTTTAAGAAAATTGGAAGCTTTCTTTGGTGCTCTCATTACTATAATGGGAATCACTTTTGGGTATGAATATATAACCTCAAAACCTAATGCCGTCAATGTTTTGGAGGGAATGTTTATACCATGGTGTCAAGATTGTGATTCGAGAGCGCTTTTGCAAGCTGTAGGGATTGTCGGTAAGATATACTTGAAAAACTTAAAATATCCTTTTATAATTTCTGTTTTCACTATTCTTTTTAATTTCTGATGTATTTTAATTGAAAATATAACTTTATTTCTAGGAGCTGTAATAATGCCTCACAATCTATACCTGCATTCCGCCTTGGTGAAATCCAGGGATATCGACCGAACTAAAAAAGAACAAATTCGAGATGCCAACATGTACTATTTTATTGAAGCAGCCATAGCCCTTCTAGTTAGCTTTGTAATTAACGTTTTCGTTGTCGCTGTTTTCGCACATGGTTTATTCCAGACTACTAATAAAGAAGTGGTATGTTGAAAATATTAATTTATAATTTTCAGAAAGATTTATATTCATCTATATTACAAAAGCAAAGGTACAAAGTTGTGAGAATTGCTTTCCAGTAGCTTATTTGTAGAGTTGGTTTTAATTGCCAATAACACTTTTGGACATTTTAGAAACTTTTAACACACAGAGATATATGATAATATAGTCGTAAGGTGATATGAATTTGAACATGTGAAAGTAGAGGGCGGATGGATTTGTCAGTAGTCAGTAAGAGCTACCTGTTACTCCAATGAAACTCGGCTACTAAATTCTGTTTCCCTTGTTATTATTCTTGAGCAATTTGGTGGAGTTTCTATAACTTCTAGTTTTACTGTGAATTTGTATACTTTTCTTTAAAACAGCGTAGGTTCAATCTCAATCCTATGCATTCTACATTTCCAACAGTGTTCCATTTGAATATACCAAGAAAATTGTAATTCATAGTTTTGACTAGTACTATGTACTCATTACATAGGCTTTCCTCTTTCTTCCATTTTTGGGCATAGGCCTCAGGTGTGCATAATTATTTGACATGCAATGAGAGGCACCCCCTTAATCTCCTCCCCAAATAGGGCTTCCAACTTAGAATTGTGTTGGTCCATTTTTCATCCCTATCCGTTGTTACCTGGCTTGCGTAGTTCCATTTTTAAACAACTTCCAACAAGGAGGAGGTTATCAATTCGGTGTGCATGTATATTTTATATATATATATATATATATATATATATATATATATATATATATATATATATGAACTAAGCTAGGTTCCGGGTGAGAACCGCGTCTGAATTTATTGTACAGTTCAGTTCAGTTACCTAGTGACTCTTGGGGAGTAGGCAGATTGAGGCCCCGAGTTCGATCTAGACTCTGAAACTCTTTTTCACTTTTGTCTCTTGATAATGGCTCCGAAGCAGGAGTCGAAACGTCGAGTATTCAATAAATTCAGACGCGGTTCTCACCCGGAACCTAGCTTAGTTCATAATAATGACCGCGGAAGCCTCTCAGAACATATATATATATATATATATATATATATATATATATATATATATATATATATATATATAACCTAATTTCTGCTCTTGTAGTGAACGGATTTTAATAATATTTTTTTCTACATACGGATTGGTCAAATTTCAAATTTTAGGAAAGAATTCTATTCGTAAAGGGATGAAATTTGTAATTGAACACATGCCTGCATGGAAATCAAGCAATATACTAGTGGCCGATTTCTCCAAAATCCCTGACCGATTATTATAGTTTTTTAAATTGCATTCTATTAAGTAAGGTCACGAGGTGGTCTCATATAGTTTCCTATGATTTGTAACATGTACTTTTCGAGAAGAAGGTCTTCTGTGGTTTTGTGAAAAATGTTACCCTATGGCAAGTGATATTAATAACTGTATTGCGGGTGCAATTGACCTCAAACTAACGGAAGTCTTTAAAAATGTTGAGAAAATGTTTGTAGATATAAAGGAAGATATATTATCCATGGCTAAGGAACACACTGGTAACCTCTCAACTGAAACCGTAAAACCTTCCTTTGCACAAGTTGCTGGTACTCAATCTATGGTAGTAGGAAAACCTAAAAATGTTTCTCAAAAAAACGCTCAAACAAAATCTGATATTATGAGCAATATTAAACCATTGGATCTAAATATAAAAGTATCGAAAATTAAAAACGTTAGTGACGGGGGAGTTCTAATAGGATGCAGCAATGCTACTGATGTATTAAAATTCAAGGAGGTGGCCAACTTAAAATTATCGAACAGCTATGAGGTTAAGGAAGTTAAGAGCCGGAACCCGAGGATAAGGATTGCAGGTATGATAGAACAGTACCCACCCGACGAATTAATTAAATTTTTGAAGTATCAGAATAGTACCGTGCAAAGTGCTAATGTAATGTTTTTGGCCAACTAAGAAGAATAACAACATATATCAAGCAATTTTAGAGCTTGATAAGGAGACGTATGCAAAAGTTCTAGAACTCCACAATGTTTTTGTGAACTTTGATGTCTGTCCTGTTTACGATACCGTTGAATTGAAAATATGCTATAAGTGTAGTGGAATAAATCACCATCAACATTCGTGTAATCGAGACATTGTTTGTCCTAAGTGTTCAATGCAGCACCATATTAAAGATTGTCCGCCTAACTCTGAAATTAAGTGTATAAACTGTCTCAATGTGAAAAATGTTGACTATCGACACTGTGCATGGGATCATTCTAAATGTACCACGTATCAGAAGAAACTGGAGCACTACAGAAATAGTATACTGTATAAATAGCAATTAAAAAGCAGTTCTGATGTTGGTAAGGAACATAATTTTGTAATTTATTATCAAAACGTGTGGGGGTTAAATACAAAACTTATCTCTGTCTATAACCATTCGGCAACTTGTAATCAAGATGTTATTGCTTTAACGGAGGCTTGGCTATCCTCATCGGTTTACGACTCTGAAATATTTCATGTAAACTATCAGCTATTTCGTTCTGATCGTGACTTTGAAACTACTACAACAAAAATGGGAGGGGGTGTATTGCTTGCAATTAAAAACAAATACTGTGTAGAGGTCATTGATTTATCTAAGTTGTCATCTGTTATACCTGATGTCGATATGCTTGGCGTAAGAGTTTCTATTTCAAAAAATAGAAAAGTATATCTAATTGTAGTTTATTTTCCTCCACAATTAAGCCTCGATACCTATGAATTTTTGTACGACTTTATATCCCAATTATATAATAGCGAAGATGACTTACTTACCAAAGTCATTCTGATGTTACATTTGGAAACAGCTAAGTTTCTACCCTTGAACGTTTTTCAGCATTTATGAACTTAAGGCAATATAATGAGGTACTAAACAATAATCTTAAGTAACTTTAATGTAACTGCACATTGTTCAATAGATCCTATTGTTCCAGAAGATCAGTACCATCCTCCATTAGACATAACTATATCTGTAGCTAAGTCTTGCAACAACTTTGTAACTAACAATAAGCCATCGTACAATTTTAGGAAGGCTAACCTTCATACACTGTATGCAGATATAAGCAATATTGATTGGAATGACTTAGTTAACTGTACAAATATAAATGCAGCGTGTGACCTATTTTATTCAAAATTAGATTCCGTTTTTGATAAAAGTGTTCCGAAAACAGTACCTAAATTTAATTTAAAGTATCCGCCATGGTATATTAGTGAAATAGTTATAAGTGTTAAAACTAAAGCCCGTCTTTTCTCTCGGTATAAGCGTACATTTGATATGGATGTTTACAATGACTTTGGTATTTTGCGTGCTAAAATTAAAAAAGATATTGCAATTAGTTATCAAAACTACATGCGAAACATTGAACAAAAATTATCTAGTAATCCTATATATTTTTGGAGCTACATTGACTCGCGGAAAACTAACCCCAGTTTACCAAATTCAATGAATTATGGAACTACTTCATTAGATAATCCACAGAATATAGTAAATTAAGTTGCTAACTTTTTTCAGTCGGCATTTATTAGATGTTCTTATACAGATGTAGACCTTCTGCCTTGTACTAATTATAATAGTTGCACGATACCATCCGTTTCTGATAACAATGTATTACAAGCCCTTCGCCGATTAAAACCAAAAACCACTAGGGGTCCAGACGGCATACCTGCTTTCTTGTTAAAAGACTGTGCGTCCGTATTAGTCAAACCGCTTGCATTTTTATTTAACTTATCTTTAAGTAGTAGAACTTTTCCGGTTCAGTGGAAATATTCTAAAGTTTGTCCAATATGGAAGAAAGGAGATAACACATATATTGAAAATTATAGGCCCATTACAATTCTTAACAATTTTAGCGAGGTATTTGAAAATGTATTGTATGAATTCATATTTGCACATGTAAAGCCGTGCATCAGCGTAGAACAACATGGATTCTATCCAGGTAGATCTTCAACTACAAATCTATTATGTTTAACGTAATATATTGCTAAGATACTAGATGCTGGTGGCCAAGTGGAAGTAATATATACAGATTTTTCTAAAGCTTTTGATCGACTGGACCATGGTATCTTATTGAGCAAATTATCGAAGCTTGGTTTCACTTCATCATTTCTTATATTTTTACAATCTTATCTCACTAATCGCAATTTAAGAGTTGATTATTATGGTTTCCACTCATTCAATTTTCAAGCTACATCTGGTGTACCACAGGGTTCTGTTCTTGATCCGTTGCTATTTGATATATTTACGAGGGTGAATCAAATATGAACCGGACTTTTGTTTTAAAAATTTTATTGGTACGATCATTACAATTTTTTAATACATATTATTTTTCTACATAGTCTCCTCTCTTATGTATACATTTTTCCCACCGAATCGGAAGTTTTTTAATACCTTTCTCAAAGAATGAAACTGGTCGTGTCGATAACCAATTGCGCACAAACGTTTCTACACCTTCGTTGTCCTCAAAGTGGTGGCCTCCCAGATCTTCTTTAAGTGGCCCAAACATGTGGTAGTCACATGGCGACAAATCAGGACTGTAAGGCGGGTGTTCAAGGGTTTCCCAATGCATTTTGTTCAATTTTCCTTGAGTCAATGCAGCTGTATGTGGCCGAGCGTTGTCATGCAACAGAATCACACTTCGGATAGACATATCCCGCCTCTTTTGCCGATAGGCAAGTTTTGTTGTTGGAGTAGTTCGCAGTAATACTCAGCATTAATTGTACGGCGTTCGTGCAGAAAATCGATCAGCAGTACGCCTTTCGAATCCCAAATAACTGTTGCAAGAATTTTCCCTGCAGAAAGACGGGTCTTGGCTTTCCGCGGTGCTGCCTCTCCAGGTTTTCGCCATTCCATGCTTGCACGTTTGGACTCCGGGGTATAATGATGCACCCATGTTTCATCACAGGTGACAATATGTCTCAAAAACTCATCCCCCTCTGCTCGATATCTTGCTAACAGCCTTTCACATACGGCAAGACGGTTTGCTTTCTGATCTTCCCTTAGAAGGCGAGGAACCCATCTTGCACACACTTTTCGGTAACCCAACTCATCTGAAATGGTTGATTGAGCACTCCCGTATGATATTCCAACGTGTTCAGCAATTGCCAATACTGTAAGATGGCGGTCACCTTCAATCAGCTCACGAATTGCGTAGATATTCGCCTCATTGATGCTTGTCGTGGGACGGCGTTCATGAGGCTCATGTCTCTCGGCCATCTGAAAACTTTTTGTGCCAGTCGTACACTTGGGTCCTTGAAAGTGTTTCATTGCCGAACTGTGCAGATAGTCGACGCAAAATTTCAGACGGTCTAACGCCCTCCCGCGCCAAAAATTTGATAACAACACGTTGCGCAACAGACGTATGCACCTCTTGCTCTGACATGATGCTACTAACAGCGCATCGACTACGCCTCGCCAAACCGACGAACTACCCTCTTCTTAACATCCCTACCTAACATATATCGAGACGTCACGCCACTATTAATGACATTGTTGATATTTTAAAGTGTAAATCATTACTATATGCAGATGATCTAAAAATATATAATTCAATTTATGATAAAGAGGCATGTAAAGTATTACAGGAAGATATTAATAGTCTTTCACATTGGTGTATAGAAAATAGGCTACCGTTGAATATTTCCAAGTGTAATCACATGACCTTCACGAGGAAATCAATTTCAATTGAATATCGGTATCACATCAGTGGGAACCTCATTAACAGGTGTGTTACATATAAGGATTTAGGAATCACTTTTGATTCAAAACTAAATTTTGCTCAGCATATCAACATTATTCAGAAGGAGGCGTATCGAAATTTGGGGTTTGTAATACGGAATGGGCGTCACTTCTCCAGAACTAGCACCGTAACTACTCTGTTCAATGCTTTTGTACATTCTAAACTCGAGTATGCCTCCATTATCTGGAATCCTGGATACGAAACATATACTAATGCTGTTGAAAACATCAATAGGAAATACGTTAAATATCTGTGGTTTAGAACTGACGGGGTGTATCCACATCGTGGTATATCTAATGATACGTTACTGCAACGATTTCAGTTAATGGATTTAGCAACACGTAGGAAATACTACTCATTAGTTACTTTGCATAAGTTATTAAATAACAAGTTGGACTGTCCAAGTTTATTAAGTCAAATCTCCTTTAATGTCCCTAACATCAGAACTCGCTTTCCCTCACTGTTTTACATGGTAACGCCCAGAACAAATCTACTACAAAATTCTCCGCTTTTCAATATGTTTTACAATTATAATGAATTACCGTCAGATATTGATTTGTTTAATGGGAATATTGGAATGATTAAGAGGCAAATGCTCCAGGGCCTTGTTTCTTGATCATTTCAATGTATTAAGGAGAAATTTCATTTTTCTTGTAATGTCCTCTCTCGTATTTTTAACAGTGTATATTGTAAGTTGTTGTACATAGTATTTACTTTTTATGGTATATGTATGTAACTTTATAATTTTCCATGTACACTAACTTAAATGCCCATCCTTGATTTGGTCTATGGCTGTTGGATGTTGTACTAGTAAATAATATAAAATAAAAATAAATAAGATCACGAAAAAAACCAATATATCAAAAACTCCATCGAATTCTCATAAATATTTTATTTCCAACATAATAGTGCCGGAACTGTAGACACTGAAAGTTTAAATCGTAACTTTAAAAAATTCTATGTATTCTATAATTTGTATAATTAATTTTATTAAACATATTTTCGATTCATTAAATTAACGAGTACAAAGCTACTTTTGTTGTATTACCTGTTGATGAAGGCGCTTTTAATGTTAACAACTCTCGACCTAATAGAAAATATTGAGTGTCCACACATGTTAATCTCTAAATTGTTTGGTGCAATCATGGGTATTTAGCATAACAAACATCTTAAATTAAAGTTATAAAAGCAATAGTAATAATAATTTAATTGGACATATTTTGATTTTTTATTTACCTGGCGAATTTATGCTAAAATTTATCATTCTGTGAAGACGTACATGTCGTTGTTACCTGCTAGCGTTCAATTAAGGTTGCACATACATAATAAAAATAAAAAATAATTAAAAAAATATGTACTATACAATATATAGTACATTCACTGTTGTTAGGTACGTACACACAAAGTAAAACATGTAAACAATAAAAGGTGCTAAATCTGTACAAATCAATTACCTACCTCTGAAGTAGATTTCAAATTTGATGAAGTACTTAGTAGATATGTAAACAATGCAGGATTTTAGGTTTGCTTAGGTACCTTACAACAGTAAATGTGGTATTTATTGTATAATGTTATGATTTGTTAATTATTTTCGACTTTTTAGTTTTACTTTGAAATCAGTAAATATATTTTTAAATAATTTATTTTTCCGCTATTGCTTCGGCGACATCTTTTATTTTTGCTATGTTTCTTATCAAGGTGTTCCTAACATTTTTCGCTCTATTTCTCTTTGTATCATTCTTAGTTTGTTCATCGATTGTTCTCTAAGAGTTCAGCTTTGAGCTTCGTATTTTAGAAATGTTAGAACACAGTGGTCGAATATTGTAAAAAGCTGACGCCTACATACTGTTATAAAATAATTCTGAACATTATTAGAAAAGTTTTCAATAGAACAATCATAACGACCTTATTAAAATGATAAAGAGCCCCTAACGTTTGTTAGATTTTTTAAAAAATAATCGTCAGTCTGGTTCGGCATTGTGTAGAGTCAAGCACTTTAATCGTTGAATGGACAACCCAAAAGCAAAACAATATACAGTGTATACCCCAAAATCAATGAAGTTTTGGTATGTTACATATTGTGTATGTGTATTTGCTACTACCGCCAAAATCTGTATACTAGCAGCTAAATGCTAAAATAAATTGTAGAATCTCTCATACTTAACTGACACCTGCTACTACGGTATAAAACTTTTTGGCATAGGTGTTAAACATGCTGCGTGTTCGGATCAGAAAATTAATTTAACTATAGGTCTCAGCATAGATGTTTTCTGACAAACACTGATTTTAAATAACCTTTTCCAAATTATACATACCAAAAATGGTTTTTAATTGTGGAAAAATTTATTCTATCATTACCCCTTTAGTTTATTTTAGATTTTCCTGGGAACAATACCACATCAGAGTTCCAACTTGTGTATATTTCAAAACCAAACGCCTCAAAATCCTGTCGGATTTCGTTTTCAATGGATACAAATTTATATTCAGGCAATCCACTTGAAAATCAAAACAAGACACGAAACTGTTCACAAACGACTTCAATGGTTTAGCTGAAATGAATTATTCAAGCCACTGTAAACAACGTGATAGTGCTTGTACGTCCACATTTTCTAAGATTATTTGCCACCAAAATAATCAAACTTTATAGTGCATATGTCACTTGGTAACATGAGGGTGGCGCAGTCCAACAATATAAATGCCATCTTGGTATATAATCAACATCGGTATATGAATGAAAATGACAAAGAAAATTTTTCATATTTCAACTATCTCCTTTACTTCATATTATATCTATCTCTATCTTATTATTCTGCGTTTATATGTAAATTTCCATATTTATTCAATTATAGAGTGTATAATTATTATATAAATTTAATTCTGCTAAATTTTCAGCATGATCTATGTGAGAAATACCCTAGCCTTAATGCTTCTATTTTTCCGGTAAGTACCTACATCCTACATATCAGTAATTAGGAATTAGAGTTGACAAATACATACATATTATCTGTAGACCACAATTCACTTATGGAAGCAGAACCTTTTTTTCTCTGATTCCAGACAATTAACAGTGATTTGTTCCTTTTGGTTTCACATCTAGACTTTCAGATTTCAGATGTGATCTGCAGTCTATATTCCTAAAGTCTATATCATTAATCATTAATTTCTTTATAACTTCATATGTTTTAGGATGATAACGAGTATGTAGACGCAGATCTATACAAAGGTGGTATTTTCCTTGGTTGCACTTACGGATTAGCTGCAATGTACATATGGGCGGTAGGAATTTTAGCAGCCGGACAAAGTTCTACAATGACTGGTGATTATTATTTTTACTTTAATACGATAAAACTGGGTTACCTATTTTTTGTTTTAATATTAACTGATATTCACTTTCATATTAGCATTTTTTAAATTGTTTTAATTTCTATTTGACAGGCACGTATGCCGGGCAATTCACCATGGAAGGATTCCTCAACCTCCAGTGGGCAAGGTGGAAAAGGGTCTTATTTACAAGAACTATCGCCATTGTCCCCACATTTTGTTTAGCATTTTTTAGTAATCTTGACGATCTTACGAGCATGAATGACATTCTGAATGCTATAATGAGTTTACAATTACCATTTGCCACAATTCCTACCATTGCATTCACAAGCAATCCTCAAATTATGGGAGAATTTGTTAATGGCATGTAAGTATTTTTCAAAAACTCTTTAAAATTGTCTCCCAGAAAAGTGTATTAAAAGTATGTATGTATGTATATATATATATATATATATATATATATATATATATATATATGTTTGTGTATACTGTATCACGGATGGAAATATGTGGTTGATTATTTATTCCGGTGTGCATCCGTTCGTCTGTATTCGTTTGAAAGATCACTTGACGTTTCGCCAAAATCACATTTGGCTTTCTCAAAAGTTACTAAGTAACAGTTACTTAGTATCTTTTGAGAAAGCCAAATATGATTTTGGCGAAACGTCAAAGAGATCTTTCAAACGAATACAGACGAACGGATACACACCGGAATAAATCATCAACCGTATATACAGGGTGTTCCTAAATTGGAGGTACAAATGAGAAGGAGAGATTCCTTGAATAGTTTTAGGAAGAAAAAGTCCCATAAACATGAGTCCGCAAACGTTTCGTGTTCAAGATACAGAGTGTTAAAGTTTCAATTTTTTTTCAAGTTTTTTTCTCATAGTATCTGCACTTCACAAGATATTCAATTGAAATTTGGCATAGATATTACAATTAAGAGTTTGCACCTTGCCAATTTCGATTGCAAATTTACAGGGTGATATTTTTTCGGGAACACTGTCCACTGTTGTCCTTCAGAACTTTTTTTTGGTGAGCCACTGGTACCTTCAAAAATCGTAAAGAAAAGCTTTCTTGTTATAGCAAACTTTATGTTCTCTTATAGTTTTGTCGTATCTACTACCGATTTCGAGAAAAAAATTTTGAATTATTAAACTAGCAATGATTCTTAAAGATTCGATAAACTGGTATAATCATCAAAAAAATGTATTACTGCAAGAAACGTACAACTCAAAAATTAATCTTAATAAAAAAACTAAATAACAACAAAGGAACTAAACTACAGCAATTGTTGAAAATGTCCTCCCCCAACCCTTATACAAGCTTCTGTTCTTCTTCTCATAGACGATCGAACTCTTTCAAACACTTCTGGAGTATTCCTAATTGTATCAAACGCGCCTATTATACGATTTCTCAGTTCGTCTACGGTATTCACTGGCGTTATGTAGACTAGAGATTTCAGATGGCCCCATAGAAAGAAATCTAAACTATTTAAATCTGGGGATCTGGCAGGCCATGACTGATGTCCACCTCGTCCAATCCACCTGTTTACATAATTTTCGTTCAAATACTCCCTAGCCAAAAGTGAAAAATGAGCAGGAGCACCGTCGTGCATGAACCACATTTCACGTCGCATCATAAGAGGTATATCATCCAATAACAAGGGCAAATCGTTCTCTAAAAAATGTCTGTATGATTGACCAGTAAGTCGCCCTGGCAAGAAGAAAGGACCAATCAAATAATCGCCAATATTACCACCCATCACATTTAATGAAAATTCCTCTTGAAAATAAGCTTCTGCAATTTCATGTGGATTCTCCTCAGCCCATATGTGTTCATTATGAAAATTTATGATTGAAGTCCTTGAGAAACAGGCTTCATCAGTGAATAGGATTTGGCAATCAAAATGAGGATTGTTCAATAGTCTGTTGAGGTACCACTGACAAAAAATAATTTTTGGATGACAATCTCGAGGCAAGAGCGCCTGCACCCTCTGAATGTGATAAGGATAGAGCAAAGAATCCCGCAAGATCCGCCAAACAACCTGATGACTTGTATTTAAGGTAACACTAATTTTTCTTTTACTGGTTCCTGGATGTTCTTCTATTTCGTTCAGCACTGCCTCTTCGATTCGTGGTGTTCTCACACTTCGTGGTCTACCTGCATTAATATTTTTCGCAGAAAAAGATCCAGTTTCTGAAAGACGCCTGTGAATATTAGAGAACATCCAATGACCAGGCATCACTCTATTGGGATAGCGTTCCATGTAAAGACGCTTAGCTTCTCTTGAATTACCATTTGCAAGACCATACATGAAATGCATGTCAGCCATTTCGGAATTCGTAAAATTCGGCATGTTTTGATATTAAAAATGCAACCATCTTTAATTTTCAAAACAGAGGAGTTTAATTTGATGTGTCAAAACTAACAATAACTTTATTCATTCACCACAGCCTACTAGGTAGGTAACTAGATTTCTATGACAATTCGGAATTTTCTGAGGATTTCAAGAGAATCATTCAAATTTTTTTTCTCGAAACCGGTGGTAGATATGACAAAACTACAAGAGAACATAAAGTTTGGTATAACAACAAAGCTTTTCTTTACAATTTTTGAAAGTACCAGTGGCTCACCAAAAAAAAGTTCTGAAGGACTACAATGAACAGTGTTCCCGAAAAAATATCACCCTGTAGATTTGCAATCGAAATTGGCATGTCACAAGGTGCAAACTCTTAATTGTAATATCTATGCCAAATTTCATTTGAATATCTTGTGAAGTGCAGATACTATGAGAAAAAAACTTGAAAAATATTGAAACTTTAACACTCTGTATCTTGAACACGAAACGTTTGCGGACTCATGTTTATGGGACTTTTTCTTCCTAAAACTATTCAAGGAATCTCCCCTTTTCGTTTGTACCTCCAATTTAGGAACACACTGTATGTATATATATATATATATATATATATATATATATATATATATATATATATATATATTGTAATGTATTTAAACAGATATATGAAATCATATAAAAACTTTAGCAAATTGAATAGTTAAATAAATGGGATAATGTAAATAAAATGCATACATATATAAAAAAAGGAAATTACAGGAATCAAAATTGTAAAAATGAAGTGACAATTATTTGTAAATAAATAAGGAATCACATTATAAGATAGAGATAAATTAAAAATATAATCAATGTAAAAATGTTTCAAAAGCAAATTGTTGTAAGGGTAAAAGGTGGCATATAAAGTTAGAAATTATATCATGCAAATTTTAATAAAAGATTAATACTTACATAAAGAAATATATACAAAAAACTCATAATAAGGTCAAACATCAAAAAATTAAATTCAGTTGTCAAAATCATCCTAGAGTTTGTAGAACATGTATAGAACACATATTAGGCCATGAGAACACCGAATAAAACATATTTTAGATCAGAATCAAGTTTTAAATACATAAATTCTTTAGTAAACAGAGGATCGAAATGTCAAATTATAAAAACCGTTATAAGTCTTCCGAACTTGGAACAGTAAAGAAATTTATAGTAATAGATGGAGCGTAGAGCATAGTATATAAAAAGTAAATATTTCAAAAGATATAAAGTCTAAATTTTAATTAAATCAATTTTTATAAAGTACCTGTTAAATCACTGGTGGCCAAAGGTGAATAATGTCAACTCAATGTTTTTGAAAATATAATTAAATGATTTCGGTAAAAATTAATGAGGGTAAAAGGTATTGAAATTTTGTGTAGATTTTTTTGATATGATTTAAAGGGATAATAGTGGAAAATTAATAAAATGAATTTAAACGGAAATGGAAATAGTAGGTGGCAAAATAAATTATATAAATAGGAAATCTGACAGTGACAATCGCTCTTTTGATCGTCAAGCTTCGAGCAGATAGCTTCAAAATTTTCGTTCTCATAAATTCAGTTTCCATGACAACGAAGTCAATGTCCTGTGATACATAAAACAAATTTAGTGTTCCATGTCAGTAAGACAACAGTAACCTAAAGTTTAATTTGAATTTTTGAAAGATAAATTTGCAAACCAGCACGGGAAATTCAGTTGAGTGGCAGAATTTTACCAGTAATGAAAATATTGTTATGAATATTTGATAAAAGGAAGATAATGAGTATGAAAATTTAAAATCAAAAGTATTGGGAGAAATAAATTTGCAAACCAGCACGAGAAATTCAATTTGAGTGGCAGAATTTTTACCAGTAAAGAAATTTGAAATTTGGAATTATTATTAAAGACCAACATTAGAAGTGAGTTAGAGGACCAACAACAGTGAGTTTTTGAAACATTGTTTAAAAGAGAATCATAAAAAGGTTAGTCAATCAATGGTAATAAAAGTTTTACAAATTTTAGAATAATCATAATAGTTGTATCTGAATGATAAACAATGTTCTAACATAATTTGATAGAAATTTAAGAGTAGTTAAGTGACAGGTAATTTATTTTGTTTTGAAAGAAAACGTGTCAATATTGTATTGTGGAAAATTTAAATAAATTGTATTTTAATTGAAATATTAGAAATTTGATTATCAGTAATTTAAAGATTAAAAAGTAGAAAAAAGTAAAGTGTAAATAGAATTTCAAAATTTTAAAAAGTTTAAGTGAACCTGAAAAGAAATAGATACTTGTAAGATAAACATAAGTATAAAATTTATTTATTTATTTATCATTTGAAGATTTGAACCCAAGCAAATAAGACACTGAGATATAAATACTATTTCAATTTATTTAAAAATTTTAATTCATTACAACAATTATAATATATATATATATATATATATATATATATATATATATATATATATATTTGTTTTTAAGTTTTCGCGGGCACTAAATGTTTTAGATGGTTTCCGGGAATTCATCCGCGTAGTTGATAACTGATCCCTGCCGGGATCGATGGTAAAATGACGACGTTTCGGCAGAGTCACATCTGCCCTCTTCAGGTCGGTTCGTATAATTCTCGTAGCCTTCTGCTTTCGCTTCTAGTTACTCGAATGCTAAGATTTTCATAGTTTCATGTCTTTATTGTCAGAGTTAAATTTTTACAAATTTCTTACTCCTAGTCCATATTTTTTTTATACTTATTTCCCTAATTTGTTTTCCATGTTTCATATACTTTTCCCTACGCTGTTACAATATTTTCCCTACGCTATTCCTTAAGATATTTTATTCACTAAGATATTTCATTCCCTAAGATATTCAAGTTACCTGTTACTTCCTCTTCTGTCTGCAGTAGCGCCATCCTGGGTCTCTTCGTCCTGTGTTTCTTGCTTTCGTCGTAGTTTGTGGCCTCTCGTAGTAGTGGGTTCCTGTGGTTTTCCATTCTTGCTCTCTCCTTCTTAGTCTTCCTTATTATTTCCCCTTTTATGGTGCGTATCCTAGATCTCTTCTTAGCTGCTCATTTCTCATGAACCATGGTGCGTCCGTCATTCTTCTGAGGGCGTTGTGCTGAATCCTTTCTAATTTCTTGGTATGTGTGTCCGCTGCTTGTCCCCATATGCTTGCTCCGTACATCATCAATGGTTTTACTGCTGCTTCGTAGATCGTCTTCTTTATCCTCAGGTGTAGCCTGCTCCTCCGTCCTATTAATGCGTTTATCATGCTGATGCGCTGTTTGGCTCTCTTCGCTGTTTCCCCTATGTGTTTCCCCCATGTTAGCTTCTTGTCGATGTGGATCCCTAGATACGTTTTCCTGCCAGTTGATGGGTGTTCCTCCTACAATTAGTCTCCTGGTTGGCTTGTCCTTTTTTCTCCTTCCTATTGCTATTGCTTGTGTCTTTTCTGTGTTGATCCTGATCTTCCATTTCTTGGCCCATTTTTCCATTTCCATTTGTCCTGTTGTAAGTAGATTGTTGCCTGGTCTGCCCTTGCTGATATTGCTGCTTTTGCTGTGTCGTCTGCGTATACGTAAGTCCTTGAGTGTCTCTTCCCTTTTGGTATGTCGCTGGTGTAGATGTTGTATAATGCCAGTGATAGTGCTGTACGCTGTGCTAAGATTTTCAGAAGCGCTCGCGCTGTTATATAGTCGCGGCTCGGCGCCTATGGGTTGGCACCGTGGACGGCTGTGTGTGATTGGCCCTTGGCGCTCAGTGGGCACGCCTCTCGCGTGCTGATTTGTTATTTCCTGTTGAGTTGTAATTGGACGGGTCCGGGCCGGTACGGTGTTTAATAGAATTTTCCTACAATTCGATAAGTTCTGAATTTCATTGCGTGCGTTTAGACTGTGCGGCCTCTTCACTTTCAATTGCCTCTCTTACGAGTCTTGATTTCCGGTGTTCTATATTTGTCAGTACTCTGGTGTTCTCAAAGTCTATTCGGTGTGACATCGTGGTGGCGTGTTCCGCAATGGATGTTGTTTTTTCCTGCTATCTTACAGCGTTCTGGTGTTCATCACGTCTAGCTTGAATTCTTCTCTTAGTTTGCCCCACATAGGTTTTATGACAGTCTGCACATGGAATCACGTACACTCCCTGTTGTTCTAAAGGGATCCCCGTCTTCGGAGTCCTCAACACCGTGCTTATTTTTCTGTCTGTATTGAAAATAGTATCGATATTGTGTTTCCGTAGAATTCTTGCAATACTCTCCGTGGTCCCCTTGACATACGGTAAATAAGCCTTGGTTATTGGTGTCTCATGCTCCTCGTCTGTTTGTCTCGGTTTTGACTTTAGGGCTCTTTGTAAATTGCGGTCTGTAAATACGTTTTGTCACAGAGCTGTTTTTAAACTGTCCATTTCCTGTTTGATGTTATCCTGGTCAGCTAGTCTTTGTGATCTGGTTACTAAAGTCTTGACGACGGCTTGTAGTTGGGCTGGGTGGTGATGAGAATTAACATGAAGGTATCTGTTGGTGTGAGTTGCTTTCATATATACTGTATGGCCAAGGGTTCCATCTTCCTTCCTATTTAAGAGAACATCAAGGAATGGCAGTTGATTGTTGGCTTCAACCTCCATGGTAAATTTTATTTTGCGATGAATGCCATTAAGGTAATCTAAAAAAGTATTGAGGTGTTCCCTCCCATGAGGCCAAATCACAAATGTATCATCCACATATCGCAACCACAAACTGGGTTTAAGAGTTGTTGTTCTTAGTGCCAACTCCTCAAAGTTCTCCATAAAAAGGTTCGCTATAACTGGTGAGAGTGGCGATCCCATTGGAGCTCCTTCCACTTGTTTGTATCGTTGGCTCTCGTAAACAAAATAGGTGTTCATCAGACAGTGCCTTGTTAAGTCTACCAGGTCTTGAGGTGGTTTGTATTTTTCTATTATGATATCCAAGGCTTCGTCGATAGGGATGTTGGTGAAAAGGGACACTACGTCAAAACTTACAAGAAGACACTCTGGTTGTAAGACCGTTTTTCTAAGTATTTCGATGAAATGTGTCGAATTTTTCACATATGAGTCTGCCCCCTCTGCAAACGGTTGAAGTTGTTGGACTAGGTATTTGGCTAGGTGTTGTGTTGGGGATCCAATTGAACTTACTATTGGCCTCAAAGGTGCACCTTCTTTATGTACTTTTGGCAACCCATAGAATTTCGGAGATCTCGATGACTTTTCACGCGGAATGAGTTGCGGTTGGAGATTTATGTCGATTGCTTGGATTTTGGCCTTGGTTGTTTTCTCCAGGTAAGTTGTTGGGTCTGTATTAATTTGTTTATATGCTGGATCTTGTAGCAATGTTTGAATTTTGTTTGAATAATTCGCTGTATCTAAAATTACAGTCGCATTTCCTTTATCAGCAGGTAGAATGACAATGTCCTTGTTCAGGCGAAGTTGTTTCAAGGCCTCATTTTCTTTTATAGATAGGTTCCTTTTGGGTGGTTTAGACTTTCTTAGAACATGTGACACATCTTGTCTAATTATTTCAGCGGTGTTCGCATCTAATTGTGAAACTGCTGTTTCCACGCCACATATGCTCTCTGTTGGTATGTGAGAGTGCCACGCCACACGTTGGCTGCTAAATCTGCCACACCAAAATGTTACGTGACACCAAATCTCTACCCTACCTAGTTATGCTAAGGGCAGAAGAAGGTATGTCCGGTAGTCTCAGTGAAGACGGGGGGGTTCGTTTTATTTGAACGTATATGCCAGATTTTGCTTGGCGATATAAATAAAGAGAGAAAATAAGGGCGCCGGGTAGATTCCCCTATACCTTCTAAATACACATAATCAGGACACCTACCCGTCCTAAAATATCTGCTGTAGTAATTTTTGCTAATTTGGGGCGCTAAATTTCTAAATATAAATAAATAAATGCTGTAAACAAAAGGAATAATAAGCATACAACAGTTCCAAAATATAAGTTTAATTCGCGCGAACAAACTAGTACAAGGCGCTAAAAATATGCCACAGGGCACTCTATTAATGCAAAACAGTCTTAGAATGTTTAAGTTAAATATACCTAAGTAAAAAAAAAATGAAACAAATATACACTTAAGGACAGAGATTCAAACTGTACAGATAAACATGTGAAATCCTGAATAACCTGGATACAAATATTTAAATATTCCTCTAATACAATAATTCTAATCATTAGAATATTTAACTAAATCGTCAAAATCAAATACTTCATTAATGGGAACCGATCATAATTACCTGATATTTATCATTAAATAAAATTCAGAATTCCGACGTTGGTGTCTCATCTAAACTACACTCGAGCTCGAGGGTAAGTGCAATCGATCAGAATAATAATAATAAACCCGATAGTAGGCTAATGGTATTTACTTTCGGTTAACAAATTCCATCTTACTAATTTCAAATCAAATACTAAAGTTTATATTATTATTGTAAAAATAACTGATAATGAAAAAGTAAGCTGATACACAAATTGTCACTTATCTGAAACCACAGCTGAGGCTGAAGTTAGAGTCCCTTTCACTCGTTCCACCACTGGAACTCTGATGATATAAATACCAGCATGTTATAATACAGTGTTCATGTATGCACCATCAATTAGTTCATCTGCATGCTAAGTCCATGATCGGCATGATACCATAATGCATAACCAGATCTGTGTTCTAGTGTCGTAATAGAACAGCAAAATATAACCCCAATCTCACTGGATGGAGAACAAAACAGGAACGCAGCACGTAGAAACAAAAAACAAATGGAAGAAATACGACAACAGTAGAAAAAAAAGTAGAAGGAAGAAAAAAGAACCCTAAAAAAAAGAAAATATCTATCAATAGTCTGACAATACGAGAAATCGGCTAGTGTACAAACAAAATCACTTACCCTATCAACCAAGGGGTTCTTATACCAAAGGTTCCATTGTGAGGGTGGCCCCAAATACCATGACCACTCCGAAGAATTACGCAACAACAGAAGTTTTCAAATCCTCAATGAGAGAAGTATCCCAGCAACTAATCAACAGTACTACAATATGCTGGAACACGATGTAGGGATTTCCATATAACTCCCGAACTCGGATGGCTTATCAAAAGCCAGTATACCAGTGGAAAATCCCTTAAAAACAATTGCAAGACTTCTCCAGTTAACCTCACACAATTTTCTACACGCACATCCTTCCCGCCTTGTCGACGACAATGACAACTGTCAAGAAACACACAATGCCAACCACAAAAATATCGATAAATCAATTCGTCTCAACAGGTCAATTCAAACATCCTTCAAAATAAAAATCAGAACGAAAAACAATAAATACGACGAAATCAGCGCGCAAACCGTAGGTTATCGATCGCTAACGGAACAGACGAATAAAAGCAATATTTTGACCGGTCCTAAACGCGTTCATTTATACTCAGTTGCTAGGGCAAAAATATAACGTAACAAGAGGGAGCAATAGCGTAAATGAATCCCTTAGCCAACACGCCAATCGAGGAAGAGTTCAATTGGACCGAAGATAAGTTATAAACGGTTTTATTCGTTTCCAATTGTCGTGAGGTTTGACTGTGACCGTTATTTCCGAGAATAATTCGTTTTCGGGCATCTTTTGGAGTTTCAATTTGTTAAATTTTGCCTGTTGTTGCATTGTTGTCAACTCTGAATTCGTTTCGGCCCTAAATTCGCTAATCTCATCGAATTTATCCCATATTATCGGATGGAGTGTATTGCTTACGTGTAGGTGGATATTTAAGAGTTTAGTATTAAGAACATCCAAATCTCTTCTGACATCACATATGGCTTCCCTAAGTAGGGCACAACTAGCTTTCCATAAGATATTCTGTGTTTTTTTGTTATTCTTCCAGAACTTTACCGTCATGTTTTTCGGAATAACTCCTTCATCGCGGCATCTTTGTAAAAAATGTAGATCGCACAAAAGTTTGCTTCTTTTCACGCGTAATTTCTCAAATGTTTTACACAAATGAAAAGTATTCTCCCCGTAGAGATTCACTATATTTGTTTTTAAGTTTTCGCGGGCACTAAATGTTTTAGGTGGTTTCCGGGAATTCATCCGCGTAGTTGATAACTGATCCCTGCCGGGATCGATGGTAAAATGACGACGTTTCGGCAGAGTCACATCTGCCCTTCTTCAGGGCGGTTCGCATAATTCTCCTAGCCTTCTGATTTCGCTCCTAATTACTCGAATGCTAAGATTTTCAGAAGCGCTCGCGCTGTTATATAGTCGCGGCTCGGCGCCTATTGGTTGGCACCGTGAACGGCTGCATGTGATTGGCCCTTGGCGCTGAGTGGGCTGATTTGTTATTTCCGGTTGAGTTGTAATTGGACGGGTCGGGGCCGGTACGGTGTTTAATAGAATTTTCCAACAATTCGATAAGTTCTGAATTTCATTGCGTGCGTTTAGACTGTGCGGCCTCTTCGCTATTTCAATTGCCTCTCTTACGAGTCTTGATTTCGGATGTTCTATATTTGCCAGTACTCTGGTGTTCTCAAAGTCTATTCGGTGTGACGTCGTGTTCCGCAATGGATGCTGTTTTTTCCTGCTTTCTCATAGCGTTCTTGTGTTCATCACGTCTAGCTTGAATTCTTCTGTTAGTTTGCCCTACATAGGTTTTATGACAGTCTGAACATGGAATCTCATACACTCCCTGTTGTTCTAAAGGGAACCTCGTCTTCGGAGTCCTCAACACCGTGCTTATGTTTCTGTCTGTATTGAAAATAGTATCGATATTGAGCCTCCGTAAAATTCTTGCAATACTGTCCGTGGTCCCCTGGACATACGGTAAATAAGCCTTGGTTATCGGTGTCTCA
This sequence comes from Octodonta nipae, assembly GCA_034190945.1. Taxonomy (NCBI): domain Eukaryota; kingdom Metazoa; phylum Arthropoda; class Insecta; order Coleoptera; family Chrysomelidae; genus Octodonta; species Octodonta nipae. The sequence continues at coordinate 52,999,964 of CM067221.1, read as the reverse complement.
TGCTCCTCGTCTGTTTGTCTTGGTTTTGACTTTAGGGCTATTTGTAAATTTCGGTCTGTAAATCCTTTTTGTCTCAGAGCTATTTTTAAACTGTCCATTTCCTGTTTGATGTTGTCCTGGTCAGCTAGTCTTTGTGATCTGGTTACTAAATTCTTGACGACGGTTTGTAGTTGGGCTGGGTGGTGATGAGAATTAGCATGAAGGTATCTGTTGGTGTGAGTTGCTTTCCGATATACTGTATAGTCAAGGGTTCCATCTTCCTTCCTATTTAAGAGAACATCAAGGAATGGCAGTTGATTGTTGGCTTCAACCTTATTTTGTGATGGATGCCATTGTGATGGATGCCATTATGGTGGTCTAAAAAAGTATTGAGGTGTTCCCTACCATGAGGCCAAATCACAAATGTATCGTCCACATATCGCAACCATAAACTGGGTTTAAGAGTTGTTGTTCTTAGTGCCAACTCCTCAAAGTTCCCCATACAAAGGTTCGCTATAACTGGTGAGAGTGGCGATCCCATTGGAGCTCCTTCCACTTGTTTGTATCGTTGGTTCTCGTAAACAAAATAGGTGTTCATCAGACAGTGCCTTGTTAAGTCTACCAGGTGTTGAGGTGGTTTGTATTTTTCTATTATGAGATCCAAGGCTTCGTCGATAGGGATGTTGGTGAAAAGGGACACTACGTCAAAACTTACAAGAAGACACTCTGGTTGAAAGACCGTTTTTCTAAGTATTTCGATGAAATGTGTCGAATTTTTCACATGAGTGTGCCCCCTCTGCAAACGGTTGAAGTTTTGGGCTAGGAATGAGTTGCAGTTGGAGATTTTTGTCGATCCTACTTGCTTGGATTTTGGCCTTAGTTGTTTTCTCCAGATAAGTTGTTGGGTCAGTAGTAATTTGTTTAAATGCTGGATCTTGTAGCAATGTTTGAATTTTGTTTGAATAATTCGCTGTATCTAAAATTACAGTCGCCACCACGATGTCACACCAAATAGACTTTGAGAACACCAGAGTACTGGCAAATATAGAACACCCGAAATCAAGACTCGTAAGAGAGGCAATTGAAATAGTAAAAAGGCCGCACAGTCTAAACGCACGCAATGAAATTCAGAACTTATCGAATTGTTGGAAAATTCTATTAAACACAGTACCGGCCCGGACCCGTCCAATAACAACTCAACCGGGGATAAAAAATCAGCAGGCGGGAGGCGTGCCAACCAATAGGCGCCGAGCCGCGATTATATAACAGCGCGGGCGCTTCTGAAAATCTTAGTATTCGAGTAACTAGAAGCGAAAGCAGAAGGCTACGAGAATTATGCGAACCGACCTGAAGAGGGCAGATGTGACTCTCCCGAAACGTCGTCATTTTACCATCGATCCCGGCGGGGATCAGTTATCAACTACGCGGATGAATTCCCGGAAACCACCTAAAACATATATATATATATATATATATATATATATATATATATATATATATATATATATATTCACTTTGATTCAATTCATTTTTTTTTGGAAGTTTACTTCCAGGATCCTTTATGGAAAACAGCCAAGTTAACGGGCGGTGATCGGTTAAAAGTAAAAACTTACGACCAAAAATTATCGGACGAAAGTGTTTAACCGCCCACACTATTGCAAGGAGTTCTCGTTCTATGGTTGAATACTTAGTTTCAGCATTGCAGAGAGTTCTGGAGGCATAGGCTACAGGCAAATCTTTACCTACGGGGTCTTGAGAGAGCACTGCGCCGATAGCAAATGAACTGGCGTCGGTTGTAAGAATAAATGGCTCTCAAAATTAGGGTACATGAATATGGGAGTAGAAGTAAGGGCTCTTTTTAATTCGTCAAAAGATTTGACACATTCTGAATCAAACTGGAAAGGTGTGTCTTTTTGAAGTAATCTTGTCAAAGGTTTTGAAATCTTGGCGAAATTGGGGATGAATCGCCTGTAATAACCAGCTAACCCTAAGAAGGACTTGATGTCTTTTTGGTTTTTTGGTTGGGGAAAATTTAAGATACAATCTACCTTTGAGGGGTTAGGCTTCACGCCTTCGGGAGTTATAAGGTGGCCAAGATACGCGACCTCTTTGCGAAGAAACTCGCATTTGTCGGGTTGGATTTTTAGATTGGCTTTTCGCAATCGTTTGAAAACTTCAGAAAGTCGGGCTATGTGCTCATGTATAGTCGGAGAATAAACGATAATGTCGTCCATATAGACTAAACATCTCTCGTTTTGAACACCTAAAAGAATATTATCCATTACCCTTTGGAAGGTGGATGGAGCGTTTTTAAGACCGAAGGGCATTCTAACGAATTCAAAATGACCATTATCAACTGTGAATGCTGTTTTTTGGATGTCTTTAGTATCGATTTCGATTTGGTGAAACCCTGAAGCTAAGTCGAGAGTGGTGAAGTATTGGCATTTGCCAAGTTGGTCAAGTAAATCCGAAATGTTCGGTAGGGGGTATTTGTCGTTAACAGTAAGTTCATTTAGTTTACGATAATCGACGACGACACGCCATTTTTGGGTACCAGATGCGTCTAGTTTTTTGGGAACTACCCAACTGGGGATGACCATGGCGAATTAGACGGACGTATAATGCCTTGGTCAAGCATCTTTGATATCTGACTTTTTACCTACCTCTTGTTTGTGTATTTAGGGGTACTTTGTGAAAGAGGGTTTCGCGTTATTCGTGTCTATTGAATGTTTGATTTCGTTTGTAATGGTCAGTTGGTCACCTTCTAAATAGAATATATCAGAATATTCGAGGCAGAGTTGAGAAATAAGTTCGGCTTCCTCATCGTTCAGATGTTCTAACCGAAGTTGTTCTATAATTGTAGTTTGTCTATCAGGCTGGGTTAAGTTTTGTGAGTAGTTTTCGGAAAGAATGTTTATGGAAAAATTGTTTATTGGTTCGAGTTCCAACTTGTCGAAATTAACAGTTTTGGGGATAGCATTTGTATTTAAAATTGAAGTAAGAAATTCGCCTTTTTCATTAATTTTAACAAGGGCACGGGGAAGATAAACCTTTTCTATTTCGGCAGATGATAGGAAAGCCTCAGTGTTAGTGAGGTTACATTTTAATTTACATATCTGTTCTGTTCGGGGTTCTAAAGAGATTGTATTAATTGGGATGCAGTTATTGAAAGTTGAAGGGTTCTGAGTACGCATGACAGTATCATCCGTAACTTTGTAGAGTGGTAAGGTTTTAAAATTAGTGACAAGTTGTTTGCTGTTAAAGACTATAACGCAGTTATAGTGTTCAAGGAAATCTGAACCCAGTAATCCGTCGAATTCAATGTCGATGTTGCAAATATACACCTTGTGTGGGTCGGCGACATTGAAAGGTACAAGGGTGGATTCGTTGATTAAGATTTTCTGATCAGTGATTCCTTGGATGACTATGTTTTCGGGAAATTGTTGTTTAATTCGTTGGCAAGTTTCGGGCTTAAATATTGACAATCCTGCTCCGGTGTCAATAAGGAATTTGTATGTATTTGAAGAGTCAGTAATATAGTACAGGTTTTTCGAATTGACCGAAAGAAGTGGTCTTACAGAAAATTCTGTTCAGGAAAGTTTAGGTTTGGATTGAAATCGTCCAAGTTCATCGTTTGAATTTGTGTTTGAAGATCGGAGATCTCGTGATCGGGAGGTTTTGCTTGTGTAGGGATAGTCTCAAAATTTTGTTGAGAAGGAAACTGTTCGCTGTCGTAATACTCATCATATTTGGTTATAATTGTCATTACATGCGTTTTCGTTTGGATGATATTCGAATCTGTGAGGTTGGTGTGTGTCCGGGTAATAATTGTCTGATACGGTTTGGTATTCAGTTTGTGTTTGAACATTTTGTGTTTCATCGTATGAAAAATTATAGGTTTGACCATATTGATCAAATTGTTGGTTATTTAGGTGGTGAGTTTTCTATTGTTGTTGTTTGAAAAAACTCGGATTTGGCCTATAATTACTAGAAGTTGGAGTTGGTCTACTTGTTGAGGGTTGTTGTTGGTGAGAGAATTGAGGTCTATTATTAAAATTCGTAGGTTGATTAGAAAAATGAGGGCGATAATTGGAATAATTCTGATTGGAGTTCGGGTTTGTGATGAAATTGTCTCATTCTCACTAAGCATTCGTTGCTTAGATGGCCCATTCGTTTACAAAATGTGCATTGTTTTGGAGGTGGGACATTATTTGGCTTACGAGAGGGTTGTTGGAAATTTCTATTACCTGAAAATTACTGGGTTTCTAAATGTGATAGTTGTAGTTCTCGTTTAATTCTGGAAATGGCAGTGAGAATACTGCGCGAACGAGTTGACCAATTTTGGGCTCTAAACCCATGAGGAGGCTATTAAGAGCCATTGACTCTATCAAGTCAATCTGTGCTTGTTTTTCTTTAACAGTTTATTTTTTTTATGGCTGCCAGCATTTTCGCCTGATGCGTCTGAAGTCTAGCAGAAAATGTAAGAGGGGATTCATTAGGAGTTTGCCGCATTCTTTGCAAGTCCTTTATAAGAGCCGAGAGATCCCTAGGATCTCCAAAATGATTTTCTAGGAGTGTTTGAATTTCAGCTAGTTGACTAGGGTTTCGCGAATTAATTAACTCAGCCGCTCTACCGCGTAGCTTATTTTTGATATGGAGAATTAGCAATACTTGCTGATTATCCGTTGCCATGCTGTAAGCAGTATTACAGGAGCATATGAAAGTATTCAAAAATATCGGATTACCATCATACTCAGGAATTATAGCAAATATTTCCGATAGCTTATAGGGTTCTACAGTTGGTGTAGCTGCTTGTCTAGTGGTGGCCATTTTTATAATTGTATAAATTCCCACAATAAATAAAAATTAAATGTTGAGGTTTTAAATGTAAATGGTAAATATCTAGTTTATCAAAATCCAATATCGAGCAATGTTTAATAGAGTAATAATAAATTTGAAATAGGAATGTATAAATGGTAAATTAATAATAAACTTGAAATAATGTTTCAAATACTTCGAAATATGTTCAGTCAAAGTAATGGAAATAAAATAATATGATTATGTAAAATATATAGTTTCAAAATTATTTAGGAAGGGTAAGGTTATGAGGAATAAAATATTATATAAATGAAAGAACTGGTGGTCATTCAAAATAAAATCAAAATAAAATAGTTAGTTTATGTGATTCTTACGTTATTATTCCTCGCATCGGACTGTTCTCCGCGTCACTTAGCACTGGTTAGCCTGGTTGCGTGTTCCCTTGCTAGTACTTGGCAGGTGTTGTCCTTTTCAGGTAGGTTCTATTCTGCAAAGGCTTAGAAACCACCACAACTAGTTAGAAATCTTCGTGTTCTAGCTGTGTCTGGAATATTCTACTGACTGCGCCAATTTTATATTCACTTTGATTCAATTCACTTTTTTAAAAAATTATTTATTTAGAAACATACAAAATTAAAATTGAACAATAAAAATAGTTAAATTACTTGAATAACTTAATACTATAAATGATAATATTTGAATGACTTAGTACTAAAACTGATATTATTTGAATGACAACACGAGAACGTTTCCAGTTGCTTTTATAACATTGGCAAAAGTGCTGATGCAAGTCAGCGATTTTACTGGGTAAACGGACTCGTGTAGGTTTTCGGGAAGTTGTTTGCATATAATTCGAGATGAAATTTGATATCCCTGAGAAGTCACGTACGCTTTAAATTCCGTTGACTTCTCGACTGTGTGAACTAAGTGCTGATATATTTTGCATATAACATATATATATATATATATATATATATATATATATATATATATATATATTCGTATGTTTTCACGAGTATGAAATGTCATGGAAGGTTCCCGGGATTCTCGTGTGGTTATGGTTTAGTTTAGAAAAGACAGTTTGACGTTCCGATGAGATCTCACCCATCTTCTTCGGAATTATCGATGTTACTCGAATACTCAAAGTATTCGAGCAAATAGAAGAGTAAACAGAAGACTCCGAGAATTATGCGAACCTACTTGAAGAGGGCAGATGTGATTCTGCCGAAACGTCATTTTACGTCCCACTTGGCATTCTCAATGTGTTGTGAACTGACTGATGGTGCATACTTTGGTTGACAACTTTTTGACATATTTTATTTCAGACTTTTTTATTTATACGGACCAGTTCTATCGTCTACCAAAATATCTGCACTGCATTATGTTACACTGTTATACTGAAATAAAAAATTAACATTAAACATTATAGAACCGTTTATTTAGAGCCCTTTGTTGATATTTTGCCCAAATTTAATTATTTTCCTTTATCAGAAAAAAAAAACTAAAATTTCCTTTAATTCATAGTTTGATTAATTGACTTATCCCCTGTTTTATTTATAAAAGTTATCTTATGTGACTTTCAAATGTTTTAACAATTCTAATCGTCTGAGCTTACTAACTTGATCTTGAATAGTTTTGGGTTATTCAGCTCATATCTTCTAACTACCATTTCCAGTTTTTTTTATTTATTTATGAGAGCGAAATAGTTTCAAAAATACGACCGTCTGTTTTACTGTCTGTTAATAAAACAGTATGTACTAATTACATAGAAATGTCTTCCATTATGGGAGAATATTTGTCTTATTTCAATGTAAAACATATTTATGTAAATTATAACATTTTCAACATGATTATTTGTTTCAGGGGCAACAAAATAGCTTCTATAATACTTAGCATAGTCGTAATAACTATAAACACCTACTTCGTTGTAAATACCGTTAACGAACACGCCTTAAGTTGGCTCTTTTTAATGATCATAGTGGTAGTTGGTGTTTTCTACTTGTTCTTCTGTGCATATTTGGTTCTTCATATGGCAATATCTATGGGAAATACAACGTTACTGAGATATGATTTCATTAATAAATATGTCATAGGCCCTGTTGATATGACCTTTAACATACACCCTGTAAGTTTTTCCAGGTAAGTTGTCAAACTAACTTTCATGGGTATGTTTAATATAATTTTTGTATGTTTGGGGTAAGGCCTTAAATTAATTTGTTCTTTCTAGCGATATTGATTGATGCTTCATTAGAATCATGTGGCAAAAATGTATGGGTTTCAATTTTGGTATTGTATACTGTGCTTTTGTTCATGCTTTAAGCAATTCTCACCACAAATCTAATATTATTTTTAACATATTTTTAAAATATTAATATACAGTATTTGTTCCCTGCGCACTAACATTACTGGCTTTAAAGAAATGTTTTCATAACTAAACAATGATAATGAAGCACTGTAAAATAGAAACCATTTCAATTTTATTTAACTGTTAAATTGTTGAGTTTGACTGATGGGATTAATAATGTTTTTAATTTGTAAAATTAAATAAAATTAATTTCTAATTTCATTAAATCGGAATTAATGGTCGTCTTCAAGTCATCCGTAAACAACGGTTATTCGGTACCAAATAGACTTGATTGTTTTCAAAATATTATGTACAGTAACAATTGCCAATTTAACCTAGTTTCTATTCAGTCTAGAACTCGTCTCTTCAAGTTTAATATTCACTATAGTTTATGTACGATTTTCAAAAAAAGTTCATTCAGATGGTCAACCAATGTCGTAAGATACACTCATAAAAAATAAGAGAATATTCCGGAAAAGTTAACTGGTGTAAAGTTCCATTTTTTTTTTTTTCTATAAGGAAATTATTTTTTAAAAGGTTCACTTGAGTTTGGTACAATATTTAGTAGGGATTTGTTGCCGGTTTATTAAGTCCTTAACCCTTTCATTACGGTTTATTTTTAATATTATAGTGTTCCAAATACCTACTGTTTTTTAAATGTATTTCGTACCCGTACGTTTTTCGATATCAAAATAATTAAATATTATTTTGAAGAAAATATAACTGGGGAGTCACGTTTTCAGGTTTGTACAAGTTTGTTTACTATAAAAATATATCAAGGTTTTCATAATGTAATGTGTTTATTTTCACACTCGGGTTCAGTTTAGTTCTTGGATTTATTTAAAAACACAGTCCAAATCCACTACTTTAACACAATTTATATTCAGAAAACTATTTACAATTTATCTCTACTTAACTATATGGCCGTCGAATACTGAATGAATGCTTTTATCTGCTCTCCGTATTTATATATTATTCTCGGAATGGTCTAGAAGGTCCATCGGGAAACTTCCTTCATGTGTTCTCGAAGCTTCAAGGGAATTCGACGAATTTCCATTAACAGCAGCCGCCAGCATCGGGTTGAGAGACAAAACATTTCGGATTCCCAGAAGTATCGTAAGAATGCATTTTGTACCAGCTATCGGATAAATATCCGTCACATTGCCCCCTCCTTAAGACCATTTCGTCCCGAAATGTCCTAGCATCCTTTATGGTGTGGCGATACTTGTAGGACCCTCCATTTCGGCAACGGGACGCTCGGTGGAAGTAACACTCGATGGTCTTCGAATCCGGACTGCGAATATTGAGACAGCAAAGAAGAATGTCGATGCCACTGAATCGAAAGATAGTTTCCATCATGCATCATTCCTTCCAATTCAGTGCATCCAACCCACAGGCGATCTTTGGGACCGCCAACCTCATCAAGTTCTTCGCCATCATTATGGTCCTCAACTCTACCAGAGTCTTCCAAAGATTGCTATATATTGGCCTGTCCTGCACTTTGGATTATGTAATGCTCCCGGTACGTTAACATGGAGGAAGTGCTTAGTGTACCTCGACGACATTCTGGTCATGGGTCAGACATTCGACGACCATCTGAAGAACCTGGGCGAAGTATTCTACAATTAAGAACGCCAACCTGAAACTCAACCCGAAGAAGTGTTCCAGGTTCCAAAAAGAAGTAGAGTTTTTGGGCCACGTCGTTTTCGAGTCAGGAATCCGCACCAACGAGGACAAGATAGAAGCCATCCGTGATTGGCCAGTCCCAAGAGACAAGCATGAACTCCGAAGCTTCTTGGGCCTCTGTTCATACTACAGGTGATTTGTTGAGGGATTTGCCACCATCGCCGCGCCTTTACATCGACAGACCACTAGAAGAAGACCTTCCGTTGGAATCAGGATTGCGAAACATCTTTCAGACGACTGAAAGCAGGACTATGTCCCTGCCCAATCCTAGCCTTTCCTACACAGTCCGGCAGGTGCCGTCCTATCCCAGGTGCAAGATGGTGAAGAGAGGGTGATCGAGTACTACAGCCGTGGATTCTCGAAGCCAGAAAGAAATTATTGCGTCACCAGAAAAGAACTTCTTGCAATAATAAGGGCTGTACACCATTTCCACAAATACCTGTATGGTCGCCATTTCTTAATCCGAACAGATCATGCCGCACTCAAATGGCTGCTGGACATGAAGACACCGGAAGGACAACTGGCCAGATGGATGGAGAAATTACAGCAATACGACTTCAAGGTGGAACACCGTGCCGGCCGTTTGCACAATAATGCCGATGCCCTATCCAGAAGACCCTGTAGAGCGGAATGCGGACATTGTCTGAAGACGGAACAGCGAGAGGGTATCTCCATCAGACAGATCCGAGTGCAGGTCAATGAAGACTGGACAACGGACCAGTGCATCCAGGACCAAATGGCTGATCCAGACATCGAACCAATCTTGTCACTCAAAACGAGAGAGGCACCCAGGCCACGATGGGACGACGTAGCTAGATACTCGGGCGTGCTGAAATCGTTATTGGCCCCTAAGAGTAGAGAATAGAATACTAAAGCGAGTTTGGGAAAGCACTGATGGCGGAGAAACCAAGTCCCAACTGATAGTTCCTAAGAAAAAGGTACCAGCCATCCTGAACGAAGTATATGATGGGATTACCGGGGGCCATCTGGGCATGAACAAAACCCTAGACAAAGTTACTTCGAAGACGTTAGAGCATGGTGCCGGAAATGTGACACCTGTGCAGCCAGTAAGGGCCCGAAGACCCGGTCCCATTTGAGAGAATTGCCATCGATGTCGCCGGTCCGTTTGCCGAGTGTGAGAGGAGGAACAAATACATTCTGGTCGCAATGGATTACTTCAGCAAATGGCCTGAGGCATATGCGATACCCAACCAAGAGGCAACCACGGTAGCGACGGTCCTAGTAGAACAGCTATTCAGCAGACTACATTCAGACCAGGGGCGTAACTTCGAATCGAATGTATTCCAGAAGGTCTGCACGATGTTGAAAAACGAGAACAACACCATTGCACCCACAGTCAGACGGAATGGTGGAAAGATTCAACAGGACCTTGGAACAACACGCAATAACCAGCGTGATTGGGATGAGCATATTCCCCTATTCCTGTTGGCATATCGCTCAGTCGTACATAATACTACAGGCCTGACTCCAGCCAGGGTCCTATTCGCCAAAGAGCTGCGATTACCCTGCGATTTGACTTTTGGCTCCCCGGAAGAACCTTCCCAAGACATGCACGATTATGCCGACCAGCTCCGACATAACATTCTGGCAATACACGAATTAGCCCGAAGCAGATGCTGGCCACCAGTGACCGGATGAAGACGCGATACGACCTCAAGGCCAATTCAGTTGGGTTTCAAGAGAGAGACAAAGTCTTTCTGTACAACCCCCAACGGAGCAAGGGTAAATCTCCAAAGCTTACACCCGCCTGGGATGGTCCATACGAGGTGGTCAAGAGGACGTCGTCTACCGGATCCGTCGAAACCCCAGGGCTAAGTTGAAGTTTAGATTGACTCGCTCCCTACCACGGAGAGGATGTTTCTGATCGGGAAATTTATCCAGTCCGTCGCTGGTTTTATTCCGATGAGACATCAATCGCTGGGATAGAAAAAAAAGAAGAGCTAGAAGGTTCGGATGGAAAAAATATTATCTCGAAATAACTCGACAACTGTAAAATTGACACTCGATTGTACGAGAGAATTCGATTCTGATTTTAAAAGCAGCGGCCCATCATCGCAGGAGTTAGTTAGGCGGCGAAAAGCTTATGTCATGTTATTATTTAGATATTCGAATCAGCTGTTGTGAATATTTGATGTAAATAAAAGTTTCTAGACAGTGATAGTGAATATTAGTTTTACAATTTTAATTGAACCTTCGGAGTATATAACAATATGTCGTTCATGAAGGGGCTTCTCTTTCCATTTGAGCAGTTTCTGATCAATTGACTAGTGGTGACATTCGACTTGTTGTTCTGTTAATCGCAGTGGTGTTGAGGCATATGTGTAGATCGAAAAATACTACAAGCTTCTGGAAATGACTACGCAAATTAGAAATTTGTTGATCTAGTAGTTTGCTTATATCGGGAAAGGAAATCCTTTTCCTCCTTCATACTGTGGCAAGTTGTACGTTCCACAGAGCTTTTTGGATGGTGATTTTGGGCTTTTGTTAGTATAACTCATGCTTTTGTTAGTATAACTCGATCTTTCCATTGTAATTGTTCAATGTCTAACTGCCCGTATTATTATATTAATTTTAATGATTGAATTATGAAATTGTATGCTTCTTCTAGACTGATTAACAGCTTTACATTCTATTTTGAATTAGAAAAATATTCTCCTGACTTTGTTGGCGTATTTTAAGTGGTATGTGTACGATATCAGCCAAAATATACAGATCTAGAATGCTGTGGAATCGCTTACACAATCTATAGGTGTCCTATGTGACGTAATATTAATGGTACTTTTAACATTAGATTTCTCTGAAAATAAGTTTCAAAATCGATTTACTACTAAAGACAGTAAAAATTATGTTTTAGTCAGTTTTTGAAGAATTTCGTTGCAGGAGTAACGTCTCGTGTCAAAGTAAGTCACTTTAGGTTGCGGACAACCAATTTGTACCAAAGAGCAAAGCTAATGTCCGTAACTGTTGGATCAGGTCGTACATTCCCCGCGGAGTAGCCTTGTACGTACTGAATGAAATGTAACTAAAGCCAATCAAAAACCTGACAATACACAAAAAAGTACAAAATGTAGGATCAAAGGGCTTCTCCTGATATATCCTTGGACGAAATATACCATGACTTGAATAAAATGAAAAAAAGGGTATAACAATGTCAGGACCAGTGCTAATACACGCATACTAACAAATAGACTGAAAAGGTAGTTTGATCTTTATTAACCAAGGCAACAGGCGCGTTACCATTCAAGCTATGAAAGAAACGACCATCTACATATGATGAAAATATTAATCGACCCGTGGTCTAAATCTTTGTTGTTGTACGGCCAGCTATTTTATTACTTATATATATATATATTTTTGATGTACAGGATAATAATTGCGGAAGAGTGTAGAAAATCTTAAATGAGACCAAGAACGGACAAGCAAAGTCAAGGAAGCCCCCCAACAAGATGGACCGACGATATAATAATAATAACAATTCCCGTGTGGTAGCCGGGTTAGAATAGCATTATGGTATCCACCGCTTGTCGTATGAGGCGACTAAAGGGGTTGCTGTCCGTTGACCTACTACATAGTCTTCCTTCCCCACAACCCGCATGGAATGGTCTGGTTTTTAATCATTTTAAGTGGGAAGTGACAACCCCACGGGTCCGAGTTACCTGGGTCACCAGGGTCAATTGGTTACACCACCCATGAAAATGGAGCTACGGAGTAGATGCCTCGGAAAAGAGCCGCTGCCTGGGGATCGCCAGGGCAGGAGCCAGGGCTGGACATGACAGCATACGGGAGGGCAGGGTGTTGAGGAGGCCGGCCCCTGTCGTCCAAAGAGCTACAGCCCAGGAAGATCAATATCATGTCATGTTGACAAATGAGAACTTCGACCAGAACAGCCAACTAATGCTGACCTGCTTGAGAAGATCTAACAAATTTATCTTGCCAAACTAGGTTGTAGGTGTTAATACACTAGAGTCGCTACACACAATAATCTACTGTGCTACAATAGCCCTACCTAATTTAGAAAAACTTCTCGAATACCACCTGAGGAAAGCTGGCTTGAAGGAAAAATCAATTCTCTTCGGGAAGACATTGGAAGACTGACCGAGAACAAACGAGAGGTCAGGAACAACAGAACAGAAAGACTTGTCAAGTCTGTCATGGACAATAAACGAATGCACTCTCAGTGGGATGGAGAAAACATCACATCTCAGCAGTCTACGAACAAAAACTCTCCCCCTACACAAGTCGACTGAGAAAGTACCAAATTAGTACCCAACGAAAACTAGACAACATACTAATCCGGCAATCAGAAAAAAGGGTTTTATAGGAAACTTACCAACATTAATAATAATGAAGGCCCTAGCTATCCTAGTAAAACAGCCATCGAGGAATTCTGGAAAACACAGCTTTCCATAACAATTTCCCATAACTTCAGAGCCAACTGTATTAATGAGGAGGAGGCTGGATTTCACTGACTTTGTATATCTGGCATTTTCGTTAAAATACTGAAAGTTAATAATGTGTGTTGATCTCTGGTCATATGTTTCCTAAAATGGAAGGCTTTATATTGGCAATCCAAGATCAAGTAATTCTAACTAAGAACTATCTAAAGTACATCGTTAAATACCCTTCAATTGACAAAGACAGATGCAGATACGTCTGCCAAGCATCAGAATCTATCCAGCATATCACAAGAGGTGGTTAAGCGTTCGCTGCAACTGAATACAAAGAACGACACGATGCTGTGGCAAAAATACTGCACCAGGAACTAGCCCTGAAACTTGAACTGTTGCAGTCGGTAAGAGTGCCATACTATGTATGCAAACCACAATCTGTTTTAGAAAATAACAACTACAAGCTGTATTGGGATACGCACGATACTGACGGATCGGACTGTGGGTCACAATAGACCAGATATAGTTTTAGTAGATAAAGTCTCTAGAAAAACACCCTTAATTGACATAACAATCCCTAACAACAATAATATCAATATTAAGCAGGCTGAAAAAATCGCCAAATACGGGGATTTGGAATTTCAAATAAAAACTACGGTGGGACATGAATAACACACGAACTGTAGCAATTGTTATGTCAACAACAGGAGTAGTCCCAAAACTTCTACTAAATAATTTAAAATACCTCGGTCTGGACGAACATCTTTACCAGCTAATACAAAATTCATTCTGTTAGGAACAGCCCGAACGGTCAGAAAATTCGTGAGAAACTGCCACGACCCCAACCACGGACCTGATAATCTGGCAAGGACTCCAACAGAGCTAAACAGGATATCTAGGATATCTGGGGTTTAATGAATTTTCCCCGAAAGGCACGCTATATGCGTGCCTTATAGGGAATGTGCTCCCATACACTGAATGGTCAAGTCAGATATACACAGTTAAAATGGACAAAAATGAAAATATACCTTATGTGGAATTCCAACTTTTCATTTTCATTAAAATTTTATTTATGAGAAGGTTGTTCTTTTTATATACTAAGGAAATATTTATTATTGTAGCTTTGGTTATTTGTGAAATGCTCGCTTGTTTATGAATTTAATAACGCCAGTTGCTTATTTTCCATACTAACAAATGGTCACAGCTATCAGGCAATTGTTTTAACATGAAGTGAGTAACTTAAAAGAGTCTCTATCAGTTTCATAACTAATAATTATATTCTAAATTATAGCCGCTCTCAGTCAATGGGAACAGTGGATATTGACATGTCAAAAAAGCCTGAAATTCCAACCTAATATCAATACTACAGAAGAAGAAACGGAATCATGGTTAATAAAATTGTTATCACCAATTTTATTTTGGAACCTTAAAAAATTGTTCTTTTAGTATCTTGCTAAAAATTACATACTAATTGTTACTGCATTCAAAATATAAGAATGTGTATGCTGCACATCTAGTCTACAATTTGTATAGATTTTATTTTCTTTTTTTTATTGTTGACTATATTTATAATTTAATATTGGATATATTTGTTACTTTATGCAATTTATAGATAACTTAAGAGAAGAGTAATAATAACATTAATCGTCATGAGTGCGATTCACATGATGGTAATATAACTTAGTGCTTTAATGGTTTATGCTAATTACATCGTTTATTGTATACATACCTCAAGGAATTTCTGATTGATTGTTGAGGAGATCTTTGATTATTTTGCTTGTACCTGGCTATTTCTCTCCTCAGTTTTTTGCTGGCAACAAATAATTATTTGAAATTTAAAAGTGTAACAATGTGTAGAAAATCTATTTCGAAAAATTGCCCAGATATTGGTTATCTCTACAGAAATTCTTGATATAAATGTTGTTGTTATATAAATTTATATCAATGCGAAACTAAGAAAAAAGCATTGATTTAAAACACACACTGATAACGATTCCAAACACAGATAAATAAGTAAGTATCACACAATATAAAAAACACTATTTATTCGCAGGAATACTGCATGATCATATTGTAATTATCTCTTTCTCCCAAAATATCTCTCTGGAAGAATTTCTGTATATATAAAATTATTCATTTTCAACTACATATTTGCAAATCTTCAGTCAATTTTTGTTGTCATTGTTCGTACTATATATGCGTTTAATGAACTTAACTGCACTAATTTCTGTTCAATTGAAAATGTATAATCTGCCCTTAAAGGCGTTGTCAGGAATGCCCTCCTAAACCTCTTGTCGTTATATGTGAAGGCAAACCTAAAATCTGCATACCAGTCAAGCTAAAAAAAATTCTGGGGACTGTCTCGTTTGGCCTCGTCATTAAAAATACGCTGTGGTTTATTAGTTGGCCAAAAAATCATCTCTTCCTTTAGATGTTTCCAAGATTGCCCTTGTTTGAAGAAGGTTCTAAATTTTCATTGCAGATCAAAAGTATTTCAATTAGTTATCACAGAAACCTTTTTAAATGTTACTTTTATGTTCTTGATGCAATCAATGAATGCTGAAATTAGGCAGTTCAACAGTTTTAATTAGCAGAATTTAAAATTTACTTATAATCACTACAAAGATGTTTTTTAATCCTCTTATTTAGCTTCACCAGTCCCGGCATACGTTTTTAAGTCTAATGCACGTTGTCCACATTTTAAAGTTTTCAAATAAAATCGTATTGCACTTTATGTTAAATAAAGAGCGAGAGAAAAGCACAATACGTTATTATTCGCAAACTGCTCACTGTTAGACAAAGAAGGAGGAACTTTATGATAGCAAAAAGAGTAGCGAAAAACAACTCTTAGAACTTAGAATAATGACATATTCCTTGTTAGAGTAAACTTATAACTTGTTATTCGTTTTTCAACAATACTTAGTCTTTAAATATGAAAGAACCTAAAGAAACTATGTTGTTGAAATTTTCTGAAGAAATATTATTGTGCCACTAATTAAAGTTATTATACTCTTCTCTTTATGATAACATACCAATATTCAGACAGAATTAAATGTATGGATACAAAATAACTGAATTGTTGAAGAATTGCTCAGCTCTAAATAAAACTGTATTTAAATAAGATCTATTGGTTTTTATTCCACTGTAACAATATATTCCAGATCTCTATTACAACTATATAAGATTTTTAATGTTGAAGAAAGTATATTAATCTTTTTTGTAAATTTAATAAGTACTTAGAATATATAACGGCCTGGAAAGTAGAAAGTGACACATAAATTGATTTCTATGGCACTGAATTTTTTTGAATTTTTAGTTTGCAATTATACTTAAAATAATTTTAAATCTTTATGAATTTTGTTTATGCAATGTTAGAATTTAAATTTCTTTGTAGAATCTTTCAGTTAATATATACCACATCAATATGTATTTGCTATTGAGAACAGCTGATCTGTAACAGCAATAGAGTTGTATGCATCTAGTATACAATATAGTTTAAATTTACTCAAAATGAAACTATGGTAAAGCATACAAAATAGAAAATCAATGGATATTGTTACAACGTTTAAGTTGACATTACTGATAGAGGAGTTCTCTGGAAATTAACCACCGTAATAAAAACCACGTTCAGCAAAAAAGGAATTTTTAGTCTTTACGATTGGGGATCCAAAAAAAGACTAAAATTTATAACAACAAAGAAAAACATGAAACAGCAGCTCTGAAAGCAAAGTATAAATAACGATAAAAGAAATAAACAAATTCATACCAGTAAATGATATTACAAAACAAAAATGTATTTGCTGGTTTTGATAGAGAGCAATAAACGAATTACACACATATAAAAAAAATGAATACATTAAAATAACAAACTAATCAGTGAATGAAATATTGCATGTTTTAAAAATAAATCGTTCTTTGCTAATCTATAATATAATCTAAAACTTGTAGATCCAGAGGAAGGATTATCTTCATAATGAACAGGTGTAAACGCAAAATATGGATAGGCAAAACATAAATCAATTAACCCTAGTAAAATCCATATAAAATACTAAAATAATTTTATGGCGGAGGGGGAGGAGAAAATATAAAACCAATGAGGGCAATAGAAAATATATGTAATTCAAAGAATGAACTTAAAAAAATTGGGTTATAAAAATTATTCAAAAATACTATGAATACCGATGGCGAAATTCTTAAAAAAATGGAAACACAACGTACTAATACCTATTCGCTCAGTGCGAAGCCATGGTGGGGAGAAACTGATTTACCGTCAGCGCTACCCGTGACTATATCCGATACTACGGCGGGCTGTTTTTATGTTTCGAGTTAGCTAAATATACAAGTGAATTGTTATTTAAAATTTATTTAAATAAAATAACATAAAATGAGTCACAAAAGTTGTTGTGTTGTAAGTTGTAAGAATACAGGTAGAAAAAGTGCTTGTCATTTTTATAAATTTCCTACAGCAAGTTGGAAAATAAATCAAAGGAAAAAATGGATAGCTGCTGTTAGGAGACAAAAGTAAGTAGAATCATAACCTTACTATCCGTAATAATAAAAATCTTGAAAGGAGTGAAACTTAAAAAAAACCATATCGAGTAGAAGCTGTATCAATTTTTTTTTTATTTAAAAAATCAGATACTAAGCTTTCGATTGATTTTCTATTCAGTGTTTTAATGTTATGAACATTTGTACTAGCAGAAATTCTCAGGTGCCTAGCTTTGAACCAGTTTTCACATAATGATTGATCCAACGTTTCACAGGCTAATGCGACAATATGTTCTTCAGATAACACAATATTATTCATATAAAATTCTTTAATATTGTTATCTAGTTCATAAATACGTGAATACGTAGGATGTTCTTTGTAAAAAATTAAAAAATTATTTACGCATTCTGAACAATCTTCCTTCTCGATATTAAGTTCAACTTGCGTTATTAAAGAGTTGAGGACATTTCGAACAGTGTGGAAATTATTTTTACTAGATTGAGCAATTAAAATTTGTTTTAACGGACAGTCAGACACCAATTCGGAGATTTCTACGTCTTTTGAATCATGTAGTTGATTATATTTGTGAGGTATCATGTTTTCAAAGTATGCTCCCTTCGAGTACTTGTCTTTGGCGAATTGCCGAGCACTGGGTTTCCCCCATTGCTGTTCAATACTTGTTTTTGAAGCACTATTTTCATTATTTATGAAGTAAATCAGCGCAGCGATGTGTTTACATTTTTTACTCTGATTATAAACGCAATTACATTGCACATCAACAACACATCGTTCTACATTTAATTTTAAACTCGTGGTGTAAGCTGTAGCATGGACAGATGCTTGCCTGATTACTCGCGATTTAATCAAATAGCTTTCGTTATTTTTGCGAAACTCTTCTACCTCTCGGACATGTTCAGCAAGAACCAGCTTTTTTCCTTTTACCAATGTCTGTGGCTGGAACTGAATTTCGTGGGTTATTGATTGAAATCCCGTTTTTATTATGGTTTCCATTTTAAATCCAAATCTAAAAATAAAAATGATAAATTTAATCGTTTAACAATTTTTCTCAGATTTATTATTGAATTGTAATATGTTAATTTTAGTTAGCAAACATAATCTATTTTTTTGTACTCAAAAACAATCAGCACTTTTAATTTGTAGAATTTTGAAACAATAAAATATTTTGGTAATTTCGTTCAATCTAAATTTACTTATAAAAATTTTTCTCTATTTTCTTTTTATTTGATTTCAGTTAACCTATCTTTATGTGTGCTAACTTCTATGCTACTTTTTCAGTATTAACTATACTTACATTTTATTTTGTAATGCACAAGAACACTTTACATTAACAAATATTTATTATAAATATTCCCTTTAATTAAAAAAGCATTTTTTTATTTATCATTCGATATTATTATTACTGACAGCCATTCAATACTTAGTAAAATATATTACAATAGCCCCCTGTAGTTCAACCATACCATGGCGCTGAAGTCGCGCACAGAGCGAATACTTATTGAGTTGTAAATTTGAATTTATTTTTTGGAGAATCTTCTTTATTCTGTTTATACATTGGGATTTTTCTTCACCAACAGATATAAATAATTAAATTTGGATGTGAATCAAGCTCTAGCGGGACAATATAAAAAATTGTTTGAATTACCAGCTCTCTGCAAAGATCGTCCTCGCGGACATTGTCGGAACTAGGGGGGTGCCCCAGACGCAGGACCCAAATCTTGGACGAAGTAAAAAATGACCAGGACCATAGATTTTTAGGAGCAGTTATAGAAACGCGCACCTGGCACATGAAAGTCTAGGTACAGTACTACTCTCCGATACTTTCAGCGAAAGAATTACATATTTTCATTTTGCATTAGTTTTTGAATATGACCAAAGATAGAATTAAATCTATCGTCAATAAAACATAAGGTGACCAAATAATTAGAAATAGGTACACTTGAATAAAAAGCAAGACTCGTATTGCTGATGATAGAAACAGAGTATTGACAACGGACCACTTTGGCCACGACGTCTGGTGGTCAAAATAGTACTAGTTTTAGTGTGCAAGCAAACAATTAACCATAAGTTTACGTTGTATTAAAATTAATTATATATGTTTTCTGTAAACGATTTTTTCTGGGCTGGATCAAATCCAGCTCAGAAAGATATTAGAGAGGCAGAAAAAATTCCGCAAGCTGGACATTTAATAAAATGTGGTAAAAATAATTATAATCCAAGCAGTGAGGTTGTGACTTTTATTGCATTATATTTACAAATATTTCATGTAAAAGAAAAACCTCACGATATTCAAGGATCGGTTTCAAAAACGGGAAAAATTTTATGGGTTGAATGCTCGTATAAGGCTGGCACAGATCATACAATAGAAGGCTGGTAAGGGCACACAATGTATCTGGTGTCTGTCTGCTTTATTATAGGTTTGTTCATAGTAGCCAGTTGCCAACGATTCCAACGGTTTGAGATATTCTATGCCAATCAGCGAGCTCGGTAGTTAACTCGGCGAACGTTCGATTGGAGTAGAATTTCTCAAACCGTTGGAATCGTTGGCAACTGGCTACTACGAACAAGCCTTATATTATCGGAGTAATTGTCTAACCTCAAATGTCAGTGAGAAATTAAAAAGTTATTATTATTTATTTGTAAAAACACCAATGAATTTTTTGTTGAATTTATTGAATTTAAAATTTACATTTTTAGTATCTGTTAGGTTAAACATTGCCAACTGACCTGATAAAATCAGGAAAAGTTTGGCAATATATAGTAATTTCGTGAATTGTGGTTTTATTTCCCAAAACATGCTTTAACATTAACACAATTAATTACAACTACAGAAGTTAGCAGCACCTAAGAGAACCGCGGGGAAGCTATCCTAACTTACCGGTGTAGAACAAGTTCAGATACAAAAAAAAAACAAAATTGAAATTGATAATTGCAAGTACATTAAAGACAGGAGTAAACAGGAATCACCTCTCATGAGACGAGATATGTATCTGAATGAAAATAATAAAATGCACTTGATTAAAATGAAAATAAATATGGCTTAAGTGTGTTCAGTGATTACATAGATTGGCCTACGACCATAGCGAAGATAAGTTTTGGATAAACTGATGTTTTTAAGCGGTTAATGAGTAGAAAAAATTTAATATTCCAAGCCGGAGGGTGGAGGGCTTTAAATCCCCTCCTTAGGTCCATGGTGCACCACTGTTTTGGGACTATAAAATGTCATATTAACAATAAATGTTTTCCTTATTTTTCTGCAAAAATTATAGAAACCGTTTTGTCTTTATTTAAAATGTTAATTTGTTTTGGAACAAAAGTCCTCAAAGCTTTCTGGAAAAAAATCACTAATCCAAATTTATGACATTTTTTCCAGTTTTGACATCGCAATCATATTCGTCTAATAAAAATATAAGATCTTCAATAAGTTTTGCAATTTTGCCTTCGGGTGTAAAGCGTTCGAAATAGCACCAACTGATCCCCAATTTGGTACCAAATCTGATGTTGTCGGATATGCGGGGTCATTTAAGTTGTCTATAAGTGAATTTAAATTACTTTTAAAAATATTACAGGATAAAATTTACTAAATGTTTTGGTTTGGACATTTTTCAATGTTTTACGAAATTCTGGCCCACAGTGCATCGTCAAAACTTTAATAACCAGATCACAAAGACTAACTGACCAGGATAACATCAAACAGGAAATGGACAGTATAAAAATAGCTCTGAGACAAAACGGATCATAATATACAAAGAGCCCTTAAGTCAAAATCGAGACAAACATACGAGGAACATGAGACACCAATAACCAAGGCTTATTTACCGTATGTCAAGGGTACCACGGACAGTATTGAAATAATTCTACGGAGACACAATATCGATACTATTTTCAATACAGACAGAAAAATAAGCACGTTTTTGAGGAATCCAAAGACGACGGTCCTTTTAGAACAACAGGGAGTGTACGAGATTCCATTTGCAGACTGTCATTAAACCTATGTGGGACAAACTAACAGAAGAATTCAAGCTGGACGTGATGAACACCAGAACGCCATAAGAAACCAAGAAAAAACGAATATGCATTACCATTTTATAGTACCCCTCCAGAAATTAGAAAATTTCCCATTTTGACCTTGTACCAAGTATTTTTCAGTTTTCGCATCTATACTTATTCGCCCCTCGCTAAATTGTCTGGAGCCGCCACTGTTTGTTGTTTACGGCAAACTGGTTCTCTAAAACGAGCCACATTTCATTCTAGCCGCAGAAGATACCGACGTACACTACAAGTTGAAGCTATTGTGAATAGTGTTCGAAATGACCCAACTACAAGTTCAAGAATTATAATAATTAACTGATAACACTGCAATCGCAATTTCCACAATTTAAATTTTTTAAAAACTGTCCGACGCGTTTCGACTAATGTCTTTGTCAAGGAACTAGACTAACTGGGTATTTCTTCTAGAAGTTGTGTTTATATTCGACGAGTGGTATTATAATATAACTAGCCCTTACCCGCGGGATCACCCGCGTACTGAATGTCCACCAATCCCGAATATATTTCACCCAACCTGCAAGTACTTATGGGTCATCCTAACGGTTTTATTCAACATTTTTTTGAATAACTTTAAATCTACTTCACCCTATATGCAACCATCCTGTATTTCAGCTATGCGACTGCTTATGGTCTATGCTGAATAACAATTATTTCAGATATTTTTCGAACCACCTGTTAAAGTACAATTTTTCTTTACCCTATATTTTAATCACCCTTTATATGCAACTTTTTCTAACATTGTGTGAAACACACTCTAAAACTATAATATTGCTTCTCCCCATATTTCAGATATTCCATATAGTAGAATGCAACTGTTCATGGCCTACCCTATATAACATTTTTTTTTAACTTTTTTTGATCCACCCTAATGGCAATACCTGTGGAACCCTTGGTGTGTCACAAATGTAAAAACACAGTGTTGTACCCTAACCAAACTTTTATTTAAACACTCACCCAAACTGCAACTGCTTATTGGCCACCCTATATTTTTTTTTTATTCAACACTTTTTTTAACTGCCTTGTATAACTAACTCTACTTACAACTAGAATAAAACCATCCTGTACACACCGCTGCCAATTTGTCAAACATTATAACTTATTTTTGAACCATCCTGTATAGCCATAATTTTACTCTACAAAATATTTTAATCACCCTGTATGTGCATCTGCTTAGGGGCCACCAAATATAACAATTTTTAAACTCTTAACTATAACTCTGGACTACTCACTATCTTATATATGCAACTGCTTATGGACTATGCTACATCTATTTCTTTTAACCAGCCTTGAGAGTATAATCTGTCTCCACCTTATATTTCAATAACCCCTTAATATGCAGCTTTTTCTAACATTCTTTTAATCACACTGTATGAACTATAATTTTACTTTGATCCATTTTTCAGATATTGCATATATGCAACAGCTCATGTTGTATGGTACAAAAAAATAATTCCACTCCACCCGCTATTCCAACCACCTTGTATATGAAACTACTTTTCGCCCATCCAGTATAACCTTTTTGTACCACCCTGTAGAACTATAAATCCATCAATGCCCACTATATTTCATCAAAACTGCAACAGCTTTATTACAACTACCCTGTATACACTACTAGTTATTGGTCAACCAATATAACATTTTTTTTAAATAATTAACCATAACACTTCTCCACCCTTTATTTCAACTATCCTATCTCTTATTATGAACTACACTATTTTACAATTTTTCCTCATATTTTTTCACCAACTTTATAACTGTTATAATTTCTCTCCACACTTCATTTAAACCATCCTTCATTTGCAACTTTTTCTAACCTTGTTTGAATCACACTGTATAACTATAACTTTACCTCGCCCCATATTTCAAGTACCCCCTATATGCAGCTGCTATATAACAAAATTTTTATAGCATTTTTTACCCACCCTGTATAATTACAACTCTACACCACCCTATATTTCAATATTTCCTTTTGCTCCAAACTTATTCTCAATTGTTCCTCTCGCAAGCTGTGACTTTGTAAACAAATTTGAATGAAATCATAGGCTGCATCTAATTTTTCTAAACAATTATTACATATACTAAAGCACTCCCTCCATTTCTACAAATATACATGATACTAAATATTTTTTATTTATATTTAAAAACAAACCTGATCAGGTAGACATACAGCAAGTTTATCACTGTACTTAATATTTTTATTATCGACTTCTTGGATATTCTTCAAAAGGGTACATTTCTTAATGCATATACAACAAAATTCTTCTAAATTTGACATTTCTTAAATTTAAATCCATAACAAAAATAACATATCCTAATCTATAAACATAGCATAGATTAATAGTATCATAAAGAAAAGGTGACTTCTTTATGCAAAGCACGAAGTAATAGATACAAGGAGTCCAGGTAGAGGCTTTTCCGCAGTATTCGTGGTATACAATATTAAACCCAGATCATAGTTCTCTTTTCTGCCACTAGCTGCGCAAATGTTCAGGACGTACCGATGTTATAATTATTATCAAACGTAAATACGCGCTGTCGAATGTCGAAATTATTAAAATTATAAAACTAAGTATAAAATATTAATGTAATTGTTTAAAAATAGTTTTAATAAAAAAATGGGGAGGTGTTGTGCTGTTCATGGTTGCCTCAGTGGCCGAAAGGCAAGTGGAAATGTGGCTAAAGTGGGTATATTCAAAGTTCCGAAAGTGAGTAACCTAAAAATAATATTAAACATCAGTGTTGTTAATAAATATTATATTGTATACACTAGAGTATTTGTCAAATCTAAATTGTTTGGTATTTAAATGTTAAACGTCTTTTATTTATAACTAATACGATTAATAAATAATATATTTGATTGTAATCAATTAATTACTTTCCTATTATCAAGCATTGTAATACTGAAATAAATAGGTATTTAACCATTTTTGAATTTATATTTACTACTTAATTTGCAGAAACTATGTTTAAATTCTTTACTTCACTTACGGTTTGTTTAATAGTTTAACAGTAGAGACAAAAGATGAACTATAATTTTAATTCTTAAAGATCTGTTGATAACATTAATTTATTTTTTTAATAAAATTGTTTGCTGCTGGTTAATTGTATTTATTTATTTACTAATATCACACATTTTTAGCTTTGCAGATTATCGAAATAATATTTTCAGAGCTGTCAGGTGACAGTCAGTATCAACAAGATTAACCGCGTAAGGATTTAAACGAGTACTTCCTAAAAAGTAGCGCGCTCTACCGGCAAAACATTCTGTCCCCTAAAATGCTACCATTTATTTAACATTACGTTCGGACTCCTGGTATCTATACTTCGTGTCTCTACCCTACCAATAGTAGGCGTCACCACTGACACTGACCAATCAGGAACGACACGCTTATTCTCTCTCTCTTTCTATTGATATTACATGAATTTCGCTACTTCACGTGCTCTACAGTATTAACCTCTTTGGTACTTCCTCAAAAGTGGCGCGCTCTACCGGCAAAACATTCTGTCCCCTAAAATGCTACCATTTATTTAACATTACGTTCGGACTCCTTGTATCTATACTTCGTGATGCAAAGTATAGAGTTAATCACAGATCATACAATAAAGAGAGTTAATGAACTCAAGACTGCTAACGCAGCTAAAACTAGGTAGTTGCTGTTTTCCAATTACCAGAGCACAAAGTGATTTTGTGCTGCACAGTGCGGCAATTTTGGGACGTTAATTGGAACATGGTTTTTTTAAAACCAACCGGTAGAGTTAACCATAAGGTTAAAAGTGTATTACTCATAGGTTATCAATTGACGTTTATGTGTACGTAAATTATTTACAGAATAATTCAATTCGAATTATTAGAGCCCAAAGTGTTTTTGTGTCGCCCTGTACCGTAATTTTCGGGCGTTATTTGAAACATACATCATGTTTTATGATAAAGTTTTATGTTTACTTGGTAAACCTACATAAAACATCCCAAAGGCACAGTTATTTCTTGTGCTCATTTGTGCGAGCCAGTGCTGTAATTGGAACACTCAGTGCTCAGCACTGTGCCGCACTGCGCTCAATTGTGTGCTAATTGGAGAACAGCCATTATTATTTTTAATGCCACTTAGAGCATATATATCTGGAGATACCCTGCAAGGCACTAATATCGTGCCAATACTAGAATGAGCGGGGAATAGAGAGAGCAAGAGGTTATTTCACTCAATTGGGAGATGCAGTCAACAAACTATCAAATCGAGTGAAATAGCCTCTTGTCATCTCTATTACCATCTCATAGCCTTGGCATGATATTTGTGCAATGCTATCCTTGGACAGGAGAGGGTCAGAAAACTAGTATGAGAACAAATTTAGGTGGAGGTTTTCAAATATAACGACGGCTCCATACGTTGGCCCGAAGGTTGGCGCCTACGTTGGCTGGTTGATTTGCTTGGCATCCACATGTTGGGACTTCCATCAGTTTACTTTCGACAGGGCCAACCTGAGGACGTCTGACATCGAAATAGTATTAAGTGTTTTTACTGTGAGTATAATCTACATTATTTCAATGGAAGCCAAGTATAAATAATTTGATTTGAGAACCTTCAAGAGAGTTTGAAGAATGCTGTCACATGTCATTGATCTATTATAATACATTCTTCAATCTTTCATAGCCAATGTGTGGACGGATCACGAACGTTGACGTAGATTTCTTTGATAAAACCGACTCTAATCGGCCAACTGCCAACGTTGGGGCCAATGCCATTTTCCAGGCCTACACGTTGGACGAGTGTCGTTAGCGCCAACGTGTGGAGCCGGTGTAATGGGTCTCAAGTAGTCATTTACACACTTAGAGCATATACTTCTGGGGATAGCTTACAATGCAACCGCATTGTGGCAAGAGTAATAAGAGAGGGCAATAGAGAGGCTATTTCACTCGATTGGTAGGTGCAGCTAATCAGCTTCATACACTACATACTGAATAGTTTACAAAGGATTGCTTAATAGATATAGACTTTTTCCGAAGGCACGCTGAAGTCGCTCGGGGCCGGCATAATAAACAGTTGCCAAGATTTGCGCTATGTCTAAATTTCTCCTTATTTCCCAAATTAATGCCTATATGAAAAAAATGAATAATAACATTTGCATTTAATATTTTTCACTAGTTGTTAAGTCTGTTACTTATAATTATTTATTGAACTATCTAAACTCTGGTACACACAGTATAATACCAAATAGGTCTTCACTGAATAAATACACAACTGTTAAAAACATAACTGAAACAAATAAAACAACTAAAAAACATATCAACTGTCACTCTTATTCATTTTTGTCTCTTGATAATGGCTCCACAGCAGTAGTCGAAACGTCGAGCATTTAATAAATTCAGACGCGGTTCTCACCCGGAACCTAGCCTAGTTCATAATAATGACCGCGGAAGCCTCCCAGAATATGAAGAAATATTTATCCGGGAATACATCCGTTCGTTACATTGATTCATCTTTGAATCCTGCAGACGTTTCGCCAAGGTCTCACTTGGCATTCTCAATGCGTAGTTACGGTGAACTGAGAGGTGATCTCCCTGAGCTGTTTATTTTATATGTCTCCGTCGGAGGTCGTATCGCGTCTGATTGGTCGGTATTGACTCCGCCCCCTTCGCTGCCGTGTCGGGTGTTTTGCTTGTTGACGGGTTTGTATTTTTCGTAGCTAATTGTGTTTTATTTTGATGTTTTGATATAATTGTCTTCCATGTGTTAGAGAGGTGCAAGGCGTCGTCTCTTTTATTTAATAAATCAAAATAAAACACAATTAGCTACGAAAAATACAAACCCGTCAACAAGCAAAACACCCGACACGGCAGCGAAGGGGGCGGAGTCAATACCGACCAATCAGACGCGATACGACCTCCGACGGAGACATACATGGTGGCCCTGAGAAGAGCCGATTTGGGCATATTAATCCATTTAATGTTCCTTTTCGGTTTTCTTTGGTTATGATACTTAAAAATTATCGGTAAATTAGCAGGGAACCTTTATGTTAATACACTAATCCCTAAGTACCTAACCTTCCGACACAATACCTACGGTAATTGACTTATTAAATACTTAAGTTTTTTAAAATACAAATTTCTAGGGATTTCTTAGATTTAACAATTAAGAATTTCGAAAAACATGGTATCTGTGAGTTATATCAGATGTTATTAATATTTACAAAAATGTTATCCAGAAAAAAACAATTCAAAATTTAATATCCAATACGGAATAAAATATAAGGGTGGTGTCTTAAATTCCTTACGATTAGTAAGACAAGTCAATAATTGTAGGGTAGGGAAGCATAATGTTATATAAAAATCATAACCTTATGAATTCCGACAAAGGTCCAATCCCAAACAGCCCATTGTATAATTTATTAAATAGGAATCCCTTGAAATTTGTATTTTAAAAAACTTAAGTATTTAATAAGTCAATTACCATAGGTATTGTGTCGGAAGGTTAGGTACTTAGGGATTAGTGTATTAACATAAGGGTTCCCTGCTAATTTACCGATAATTTTTAAGTATCATAACCAAAGAAAACAGAAAAGGAACATTAAATGGATTAATATGTCCAAATCGGCTCTTCTCAGGGCCACCATGTGAGGCTCCCGCGGTCATTATTATGAACTAGGCTAGGTTCCGGGTGAGAACCGCGTCTGAATTTATTAAATGCTCGACGTTTCGACTACTGCTTTAGAGCCATTATCAAGAGACAAAAGTGAAAATGAGTTTCAGTTTTGGTTTACTCCGTAATGATGATAGCTACGCTGTTGAAACGTGCGTTGAGTGAAAAAAAGAAAGGTTTTATTTTAGTTGTTTTATTTGTTTCAGTTATGTTTTTAACAGTTGTGTATTTATTCAGTGAAGACCTATTTGGTATTATACTTTGTGTACCAGAGTTTAGATAGTTCAATAAATAATTATAAGTAACAGACTTAACAACTATTGAAAAATATTAAATGCAAATTGTATTATTCATTTTTTTTTTCATATAGGCATTAATTTGGGAAATAAGGAGAAATTCAGTCACGGCGCAAATCTTGGCAACTGTTTATTATGCCGGCCCTGAGCGACTTCAGCCTGCCTTCGGAAAAAGTCTATATCTATTAAGCAATCCTTTGTAAACTATTCAGTATATAGTGTGTGAAGCTGATTAGCTGCACCTACCAATAGAGTGAAATAGCGTCTCTATTGCCCTCTCTTTTTACTCTTGCCACAATATGGTTGCATTGTAGGCTATCCCCAGAAGTATATGCTCTAAGTGTGTAAATGACTACTTGAGACCCATTACGCCGGCTCCACACGTTGGCGCTAACGACACTCGTCCAACGTGTAGGCCTGGAAAATGGCATTGGCCCCAACGTTGGCACGAACGTTGGCCGATTAGGGTCAGTTTTATCAAAGAAATCTGCGTCAACGTTCGTGATCCGTCCACACGTTGGCTATGAAAGATTGAAGATTGTATTATAATAGATCAATGACATGTGACAGCATTCTTCAAACTCTCTTGAAGGTTCTCAAATCAAATTATTTATACTTGGCTTCCATTGAAATAATGTAGGTTATACTCATAGTAAAAACACGCGCCAACCTTCGGGCCAACCTATGGAGCCGGCGTTATATTTGAAAACCTCCACCTAAATTTGTTCTCATACTAGTTTTCTGACCCTCTCCTGTCCAAGCATAGTATTTATACTCCTGGGGTAGCCTGCATTGCACCAATATCATGCCAAGGCTATAACGAGAGGGTAATAGAAAGGACAAGAGACTATTTCACTCGATTTGAAGCTGTTCCAATAAGCTACATGCAGGATGTAGTTTGTTGATTGCATCTCCCAATTGAGTGAAATAACCTCTTGTTCTCTCTATTCCCCGCTCATTCTAGTATTGGCACGATATTAGTGCCTTGCAGGTTATCTCCAGATATATATGCTCTAAGTGGCATTAAAAATACTAGTTTTAGCTGCGTTAGTAGTCTTGAATTCATTAACTCTCTCTATTGTATGATCTGTGATACTTTGGCTGGCCTAATCTATGAACAAAGGGATTATTTATCTAGGATAGGGGGTATGTTCCGTAATTGGATTTGGTTATTGTAGTTAACGAGTTAGGGTTGGTAGTTCTGCTTCCTTAACTAACGGGTGATCGTTCCAGCACCAAAAACGATGGTTAACGTTCAATTAGAGTCAGCTGTTTGTTTGCATATTATCAGATTATTACTGATCAAATATGTTTCGGCGGACTGATTAAATGTATGTATAGGAAATATTAAAATGAATGAAACAAAAGACTAAGAAATACGAGTACATAGCGTGTATTCATTGAGTATAATTACGTAATACGTATTTTGCATTAGTGATAGCCTGATCAAATTTTTGCCCTACTAATCATCGATTAAATTGTCTGTACAACTATGACTATCAGATCAAAACATATCTTTGATTATTCTAAAAATCCCCGCAATACAGATTTAAATAAATACTGTTAAATTGAAAATATTACTTCAGATTATTTTATTGACATATTTCGCTGAATGACCTTGAAT
Source organism: Octodonta nipae (assembly GCA_034190945.1). NCBI lineage: Eukaryota > Metazoa > Arthropoda > Insecta > Coleoptera > Chrysomelidae > Octodonta > Octodonta nipae. The sequence goes on along the minus strand of CM067221.1, from coordinate 52,969,619 downwards.
CGGGTTAACCGTGATCGGTGTTACTGGAACGTTCATCCGTTAGTTAAGAAAGCAGAACTGCCAACCTGAAATTGTTATTTACGAAAACCGATGCCAATTACGGAACACAGGGAGGGATATGTTATTAGCTTTATTCGCGGTAACAATTCGTTATCGATTCATTACTGATCGCATGCGCAGTTGCAATAAAACCGTTCGCGGTACAGAAATTACTGAACTGACAGTAACAATTCTGTGTTCGCGGTGAAGAAAAATTCGATTCATTATTGATTCGTAAGCAGATTATCAATTCTTGAATTATAATTTTTGCTCAAATTTAGTAAATTGTTATTTTGTGTTGCCTACATCGGAAAATTTACTTATTGTTAACTGTGTTTACGATTATTTTGAACATATTGTGCCACAATTTAATAATCATGTTTGAGTTTCATTTTTGGATTAGTCGTGAAAGGTTCAAAATATTCAAACCTCTACCATAAATAGCATTAGCAGAATGTAGAGTGGCTCATTTAATTGACACATACCTATTCATATAATTTGACAGCATAGAAGAATTACTTGCAATGGCATTCGCGGTACAAAAGTATCTTTTATTAGTTCTGAATCTGGCATGCGCTCTTGAGTAGAACTGAATTGATATTGAATTGGTTCAGAATTGTCTTCCGCAAATAAAGCTATATTTTTGTTATGGATTTAAATTTAAGAAATGTCAAATTTAGAAGAATTTTGTTGTATATGTATTAAGAAATGTACCCTTTTGAAGAATATCCAAGAAGTCGATAATAAAAATGTTAAGTACAGTGATAAACTTGCTGTATGTGTACCTGATCAGGTTTGTTTTTAAATATAAATAAAAAATATTTAGTATCATGTATATTTGTAGAAATGGAGGGAGTGCTTTAGTATATGTAATAATTGTTTAGAAAAATTAGATACAGCCTATGATTTCATTCAAATTTGTTTACAAAGTCACAGCTTGCGAGAGGAACAATTGAGAATAAGTTTGGAGCAAAATGAATGTGAAAAAGAACCAAATGCCTTTGAGAAATTTGAATGTTATTTTTGTAAAAAGTATTTTAAATTAGAGAGATCTTTGAAATTGCACATTACACGAATTCATCAAAATTGTAACAAAATTACAAAACCGTTTAAAACAGATTCCAACAGTCAAGAACTTAAAAATGAATTAGTTGATCAAAAACCTCAAATATATGAAAAACCTATTGAGGTACCTTGTGAGGTGGTGACTGATGATTGTGATGACCCAGGTAATATATCAGATAAGGAAGAATCTGAACATTTTCATATAAAGAAGGCACCAAGACAGCATAAAAATCCTTTAACATGTGAATATTGTGGTAAACTATTTTTTCGTCGACAGCACTATTCAGCACACATTAGGGCTAAACATACATTTGAAAAACCATATGAGTGTGATTTGTGTGATTCAAAACATACCACTTCTCATAGTTTATTAGTCCATAAAAGAAACCATAAAAATGAAAAACCTTTTGTTTGTTCTTATTGCGGCAAAAGTTTTGTATGCTCTGGAGATCTATATCATCATAGCAAAATTCATTTGAATAAAAGGGAGTATAAGTGTACAATGTGTGGTAAAAGTTTTAATACTACTAGCATATTAAGAACACATAAAATCTGTATGCATACTGATCCAAAAGAATGGAAATATATGTGTACTTACTGCCCAAAAAGGTTTCCAATGAACTCAGGATTAGCTACACATATGAAACGTCATATTGGTGTGAAAGAGTTTACCTGCCACATTTGCCAAAAACAGTTTTTTGATAAATCTGAATTGACAAAACATCTGCGTAGTCATTCTACAGAAAGGAAGTATAAATGCAATATCTGTGAAAAGGATTATAAAAATCCTTATGGATTGAGAAAGCATCTTAAAATTGCTCATGACATTGGTGCAATCAAAATCCACATTCCTGAAAAGAAGTTTATGTGCCCAATGTGTCCAAAAACATTTTCATTTAATAATAAACTTCAGAAACATATCTGTACTCATACAGGAGAAAAACCTTTTAAGTGTAAAATGTGTGAAAAAACTTTTATCGACAATTATTATAGGAAAGTCCATGTGAGAAAAAAACATAATATAGATTTGGATAACAATGCTGAATAAAACAATTAAAAGGTTGTTACTAATTTATCTTTGAAATATTCTTTATTCTATACAAATAATGGATCATACATTTTGTGTTTTTATTTCATATTGTAAATCACATTAGATACAGTTCCAATTTTGATAAACTATATTGTATTATAACTGTGTAGGTAGTAATACTGATTTACAAGTTTTTAAGTAGGTAGTTCAAATAACTATAGCCATTTTTACTATCCACTAGAGTTCCACCTGCCTCAATTCTACCAGGATTGTACTGATTTCAAAAACTGCGCCCCGACGACCTGTCGACTTTGTCCCTATTTTTGATAATGATAACCCTCAATTCCCTCAGGCTCTCGTGGCGACTCGCCCTCCTGGAACTTTTGGCATTCAGAGTATGCTGGGATATAAGGAGAAATGTGACGATTTATTTTCAAAGCTTTGATTTTGATAAATTAAATCTTTTGGAAAAATTGGAACTATTGGCATATAATGGGGATGTAAATTCCACAACTTTTTTTCTTTTGGGGTTTGATTTGGAATAAGGATTTTCAGCTGATGAGCTAGTCAAAGAATATATACAGTATGTTAAAAAAAGGTTTCAAGTATTTATAAATAGCTTTTAAAAAATTAATTACAGCCACAAGACATAATAACAATAGTCACATTAAAAAGTAAAAATTAATTCAATTGGATATATTAAATGAAAAATATATGTTGTATAAAACTGTGTTTGAAATTAGTGCCAAGCCTGAAAATGTAGGTTTAACATAGCCTAAACATTAAAATGTTAATATCTGGGTTACAGAACTTCATTCGTAATTTCAAAGTTTTGTTAAAACTATGGGTACATATATCCTAATATTCGGATATTTGCTTATGTTAACACATTTTTCCAAAGATTATGGTGATAAAAATAACTCTGTATATGATGTAATACTTTATATTCCAACCTTCTTGTATATGCAACTGCCTGTGGGGCAGCCCTATAAACACTTTTTGTTTCAAATTTTTTTCATCACCTATAGCTTTTTTCACCCCCTTCTATAACTATAATTCTATTCCGTCTTATATTTCCACCATCATATATATGCAACAGCTTGTGGTCTATCCAATAAATAATTTCTTTTACTAACATTTTTTAATGACCCTGTATAACTACAATTCTTCTATTATAATTATTATAATAGAGGAATTATAAATTTAAAATTTTCAAATGCATCATGTACATAATAAATCAAAAGAAAGGGCACATTCTGTGGAACACAAATATTTTTTTTCACATTTAAAAAATAATTAGTTTTAAAGATAGCAACATAAAACATTTAAAAAAATTATTAACCGACTTCCAAGTATAACTAATAAGTTGAAAATAATTATCACAAAATACAACTCTTGATAATAAATAACACATTCAATGTTAGGTACCTACACACTAAGTAAAAAATGTAAACATTAAAAGGTGTTCATTCTGTACAAATTAATTACCTACTTGTCTAGGATATTTTTGAAGTCGGAGATAAGCAAATCTAAAATCCTGCATTACATACTTATCTACTACTTCATCAAACTTGATTGTTGCTTGGCACCGACTTCAAAAATATTATTATAAACTCCGTGTGTTCAATTTAATTATTTTGAAAATCTAATATTCACTACCACTTTCTAGAACTTTGATTTACATCAAATATACACAACAGCTGATTCGAATATAACAATAATAACATAACATAAGCTTCTCGCCGCCGAACTAAGTCCTGCGATGATAAGCCGCTTCTTTTAATATCAGCAACGAATTCTTTCGTACAATCGAGTCTCAATTTTACAGTTGTCGAGTTATTTCGAGATAAGTTTTTTTCCATCCGAACCTTCTGGCTCTTCTTTTTTTTTTCTTTCCCAGCGATCGATGCCTCATCGGATAGAAACCAGGGACGGACTGGATAAATTTTTAGAAAAATATACTCGATAGGTAATTAATTTATACAGAATGAGCACCTTTTAATGTTTACATTTTTTACAATTTGTGTAGGTACCTAACAACATAGAATGTGTTATTTATTGTCCAGAGTTTTATTTTATTATAATTATTTTCAAACTTTTTAGTTATACTTGGTCGGTTAATATTTTTTGTTATTGTTTTATTTTCATGATTTTAGTTTTTTTGAACTCTGGTAGTTTTTATTATTTGATTTTATTTTGTATGTATAACATTAATAGACCCGGACTAGACAACATCGAAAGGCCCAACATTACATTTTCATTTCAATCGGTAGGTAAAAATGAACTAGTACGCGTTGACTTAAGCCAAAAATATGTTTAACTAGCTGATCCTAAAGACGTTGTATTGTCCACACATGTTATAAACTACGTAATTATTTGGACTGTTTTGATGAAATTATATGAAAAAAATCATTAAAATATCTGACGGCATCATGCGTAAGTTATGTGGTGCGTTAACCCCTATTCTGCATCTTTCAACTAGAAGTAGCCGGACGCAAGATATCCTATTTCACTTAACAATAATTTTACTCAAATGCATTTATTTTACAGTTGAATAACTTTTACATTTTTTGTAGTTCAGTCTGATTCCATTATTCTTATTGTACACTTAGCTTTAAATAAAATTAAATCTTTTTTAAAAAGTTATTTTTCAAAACGACACATTTAACTGGTGCTGCGAACAGGTTAATTCGAAGGAGTATCAAAGTGATAAATCCAATCCATTTCAATCGATTATTTCGAAAAGAACAATCGTAATCGAAAATAGACCGTGTTGTGCGTGAAATAATTTATTTGGGACTTTTTTTCAAGAAAAAAAGGATTAATTCCACAACTGTACAAGCGAAAGATGAAATTGTAACTCGCTCTCCTTTACATTTCCATTTTTTTATGTTAGACTCCTCGAATTCTCCATTGTCTCCGATCCCGGAAAAGTGTGAAATCGAGTTAGATTTAAGTAAATTGATTTCGAATCTTTCTATAGCACAAAGTGAAAGTAATTTAGATTTAAGAGAAAATATTTCCATAGCGCAAAAAAATAATTGTTTAATAAATAGTAGTAATTTAAATTCATCAATAATCATGCCTTTGCCACAAATTTCAGAACAAGTTGACCAACATTTGAAATGAAAGATTTAGAATTAGTTCCTGTCTTTGACGGAAATACACGTGATTTAGCTAGATATATAAATATTGCTGATAGGTTAATTAATATGTTTTGGAACCCGATTGATTTAAATGGCATTTCTAATTTAAGACTAGTTGAAGGTATTTATTCAACATTATCCGGACAAGCAGGTGATGTTTTTAATTCTAGTGTATCTAAGGATTGGGGATCTATAAAAGATTTGCTTAAGAGAAATTTTGGTGATCGTAGAAATGAAGCTGGGTTGATGTTTGATCTTAGCCTTTTAAGACAGAATCAACATGAATCTTCACTTCAATTTTATGATAGAGTTAGTAATACCTTAAGTGCTCTTCATAATTATGTAGATATACACATTACTGATCAAAATATAAAAAATAGTAAGAAAATATTTTTCAATGACTATGCTTTGACAATTTTATTAGCTGGCCTCCGTGAACCGCAATGATCAGTTATAAGATCTATGAAACCAACTTCACTTAGTGATGCACAGCAATTCATAATTTCTGATAATCACATTAGATATCTCCAAAAATCTCAGCCCTTTTTTTCGAAACCTACTTCAACTAATGATTCAAATAAGCAAATTAAACAACAAAATTTCAACCAAAACTATTTTGCATCTTCTCAAACATTTAATCGATTTCAACCAAATATTCAACCTTCTTTTCAAATGCAACCTCGATTTATGCAACCTAATCAATTTGATCCTCAGCACAATCAATTACCCAGAGGCCCAGTAAATATTCAGTCTATAAACACACCACCTCGACGTTTACCTACCAGTAGACAAGTTTTTGGACCACCAAGAAATGTCTGGAAACCCCAAAAACAAGGCCAAAATCTTCCACCTCCAACACCAATGCGGTATCTCTCATGGCACAATTCGCCCAAACACTTCTCACTTCCGCCCTATACAATATTCTCACCCCGATTTCGTTTTCGAAGAACTAAACAATATTGCGGAAAACTCAACATCTCTAGAAAATTATCTTGATCCTGAATCTGAAATTGACCAACAACAGAGTCACGGTCTAGATTATTCGGAACTATCAAATTGTTATGAGGAGTGGCATACCTACAAAAATGACTGACATTTTTCACATTGTTACTTCTGACGAATACCGCCAACTAAATCCTGACATTTCTAAACTTATACGAACTGACCATAAGAAAACAGAAGAGAAAGGGAAGAAGAATTTGAATGCAGATGCACTCTCTCGAATTGAAATTCAGCCAACAGAAACTGAAGAAGCAGAATATGACTCCGATATACCACTTTTAGGGTTTATGAGAGAATTGCTACAACCACAAACAGATCAACCTGCAGGCAATGTTTCGATGATCGTTAACACTGGCGATGACATACAGGAGCAAGAAGACGCAACGTCAGAAAGAAACAACCCTAACCCGAATCAAGAGAGAGATAGTGAAGAAACTGAAACTGGTGAAGAAGTCGGAGAAGAAAGGTATTCAAATGAAACTGTACATTCAAATTTTGAAAATCCCATTCAAACTATACATATAACTGAAAAACCTTTTAATCATTTTAGAAATCAAATTTATATAGAAGAAAAACCACAACCAGAATTTAGAGCCAACATGATTTTTAGAGAACCTAATAAACATATTCGATACTTTATATATACAACAAAAGAAACTTTTATAGATCAAATAACAGAATTTTCTATCAACTAATTCCAAAAATTACTTATGCTTTTTATGTTGCTAATGACCCACAAGACTTTTATTATAAAGCAATGTGCCGCATTTTACCGCAACTATTCAAAAGTGGAACATTTACTTTTCTAAAATGTAACACTAAACTTAGAGACATAACAAATATTGACAGACAACGTGAAATTGTTCAGTACAACCACGAAATGAAAAATAATCATCGTGGCATTCTTGAAACTATCGCCCAAATAAAATCCAACAACTATTACTGCGACACTTGTCAACAAAGTAAATACGAAAGACACCCACAACATCTAAATCTTCAAATAACCCCTACACCCACAAAACCTTTTGAAATTGTCCATTCAGAAGTATTCCAAGTTCGTCAACAAAAGTTTTGTACTTTCTTAGACGCTTTTTCAATGTACGGTCAAGCTTATCCAATTACAACTAATAATAACCCTTCAATAATTACTTCACTCTTAAAATTTATTTCACACCATGGAATCCCAAAACACATAACTTCAGATAATGGTTTAGAATTTGCTGGTCAATTAGTAAAAGATTTTGCAAAATTCCATAAAATAAATTGGCACTATACAACAGCTTATCCTCATAATGGAAATGGCCCTGTAGAAAGATTTCATTCCGCCCTTCTGGAACTTCTTAGAGCCCTTTCACTCGAAAATGACTTATCCCTTGTAGATAACATGAATCGAGCATTCATAGGGTATAACCAGTCCATTCACTCAGTCACTAAATTTCAACCAATAGATATTATTCACTGTGAAACTGACAGACAAGACCCTTTTGATCTAGACCTTAACGAATATTTTGTGAATAATTACATAGAAACTCACAGAACAAAAATAAAAGAACTTTATAAAGTAATTGCCGACAAATCACACCAGATCAAAGAAAAAGTTATTGGTAAAGCTAACGAAACTCGAACGGAACCCGTACAATACCGCGAAAATCAAACCGCTTACATGCAAAACCCTAGAGATAAACTAAAACCCCGTTTCAACCCGGAACAAATATTGCGAAATAATGACAAAACTGTAACAACGTCAAGCGGAAGTTATCACAAACAAAGTTTCAAGAAACCTCGAATAATATCAGATAGTCCCTTGTTACAGGATACCCGTCAGTCTCCTAGTAGGACTATATCACTGCCAAGAGGTAACAGTGCAGAATCTTTATAAAAATCCAGGAATCCTCCCTTTTAAGCTAAGATCAGCCAGAGTAAAAGCAGGTTCACATATATTTATTCATTTCATTGAACTTTCACCAAGCAAAGCAAATCGGTAGCGTTTCTATCCAATATAAATTAATCAAAACCACCATCCAAAATGACCTTAGTGAAACCTATAATTATGTTCTTCAAAATTTTCACTCCCACTTAGATTTTGAATTAAAAACTGTCCAATCGGAATTTTTAAGCATTCATCCAAGATCACATCGTTTCAAAAGAGGTCTAATTAATGACTTAGGTTCTGTTATCAAAGGACTTACAGGTTTAATGGACAACGAAGATTCTGAAAGACTTGAAAAATCAATTTCAGAGTTAAGGCTAAGTCAAAATAATTTGATCAAGCAATCTAATAAACATTTATCACTTACAAATAATCTCATCAAGAACGTTAACGAAACGATTAATCAAATTTCTCTTAACCAAGAAATTATCAATGATAAAATAAAAATAATAAGGACAGAACTTAACAAAGCAATTTTTGAATTTACTAATTACATGGAAATTAGAGATGCTTTCGAACAAATTAAAATTAATTTAGATACATTGCTTTACTTTCTTTCAGAAATAGAAAATTGCATTTCTTTTGCTCGGTTAGGAACATTGCACACAAGCATCATCTTGCTTGATGATATTGATTTTTATTGTCCAAAAAGTGTTAACAACCCATTCTGATAATCAGTTACTCTATAGTGAGAAAAACCAGTATTTAAAATATTACGATGTTGTTAAGACTTCAGTAGTAATAACTAATGATAAAATAATTTTCACATTAGAATTTCCTTTAGTGTTTTCTGACTCGTTTACACATTTTCGATTATTTCTAATACCAACTGCCAATAACACAATAATAATTCCTCAAAATTCCTTCCTTACCATGGGCGACACATCTTACCAATATGAAGACAACCCCTGCCAATTTTTGGATCCTGATTATCTTTGCAATGAAGGCACGTTAATCTACCAGTCAGCCGAACCAGACTGCATCTTCTCACTTCTAAAAATTGACATCATCCCTCCAAATTGTCGACAAGTGAAAGCAGAAATAAAACGCCCGATTATAGAAGAAATCAATGAGCAGTTCTATATTGGAATTTTCCCCACCAGAGAACGCTTCCAGGCAAAATGTGGTACCAGTGAGATATTTTCTCTCCAGGGTAGTTATCTCTTCAAACTACCTCCCAGCTGCCAAATAAGTACAGCAGCATATTCTTATGGCAATACCAAGGGTGAACTTCCCGGTCAACCATTTTTACTCCCAGAAGTTCAAGTATCCAATGTCACCCTCAACCTCACAAAAAGTGTGACAGTCTTAGACACACCTCTAGACAAAATACATCAGTTAGCACTCGACAACATTGACAGGTCCGTTAAGCTAGCGGGGACACTATAGCGGAATCCAAAATAACCCATACCATATTTTTTTACTAATTTTTTACCGCCATAAAAATTTTTTACTCCGAAACCCACCCCCGTTATAGCTTCCCCGCTAGCTTAAGCGTTTAAGCGGAATATTTTATAACTTCAAGAGGAAAACCTAATTCCACCGCCATAATTTTTTACTCGTCAAGTACTAGAAGAAGGTTTATAGTGGTTATAGCAAAAAACATCAAACAAAATACATCAGTTAGCACTCGACAACATTGACAGGTCCGTTAAGCTAGCGGGGACACTATAGCGGAATCCAAAATAACCCATACCATATTTTTTTACTAATTTTTTACCGCCATAAAATTTTTTTACTCCGAAACCCACCCCCGTTATAGCTTCCCGGCTAGCTTAAGCGTTTAAGCGGAATATTTTATAAGTTCAAGAGGAAAACCTAATTCCACCGCCATAATTTTTTACTGGTCAAGTACTAGAAGAAGGTTTATAGTGGTTATAGCAAAAAACAAGCCCTACCCCTTACCACCCTTAAAATTTAGTTTCATTAATCTAGTGGGTACTTTATAACGGAATCAAAAATAAAGTATATCATAATTTTCTACTACTTTTTGACTAATTTTTTACCGCTATAAAAATTTTTTACTTCTAAACCTACCCCAATACCACCTACCCTACTACCTTAACTTTTAAGTCAGCGGAATATTTTATAACTTCAAGAGGAAAACAACTATCGACCTAATTCCACCGCCATAATCTTTTACCCGTCCAAAAATAGAAGAGGGTTTATAGTGGTTATCGCAAAGACGACCCTCTACCCCTCACAACCCTTAGAAATTACTTTCGCTAATCTAGAGGCTACTTTATAACAGAATCAAAATTAAAATATATCATAATTTTTTACTACTTTTTAACTAATATTTTACCGCCATAGAGTTTTTTACTTCTAAACCTACCCCTATACCACCTACCCTACTACCTTAACGTTTAAGCCAGCGGAATATTTTATAACTTCAAGAGGAAAACAGCTATCGACCTAATTCCACCGCCATAATTTTTTACTCGTCAAGTACTAGAAGAAGGTTTATAGTGGTTATCGCCAAAAACACCCCCTACCCCTTACCACCCTTAAAATTTAGTTTCATTAATCTAGTAGGTACTTTATAACGGAATCAAAAATAAACTATATCATAATTTTCTACTACTTTTTGACGAATGTTTTACCGTCATAATTTTTTTTACTTTAAACCTACCCCTATACCACCTTCCCTACTACCTTAACGTTTAAGCCAGCGGAATATTTTATAACTTCAAGAGGAAAACAGTTATCGACCTAATTCCACCGCCATAATTTTTTACTGGTCAAGTACTAGAAGAAGGTTTATAGTGGTTATCGCAAAAAACACCCCCTACCCCTTACCACCCTTAAAACTTAGTTTCATTAATCTAGTAGGTACTTTATAACGGAATCAAAAATAAAGTATATCATAATTTTCTACTACTTTTTGACTAATTTTTACCGCCATAAAAATTTTTTACTTCTAAACCTACCCCTATACCACCTACCCTACTACCTTAACGTTTAAGCCAGCGGAATATTTTATAACTTCAAGAGGAAAACAGCTATCGACGTCATTCCACCGCTACAATTTTTTACTCGTTAAGTACTAGAAGAAGGTTTATAGTGGTTATCGCAAAAAGTACCCCTACCCCTTACCACGCTTAAAATTTAGTTTCGTTAATCTAGTGGGTACTTTATAACAAAATCAAAAATAAAGTATATCAAAATTTTTTACTACTTTTTGACTATTTTTTTACCACCATACATTTTTTTTACTTCTAAACCTACCCCTATGCCACCTACCCTACTACCTTAACGTTTAAGCCAGCGGAATATTTTATAACTTCAAGAGGAAAACAGCTATCGACGTAATTCCACCTCTACAATTTTTTACTCGTTAAGTACTAGAAGAAGGTTTATATTGGTTACCACCACCATAAAAATTGTTTACTTCTAAACCTATCCCTATGCCACCTACCCTACTACCTTAATGTTTAAGCCAGCGGAATATTTTATAAATTCAAGAAGAAAACAGCTATCGACCTAATTTCACAGCCATAATTTTTTACTCGTCAAGTACTAGAAGAAGGTTTATAGTGGTTATCGCCAAAAACATCCCCTACCCCTTACCACCCTTAAAATTTAGTTTCTTTAATCTAGTAGGTACTTTATAACGGAATCAAAAATAAAGTATATCAAAATTTTTTACTACTTTTTGACTATTTTTTTTCCACCATAAAAATTTTTTACTTCTAACCCTACCCTTATACCACCTACCCTAGTACCTTAACGTTTAAGCCAGCGGAATATTTTATAACTTCAAGAGGAAAATAGCTATCGACCTAATTCCACAGCCATAATTTTTTGCTCGTCCATTACTAAAAGAGGGTTTATAGTGGTTATCACAAAGACCACCCTCTACCCCACACAACCGTTAAAGTCTAGTTTTGTTGTGCTAGGGGGTACTTTAAACGGAATCCAAAATAAGGTATATCATAATTTTTTAGTACTTTTTATATACTTTTTACCGCCCTTCATTTTTTTTTGAATTCAGAATAACAACTTAGGATTTTTAACAAAAGATCACACTATGTAACTACGTTAACATCAACATCCTTTTTCCTTAGTAAGCTTTCAAACGTTGTATATTATTTTATAACTTCAGTGGAAATACAGCTATCTATCAAATTCTACCGCTATAACCGCTCAAACATTAATAAAAGTCACATAAATAATAGATTTCGCAGAAACTAACCTAAAGCCCTAAATTAAAATTTTAAATTATTAAATTAATTGATCTTACACAAAAATCAAAAATCTACGAAAAATACTTAGACGACTTCTAAATGATATCTTAGATGCTATTTCTAATAGAATCTTCAAAATAAACTTTTATTTTTACTATAAATCAGACTATTCAATTTTCTATGAAGCCTCTATTAAATTACCTGCTCAACATCTCAAATTTAAAGATCTTTAACTACAAACCTAATTGAAGCGTCATAATAATTTTAGACTGCAGTAAATTAGGGTTTTACCAACGTACATATCCTTTTAAACATCTGTCTTGCTCAAAGAAGCTATCAAATAAAATAAATTAAAATCCAGAAATGCTATTAATTTTGGAATTACTATTGTGACGGGAATTCATCTGATAATTCGTAGAAGGGGCATTTATCTTCTGGCGCATCGAGGTCGGCGGCTTACTTTGATGGCGTTCTCGGAGAATTCCAGTCTAGTCTCTTTGCCGTTCTATAGAATTCCCAGAAGAAATATAAAAATAAGGAGAGCTCAAGAAGCATTTACTCAATATTCGACTGCCATATAGTTAACATGAATTGTAAATAGTTCTTTGAATATAAAAGAGTGAGTTGGACAGTGTTTATAAATAAATCCAAGAACCCGATTATGGACATAAAAACATTACAATACATTAGGTATGCAGTGTATTCCCAAAATAGCAGATAAGCTAAATAAAACTTACACTAGAAATTGTTACGTAAAACGCCGGAATCCCTTGATTTTTATTTTTATTTTAGAGTTTTATTACGTATGCCAATAGATATGAAGTTATGTTTTTTTTCATTACCCGTTTTTATCTTTCGTTACAGAGCGTTTATTAAATTATTTGCATTCATGGCATGGGTCGATCCCTGGAGGAGACGATGAGGGCGATGACCTCCACCGAGAGCCTTAAAGTCAGTAAATTTAATATTAAAACGAGGAAATCCTAACTCCAAGAGCCTAGAAGAAGGTAACTTCTACGGGTGTAAACCTCATGACGACTATGTTTAGTGTAATAACCCAAGAAATCTACGTTTAAAATTTTATTCAGGCAAATTTAGTACAGGTTCGCCCCCTGAAGCATGAAATCGCCCCCCGGAAGCCCGTGCCTGGATCCGCCCCTGGTTCATGGCCTGTCAGGTTTTATTCTTTTAAGAGTTCTGATCTTGCATTTTAATAAGTTTGATTATTTGCAGAATTTGGTTTGTAATTTTATATCTCAACAATTTCCTGGTTTGTGTGATTATGCCCGTTATTGAGTTATTCTAATCATGTATGTCATTTATTATTACTTTTTCCATAGTCTATATATTCTTTATATTATTGTTCTTCATGAAGTGTGTCCATGTGTTAATTTTATTCCTCAGCATGAGTTTTTCTAAGGTCAGTAAAGTTAGCACCGCCATTTTACAGAAACTCAAATTAAAACATATGGGAATTACGAGCTATTTAGGAGCTCTTGATTTTTACCTAAATTGATTTTTGAGCTCAATATTTACTATGGAAAAAGTGCAAAACACTATTGGCGGTGCTAACTTTACGTAAAGTTAGCACCGCCCTCTCAGAAAAACACACAAAAAAATTTTGTGAGGCGTCTCAAATTAGGAGCTATTTACGAGTTTTTAATTGACGTATTGAACGCCAACCCCTAAATTTGTCTAAGGGGCAAAAACCACCCCCGAAAAAATATTGAATTTTAATTTTAAATTTAAAATCTATTAAAATTATCTACGATTAACGAGCTCTTTCCTGGTGTAATGCACATAAACATCTAAAAATGTCTAAGGGGTGAAAACAACCTCCCAAGTATGCAGTTTTTTCGAATTGTATGATTATTAAATTTTGAAAAATACCAGCATGATCTACGATTTACGAGCTTTCCAACGGTATATTACACGACAACATTCAAATTACTGGAAGGGGTGCAAACCACCCCCAAATTATGCAGTTTTTTTCAAATTTTATGATTTATAAATTTTCAAAAATACCAGCATGATCTACGATCTACGAGCTTTCCAACGGTATATTACACGACTACATTCAAATTACTGGAACGGGTGCAAACCACCCTCCAATTATGCAGTTTTTTCAAATTTTATGATTTATAAATTTTAAAAAGCACCAGCATGATCTACGATTTACGAGCTTTCCAACGCTATATTACACGACAACATTCAAATTACTGGAAGGGATGCAAACCACCCCCCAATTATGCAGTTTTTTCAAATTTTATGATTTATAAATTTTGAAAAATACAAGCATGATCTACGATTTACGAGCTTTCCAACGGTATATTACACGACAACATTCAAATTACTGGAAGGGGTGCAACCCCCCCCCCAATTATGCAGTTTTTTCAATTTTTATTATTTATAAATTTTGAAAAATACCAGCATGATCTACGATTTACGAGCTTTCCAACGCTATATTACACGACAACATTCAAATTACTGGAAGGGATGCAAACCACCCCCCAATTATGCAGTTTTTCAAATTTTATGATTTATAAATTTTGAAAAATACAAGCATGATCTACGATTTACGAGCTTTCCAACGGTATATTACACGACAACATTCAAATTACTCGAAGGGGTGCAAACCCCCCCCCAATTATGCAGTTTTTTCAATTTTTATTATTTATAAATTTTGAAAAATACCAGCATGATCTACGATTTACGAGCTTTCCAACGGTATATTACACGACTACATTCAAATTACTGGAAAGGGTGCAAACCACCCCCCAATTGTGCGTTTTTTTTCAAATTATAATAAGATTGTAAGTTCCTATAGTTAAGGAAAAAACAAGAACTTGATCCTCAAGGAAACTAAATTTTTTTAGTGCTGGATTAACTCACAAAATATTGTTTCTCAATTAATTCATTCATTATGCGGTTTGTACACCAGTAATGTAGTTTTGCCAATAAGGATACTCAGTCATGAAAAAGATATTACCATATTATTAGTCCATCCCCAATATTTTTGCATAATTATTTTAGTCCATTTTCAAATATCTAAATTTAGAACGTTATTTTTGGCCTATTAAAGAATTTTCATTTTAGATTTTGATGAGACATTCGAAAAAGCCTTCTTGCCGCTGTTTCTAATGGTCTTTTCTGTAGCATGAAAAAATAAATTTGAATACACTGATTATGTGAATATATTGGAAACAGTTCTCTGATAATTGTTATCTAATATTTGATTGGTGCCACTGGTTCTAGTCGAGGCAATATATTTTATTAAAGCAGTAAAAAATTCGTAATGTGGTATTTTCTATTGCAGGGGTTACTTAAATTCTTGAATCACATAAGTAATATACGCCACTCTGTACTCATCCTTTACGTTCAAACTCATATATAATATACTTCCTTATACAATTAATCGCTATCATTTGATTTAAGAACATTTCTTTTTGAAATTCAAGTACGTTGAAATTCTCTTAATATGTAGGTATATGAAGTTGTTATTTATATATTTATTATCAATAAACATTTTAACAAAAAAATCTAATATATTTTATGACATTAACCAGTAATTTCAAATGTGAAATCGTCCATCTATGGAAATTTTACTGAGTTATTCGTTACAGGTAGGAATATTGGCACCTAGATGGCGAGACAACACATTTGTTTAATTCATTCAAGTACCTTTGATCATTTATGTCTTCCTATTTGTATTTTTGGTTTGCTATGAATAATTTGATTATTGTGGGTACAAAAATAATAGTTGAAAGAATAAGAACGAAATACATTGCCCTCTCAGATACCAAACTCCTGTTTTATATTTCTTGTATAGATTATAAATTTAGCCCATTTTCAAATGGTAAAGGTTAGACAAAAATAAGAATATTATTTGACTTATATTTTCTTAACGTTGTTATGACTCGTTTGGCGAAGGTTGGTTGAAAAATGCCGACTGGAATTAATCTGTGCATTTCGTAATACATAAAAATATTGCTATTTCTATTTGAAACAACTGTTTTAATATGTTAATTAGGAACAAAAAACTTTGAGGTAATTATTAAAACTTCAAGCAACAGATTTTGAAGAAGAAGCGAGTTGAATACAAAACCAGAAGAAACGGTAACAACACGTGGTCCATAAAGATGGTTACAATTTTTCGTTAGATTCAATACTTAATTAAAAGATCATAATTCATAATACAATTATTTATCCGAACAATGACTACCAACAGTAGTCGTTATTTAACATATTGTTGGAAAGCTTATACATGGTAGATCATTACACCTTACACCATTTCCAAAATTTGTAAAATCTAGATTTCTAAACCTTTGCCGTAGTAAGGATAATTCAGGTGATTTTGTAGTGGTCCTGCAATGTATCATTGAAGAGGTACTAAATCATAATTTATGTTGCTAGTTTTCTAAATTTAAGAACTACAAATTTGGAAAAAATTGCATAATTTGGGGGTTGTTTGCATTCGTTACAATAATTTGAAAGTAAGTGTTATATATCCTTGAAGAGCTTCTAAATCGTAGATTAGGCTGTCAGTTTTGAAAATTAACAAAATCACATAATATAGACAAACTGGGAAATTAAGGGGGTTGTTTGCACCCTTTCCAAAAATTTTAATGTACCTATGTCTCAAATATTCCTATGTCGGCAACAAAAGTCTGCATTTCATGAAATATTTCGCGAATATGGAAATGTTTCAGAAACATTACTAGAAAATATTTCAAACACGAAATATTTTAGAACTAGTTTTCTCAAATATATTTGAAACATTGATATGCCCACTACAGAAAGTCTTGAAATATGTCATGAAATAAAATATAATAAATTTGTGAAAATTACCACAGTGGTTAGTGTTTTAATATAATTAAAATATAAATTTTCACCAAGGAATGACCGAAACAATCATCATGAAAGATATTTTTTGTCATTTCACAAATATTTTATATTTCAAAATGAACAAGAATAATTTATATTTAAAAAAGAACCGACTTCAGCTGACTTAAAATAAAACCGTTTAGAAACAGTGTGCATTCAATCACTATTTTTACACATGTATTCTTTTTTATTTGATTTAAGGTACAATTCAATTGAAAATTTTAACGTATTCTTATCTCTCTCTATTTCTTCCTTTCCCTTTCTCCCTCTTTAATTTGTATTTTAACTTTTTTTATAATACATATATATTATATATAACTTATTGGTCTATCATTTTCTGAATCACCCTGTACAGCTATAATTCAACTCAATAGAATATCACAACGGTCCTGAAATCTTAAAAACCACCCTGTATAAGTATAAATCCGTCCCACACTATTGACTCTTTCTATTTTTCTATTGTTTAAATTATTCCTGTATACCAATGATTTTATTTCGCCTCATGTCTAGTATTCCATTTATGCAACTGCTCATGGTCTACCCTATATAACAAAACTTACGTTTATGAGGCACACTTTATAAAGTGTAGAGTAGAGGAAAATTATATTCATATATGAATATAATTTTACTCTACTATTTATTTCAACCACCCGGTATAATGGAAAAGCTGTGGAACCTTTGGTGTGTCACAAATGTAAAAACACAGTTTTGCACCCTAACACCAAACCTTTATTTTAAAACACTCAACGCCGTTTCAACAACTCTAAGTTGTCATCTTCAAGGAGTAAACCAAACTAAATCGAAATTACAATTTTCTCTAATTTATACCTACCACTAAATTATTACTTAAGTAATTAGTACAAAGGGTAAATTCTAAATAACAGATAAAGACTTGCAAAAATAAATCAATCTTTCCAAAATTTATTCAAGTAAAAGTTTCTAATAATTCTGTAGCATCTAAAAAAGTTGAAAACTATGCAAAAATAAAATGGCTAGATTTAGAAATCAAACTCTATACTAAACGTAGCTTATTAGAAATTGAGAGTTATTCATTGTGTAAAAAACTAATATATAAATTAACTGAGAATGATTTTAAACAATGGATGGAGTTTTAAAGACGACTGTTTTCCATGATTAATGCAAAACATGAAAATAAAATGAGAAAGCTTAAGAAGAAACATAATCAATTAAGTTCAATGCATAAACAGCAAGCAAAGGCAAAAATAACTCCGTCTATTGTTGAAAACCATTCATCTCAATCCTTTAGTAACGAAGAATTTGAATTATTAAATAACGGTTTAAAATTTGGCAAAAAATCTCTTGAAGATGTTGTGGCGAGTGTTGAAAGTTCAATTCAATACTTGCCAGACAATTCTAAAGGTTTAATCTGTGAACAGGTTCGAAATCATTTAACAAAAAATTTATCATCTAGTAATAAAAACACGAAAAAGAACACACAAAAGAAAGTTATTAAACGATTGAGAAACAGGGACGTTTTTTAGTTGCAAGCCGATAAAGGCAACAAAGTAGTGATCCTTGACAAATCTGATAATTTTGATAGAATTATTAACCTGATTACGAACGGTTCGTATTGAAAATTAATTAGAAATCCTTTATCAAACATGACATCAGAAGTAAACAATGTCCTTGAAGCATGCAAAAAATATTGTACGTCCTAAGCCGAAACGAAGACTACATGTTTCTAATCCAACGATTCCGAAATTATATGGCCTTCCAAAAATTCCCAAACCGGGAAAAACAGTACGTCTGATTGTTTCAGCGATTGATATAAGTTAGCGAAGTGGTTAACAAAACGATTCTAAAATTTACCTTATCCGCAGCAAAACATTAGTGTAAAGAATTCTTTAGAGTTTATTCAATCTATACAAAACGTTTCGCTGCAACCTGGAGAAATTTTGGCATCGTTTGATGTTAGTTCTTTATTTCATAGTGTACCCATTCTACAAACTCTGAAGTACCTGGAGGACTTACTGCGTGAAAATTCTTTTTGTGAGGCAGAAATTAATGAGTTAATTTCCCTCACAAAATTATGTATGAGCCAAAATTGTTTTCAATTTGGAGGTTGCTTTTGTGAGCAGAAGGAAGGAACTGCAATGGGAAACCCCTTGTCGCCGTTCCTTGCCAACTTGTTCATAGGCAGGTTCGAAGTTGAAGCAAAAAATGACTCCCAGTATTTTCCTAGGGTATGGATACGGTACGTGGATGACATATTTGCTATATTTAATAATAATGAGTTCAATCTTAATGATTTTGTTATGTATCTTAGCAATAGGTTTGCTTGTATTAAATTTACATATGAACAGGAACAAAAAGGTACTCTACCATTTTTTGATGTATTAGTTTTAAGAAGTGATAAAAGTTAGAGTATGATGTATATATAGGAAGGATACTAGCACATATAGATATTTACCTAATACGTCTTTTCACTGTTAACAACATAAAATGGCGGTGATTAATTTCCTTGTACATCGGTTGTTGACATTCCCTCTCAATAAAGAGAGGTTTGCAAATGAAAAGAAAACTATTAGAGAAATAGCTGCATGTAATGGTTATCCAACAGATATTATAGATAAATTAATTAGGAAGAAACGGCTTCGGTTACGAATGAAATAAGTGTCAACATTTCGAAATGAGTCACAAGAACAAAAGTTTGTCTCGGTTCCGTACAGTCGTTATACTAGGGGATTTAAGAAAGTTTTTAAAGAATTTGGTATGAAGGCGGTGCATAGAACAACTACAACACTTCAGAAATTGTTGGGCGATCCTAAAGATAAACTTGCTGATTTTGAGAAGTCCGGTATTTATGAAATCAAATGTAATGATTGTGATTTAAAGTATTATGGACAGACACGCAGATCTATCAGTACCCGTTTCAAAGAGCATATTGCCCATCTGAAATACGGAAGAGCGTATAAATCTAGTGTTGCACATCATGTTTTAGAACACAACCACTCTGTAGATTTATCTTCTTTAAAATTAGTTAAACAAGTAAATAATTATAGGGAACTGGACTCTTATGAACGCATAATCTATAATATAAAAATGAATCGCAAAATGTTTTGGTAAGCGCATAACTCAACAACGCTTTGACCAATTTAGCCAATTCTTTTTTTTTAATGTTCGTTGAAGTTCAAGGATGGTTTTTACGGCGAGAAAAATTCTAATAATTGCTGGAAAAACCCTAAAAACAGCCCTTTTCTTTTTCCCATACAAACGTTTTCTAATTAAAACGTAGTCAATTTGAGCTTTATTGTTATTGTATAAAGTTCATATTAAATTACAAGCACTCAATGTAGGTGTGTTCCTAAAGTCAAACAGTCAATTTGCAATTTCTTACCGCTCTACAAAGTTCAAGGAAAACCAGTTCCAGGATACCCAGATTTACATTACCCGATGTAATTGGTCGAATTTATTCAGTACATCCAAGCAATGATGAATGTTTTTATTTACGACTGCTATTAGTCAACGTACGTGGCCCAACATCATTTCAACATGTACGAACTGTTGATGGTGAATTGTGTAGATCCTACAGAGAAGCCTGTCAACATTCGCAATTGCTAGAAAATGACGCTCATTGGGATCAAACTCTCAATGATGCTGTAATATCATTACACGCTCATCAAATACGAACATTGTTTTTTGTAATCATATCAACATGCTTCCCATCAAACCCAATTGATTGTGGATCAAGTACAAAATCAGTGAAGAAATTTACAACGAAACATTATTTCAATTGAGGACGTGTGCTTGATGATGTCAAACAAACTATTAATTCAATTAGGCCTGGCCGCTCCCAATCGTCCAATGCATGATGATTTTAACCAAGAGTTGCACCGAGAAAAACTGTATGATCTAAACACTTTGAAAGAATTAATTCAAACAAATCTTTCACTGTTGACTGAACAACAGAAGTATGTATTTGATACTCTTATGAAAGTAACAAATGATGAAACTGGATGGATTTACTTCTTAGATGCACCTGCTGGTACAGGAAAACCTTTTTTGATTTCATTAATATTAGCAACAATTCGCTCACAAAATAAAATTGCACTTGCACTCTCTTCGTCGGGAATCGCATTAACTTTGCTTGAAGGTGGTCGAACAGCCCACTCAGCACTAAAATTGCCATTAAATATGCAAAGCAATGAAACTTCAACCCGCAACATTTCGAAGAACTCTGCAATGGCAAAGGTTTTGCAGCGATGTCAATTGATTGTTTGGGATGAATGCACTCTGGCACATAAAAAATCTTTGGAAGCTTTAGACAGAACCTCAAAAGATCTACGGGGCAATCATAACCGATTTGGTGGTGCAATGATTTTATTAGCAGGAGAGTTTCGTCAAACATTGCCAGTGATTCCACGATCAACGCCAGCTGATGAACTCAATGCATGTCTAAAGTCCTGCAATTTGTGGAAACATGTCAAGGTATTTCATTTAAGCAAGAATATGCGTGTCGAGTTGCAAAATGACCAATCTGGAAACATATTCTCTAAACAACTCATTGAAATTGGTAATGACAAATTTCCTATAGACATGTTGATTGGCTGCATTAACTTTCCTCAAAGTTTTTGTCAGTTAACTCGATCAAAAGATGAACTTATTCAGAAGGTGTTTCCAGATGTTGCTCAAAATTACAGAAACCATGATTGGTTGAGCGAACGAGCTATATTGGCTGCAAAAAACATAGATGTAAATCAATTAAATTTCAAAATTCAAGAACAAATTACAGGCGAATCGAGGATATATAAATCAGTTGATTCGGCAACTAACCAAGATGATGTAGTCAACTATCCACCGGAATTTTTAAACTCGCTGGATTTGCCAGGATTGCCTCCTCACAATCTTCAATTAAAGGTTGGATCGGTATAGTTATAATGTGAAATATCAACCAACCGCATCTTTGCAACGACACACGGTTAGCGATAAAGAATTACTAAACAACGTGATAGAAGCAACTATAGTGAAAGGAAAGTATTGTTACGAGAATTCATCCGACAGCTGGTGCAATCGGCCATCAACCAATTCGTGGAAGGGACATTATTTCGATAAATTCTGGGAACCCGAAATGTTTGTCTCTCAACAGGCGGACCGCTGCCGTTACTGGGAATTCCCTTAAAGCTTCCAGATCATGAAAGAGTTTCCCGATGGTTCGTGGACGTACCAGACAATTCCAAGATAAATGTATAAATAAGAAACAGCTGGCGATAGCATTCAGTTTTCGACGGTCGTATTGAACAGTTAAGATAAAATGTAAATAGTAGTTTCTCTGAATATAAATTTGTGTTAAAGTAGTGGAAATAAATTAGAGTGAGTTGGACTGTGTTTTTAAATAAATCCAAGAACTGAACTGAACCCGAGTGTGAAAATAAAAACGTTACAGTGGTGTCAGGTGTGCGGTGTATTTGTGGAACTTTAGAAGTGAAAAAGAAATAGACAAGCAATGTTTAAAACAGTGAATTTGGACCAATTGAAAGTGACGGACTTAAAAAAAGAACTGGAGGAAAGGGATTTAGAAATTAGTGGCAAGAAAAGTGAATTAATACAACGGCTACGAGATGCCCTAATAAATGAAGGTAACGATCCTGATACTTACTTGTTTGAAGTTTCTGGCAATGGAGACATGAGCATGCTAATTTAAAAAAATTGAAGAAAATTCTAAGGCTTTGGAAGACAAATTGCTAGAAAATTCTAAAAATTTGAAAGAGGCTTTAGAAGATAAATTGCTGGAAAATTCTAAAACACTAGAGGACAAATTGGTAGAAAATTCTAAAACTCTAGAAGATAAATTACTGGAAAATTCTGTAAACTTGAAAGAGTCGTTAGAAGATAAATTAATGGAGAATTCTAAAATCCTAGAAGATAAATTAGTAGACAAACTACAAGAAAATTCTAAAGCCCTAGAAGACAAACTACTAGAAAATTCGAAGTCTTTGGAAGATAAGCTACAGAAATTACACGAAAATGCTCAATCCTTAGAAGAAAATTTGAAAAGCATGGTTCAGGAAAATTCAGAAGTGCTGGAAGAGAAAATAGTCGAGAATGAGGCTCGCATAGAAGAGCTAAAACAAATAACGGAGGGTGAGATCAGCAAAATAAAAGAACAGGTAGTCACAATGCAAAGGGGAGAAACTCCACCAAAGACCGAAAGCCGAAACAATCCAGATGTAGTGGAGTCGAAAATTGGCAACGAAGGAGCAAGACACAAAATGAAACCTCCACAATTTGATGGGAAATCATCCTGGACTAACTATAGGCGCCAATTCGAGGCTGCTTCAAAGTTAAACGGATGGTCGGCAGAGGAGAAGGCAATAGCACTAACACTTGTCTTAAGAGGGGATGCTACAGATATTTTGCAAACCTTGAATGCCTCTGAGCAAGAAAACTACGAACAACTAATCAAACATTTAGAACTGAGGTATGGTCAGACACATTTGGAGCACGTCTACCACTCCCAATTGAAAAATCGCCACCAGAGATCAAATGAATCCCTACAAGAGTTTGAAGCTGATATTGTACGTCTGGTTCGCCTTGCCTATCCAGCCACACCGGAAAACGTAATAGAAAGGTTAGCAGTACAAGCATTTTTGGATGGACTTCGGGACCACGAAGCCAGACAAGCATTGACCCTAGCTCGACCGACTCAATTAGTAGATGCACTGGCTCGAGCTTTAGAATTCGAGGCTGCGAAAAATACCTGCAGAGGTCAAGCCAGAGTCCGATCGTTGATGGAGAATCCGAAGATGGCGGAAACTGTAAGAAAGATAATAGAGAAAGTGCTTACCGAGAAAAGACAACTGAGATGTTGGAAGTGTGGTAAGGTAGGACACATTAGGAGTAGTTGTAAGGAGAGCAACGGAGGCCCGACTTCCTCGTCGGAAAACTAAAGAGGGTCGATGTGAAGGGGCCATCGTCAACCTGTAGCCAACAAGCCCCAACTATCTACGCATATGTCGCTTCGCTACGCAACCACGTTAACAGTGTCTTTGTAGATGGCTTGATTAATAAGAAGCAATGTGCAATGCTGCTGGATACCGGTGCGACAAAAACAATTATAAGGCCCAATATTGTTTTAGAGACAATGATAAAACCAACAAAATGGCAACTGCGAACAGCGACAGGAGAAGCAGCGAAAGTCCATGGTGAAATACAGGTTGAAATGACCTTGGGAAACACAACCTTCCTACATCGGGCATTAGTGGCAGACATCGAAGACGAAGTAATCATTGGAATAGATGTCATGAGCTCCAAGGGATTCCAGTTAAACTTCAAAGATGGAATTCTGCGAGTGGATGACGAAGAAGTGGTGCTTCATGGAAAAGATGACATAAAGCTTCGAGCCATCTTAGCAGAAGATGTCAATGTTCCGGAAAGAGCTGAAATCATTATAGATGCTTGCTTAGACGGGAAAGCTAAAGCTGGAATAGTAATGATGTTTAATCCCGAACTTAACGACGGAAATGTAGGCAGAGGAGTCGCACTGGGGAAGACTCTATTTCGGGTCAAGGAGATTGTGCCAGTAAGAGTAATGAACCTGAATAATTACTCGATTGTGCTAAAGAAAGGAACAACTTTGGGCCATTGTTCAACAGTTTCCTCTGTAGTCAGAAGCACACAGCATGCAGAAATACCACCAGGTAAACTATCTGAGGAACTGGAAAGACTCATCACCGATTCATCTAAGAATTTGAAACCAAACCAGAAAGCAAAATTGAGGGACATCGTTAGAAACTACCAGGATATCTTCGATGTAGTGAATGGCAAAAAAGAGGACGAACTGATCTGGTGAAACATAAAATTAATACTGGGGACGCTCAACCTATTCGACAGTCTGCGAGAAGACTACCCCTAGCTAAAAGAGAAGAAGCCGACAGGATAGTCCGCGAGATGGAGGAAGAAGGTGTTATTGAACCATCCCATTGCCCTTGGGCTTCTCCAGTTGTCTTGGTTAAAAAGAAAGATGGTTCGACTCGATTTTGCGTGGACTATTGGCAATTAAACTACGCTACAAAGAAAGACAGCTATCCCCTTCCAAGAATAGACGATACTCTAGATACGTTGGCTGGATCGAAGATGTTTTCCACCCTGGACTTGAAGAGCGGTTATTGGCAGGTGGAACTTGCTAAAGAAGACCGAGAAAAGACTGCTTTTACCATCGGCTCAGGACTTTATCAATTCACGGTGATGCCGTTTGGACTGTGTAATGCTTCAGCAACGTTTGAAAGATTGATGGAAACAGTGTTAAAAGGGCTTTCATGGAAAACGTGCCTGGTGTATCTTGACGACATTATCGTGGTTAGGAAGTCTTTTGAAGACCACGTGAGGAACCTGGAGGAGGTATGTCGGCGACTTCGAAGTTCCGGACTAAAGTTAAGCCCGAAGAAGTGTCAGCTGTTCCAAGAAGAGGTGCAATATCTTGGACATGTAGTTTCCGCACAGGGAGTAGCTGTTGACAAACAGAAAATCAAAGCTGTCCAGGAATGGCCGATACCTAAAGATGTCCACCAGTTAAGAAGTTTCCTGTGGTTATGCACGTATTATCGTCGGTACGTAGCCGGATTTGCCAACATCGCCAAGCCACTTAATAGACTCACCGAGGGGAAGGTGCAGTACCAGTGGAACGAGGAATGTCAGCGATCATTCGAGACACTGAAAAGAGCATTGACCAGTGCCCCCATTTTAAGTTATCCTTTGCCTGATGGGAACTTCGTTTTGGATACGGACGCAAGCAATGTCGGAATTGGTGCGGTGCTTTCGCAGAGCCAAGACGGTCAGGAGAAAGTCATCGGCTATTTTAGCAAGACCTTGAGCAAGCCTGAACGGAATTACTGCGTTACTCGCAGGGAACTCTTGGCTGTGGTAAAGGGGGTAGAACACTTTTATAAGTACCTGTATGGTAAAAGATTCCTCCTGAGGACTGATCATGCAGCACTGAAGTGGCTCTTGCAGTTTAAAAACCCCGAAGAACAAGTGGCCAGGTGGATTGAGCGGTTGCAAGAATTCGACTTCGAGACTGAACATCGCGCGGAAACAAGCCATAAGAATGCTGACGCCCTATCGAGGAGACCATGCCCTGATGACTGCAAACATTGTCAGCGAGCTGAAGAAAAAGGGGCTGTTCTCTGTAGAACTACCGCCGTCGATGACCATTGGGAACCTGGGGAGATCCAGAAAGATCAAAAATTAGATCCAGGATTAAAAAAATTTATCCGGTAGAAGGAAGAAGACCGCAAACCTACGTGGCAAGAGATTTCCCAATATTCACCAACCATAAAGTCGTACTGGGCTCAGTGGAACTCCCTCATCCTGGAAAATGGATTTCTCAAGCGCGTCCTGGAATCCCCAGAGGAGGGAAACGACAGAAAACAGATTGTAGTTCCCAGAAATAGGAGACCAGAGGTTTTACGAGAACTACATAATGGTACAACTGGAGGACATCTGGGAGTAACCAAAACCCTGGGGAAGTTGAGAGAACGCTTCTATTGGGTAAACTGCCAAGTGGATGTCAAGGAGTGGTGCCGGAAATGTACGATTTGTGCAGCAAGTAATGGGCCTCAGAAGCGTCCAAAAGCCCCAATGAAGCAATATAACGTGGTAAGTCCATTCGAAAGAATAGCCATTGATGTTGCCGGTCCATTTCCTGAATCCGACTCTGGAAACAAGTACATTGTGGTGGTGATGGACTATTTTAGTAAATGGACCGAAGTGTATGCCTTGCCGAAGCAAGAAGCCTTGACCGTTGCTGATGTCCTTGTCAAGGAATGGATCAGTCGTTTTGGTGTTCCCTTGGAGTTGCACTCAGACCAAGGTAGAAACTTCGAGTCTACTCTTTTCCAAGACGTCTGCAAACTCTTGAAGATCAATAAAACACGGACGACAGCATTACACCCGCAATCCGACGGAATGGTAGAACGAATGAATAGAACCATTAACCGCCATTTGTCAAAGGTAGTTTCTGACCACCAAAGAGACTGGGACCAATATCTGCACTTGTTTCTAATGGCATATCGTTCGTCTGTGCACGAGTCCACTGGTCAGACCCCGGTCAGTATTATCATGGGACGAGAATTAAGACTACCATGCGATTTGAAGTTTGGATGTCCCCCAGGAGAAGAGATCGCAGGTGAAGACTATGTCAGCCAGCTACGTCAAAAGATGAACGACATCCATGAACGAGTCCGGTTAAACATCGAGAATGCCAGTGCCCGAATGAAGGAAGTCTACGACATCAAAGCCGAGGGCGGAGAATTCCAAGTTGATGATCTTGTTTGGTTGAATAACCCGCAACGTCGTCGTGGATATTCGCCCAAGCTACAGAGATCTTGGGAGGGGCCGTACCAAATTGTGAAGAAAATCAACGATGTTGTCTACAGAATAAAGAAGCTACCTCGGGGAAAACCAAAGGTCGTACATTTCAACAGGTTAGCCCCTTATGCCGGAAGTCATGACAGCGAAGATGACCAAGCCCAAGTCCGCAGCATCCAACCACCTGATGACGAGATGACCGTCGAACAGTTTATGGCACTGTACTCTAATGGGCAGAAAGTGCAGCACGACGTGACCACAGAAGAACCCCGAGACCTGTTTGAGGTGCCCATAGAATATGCCCTGGCTCATTGTGTGAAATATTCTACCCTTTTTCAACCACTTTGTATATGGAACTGTTTATGGCCCACTCAGTATATCTTTTTTGGACCACCCCGTATAACTAATTCCACTCCACATTGTATATATCCAGCTCCTTATAGGACACCAAATATAACTTTTTTTAGATTTTTTAAATCCATGTAATTCTACTCCGCTCTAAGTTTCCTATATACAGAACACCCTGCAAAATTATGCTTGATATATGTTGATTTTTGTTAAATCGAAACATGTTACATTTGTACATTTCGAATTTTGAATAAAAGCTAAGCTGATGCCAGTATCTAATACTTTGTGCGTGCGGTGGAACCAATTGAGTAGTTGAATTACCCAACATGGTAGAAGTTTTTTCGCTATATCTACTGTTTCTGTCAATTTAGAGACATAAAATGTCTACCAGATTTTAAGTCAAACTATTTATAGGCTTCGCAACAAAAAAAGATTCAGCAAAATCAGTTAAGTAGTTTTTGCTGAATCATTTTTTGTTGCGAAGCATAATTTTACAGGGTGTTCTGTATATAGGAAACTTAGAGCGGAGTAGAATTACATGGATTTAAAAAATCTAAAAAAAGTTATATTTGGTGTCCTATAAGGAGCTGGATATATACGATGTGGAGTGGAATTAGTTATACGGGGAGGTCCAAAAAAGATATACTGAGTGGGCCATAAACAGTTCCATTTACCAAGTTGTTGAAAAAGGGTAGAATATTTATACAGTGAATAAAAAAACTTAAAAAAATGTGTTAGGTAAGCAGTTAGGATCTTTGAATTATGTTCATAAGATACTATAGTAATGAAATAATATATATTGAAATAATACTATTATAAAATTGTAAGCTAATCTGTTTGTTTGTTTGTTCGGGTATCACGTAAGAAGTACTTAACTGATTTTGCTGAATCTTTTTTTTGCGAAGCCTATAGTTTGACATAAAATCTGGTAGACATTTTATCTCTCTGAATTGACAGAAACGATGGATATAGCGAAAAAACTTCTACCATGTTGGTTAATTCAATTACTCAATTGGTTCCACCGCACGCACAAAGTATTAGATACTGGCATCAGCTTAGCTTTTATTCAAAATTCGGAATGAGCAAATGTGACATGTTTCGATTTAACAAAAATCAACATATATCAAGCATAATTTTACAGGTTGTTCTGTATATAGGAAACTTAAAGCGGATTAGAATTACATGGATTTAAAAAATCAAAAAAGTTTTATTTGGTGTCCTATAAGCAGCTGGATATATACGATGTGGTGGAAATAAGGGGGAGTGGAAGAGTGGAATTAGTTATACGGGGTGATCCAAAAAAGTTATACTGAGTCGGCCATGAACAATTCCATATACCCAGTGGTTGAAAAAGGTAGAATATTTATACAGTGAATAAAAAAAATTTTAAAAATGTGTTAGGTAAGCAGTTAGGATCTCTGAATTATGTTCATAAGGTACTATAGTTATGAAATGGGTTAAAGAAATGTTAGAAGCAGTTGTTTATACTGGGTGTTTGAAATATAAGATGGAGTGGAATTATAGTTTATGTTGTAGTTAAAAACTTGTTTTATATCCACAAATAGTTACATTTGTAGGATGGTTGAAATATGTAGCGGAGTATAATTACAGCTATACAGGTGGGTTTAAAAATATTGTAAAGTAATTGTATGATCTACAAGCTGTTCCATTTACCGGATGGTTGAAATATAGGGTGGGGTGGGATTCTAAGGATACAGGGTCGAACAAAATTGTTATATTTGGTGGCAAATAAGTAGTTGCATATAAAAGGTTGTTGATATATAGGGTGACTTACAGTTAAAATTATACATGGTGGGTAAAAAATGCTAGAAAAATGTTATTATATAGCACTTGCATATATAGAGTACCTGAAGTATATGAAATGTGGAGAGAAATTATACTTTAATATATCTTGAAAAAATATAAGGAAAAAATGTGAAATAGCCTAGTTCATAATAAGTTGCAAAGATAGGATAGTTGAAACATAGGGTGAAGAAGTGTTATAATAATTATTTAAAAAATGTTATATTGTTTGACCGATAAGTAGTAGCATATACAGGGTAGTTGTAATACATACATGGTGATTCAAAAACATGTTGAACAAAATTGTTATTTTCGGTGCCCCATAAGCAGTTGCGGTTTTAGTGAAATATATTTGGCATTGATGGATTTATAGTTATACAGGGTGGTAGAAAAAATGTTATACTGGGTGGCCGATAAGTAGTTGCAAATACAAGGTGGTTGAAATAGCGGGTGAAGTAGATTTATAGTCAAACAGGTGGATAATTTTTTTGTAGGATAGAACATGAGCTGTCGCATATATTCAATATCTGAAACATGGATCGAAGTAAAATTATACTTCATACAGTGTAATTAGAATGTTTAAAAATTTTATATTTGGTTGCCCCTAAGCAAATGCACATACAGGATGGTTGAAATATTTTGTATAGTAAAATTATGGTCATACAGGGTGGTTCAAAAATAAGTTGTAATGTTTGACAAATTGGTAGCGGTGTATACAGGATGTTTTTAATGTAGATGGAAGTAGAGTTACTTATACAAAGCGGTTGAAAATATTTTTGAATAAAATTGTTATATAGGGTGGCCAATAAGCAGTTGCAGTTTGGGTGAGGGTTTAAATAAAAGTTTGGTGTTAGGGTGCAAAACTGTGTTTTTATATTGACTCGCGAGTGGTTCCACCTCATTTGGATGGATTAAAAAAGTTAAAAAAAAATGTTGTTATATAGAGTAGACCATAAACAGTTGTATATACAAAGCATAAGCATAAGAGTTGAACTGGGTGGGCCATAAATAGTTGCTTATACCAGGTAGTTGAAAAAAGGACGGAGAAAAAATATATTTATACAGGGTGGATATCAAAATGTTATATTCTTTGGCTCATAAATAGTTGCATATAAAATGTGGTTGAAATAGGGTAAAAAGAATTATATTTATAAAAATCTTAGAAAAATGTATTACGTAAGTAATTAGGATATTATATTATAGTTATGAAACGGGTTGAAAAAATACCGTTTCTGTCAATTTAGAGAGATAAAATGTCTACCAGATTTTAAGTCAAACTATTTATAGGCTTCCCAACAAAAAAAGATTCAGCAAAATCAGTTAAGTAGTTTTTACGTGATGCCCGAACAAACAAACAAACAGGCAAACTTACAATTTTTATAATAGTGTAGATAAACTAATGAATTCAGATAAGGGTCCTATTCCATACAGTTCATTGTATAGTTTACTTTCTAAGAATCCATAAAATAAGTATTTAAAATGTCATTATACTTAATAATATAGGGTAAAAGTAGGTAGGTAATTAAGGGATTATCCTAATTTACATAATTGCATTATATAAAATCTGCCGTATCTTGAAATCTGTTATTTAGAATTTAGGATTTACCCTTTGTGCTAAGTACTTAAGTAATAGTTTAGTGGTAGGTATAAATTAAAGAAAATTGTAATTTCGATTTAGTTTGGTTTACTCCTTAAAGATGACAACTTAGAGTTGTTGAAACGACGTTGAGTGTTTTAAAATAAAGGTTTGGTGTTAGGGTGCAAAACTGTGTTTTTACACCCGGTATATGCAATTTCTTCTAAAAATTTTTGAACCCATGTCTATAATTATACTCCGTCCTACTTTCTATAATTCAAATATCCTAACTGCTTATGCTTATATAACAAATTTTTGATACACCCTGAATAACAACAATTTTACCTTTACTTCAAACACCTTGTATAAACAACTACTTATGTTCCAAACTATTTAACTGTTTTAAACGGCCCTGTATAAATGTAATTCTACTCCAATTTATATTTCAACCATCTTGTATATTCAACTACTTCTGACAATTTTTAAAGCCTTTTGTATAACTGTAATTATCTTTACAGTTTTTTTTTTCATGTATTTTTCCGATTTTCAGAAAAATTGTATGTTTTGCGTTATAGAAAAATGTACGGAATCAAGCTGGAACATATCTTTGTATAATACAATTTATAATATTCAAATTGCTTGAGCACTTTTAGAGAAAACAGTGAAGATTCATTGAAAATCGCTGAAATCTAGTCTCTTATTTACTTTTTTTTTTCTAATTTTCTAGAAATTATATGGGACCTTTCTGTAATGTTCCTTAATATAATACAAGAAGGTATTGGGACACTTGAGACTGGGAAAATTTTCAAGGCCGTGGGAAAAGGCAGCATCCTTTGAAGAGCCCACCCACGCTCATCGGCACGTGCCGTGTTACGTAATCGCCTGGGGGTCAATGACCTCGATTGACAGGGTCGTTGACACGAAACGATGGGGGCTAGGTTAGGGCTCCGATGAGGGCCCCAGGGCTGCTATGAAGATGGGGGCCGTGTATAGGTTAGGTATGGACTATTGGGTAGGGCTGCTGTGGCGTGGATGGGGGCCCGCGTAGAAGTTATGTCGTTATTAGAGGTTAGGTTTCGCGTAGTTGGGGCGTTGACGTATGGCACGGAATGTTAGTATGGGGCGTTGACGTATGGCATAGAACGATGGCACGGAACAGTGACAGCTGGCAGGTAGGCCATAGAGTCAGAGGTACGGAACACGGTTGACAGAGGACATATTGTACTACAGACAGGTTATGACGTAATAGATAAGCAATTACCCCTTGAAGCGCTCTCATTGGTTAATTACCACGTGCTCAGCCATACCGAGCTCTCATTGGTCAATAGTCACTACCACATGATCTGTTCAATAGCGCCAAATTTCAATGATGTACAAAATAATTTATATATTTATATTACAAAAACCGACGCAGTGATGGGGAATCGAACCCCAGCCCACCGGTTTCCTATATAAGCACTTAGCATATGCGCCATCAACGCGACCTTACTTACTCTTTCTATCAGTTGATAGTATTTTGAATAAAAACGCGTTTAAGACGTGTAGTAATAATATCAGTTACATGCAAGCAACGTAAAGAGAGATGGCTGTTGGGTGGAGACCCGACGAGCTTGCCGAAATTCACACAGCCACGACAAGTTCGGTAGCCGGCGAGACCCCACACAGCATGAAATATCAGAAGAAATATTTCACTGAAATATTTCTGCAATATTCCTATGTCCACGACAAAACCTCTACTGAAATATTTCACGAAATCTTAGACAAAAATTTCGTGAAAGATTGCACCAATATTTCATGAAATATTTCAGGAGAATTTTAGTCGTGAATATAGTAATATTTTGGGAAAAATTTTCAAAAGATACTTTAGACATTAAATGTTTTAGCGCTATTTTAAAATATTTGACTGTAATATTTCTGAAATAGTCGTATGCTCACGACAAACAAATCTTTTGAAATATATCATGAAATATTACAATATATTTCATGAAATATTTCAAAAGGTTTTTGTTCCGAAAATACGAAGATTTCTGAAATATTTTATGATACTTCAAAACAAACATGAAA
Source organism: Octodonta nipae (assembly GCA_034190945.1). Classification (NCBI taxonomy): domain Eukaryota; kingdom Metazoa; phylum Arthropoda; class Insecta; order Coleoptera; family Chrysomelidae; genus Octodonta; species Octodonta nipae. The sequence continues at coordinate 52,936,219 of CM067221.1, read as the reverse complement.
TATTATATAAATATTTTTAAATAGTTCACTAAAATATATTTAAACTATTTTTATATCTACAACAAAAGATCTTTTGAAATATATCATGAAATATGACACAAAGATTTTATAAAATATTGCTGAAATATTTTAAAACGTTTCAAATCAAACCTAGAAATATTGCATAAATATTTTAGAAATATTTCATGCTGTGTGGGACGTACCAATCGCTCAATCTGTTGGCGAGGTCAAAACATCGCGTGTATAGAAGACTGCACAGCAACGATTGGAAGCGAGACGCTCCCTCTGTGTGTAGAAGACATCCGGTAGCAACACGTAATAAACACAATGTGCGGTATCGTGTCGATAGATGGCGTTCCAGGTACAGTCTAAACATTAAATCGGAGCATATTTACTAATAAAAAGATACAGGGTGTCTCGGAAAAGATGTCCCATAAACATAATATAAAAAAATACAGGGTGTCTTCACAATGGCAAAGTTGTTTAGGAAATGTGTGAAGATAAATTCGGTATAATAGATGCAGGATAATAGACGTGGGGATACGGGATAGCAGATGCTGGAATGGAATAATGTATTTGGTGTATAGGATTGTTGAATGGTTGAAGCATGAACACTACAAATGCTAGAAATGGTTGGACCAGGACTTTTAAAATCATATAAATGAGTGGAACAGAACAGTTACAAACAGGGACGCTACAAATGGGTTAGTGCGAATGCTAGAAATGGTAGAAACGGTAAGATGGTTATAATAGAGACGTAACAAAAGCTAAAAATGGTAGGATAGATGAAGTAGGAATGATAGGATAGTGGGAGCAGGTATGTTGGAAGTGGGATAGGTAGAAATGGCAGGAAGTTGAATGGATGAAACAGGGACGCTACAAATGGTAGAAATATCGCGAAGTCGAATTGGTAGAAAAGACCGGAATGCTGGGAACAGGTCAGTTGCAAGTGGGAATGTTGGAAATACCATAAAGTTGAATGGTTGGAATATGTTTGAAGTTGGTTGACAGAACTCTGGAAACGCTGAGAGCGAGAATGTTGGAAACTGGACGCTGGAGAGAGGAATACTAGGAACGGTGTAACAAGGAAAAGGCTTGAATGGTTGGAACAGGAATGTTGGAAAAGGTAGAACTGGTTGAAGTAGGACCGTTGCAAAGGATAGAATGGTTGAATAGTTGAAGTAGGACCGTTGCAAAGGGTAGAAATAGTTGAACGGTTGAAGCAGAAACGTTGCAAATGCTAGAAACACCCTAACAGGAACAGTAGGAACGACGTAACCAGGAACAGGTTTGAATGGCTGGAACAGGAATGTTGGAAAAGCTAGAACTGGTTGAATAGTTGAAGTAGAACCGTTGCAAAAGGTTGAAATGGTTGAAACAGAGAAACGTTGCAAATGCTAGAAACACCCTAACGGGAACGGTAGGAACGGCGTGACTAGGAAAAAGGTTTGAATGGCTGGAACAGGAATGTTGGAAAAGCTAGAACTAGTTGAATGGTTAAAATAGGACCGTTGCAAAGGGTAAAAATGGTTGACTGGTTGAAGCAGAAACGTTGTCAAGGGTAGAAATGGTTGAATAGGTGAAACAGGGCCGTTACAAATGCTAGAAACACCGTAGCGGAAATGGGAGGAACGACGTAACAAGGAAAAGGCTTGAATAGTTGAATCCGTTGGAAAAGGTAGAACTGGTTGAATGGTTGAAGCAGAAACGTTGTAAAGGGTAGAAATGGTAGGAAGTTGGACGGTTGGATAGCGGAAAGATGGATGATTGGAACAGGAATTGTAGAGTTGGGAATGTTAGAAACAGTGAGGATGGATGAAATAACGGGAAGTCGAATGGGTGAAACAGAGACGTTGCGAATGGTAGAAATTAGATGGTCGGAATACGTTTGAAGTTGGTTGACTGAACAGTATCGATGAGAATGTTAGGAGCGGGAATAATAGAAACGAGCTGGACATGGGAATGATGGAAAGGAGAATTGTTATAAGCGGGAGAATGGGTTGGTAGGAACGAGAATGGGTGAAAAGGGTAGGTTGGAACAGGCATTATAGAGTTGGGGTGGGAATGCTAGAAACGTAATATCGGAACGTTGGGAACGACAATACCGGAAACGACATAGTGGGAACAAGAATGCTGTGATGACGCGTGGTTCATACACATGCCCAGTGAAGTTGTATGGATGTTAGACATGTGCAGTGATGTTCCATGAGTGTTAGACATGCGCAGTGATGTTGTGTGAGCGTAAGACATGCGCAATGATGTTGTATGTATGTTAGACATGCGCAGTGATGTTCCATGAGTGTTAGACATGCGCAATGATGTTGTGTGAGCGTTAGGCATGCGTAGTGATGTTCCATGAGTGTTAGACATGCGGAGTGAAGTTGGATGAGCGTTAGGCAGTGAAGATGTATGGATGATAGACATGCGCAAGGATGTTGTGAGAGTGATAGACATGCGCGGTGATGTTGTATGCGTTGTGTATTATATGTTGCGTTAGTTTGCTTTGCATAATTGTCAATAACACCCTAGCTGTAACTTTTGGTCTTAACCACTGAACGCTGCGACTTCATACAAATCACGTCTCTCAATAATGGTTTTCCGAGATCTATGGATTTTTCTCATCTAAACAATAAGAAGGTATAAATATATTTGTTCTTGCAGCTTAGGGAAATGAGAATCTAACGTTCCGACTCTACGTACAGAACCCTATGTTGTCACAAGCTGATGTACCTGTCTTTAGAAATACAGAAGGCCTGAACCAAACATTAACCAAAATTCTGAAATATACCAACATTTCAATGTTACCTGTCTGATTCAACATTACCGCTATAGGTATCAAGCTCCGCACCTGGTTTCTATCACAGAAAAGTAAAAGTAGACATACAAGCAGCCTACTTTCACTTTCTACTCCCGTGTTTATGACGTCACCAGTCCTCACTCTCAGCTCAGCACCTGTTCAACGGTTCTAAAGGCTGGAATGAAAATTAGAAAGTTAAATGTCAAGTACGGGATACCACTTAGTCAAGGAATTGTCCTATTGGCTGGATTATGTTGCTTGTTAGTAATGGAGTATTGGAAGATTGAGTGACAAGAATGAGATAATAAAAAATGGAATGAATGGTCCTAACGAATGGGGTATGTTGGCCGATGTTGATTACGAAGAATAGTAGAAAGGTAGATGGTAAAGACTGGAGCGGGAAATTCAAAAGAATGATCCTAATGGTTGGATTTGGTTGGTCGGTAGTTAGCATGTAGAAGATTCGAAGGTTGGATAATAATAAGAACGATCCTAATGGTTGGATTTCGTTGGTTATCACGTATGAGTAAACTGTGCTAATGGTGTTATTCAGTTGACCATTGGTTATCACGTGGGAGGTTAAAATGTTGACTCATAAGAACGCTATACAGGGAATTCAAGGATCGATTGTAACCTTTGGATTCCGTTGTCTGTTGGTACTAACGTGAGAATCTAGAAGGTTGAATGACAAGAATGGTCCAAAGCGTTCGATTTCGTTGCCTGTTGGCAAGGTCTCAAAGGTTAAACGACAAGACTGAAGTAGCAGGAATTCAACGAACGGTCCTAATTCTTGTATTTTGTTGGCTAGTGTAGTAAACGATCGTTTACGAGGGGCAGTAGAATAATAGATGGTAATGGTAGGAGCTTGGATGTGAAAGCAGGTATAGGTCATCAGAATTGCAAAAGAATGATCCTAATGGTTGGATTTTGTTGACCATTGGTTATCACGTGAGAGATTGAAAGGTTGAATGACAAGATTGGTCCAAAACGTTGGATTTCGCTTTCTGTTGGTAATCACGAGGGAGTCTGAAAGTTTAAACGACAAGACTGAAATAGCAAGAATGGAATGAACGGTCCTAATAGTTTGATTCAGTTGACCATTGGTTATCACGCGGAAGGTTAAAATGTTTAATGATAAGAACGGTATACAAGGAATTCAAAGAATGATTCTAATGGTTGCATTCCGTTGCCTGTTGGTACTGACGTGAGAGTCTGGAAGGTTGAATGCCAAGAATGGGATACCAGATACAAAAGGCTTTAAAAATTGTCAGAAGTAGTTGAATATACAAGATGGTTGAAATATAAATTGGAGTAGAATTACATTTATACAGGGCCGTTTAAAATAGTTAAATAGTTTGGAACATAAGTAGTTGTTTATACAAGGTGTTTGAAGTAAAGGTAAAATTGTTGTTATTCAGGGTGTATCAAAAATTTGTTATATAAGCATAAGCAGTTAGGATATTTGAATTATAGAAAGTAGGACGGAGTATAATTATAGACATGGGTTCAAAAAATTTTAGAAGAAATTGCATATACCGGGTGTAAAAACACAGTTTTGCACCCTAACACCAAACCTTTATTTTAAAACACTCAACGTCGTTTCAACAACTCTAAGTTGTCATCTTTAAGGAGTAAACCAAACTAAATCGAAATTACAATTTTCTTTAATTTATACCTACCACTAAACTATTACTTAAGTAATTAGCACAAAGGGTAAATCCTAAATTCTAAATAACAGATTTCAAGATACGGCAGATTTTATATAATGCAATTATGTAAATTAGGATAATCCCTTAATTACCTACCTACTTTTACCCTATATTATTAAGTATAATGACATTTTAAATACTTATTTTATGGATTCTTAGAAAGTAAACTATACAATGAACTGTATGGAATAGGACCTTTATCTGAATTCATTAGTTTATCTACACTATTATAAAAATTGTAAGTTTGCCTGTTTGTTTGTTTGTTCGGGCATCACGTAAAAACTACTTAACTGATTTTGCTGAATCTTTTTATGTTGGGAAGCCTATAAATAGTTTGACTTAAAATCTGGTAGACATTTTATCTCTCTAAATTGACAGAAACGGTATTTTTTCAACCCGTTTCATAACTATAATATAATATCCTAATTACTTACGTAATACATTTTTCTAAGATTTTTATAAATATAATTCTTTTTACCCTATTTCAACCACATTTTACATGCAACTATTTATGAGGCAAAGAATATAACATTTTGATATCCACCCTGTATAAATATATTTTTTCTCCGTCCTTTTTTCAACTACCTGGTGTAAGCAACTATTTATGGCCCACCCAGTTCAACTCTTATGCTTATGCTTTGTATATACAACTGTTTATGGTCTACTCTATATAACAACATTTTTTTTTTAACTTTTTTAATCCATCCAAATGAGGTGGAACCACTCGCGAGTCAATATAAAAACACAGTTTTGCACCCTAACACCAAACTTTTATTTAAACCCTTACCCAAACTGCAACTGCTTATTGGCCACCCTATATAACAATTTTATTCAAAAATATTTTCAACCGCTTTGTATAAGTAACTCTACTTCCATCTACATTAAAAACATCCTGTATACACCGCTACCAATTTGTCAAACATTACAACTTATTTTTGAACCACCCTGTATGACCATAATTTTACTATACAAAATATTTCAACCATCCTGTATGTGCATTTGCTTAGGGGCAACCAAATATAAAATTTTTAAACATTCTAATTACACTGTATGAAGTATAATTTTACTTCGATCCATGTTTCAGATATTGAATATATGCGACAGCTCATGTTCTATCCTACAAAAAAATTATCCACCTGTTTGACTATAAATCTACTTCACCCGCTATTTCAACCACCTTGTATTTGCAACTACTTATCGGCCACCCAGTATAACATTTTTTCTACCACCCTGTATAACTATAACTCCATCAATGCCAAATATATTTCACCAAAACCGGAACTGGGCACCGAATATAAGAATTTTGTTCAAGATGTTTCTGAATCACCTTTTATGTATTACAACTACCCTGTATATGCTACTACTTATCGGTCAAACATATAACATTTTTTAAATAATTATTATAACACTTCTTCACCCTATGTTTCAACTATCCTATCTTTGCAACTTATTATGAACTAGGCTATTTCACATTTTTCCTTATATTTTTTCAAGATATATTAAAGTATAATTTCTCTCCACATTTCATATACTTCAGGTACTCTATATATGCAAGTGCTATATAATAACATTTTTCTAGCATTTTTTACCCACCATGTATAATTTTAACTGTAAGCCACCCTATATATCAACAACCTTTTATATGCAACTACTTATTTGCCACCAAATATAACAATTTTGTTCGACCCTGTATCCTTAGAATCCCACCCCACCCTATATTTCAACCATCCGGTAAATGGAACAGCTTGTAGATCATACAATTACTTTACAATATTTTTAAACCCACCTGTATAGCTGTAATTATACTGCGCTACATATTTCAACCATCCTACAAATGTAACTATTTGTGGATATAAAACAAGTTTTTAACTACAACATAAACTATAATTCCACTCCATCTTATATTTCAAACACCCAGTATAAACAACTGCTTCTAACATTTCTTTAACCCATTTCATAACTATAGTACCTTATGAACATAATTCAGAGATCCTAACTGCTTACCTAACACATTTTTAAAATTTTTTTTATTCACTGTATAAATATTCTACCTTTTTCAACCACTGGGTATATGGAATTGTTCATGGCCGACTCAGTATAACTTTTTTGGATCACCCCGTATAACTAATTCCACTCTTCCACTCCCCCTTATTTCCACCACATCGTATATATCCAGCTGCTTATAGGACACCAAATAAAACTTTTTTGATGTTTTAAATCCATGTAATTCTAATCCGCTTTAAGTTTCCTATATACAGAACAACCTGTAAAATTATGCTTGATATATGTTGATTTTTGTTAAATCGAAACATGTCACATTTGCTCATTCCGAATTTTGAATAAAAGCTAAGCTGATGCCAGTATCTAATACTTTGTGCGTGCGGTGGAACCAATTGAGTAATTGAATTAACCAACATGGTAGAAGTTTTTTCGCTATATCCATCGTTTCTGTCAATTCAGAGAGATAAAATGTCTACCAGATATTATGTCAAACTATAGGCTTCGCAAAAAAAAGATTCAGCAAAATCAGTTAAGTACTTCTTACGTGATACCCGAACAAACAAACAAACAGATTAGCTTACAATTTTATAATAGTATTATTTCAATATATATTATTTCATTACTATAGTATCTTATGAACATAATTCAAAGATCCTAACTGCTTACCTAACACATTTTTTTAAGTTTTTTTATTCACTGTATAAATATTCTACCCTTTTTCAACAACTTGGTAAATGGAACTGTTTATGGCCCACTCAGTATATCTTTTTTGGACCTCCCCGTATAACTAATTCCACTCCACATCGTATATATCCAGCTCCTTATAGGACACCAAATATAACTTTTTTTAGATTTTTTAAATCCATGTAATTCTACTCCGCTCTAAGTTTCCTATATACAGAACACCCTGTAAAATTATGCTTCGCAACAAAAAATGATTCAGCAAAAACTACTTAACTGATTTTGCTGAATCTTTTTTTGTTGCGAAGCCTATAAATAGTTTGACTTAAAATCTGGTAGACATTTTATGTCTCTAAATTGACAGAAACAGTAGATATAGCGAAAAAACTTCTACCATGTTGGGTAATTCAACTACTCAATTGGTTCCACCGCACGCACAAAGTATTAGATACTGGCATCAGCTTAGCTTTTATTCAAAATTCGAAATGTACAAATGTAACATGTTTCGATTTAACAAAAATCAACATATATCAAGCATAATTTTGCAGGGTGTTCTGTATATAGGAAACTTAGAGCGGAGTAGAATTACATGGATTTAAAAAATCTAAAAAAGTTATATTTGGTGTCCTATAAGGAGCTGGATATATACAATGTGGAGTGGATTAGTTATACGGGGTGGTCCAAAAAAGATATACTGAGTGGGCCATAAACAGTTCCATATACAAAGTGGTTGAAAAAGGGTAGAATATTTCACACAATGAGCCAGGGCATATTCTATGGGCACCTCAAACAGGTCTCGGGGTTCTTCTGTGGTCACGTCGTGCTGCACTTTCTGCCCATTAGAGTACAGTGCCATAAACTGTTCGACGGTCATCTCGTCATCAGGTGGTTGGATGCTGCGGACTTGGGCTTGGTCATCTTCGCTGTCATGACTTCCGGCATAAGGGGCTAACCTGTTGAAATGTACGACCTTTGGTTTTCCCCGAGGTAGCTTCTTTATTCTGTAGACAACATCGTTGATTTTCTTCACAATTTGGTACGGCCCCTCCCAAGATCTCTGTAGCTTGGGCGAATATCCACGACGACGTTGCGGGTTATTCAACCAAACAAGATCATCAACTTGGAATTCTCCGTCCTCGGCTTTGATGTCGTAGGCTTCCTTCATTCGGGCACTGGCATTCTCGATGTTTAACCGGACTCGTTCATGGATGTCGTTCATCTTTTGACGTAGCTGGCTGACATAGTCTTCACCTGCGGTCTCTTCTCCTGGGGTACATCCAAACTTCAAATCGCATGTTAGTCTTAATTCTCGTCCCATGATAATACTGGCCGAGGTCTGACCCTTGGACTCGTGCACAGACGAACGATATGCCATTAGAAACAAGTGCAGATACTGGTCCCAGTCTCTTTGGTGGTCAGAGACTACCTTTGACAAATGGCGGTTAATAGTTCTATTCATCCGTTCTACCATTCCATCGGATTGCGGGTGTAATGCTGTCGTCCGTGTTTTATTGATCTTCAAGAGCTTGCAGACGTCTTGGAAAAGAGTAGACTCGAAGTTTCTACCTTGGTCTGAGTGCAACTCCAAGGGAACACCAAAACGACTGATCCATTCCTTGACAAGGACATCAGCAACGGTCAAGGCTTCTTGCTTCGGCAAGGCATACGCTTCGGTCCATTTACTAAAATAGTCCATCACCACCACAATGTACTTGTTTCCAGAGTCGGATTCAGGAAATGGACCGGCAACATCAATGGCTATTCTTTCGAATGGACTGCCCACGTTATATTGCTTCATTGGGGCTTTTGGACGCTTCTGAGGCCCATTACTTGCTGCACAAACAGTACATTTCCGGCACCAGTCCTTGACATCCACTTGGCAGTTTACCCAATAGAAGCGTTCTATCAACTTCCCCAGGGTTTTGGTTATTCCCAGATGTCCTCCAGTTGTACCATTATGTAGTTCTCGTAAAACCTCTGGTCTCCTATTTCTGGGAACTACAATCTGTTTTCTGTCGTTTCCCTCCTCTGGGGATTCCAGGACGCGCTTGAGAAATCCATTTTCCAGGATGAGGGAGTTCCACTGAGCCCAGTACGACTTTATGGTTGGTGAATATTGGGAAATCTCTTGCCACGTAGGTTTGCGGTCTTCTTCCTTCTACCGGATAACTTTTTTTAGTTCTGGATCTAATTTTTGATCTTTCTGGATCTCCCCAGGTTCCCAATGGTCATCGACGGCGGTAGTTCTACAGAGAACAGCCCCTTTTTCTTCAGCTCGCTGACAATGTTTGCAGTCATCAGGGCATGGTCTCCTCGATAGGGCGTCAGCATTCTTATGGCTTGTTTCCGCGCGATGTTCAGTCTCGAAGTCGAATTCTTGCAACCGCTCAATCCACCTGGCCACTTGTCCTTCGGGGTTTTTAAACTGCAAGAGCCACTTCAGTGCTGCATGATCAGTCCTCAGGAGGAATCTTTTACCATACAGGTACTTATAAAAATGTTCTACCCCCTTTACCACAGCCAAGAGTCTTGCTAAAATAGCCGATGACTTTCTCCTGACCGTCTTGGCTCTGCGAAAGCACCGCACCAATTCCGACATTGCTTGCGTCCGTATCCAAAACGAAGTTCCCATCAGGCAAAGGATAACTTAAAATGGGGGCACTGGTCAATGCTCTTTTCAGTGTCTCGAATGATCGCTGACATTCCTCGTTCCACTGGTACTGCACCTTCCCCTCGGTGAGTCTATTAAGTGGCTTGGCGATGTTGGCAAATCCGGCTACGTACCGACGATAATACGTGCATAACCACAGGAAACTTCTTAACTGGTGGACATCTTTAGGTATCGGCCATTCCTGGACAGCTTTGATTTTCTGTTTGTCAACAGCTACTCCCTGTGCGGAAACTACATGTCCAAGATATTGCACCTCTTCTTGGAACAGCTGACACTTCTTCGGGCTTAACTTTAGTCCGGAACTTCGAAGTCGCCGACATACCTCCTCCAGGTTCCTCACGTGGTCTTCAAAAGACTTCCCAACCACGATAATGTCGTCAAGATACACCAGGCACGTTTTCCATGAAAGCCCTTTTAACACTGTTTCCATCAATCTTTCAAACGTTGCTGGAGCATTACACAGTCCAAACGGCATCACCGTGAATTGATAAAGTCCTGAGCCGATGGTAAAAGCAGTCTTTTCTCGGTCTTCTTTAGCAAGTTCCACCTGCCAATAACCGCTCTTCAAGTCCAGGGTGGAAAACATCTTCGATCCAGCCAACGTATCTAGAGTATCGTCTATTCTTGGAAGGGGATAGCTGTCTTTCTTTGTAGCGTAGTTTAATTGCCAATAGTCCACGCAAAATCGAGTCGAACCATCTTTCTTTTTAACCAAGACAACTGGAGAAGCCCAAGGGCAATGGGATGGTTCAATAACACCTTCTTCCTCCATCTCGCGGACTATCCTGTCGGCTTCTTCTCTTTTAGCTAGGGGTAGTCTTCTCGCAGACTGTCGAATAGGTTGAGCGTCCCCAGTATTAATTTTATGTTTCACACAGATCAGTTTCGTCCTCTTTTTGCCATTCCTACCTCGAAGATATCCTGGTAGTTTTCTAACGATGTCCCCTCAATTTT